>JANRMT010062822.1:16002840-16027281 GCA_026402145.1 Polypterus bichir lapradei
AGAATAAGAAATCAGGAAGGGGGCAAATAGTTTTTCACACCACTGTACATGTATGATATAGATGTAGATGTCCCCCGCGGCTCAGCCCGTGTAGAAGTGAAACAGGACAAACTTTCAAAATCATTAAAAAATATATATATATATTTTTTTTTTGAGTAGAATTTATATTGATAGCTTTCGTATCCAAGGGCCTCTTGATATACAATATTTTTGGTTTTGCTATCAGGGCTGAGAATGTAATTGTAACCTCTTTGCCAAAAATATAAAAAGTTGGCAAGGTATCTCTGGCCAAGTGGAAGGTAGCTACGCTACAACATCAAACTTTGTCACTGATTGTGTTCAGCTCTGATGAGAGAGCGCCCCTCACGGTAGGAGAAGAGCACATGGCCGTGATATCTCTGCCAATGAGCAGGTACTCTCTAAAACACACATAGCTGTGATCTCTCTCTCAAAAATGTCAAATGTTACTCTTTAACAATCTGTAGATGATAATGTCTGCTGAACAAACAGGTATCACTAGCTCCAACACATGACGAGAGGTACTGCGACTTGAATGGAGGCTGGCGTATGAGTGAGGAGGGCCCTGCCCGGCTCCCTACTCCTGACGACCTGCCTCTACCTCTCCTCGGCCTGCAGCCTGTCTCTCGGATTCGTGTGAATACATCTTTCCTGCAAGTGAACCATGATATTCAGCAGGATGAGAGAAGTCGCAAAATCAACCGGAATGTTCAAGCAAATTATAGAAAAAGCGTATAGACAGACAGACGTGTTGGATTTTATATATATAGAGATAATATTAAAAAAATCATGCTCCAAAATACGGTTTATGTGTGTGATCTGCTGATGGTACAGATACTTAAATGTCTCATTCCAACGCTGGCAGTGATTAGTTGGTCACAACGACATTGACTCTGTAAGCACTACTTAGAGAACAAATTAAAAAGAATGAGAGAGATTCACACTTGGTCAGGCACAGAGATGGAGAAGATCTTTAAATGGCCTCATCAGTACTTTTACCAAGAGAGTGCAATTCTGCAATAACGAGTTTCCACCCTTGATGATAAAGATGATGAGCATCTGTAGGAAAGGCAGATCATTCCAGAGTTTAGGGGTCCAATGATTAAAGGCTAATTTTAATAGTATTTCAAGTCAGGTAAAGGAGGTCTTGGAAAGTGTAGAAATGTAATGAGTAAAGTTAAAATAAGTATAAAGGTTACACTGAAATTTAATGTCAATTAAGTCAAAATGTGGTTGAAGCCCTTGGAGCCAAGTCTGAGTTTTCATTATTGCCTGCCTGTTTTGAGAAATCCCATCTAAAAGAATTCTCTTTTTTTCTAAACTGAAGAGCAAAGTAATTTTCATTCATTCATTCATTCACTCTCCTGACTATAGCAGTTCATGACAAAGCTGAAAAATAATTATTTGAAATGTTTTCAGCATGAACATAAAAGTTAATGTCATGTTTACAAATAATGGGTCTTAATGGCAACATCTAAAAGAAAAAAATGAGTTGGTTTCTGCAGGCAACCTTTAAAGACACCATATTTACCTGCTGATAGAAGCAAAGTATTGCCATCAAGGTTCTGCACATATTGCAAATGATTTCATAAATATGAAAGAAAGCAGCTAAGCCCAGCACTTGATGGTTCAAGTCATTTTTGGAGCCTGGGAAGTAGAATGCTACAACCATTTATAATTCTTGCAAATATTCAGATGTGCATATTGTACTGCTATCCCAGGAGACTAAGCCCAGTGCAGCCGCAAGATCAGAACACCACTATCATGATAGTAGTAATGCTTAATATATTCTTAACAGAAATCTTTGGGGTTCTGTGACCAACACTCATCCTATTTAACTCGTCACAAATCCCAAACCAACACACAATGAAAAGCAGTAAGGAAATGAAAAAGAGTACAGTGGTATCTTGAGATACGAGTTTAATTCATTCCGTGACCGAGCTCGTAAGTCAAAATGCTCGTATCTCAAATCAATTTTCCTCATTGAAATTAATTGAAATGAGATGAATTCATGCCAGCCCCGAAAAAACCACCCCAATTTTTTGTTAAATGTTTTCAACATAAGAAAAATGTATTTATAATGAACAAATATTGTATACAAACAAAATAAAACCTAATACATAAAAGAGAATCTAAAGAAATAAACAGATGTTGGCGGAGCCGATTAGAGTATTGTATACATTTTTTCTTTCACTTCACTTTTGCTTAACTTAATTGTCTTCTTCACTAGTTTCTTTCTTTTTTGCCATGCTTTCGTCATTTCATTCGCAGGGCGTTTCAATAGAAACATGTCCAAGGAGCTTTGTTTCTTTGTCCCCTTTAGAATGTTTCTGAAAAGAGTTAGGCAAGTGTCATTAAATAGTGCCGCTGCTCAACCAGTTGCAACTTTACAGGGTATTTCTTTTCAATAAAGTCTGAAACTTTTACCCACATTGTCAACACTTCCTTTATCTCACTTGAAGAGATAACCTCCACCGCTTCTGGCCCCTCTTGATACCAATCTCCTGCAGAACCTCCGTATGTTGCTGTGTCTATAGTTCCGTCAACTCCTCCGTCGTCAGTTCCTCAGAATGTGCAGCGACAAGCTCTTTGATGTCTCCCTCATCCACCTCCAGGCCCATAGACTTTCCAAGGAACACAATCTCCTCTAGCACTTCCTGTTCAGGTCTAAATCTTTCAAAGTCCCTTTCAGCCACAGCTTTTTTTCCATACAGAGGTCAAGGTCCTTTTTGTAACACCCTGCCAGGTCATATCAATAATTTTGAGGCTTATGATAATGTTGTAGTGGTCCTTCCCAAACTCTCGAAGAGTGATGTTTGTGCTCTTCGTAACCTCAAAGCAGCATCGGAACATGTGTTTGGTAAAACGTTTCTTGAAATTGGAGATCACCTATTGGTCCATGGGCTGTAGGATAGGGGTGGTGTTAGGTGGAAGGTAGGGAACCTTTATAAAGCTGAACTCCTCGAGGATGTCATCCTCAAAGTTTGGTGGGTGTGCAGTAGCATTGTCAAGGACAAGAAGGGCTTGCAGGGGTAAGTCATTGACCTTGAGGTCCACAAAAAACTGCCTGGTGACCCACACCTTTGGGTTTGCCCTCCACATAACATGCAGTTTCTCTTTTAAAACCTTATGTGTCCTGAAGGTTCTGGGGTTTTCTGAGTGGTATACGAGCACCGGCTTGATCTTGCAGTCGCCACTCGCATTTGCACACAGTGCGAGGGTCACCCTATCCTTCATGGACTTGTGACCTGGCATCTTCTTTTCTTCTGCCGTTATGTAAGTTTTGCTTGGCATCTTCTTCCAGAAAAGCCCTGTCTCGTCACAGTTGAAGACTTGTTCGGGGATGTATCCTTTGGCTTCGATCAATTCAGCAAAGGTTTTTACGAATTCTTCAACTGCCTTAGAATCCGAGCTCGCTACCTCACCATGCCTGACAACGGAGTGAATGCTGCTCCTTTTTCGAAAATTTTCTAACCACCCCCTACTGGCTTTGAACTTCTCTTGTGAAGCCTCCTGTGCTGAAGTACCTGGGGTCTGCTGCAGCAAATCTGCATAAATGGCTCGTGCCTTCTTGCAAATTATAGTCTCTGTCACAGTGTCTCCTGCGAGCTGCTTATCTGTCAACCACAAAAACAGCAGGTTCTCCATCTTTTCATGGACAGAGTTGCGTAGCTTTGAAATAATTTTAACGCCCTTAGCTGGAGTTATAGCCTTTATCGAGTACTTCTCCTTCA
Organism: Polypterus bichir lapradei; assembly: GCA_026402145.1. Taxonomy (NCBI): domain Eukaryota; kingdom Metazoa; phylum Chordata; class Cladistia; order Polypteriformes; family Polypteridae; genus Polypterus; species Polypterus bichir. Next base: position 16,006,593 of record JANRMT010062822.1, read on the forward strand.
GAATAGTACATATCGTAGAAGTAGTGCAATCATACTGCGTTGCCAAGTCTATTACCCTTATGCCTTGCTCATGGTTGTCTATTATCTCACGCTTTAATTCCATGGATATCACCTTTTTCCTTTTCTCACCACTGTTCTTTACACTCACCTTCTTAGGACTCATGGTTATACGAAAAAAAAGTTGCTAAATAACTGTACCAAAAAAAGCCCCACAAAATTAAAACTCGACAGAAATGTTTCTGCAGCAAGGTAAACACGTGAACTGAACACACAAGACTCGGGAATCAGCACCAACTGGCTGTGACGTCAACGAAGCTGGCTCGTATCTCGAATTTTGGCACGTAACTCAAGGCAAAAACTCGACCTAATGACGGCTTGTATCTCAAAAAAATTGCATGTTGGGGCACTCGTATCACAAGGTATCACTGTATTTAATAATAATAATTAATTACATTTATATGTAGCTTTTCTCGCTACTAAAAGTGCTTCAATAAGTAGGGAGCCACCTCAACCATCACTAATGTGCAGCATCCATCAGGAGGATAGGACACCAGCCATTCTGCACCAGTATGCTCACCACACATTAGCTGTTAAGTGGCGATAGAGAGAGAGATAACCAATTAGAGATAGGGGATGATTGGGAGGCCAGAATGACTACGCCAAGATGGGCAATTTAGCCAGGACATCGGATTACACCCTTCTCTTTACGAAAGGATCTTTTATGACCACCGAGAGTCAGAGCCTCAGTTTTACATCTCATCCGAAGGACAGCACCATTTTTACAGCACTGTGTCTCCGTCACTGTACGAGTTGGTTGCTCCAGTTTAAATACAAAAAGTTCATCTTCTGAGATGTGTCTCTCTTGTATCCCGAAGACAAATCCACCTTCCAGCAGGTGGCTCCCATTGCAGATTTTCTGTGCTAACACGTTGTAGCTTCTTGCTTCACCATCTAATGTCTCTCCCTCTCTCCTCCTTCTTTTCCAGGTTAAATCCTCTTTAGGCAATCAGTCCCGTCTGCGCTGCATCTCCTTCTTAAAGATGCAGACCATACTTACGGGGCAACCCACAGCAACCAATTTTTTTGGTATACATTAAAGAGAGGCAAACTAACAAAAGGGCCAACAGTACATCTGGTACCTGCTACATATACATAGACAAAGCTTGTTTTATGTTTTATAATGAAAACATGTTCACAAACTGCATCTTAAACTTTTAAGGTTCTTTTTAAATTGGTTGACAAGTCAATACTGGAAATTCCTTAAATTATGTGTACACCTCACAATACTTCCCTCTCTTAATTTACATTCATCACTCATGTCTCAAATACAGCAGAGGCTAAGGGCCTATCCCTGCCCCAGCCAGTCTGCACCCAGGTATCTTCCCACAAAAGGGCTACACTTGAGAATACCTTAGCAAAGAGCATGAGCCATTTCAGGAGTTGCACTCTTGCCAGGATTCACAGATGTGACGTTCCACACCCAGATAGTTACCTTTGAAAAGGCTGCACAAATACTCTGACAGAAACCAGTGGCTTAGTTGAAAGCCTCCCCTTTCTGAATTAGAGATATGGCAGTCCACACACTGATTATTACACCTGAATGAACTTAACCTGATTGAACACAGCTTGTTATATTAACACTTATTAATCATTGCCAAATGTCAGCAAACAACCAGACAACTTCCGCAAGGTAATACGCAAACTTTATTTCAGTTCATTGCTTATGCAGGAAAAAAAAACAGGCATAAATGTTAGGTATGAAAACATACAACCTGAATGGTTCCAATGAAAATCAAACAGCAAGCTTCATATCATGTGGCTGTAGCTTTAGTTCTTGCAGTCTTTGTCTTCTTAACCCATTATGCTCGTAAGCATAAAGACGGTAGATTATGGAGGAATATTTCGGACAAAATTAAATAAATAAATGCGCAAATAAATAAAAGTACTGTGAAATACGAGCATAAATAAATAAATGTGTCATGAAATGAGAGCATAAATAAATAAATGTGTCACAAAATGTTTTTCGTTGCTTATTTATTTATTTAATTTTGTCCGTAACATTCCTCCAAACCATCATGAAATACGACTTGAAATAAAACTGTCACTTTCACTCGTCAAAGTTGAGAGGGTGGGCTCTAACACACCCTCTAGTTATTTATTGGTGAATCAATAGCACAAGAATTAATTAGAAAAATGCTTACTACTGCCGATGAAATGGATTCTGCCGAAGATATTATGTATTTCAGAGAGAGAACTGAAGATTTATCGGAAGAAATTACAATGTTGGCGGCTCTTTTAGACTCCGATATAAATTAAACTGTTTTTGAAAATATCGAAGAACTGGTGGAACGGACTCTACTACACTCCAGTTCAGGTGACGCAGTTCCCTGCTCTGGACATCCATCCTTTGACATTCCAACTGAATCAATAGAACACTTTCTGTTATGCGGTTTAAAATTACAATAGATTGCAGATGTATATGGTGTATCGGGGAACACGATAACAAGGTGAATGAGCCAGTTTGATATACGATTAACTGCAACGGCTGTATTAGTTTAGGTACTTTGACATGGAATGTCCAAAGCAGCACCAACTAATATTTTGAACTGAGAATTTGACCCTTGTTTTACGAGTATAAAGTCAGGTGCATATTCACAACTACTTTTTCAAACAACTTTGCCACTGATCTGCAGGGGTTCCAGACCATGAGACCACCCAGCCCCCTCTGGGCATTCTACCTAACATAAATGAAACACTCCTCTTTGTATTTAGGGTTCTCATAGAAGGACTAGATGATGATGGTCATGTAGACTTCTGGCTTTTAATCCATCAATGTAGGAACATCATGGTGCTTTGATTAGGTGGTGATGGCACAGGTCGTCGGTCGCCACCACAGAAAACTGGGAAAAGAAACAGAAGAGAGAGTAGGGGTCAGTAGATTATTACACATTGTTGCCGTAATTCGATTCAACTTTGATAAAGTCCAGAGATAATAGCTGTTAAAGCGTGTATACATTTTTTGTCCTCCCCCTACATATTTCAAATTTTAAATAATTTGTTCATACTGTGTAAATGACTGCGAAATCATTCCGCATGTAGGGAACGTAACAACATAAAATACCGGAAGTGTGGAGAAACAGTGAGGACTAACGCTATCTCTGAAATGGTGAACTTTAGATTTGTTGCACCCCTTGGTAAGCGGAGCGAGGTACGCAATTAATTGTATGTTGTTTCATTTGTTCTGTTACTTTGTAAAATGTTAAAAAATGTACGTTTATATTTTTGTTTATAGTTTTCACAGTGCTGGTGATGATATAACAACTACAATAAGGAGCCACAGTTTGAGACATAAATAAAGATAAACGCACCAGTCTGAGACTCTGCGTGTCGATTCTTTTGAAACCAAGGACTGCTACATACTGAGTTACCTAAATGTTCACCATTTTAAAATGATGCAATCATTTTGTCTGGATTATGTATAATTTCACATACTGCTTTCATTTCTGACCGACATTAAATTAACATGAAAACACACTTAACAGATCCTTTAACTTGAAGAAAAAAATTAGCACTGCCTAGCATAAACAGCTATTTCAAGGAAAATCCTGTCAATTAGTAAAGATAAAGAACATGTTCCCATTATAAAGCCTTCCTGTACTGATGATATTATTTCTTGCAAAATCTTTCCATTGACAAAGAGATTTATTATACCTTTTAAAAAGTGTTCTGTCTGAAGCTGCCCTGTAGACGCTGGGTTGCCATTGCTGACTATAAGTCACTTCACAGTTTCTATTGAATCCAAGCTGGTGACAATGTAAGTAATTAAAACAGCAAAAAAGGTTAAAGGAATATAAATTTTTAATAGCAGATGCTGTTTCAAAAGGTTTGCTTGCATCTGCCATGAGTGTTTTTCTCTCTGAACTCTACTCGAACCTCCTGCTTGAATCCCATTGTGGTCATGATGAGGCTGGCTCATTTTATAAGAAATTCTCATTTTCAATAAGCTGAAATTAAATCTAAGAAATATTTTTTGTTTATTCAACACAGAGATTAAATCATCATTCGGTGCATGTTTTCAATGTAATTGATAAGGATAAGTGCCTATCATTTTGTGCCTTTTGTAGAAATGAAATACTCATTTAAAGAATTCACCTTTTTCCCCTTTTATGTATGACATGAAGTGATGGTTTATTTAAGTGTGGTTAGGGAAAAAGAATATACAATTTTGAATTTTGAGTAAATCCAATGTCAGTTCAGTGCTCGTATTTATCAAGTGTCTCATAGTAGGAAAACAGTTGTAACTAACTCAAAAATCTCAGAGCGACGCTAGTTTGTCTCAGCTCTTAGGAGTAGGAGTTAAAGCATTTTATCAGTTCTCCAAGTTTAGGAAACAATCCATATCTTCACCAAGATTTAAGAGTCTGCATGAGCTATTGTAACTCGCTGGCTGCCAGAAGATGGTGTTCACGCAGAGATTGGCATGCACATCCCAGGAAAAGGAGGAATGCTTTGGAAATGCTGTACAACAATGAACTCATAAAAAGATATTGATTTGACAGAGACAGTATAATATTAGCAACAAGTCTTGTATGTCAAATGATTGCTTCTTCTATGTGAAGAAGTCATGTGCTGTCAGCTAAAATCAAAGTGCTAGTAACTTTATTTTTTTTCGTCCTCAGGGAAAATGCAACTTTGAAGTAGTGATTATTTAAGTATGTCATAACCAACCATTTCTCAAACTTTGCATCACATTTTGAACACCCTTAAAACGCTTGAGGTAATACACAGAGTTATACATTTCCCAACAACTGCTTGTGAGATAATGTTAAAGCAAGCGCAGTCATGCAAATCAGCACACATAAAGATCATTGCGCCAAGTGTGGATGAGCTCACGTTTGTGAATCACAAGTGATATCACAGTAGCTAAAGGTAAGCATGGATTCAAACTCGACTGCAGTAGCAAGCAGATTAGGAAAGCAGCAATCGATTATTTAAGTAATCGAGTGTTGTAATGATTATTCCATCGATTAATCGAGTAATCGGATGAGAAATACTTTCACTTTATTAAAGAGCAATAGTAAATATACAAAAAAGAAAATAAGGCATGTCTTTTAAAATTAGTAGCTAATTGATTTCCTTTTTAGAAAACCCAACAGTTTTATTGATTAAATTGCATACAATAAAATTATTTGTCAAAGCTAAACCCATTTTGGTGCGTTAATGTTATATTATGTTATAAACCAGTAACGGCGTACTGCATGATAACGTGCAGTGAATACACTTGACTTGAGCATTCCTAGTTTTCATACTCTTTCTCTGTCTCTGTTTAGCATTCATTTGCTCAGAAGTTGATGTGCTTGCTGATTCCTGAGCAGATCTTCTTTTCTCCACCCTAGCAGCCTGCCACTTCTCTTTTCATCGGCATCTTTTCGCGTTAAAAAAACTGATTAAGTTAGTTTTTGTGTTGCAATTACTTAGTACGTTTTCTTTCATTTTTCACTTAAACTGGCACTTAACTCTTCAATCTGCCTCAAGAATGATTAACGAAGGTGGTAGGGAATAAGAACGGCGCCCATATGCATGTGCCGCACAACCGCCCTGCTGCGCGCTGCCGAGAGTTCATCCTACAATAAAATAAAAATTAAAAGAGTAAAAAAATCATCACCCTGAAAGCGGATAGTAGACGTCATTTAGTATATGTGTACCAAATTTCAAGTCAATAGGTGAAATGGTTTGTGAGCTACAGGTGATTTAAAATTCTGGACAGACAAACAAACAGCCATGGTAGCATATTATATAAGAAGATATTACATTCTGGGTTTTAAAGAAAACATATCTGAAACACAAAAAGAAATATATGCAAAAATAATATCAATTATTAAAACTAAGGCATAAATCAGTAAAAAAAATAATACAAAAATTGCCTTTAAGTTGTGCAACTTAACTTTCAGAACTACAAGTTTCAATATAACTACAGCTCAGACATAATGTAAGCCTTTACTGTCTTCTTGGAAGGCTTTCTGGCATTTTTAGGATGAAAAAAAAAGAAAGAGAGTTCTGGCAGGATTGCATCCCCTGGATGAGGTAAATATGGTGTGTGTTTGTGTGTGTAAGCCTTTAAAGGAGCATGTGGTGGTTGCAATGAAGAAGAGTGAGAATATCAACCAGCTTGGAATTGTGGCTTCCTCTGTACTTTGATGCAAAAAGAGATGCTCTGATGGCGTGGGTGGTGTTGGAATATGCAAATCTTTCGCTTTGCATCCTCATTATTTTCTCTCTCTTTCTCCATTTTGCAATCTGTGCCATTAAATCACATCTTTACGTCACGTATCCACAACGTAAGAGCATTGTGCAACACTAATAATCATCTGTGCGCAACACTCTGAATTCGCTGAGGTGTAATTATGTCGATTAAACAAAGCTTTGATGAAAATAATTTGCTTTGATAAGTTTTAGAAATCAAATTACTCGAGTTTCTCAAGAAATCGTCTCAGCCCTTAAGCAGATTACCCTGAAGACACGAGGGGCTGGATAGGTAACTGACAGTGAAATGTCACACAGGTACACTGAGCTGTTCATTCCACAAACCTCTGCAACATTCACATTACACTTTAGAAGCCAGGGAAGGTTCACAAAGGCATAGGTCATTGGATAAAGAGAGCCTCACAGAAGATAAGGGGGATCATGGCACAGAATACAATTTTGGAATCTGATTGAGAATAGTGGTAAAGAGAACACAACTCCAGAAACCGTGCTGGAGTAGCCATGGTTAGTTTCAGTAACTGTTACTTTATGATGCATTTTCCGCAGCCACAGCAGCAGGAAGGTGTTCTTGTGAAAGTACAGCAGTGGATCATTCATTGTTAAATGAACATGCTAGTGATCAGGCTTTATTCTCAATCATTGTGTGCGTCCTTGGTCTTTCCAGCTCAGTGCTTGTTACCTTATTATCCCTGATATTGTGGCAAAGAGGCAACAATTACATGCATCTTAGCACAATATCCAACCTTATTATGTTCTTCTTCTTCTCGTACTACTTTGAACATTATTATTGTTATTATCTTAGTGGTAAAGCCTTAGCGTTAGTAGCAGAAGGTGTCATCTTGATTTCCAAGGAAACTACAAAATGCTTCATGAGGTCCATTTTACTTGGCTTGAGGTGCCATCAGATTGTGACGTCATTCATTCTCAAATGTGAACTCCTACTACTAGCTGGGAATTGAAATTATCCACTGTTCATGTCCTACTCTGGGGTACAACAAATTCTTATGCTAGTGCAATTTTTGTTTTAGTTTAGTTTTAGTACAATTCCTAGGAATAATTCTGGGACACTTCTGGCATATAGTTACAAGAAGCTCACGTTTTCTTGAATGATATAGATGAATATTGCAGTATTAATGTATCGGTAGTGTTTTGAACATGGAAGCAAAATATGAACATAATGAACGAAAACAAACTTGCAAGCTGGATTCTCAAATACCTTTATTACAGATTATTTTAATTTAACTAGCCTTCAGAACTGATGATGAAATATCTTGGTTTTGTCAATAGTAAGATAATCAATGGCAAGTCTAAGTGAATAGACAAAAAAACAGACAACATGACTGAAGATTCATGTTGGGGGAAAACAAAAGAAATGTCAGAAAAACAGGCCTAAATTTATTACTAGAAAGACAAACGTCCCAGCAACCAAAACCATAATTTGAGACAAATATCATGGTCAAAAACATAAGCAAGAATCCAAAAATAATAATAGTAATCTTGGTCCCTGTTAATATTTCAAATATAACTTCCTCATAGGCTTGGGTGAGGATTTATTTTTTCTCTCTTTTGGGAATCTTTGAATCTGACTTAACAAACCTGTTAGACTTCTCTAGTTAATTAAATGACTTGTTGCTTGTGTATGCCTCTATACACAGGTTTTACCTTCTTCAGGTTATTTCATATGTTTATGATGTATGTTGTTTAAATTGGTTTTTGCCATTACGCGTGTTCTAAATGAGAGAGCGCTATTCACATCTCCCATGTTAACAATTCTATTGTAAGACATTGCTGGACACTATAGTGGGTAAAGGGCTTGGTAGTCGTAACTCTAAAAATATCAGTAAGAGGCATGACAAAATGTTTAATTTCATTACTGTTTAAAAATCTTGAACTGAACTGTAAAATACAAAATCCATATAATAGTGGTTATTCATTAAATATTGTCAGCTGGAATGTTCAAGGGCTCAATCAGGAAGTTAAAAAATAAAATGTTCTTTAAAAATCAGATATAGTCTTCTTGCAGGAAACAAATTTTAAGCAGGAAGATCAGAGGAGTTGGAATTTGATTTATAAACCAATCCCCTCTATAGCAAATTAGATTTCTCATCCTGATGTGTGCTATCTTATAGTGGTGGGAAAATGGAATAAAACTACATTATATATAGAGTAAGCATCAAATGTGAATGATATAGATTTTATGACAGAAGTTCTTGTGGTAGTTTTCAATACGCATTCTCATTGTAGTTGTAGGAGACTTTGATTTAATATTGAACCTTGCTTTGGATAAGTTAGCTACAACTTCTACTACACGGTCTAAAGCTGTTTTGATAATTTCACATTTTATCCTGGACCGCAATCTATTACTCCCATGGAGGTTTCTGCACCCACATTTAAGATAACATTCCTTCTTTTCTGTAGTACCTTATGCTTTCTCACAAATTTCTTACTTCTTTATTGGTAATAATTCATGACTCCTTCTTAAACCTTTCAGCTGTAAAGCCATTGTAATCTGTGATTATGCTTCTATTATCACAGTACATTATTACCAGTAGACAATGTTTTTAATAAATTTATTTCCACACAAACAGCATTTTTATAGACACTAATGTATTTCCAGAAATATCTGTATGTCTATTCTGGGAAACGTGAGGGAACAAATTATTTCATATACCTTAGAAAAAGATGAACTGGAAAATAGGAGGACATCAAGACTAATATCTGGTCTTTTTAAGAAGGATCAGGAATATGCATGATTTCACAATGCTAACCTCTTTATAAAGGTTGCCATTACAAGCAGAATGAATCTTTTCACCACAACAGAAACAGAGCAACTAATTTATAAATTGTACCTTTTTTTATTAGGATTAAGATGGATGGCATAATAAGATTGTAGCGTAAGAAATACACACCTGCAGAAATTAACAATGCAATTGTAATTAAAGTTATCAAGTGTACTGATTCCACTGGGTGGTAGCAGTATTTAAAGAAGAATGCAATCAGGAGAGGAATCGGGGTTTTATTAACAGGCAAAGGTCGATACCAGGAAACAATACTCAAAGAAGCCCAAGAAGAGAAAAAAATATAAATTAAAGAATGCTGAGGAGTTGATAATGAAACTAATTTCACCTAACTAGAGCCAAGATATAAGACAAATGTCATAGTCAGCAATGCTTGCCAGTCCCATCCACTTAACTTTTCCATAATATCTTCAAGCCCAGTTTTAAAAGTTCCAAAAGTCCTGCTGTCTACCGCACTACTTGGTAGCTTATTCCAAGTGTCTATGGTTCTCTGTGTAAAGAAAAACTTCCTAAGGTTTGTGTGAAATTTACTCTTAACAAGTTTGCAACTGTGTCCTTGTGTTCTTGATGAACTCATTTTAAAATAACAGTCTCGATCCACTCTACTAATTCCCTTCATAATTTTAAACACTTCAATCATGTCTCCTCTTAATCATCTTTTGCTTAAACTGAAAATGCTCAGCTCTTTTAATCTTTCCTCATAATTCAACCCCTGTAGTCCTGGAATCAGCCTAGTTGCTCTTCCCTGGACCTTTTCTAGTGCTGCTATATCCTTTTTGTAACCTGGAGACCAAAACTGCGCACAGTACTCCAGATGAGGCCTAACTAGCACATTATAAAGCATAACTTCCTTGGACTTGAACTCTACACATCAGGGCACAACTGTAAGCATACGTTTGATATGTCACTGTGCTCTGTGCAAATCTATCTTATAAAATCTTTTTTTTCTGCTCACATGCAAAGCTGACACAGAGCCAGATTAAACATATGGGTTCACCAAATAGAACAGCTAAGCAAACAGTATGACATACTGTAAAACAGATTGTAACAAATGGTCAGAGAGCAATTAGACTAAGAGATACTGTGTACTATTTTCTATCTGTTAAGTCAGCATGGAAACATATCCTTTTTTAACACTAGAATTACCGAAGCCTATGAAATAAATTGTAATCCCTGCCCACCTTAAATTCCTTCACACTTCTCCGTCAGCGTCTTTTGTGTTGTAAATGTGTCGATCAGCAAAAGCAGAAAGCAGCCTGCTATCCCATCCCCCTGCTCACTGCCGCAGCTCAATTCGCACAGAAGGTTCTCAGTGCTCAGTCTTGGAGTGAAGTGCCTGGAGTTGTACAGGGTAAATAATATATTGTCATTTGAAATACATACATTTCATGTGTGTTCCGTGTCTACAACAATCTGTGTAAACACATCATTAAAACAGAAATGTTTTCATGTTTTAGTAGTATTTGACAAAATATAGACATAAAGTCCAAATATCAAATAAACACTTTATTTTTGTATAACAAAACAAGCACGCTTTTATTCAAGAATATAACCGAAGAAAAAGAAAGCAGGTTAGGGTAGTTATTGATACGACAGCTTGCATGGTGCAGCAATAAGAACTGCTGACTTCTAATCAAGAGGTCACTGGTTCGATATCAGCTGCCTCCATAATTTACCATTTTGAGTAGTGAGCTGCTCTTATTGTTAATATTATACAATAAAAACATACATTTGGTTTGCATCTGTATAAGCCGGTGTAAATTTATAGTACTTGTAAAAGTTAGCGTTTTTTTTTTTGCTGGTTGCTATTACACTGAAGGAGCACCTGACACTGAACTTTCTTTCCTGGGAGAAGTGGAGATCTTGGAACAGAAGCTTGTCAATTCTGCATCCTCTTTTCCTTTTCCATTGCCTTTTCTTTTAAGAAGCAATGACGAAGTTCCTCTGCAAGGTGAGCCATGAACACTCTTCTTTTCTCACCTGGAAATTACAGGGAATTCTCTGATGCAGTGGGATAAAAGCTAAAACAAAAACATGGGTTTGAATGCACATGTGCTTTCCAAGGCACGCTCGGGGTCCACTCTTCTTTTCTCAGTACATTGCAACAGGTACACATGTCGTAAATGTAGGAAGGACGGTCCGTGGGTGTGGGGGAACTGTTAACATTTGAATTTGATGATTGTATATAATGCGAAACTGACCTCTCTGTACTATTCTGTGCACTGCATCTACTGGAGTACAAAAGAATCACCACCATGCACCAACATGTAGAGACTGGGCAAGATTGGGGAAAAAAAACCAAACATGGTCATCGACTACAACCGCATGAAGGTATGTGAATGAATATAATTTTGCATCAGTGCAACAATGTTTTCCGAAATGTACTATACATGTTATAAAATGAATTATTCCAAGTATCATATATACCTATGTCTCTCTTTTTTATCAGTGCGGCTTTGACATCATGAACCAGAAGATGCATACTAATTCATGGTGAGCAGGAACACTCAAGAATAAAACTGAATAAAAAAACAATTCACATCAACAATCATTCTCAGTCATGCACACCACTCACACCCACATCCACAGTTTTCCCAGTCCCAGTCTCGTTCACACACAAGATCTAACACTGTTTTAAAATAAAGAGGTGGTATAACAAAACAAGTTTGTTATACCACGTCTTTATATGAAAACAGCGTCAGATCGGTTGGAGGAGTGAACGTGACTGAGAGAATAAACTAAAAAAAAAACGCTAACTTTTACAAGTGCTATAAATTTACACCGGCCGTTACAGACAAAAATAAAATGCATGTTTTTATTGTATAACATTAACATTAAGAGCAGCTCACTATTCGAAACGGTAATTTGGGAGGCAGCTGGTATCGAACCATCACCCTCTTGATTAGGAGTCAGAAGTTGCTGATGACTGTGTACAGGACGTGCTGCTTTTTTTCACTTTGGGTGGATTCTGCTATGTCAAGACAGGTGCCAATGTCAAGGTCTCTTTAAGAAAATGGTCTCACACTCTGAAGTTTTTTGGTAATACAGTAGGTGCTTCAATTGATGAATGCATGTAGTAGTGTAGCTGAGTCAACACATTCTTTCACAAACCACCAATAGCAAAATCCCAGTCCTAGGAAAATGCAGAGCTCTTTAGAGTTGGTGTGTCATTGTCAATGAAGCACAGATGCAGTCTTCTTTGAGTCTATGGCTACCCTTAATGCATTGATAATGTACCCCAAAAAACTTTTCTCACTAGCAGGTGGATTCATTTCTTTCAGGTGGATGAGTTCTCAGTCAAAGTAATAGGTGTGCACCAAGATGTCTTCTAAACAGACCACACAGCAGCTTATTTGAATGCCTGAAAACACTTGTTTCAGGAGGTGCTCAGAAGTAGCCAGGGGGGTTTTGCAGTACAAAAGGCATAAATGTAAATACCAAAATCCACGCCTGATAGAAAAGTCTTCTCCCACCCCTCATGAACTAATTTGCTTTGCCAATAGCCACTGTGTAAATCCTGGCAAACCTACTCACTTTGTCCAAGACGTTATAAATCTGAGATAGCAGGTAAGATCATTCAACTGCCAGTCTGCAGCCTCATCAGAGATTTAATCACACCTGCTGCTTCCATTTCCCCGATGTGTTCTTTTGCTATCCAACATTTAGTGAGCAACTGTCCGTGTGGATTGGGGCAATACTGCTGGTGTTGATGCTGTGCTGGACTGGAATAAGTTTATTGCAATCCATATTGCAAACAGGAAGGATCTCTATGTGTTCTTGGAATAATTGGCAGAGCTATTGGCATTTGTGTTCTACCAAATCAACAGTGCTGCACTACCACAAAGCTGTTACAGTAGTTATGGTAGTCACAGATGGAGGGTAGATATGTGGGTGTTCAGGAGTCAGAGCCTGCTCATCAGTGGTGCTGTCCTTTAACTTTCCCATGCCAGACGATGACTGCCACTGACAAGTGTCTTTTCCCTTGGCATGAACCTAGCAGGTTCCCTTCTCGATGCTAATAGCATAAAGACTGTGGGTGTGCCTTGATCCCATCAACAGAAGCCCCTCTACTACACAGACACAGCATACCTCTCTGAAATCCAGCACTGCTCCTTGTGTCCCTAATATGTACAGGTCTTGCACAGGAAGCAACAAGAACTTGTGCTGTATGTGGAGGAGCCTGATGGTAACTGAATGGGGCCTTTTTTGCCACATCTGGATTTCCTTGTCCATGATCGTCTTCGTGTTCTCCAGTACAACTCATACCCCTCTGGTGCTGAACACCCTGTCCCCAGCAGTAATCTTGTTCCCACTAGGGAGATGGTGGAACAAGTGTCTAGCAAAGAATTAACAGAACCAGTAGAGGTGGGGGACTAAGAGGTGCTAGTTGGCCAATGATGAAACTTTTCATCAAACGTTGATAAAATGACGTGATACCTTCCTCACCACAGTTTTCAGATATTACTGGTTATTATTCTTCAATATTCTGTATTCTTTTACAAGTGCTGCAGCGAAGCTCCTAGACACTGCCATGCTGCTAGACCTTCAGAGTTTCCCTGGTATGTAAGTGAAAGAATCCAGTGCTCCAGGCCTTTCATGACCCTTCCACTGCCTGGCTGCTCTGGCACCTTCCTCTGTCAAAACCTCCTCTTTAGTGCTGTCAGGTCTTTCTGGTCTTCCGTGCAGGTGTCTAGCAATGCACTCGTCATTTCTCCCTCCAATGCTATCTCCAGATATTCCCTGTTGTCTCACCAGCACATTTTAGCCTCCCAGTAGGTTCACCTTCCTGTTGAATCTGAGGGAAGCAACTTTCCTTGTGTGAAATGGCAAATATAGCAGTCTCTCATCTTCCTGTATTGATGTTGCAGCATTTCAAAAGAGCCTAACTAGTCCATTTTTGGTCAAAATGGTGCTGAGTTCTCTGCTTAATTGGAACCTAGATCTTCTCTTTATCCCACTTCTAACACCAATGTCACAAAATCCAGTTGAACATCATGGTGGCCGAAAGGATTCTTAATGTTCTTTTAATTAGCTTGATATCCTTACAAGGATTGTTTGCTGTGCTACAATGAGATGGTGATAGTGTGACTGTGATAGATTTGTCTTTTTATAGGCCCCCCCTGTGGCTGGCACTGAAGCTGCTCACTTGAGTCAGTGTTTTTATAGCATAAACATAATTTGCTGAAAAGGGGCTAATGGAAAAGCAATTTAGGTTTTTTTAGCACCACTCTGGTCGTTTAGCAATACCAAAAGTAACTCCACAGATTATTCTGTATGTGTGGTGCTTAACTTTCAGTCAGCTTTAAATTTTCCCAGTACACTGTTTGCATCTTACATGACAAACACAGGAATGTTAGATAAGTTATATTATTACACGTGCCCTGCTCTGGACTGGCATTCTGTCCACGATTTTTTCCAACTTTTATTTTGATTCTGCAAGTATTTATTCTAATTCAGTAGAAGCATGGATGGCTGGATAGATGTTTAGAAACCTGCTATTTCATAGATTTAATAGTATTAGTTGAATGAACTGAAAAATAGCATGTTTGTTTTCATCTTCTAAGCAGGAAGCTTTATTTAATTCCCATTGATAAAATAAGTGGTATAAGAATTTGGAGACAACTGACAAACTTTAATACATGTAATTTAGTAATTAATAATAAAAAGACTCCAAGATGAATCCTCATCCCAGTAATCAATAAATGGAAGTGTACGAACAGAACAAAGGTTATCTGCTGGTCACCTATCTGGTCTTTTTGAAGTCCAATAAAAGGTTATTGTAAGGCAAGCAATCAGCCTTTTCAGTGTCTTTTCTGCATGGCCGGTTCATATCAGCAAGCCATGTCATCGTATTTAAAAGTGTGAGGGTAATAAAGTAGAAAAATATGACACAAGTAATTAAGCGCTCCCCAGAACTTGCATCTGTTTTTCTGAGCCTCACTTTATACTAATTATCTTTTGTTTTCAGACTTAAATATTGAATCTAAAATATTTTTAAAACTCATGTACAGAGTTAATTTTATTGGAAATGGAAATAATAAGATGTCCTCTAATGATGAGCAGATGGATTTTCCACTTCAACCAACTTCCTTTATAAAGATTTCCAATATAAAGTTTTTCCATTGGTTGCTTTGAAAGCCATAAGAGTGAATGAAATGAATTTGAAAAGTCAAGATGTCCCTACAGTTATTCAGATTACGTTATGTTTGTGTGCATATTTCTTAATTCTTGACAATTTTTTCATGCATAACAGCACACAAAGTCAAGTCACACAGTCCATTCAACAAGGATTGCACTGTATGCTTTATAGCTCGGAAGAACGGCACCAAAGAAGTTCCATCTGAATTTTGAACTCAGAAACTTCAAGAGTCACAGCGCCCGAGTACTGCCAAAGACAAACCTCCTGCTATGCCTCAGCGGTTCCGCAGCCTGGCACTTAATAAGGTAAGTCATTTTGTAGTCTGCAGTCTTGTTACTTGTCACTAATGACACTTTGGTGAATTGCACACAATCTGCTTGATCCTTACTTAATTATACCACTTGCTGATCCCCTCATCTTAGTGTAAATTGTAATTTCAAACTTCATCTCCTGGAAATGTTTTTAAGATATACAATGCATGGTGAAAAATCTCCATGATTCCTCAAGTAAAGTTCAAAGACCACTGCCTTCAGAGCAGCAATGCTCAAGTTAAAGGTTTCTTTGCAATTCATTTTTGTGTAATTATGGTATTAGTCATTTATAGCATTCTGTTGTTAGGGTAACATTTTGTAATTTTAACAGTCAGCCTCACCCGAACATGTTACTCCAAGGACACAGAATTAATGGAGGGTTTTAAGGAGCCTGAGCCACTCCCAACATCATAACATGCAAGTTAGGAATGAGCTCTTAATGAAACAATTTCATTTCTTTTAGCAAAGTCACAACTTGTGCCATCTACCTCTTGGACAAACGAAGAACTACTTCGGACGAGAGTTACATGGTTAAGATGCCTTAAGATGGTTAAGATGAACCCTTTATGTTTTGGCCTGTTAGACATGTTTTTTTTTTTGTTTTAGATAATTTTTTTCAGCTTATGAGCCTTTAATATTTTGAAAGCTGAATTTTCAAGCTTTATTTTCATGTGCGTATTTTAATTGTGTTTCTTTTCTGAGAAAGATTTTAATTTTTCAAGCTAATTTTTACTTGCATCACACCAACATTGTAGAATCTCTGTGGGCAGATAACAGGTTGCTAAAAGAACTGCTTCCCAAGAGACACTGCAATTCACATCACAAACACTTGCTTAAAAATTCCAGTGCAGCACCAGCAATGACTTGTCCGAGATTACGGATATAACCTGTGAACTCTTCCTAAATCCTTATCTTAACCTATCCTGTTACCTGGCCCTAATCTTAAAGTTTTGTTTATAGGGCTTGCTTTTCCTAGCCTTATTTTAACCCTGGTCCTTTCAAACTCTAATGTCAAAAATTTAATTTTATAGTGCCTTTACATTGTATTGTTGTCCACATATTGATTTGGCAAAATTTTACACCGGATACCCTTCCACCAGGGAAGGGGAAAAGAGGAAGGCCTAAGCGAAGGTTTATGGATGTGGTGAGAGAGGTCACGCAGGTGATGGGTGTAACAGAACAAGACGCAGAGGACAGAAAAATATGGAAGAAGAAGATCCGCTGTGGCAACCCCTAATGGGAGCATCTGAAAGAAGAAGAAGAAAGAATAAGTGACTTTACTTACCTGATCCCTAATCTTAATATTACCCTTATGCTTACCCTGATGTTAAAAGTTCATCCTTAAATTTTTGTCCCAATTTAAAAAAAATAGCCCTTATTTTATAATATTCATATTGCTCTCAGTTTAAATTGATTTCTTGAGGACACATTATAATCCCCAATGGTTTAGTGATTTAAAATCTGTCATTCTAGTTTATAATTGATGACTGCTTCCTCTTGACTTGATTCTCGTTTTTAATGTTTTGGCTCAGGTTAAATAATTGGACCCCAGTAAAGTATTCCCTGCAATGCACGCCTGACTACAGTAAACAGTCTCTTTGATTTTAGTTTATTGTCAAAAGACACATTCCAGGAAAGGAGAGAGCCACATAGACAACCTCAATGAGAGAAAGCGAGAGATGAACATTCTGGAATCTGAATCTGTTAATGCAAGTAATAGAATGCAGGGGTTCTCCAGAACAGATGTTATGTATGTGTGCCATAACACAACTGTGAAAATGAAATGCCCTGGGTAGAAATATACACCTAATAGTGGGCAGGGAAGTCTGGCCTTTTGACTAAAAGGAGAGTGAGAACAGGAGGAGCCCTCAGAGGTGGGAACACCTCTTAGCCACTAGAGGAGACAAAATCGCAGAGGAGTAAAAATTAGTCTATACTGTACCTCTGATGCAACAGGCAGTATGGATAATGTCTGGGAGACCTGGCTTACTGCTACTAGAGGGAATGTCTCTGGAGCGAAGTGATTCTTGGATTTGGCCAGAAGGGTCCTGGGATGGTACTTACAGGAATATCCTTGCCTAAAGTCAATTAAGAGAAGAGTCATGAGGAGAGTGAACAAATTCTCAACTAGTGGCAGGAAAAGAGGCTAGGGTGTAAAAAGCGAGAGAGAAAGAAGGCAGAATTGGGGGCTGTGGTGGTCAATTGGCTGATTACCCAGACAGACAGAGCTCCAAGACCTACTTTGCTCAGAGAGGCAACTGGTTTTGTTGATTTGACCTGTCTTTTGGACCTTATCAAATATTTTCCTCCCTTCTTTTGGGAAGGTAGACCCCTCTTTGTGGTTGTGAATTTGACCCTGGTATCAGTCATAGAACTGCAATGGAAATACTCTTTCTTTGAAACAGCCCATTGATCTCCACTTACTTCACCTAATAGGCATTCTGGGGCCTGAGCTTGCAATCATTCACATCTCTTATATGTGGACATTATAATAACAACAAGATGCTTTTAAAGATCTTGACTTATAAAAGGGACCATTACCTATTACTCATTGCCTGTTGGACAAAGATTGGAGTGGAGGATGCAATTATCTATCTGCTCTATAAGGCTTACTTTCACCTAGACAAAGCTGGCTGCACTGTAAGGATTATGTTTCTTAATTTCTTCATCCAGCCATAACTGTTAAGGGGTAAACTCAGAGATATGCAGGTGGATGAGCCAGTGGTGTCCTGGATAATGGACTATCTGTTGGACAGACTACAATTTGTGACTCTTGAGGATTGTGTTTCTGATGTGGATGTGAGCAACACTGGGGGACCACAAGGAACAGTCCTGTCTCTTTTTCTCTTCACTCTGTACAGTTTCGACTATAAATGTAACACCAGGTCATGTCACTTGCAGGAATACTGAAAATATTCTGCATGTATGGGGTGTGTTGATAAGGGGATGAGATAGAGTATAGCTGTCAGGTAGAGAACTTTGTTTCTTGGTGCAAAAAGAGTCTCCATCTTAACATCAGCAAAACCAAGGAACTAGTTATTGACTTTTGTTGCATCAAAGAGCCTCTATGTAAATGCAGAGCTGATTCACTCCTACGAGTACTTGGAGGTCTACATTAATGGCAGGCTGGACAGGTTTCACAACACAGAAGTACTATATAAGAAAGAGCAATGCAGACTCTTCTTCATTTCCTTAGGAGGCTGCATTCTTTTAAGTTCAAGTTTAAAGTTTATTGTCATGTGCACAGTAAGGAAACACGTTTCCCTGTACAATTAAATTCTTTCTTTGCTGTCCACACCAAATGACAAAACCAACGTATAAAGATAAACATAAAAAATAAGTAGCAGATAGATAATAAGTAACAGAAGCAGCATAAAGTATAAAAACAGAATAGACATATAAAGTGTAATTGTGCAGGTAGGCATGTGATAGACAAGTCAAATACAGTTGTGTGAGGTAGATAGAGTGAGGTGAACCATGGTTATAAACTCCAGTCAGTTATTTCGGAGTCTAATGGCCTTGGGAAAGAAAGAGTTCTTTAGCCTGGAACTCCTGCATTTTATACTTCTATACCTCCTGCCTGAGGGTAGAAGTGTGAACAGTTCGTGTTGGGGGTGGGTGGGCTCCCTGAGGATCAAGGCAGTTTTCCTGCAGACTCTGCAGTTGTAGATGCTCTGCAGAGATGGCAGTGTGGTCCTGGTGATCTTCTCAGCAGTCTTTACCACTCTCTGCAGGCGTTTGTGGTCCATAGCAGTAGTGTTGCCATACCACATGGTGATGCAGCTGTTCAAGATGCTCTCTACAATGCAGCTGTAAAAGTTGCCGAGGATCTTAGTTGACATACCAAACTTCCTCAGCCTCCTCAGAAAGTACAGCTGCTGTTGAACCCTCTTGACCAGCTGTGTGGTGTTAAGTGTCCAAGTGAGGTCCTCACTGATGTAGACGCCCAGGTATTTAATGCTGCTCACCCTCTCCACTTCAAGCCCTCGGATGAACAATAGCTGGTGAGGTCTCCTCTCCTTCCTCATGTCCACTATCATCTCCTTCGTCTTGTCTGTGTTGAGGGTGAGGTTGTTGTCCTCACACCATGACACTAGACTGTCCACCTCCCTCCTGTAGGACATCTCATTCCCACCAGTGATGCGTCCAATCACTGTGGTGTTGTCTGCGAACTTTTGAATGATGTTATCTTTGTGGGAGGCGACACAGTCGTGGGTGAACAGGGTGTAGAGGATGGGGCTGAAGACGCATCCCTGTGGGGTGCCTGTGTTTGTGATAATGGTGGCTGAAATCCTATTACCAATCCTGAGACTGGGGCCTGCCAGTCATAAAGTCTAGGAGCCAGTCACAGAGGGTGGGGTGCAGGCCAAGTGCAGACAGTTTATGGGTGAGTTTTTGGGGGATAACTGTGTTAAAGGCAGAGCTGTAGTCAACAAGGAGCATCCTGATGTAGAAGACTTTGTTCTCCAGATGGGAGAGGGAATAATGTAGTGCAGCCACGATGGCATCTGAGGTGGACCCGTTGGGCTCGTAGGCATACTGCAGGGGGTCCAGAGTGTCCAGTATGCTGCTCTGAATGTGGGCCAGCACCAGTCTCTCAAAACACTTCATGATGATTTGTGTGAGTGCTACCGGCCTGTAATCATTCAGGCAGGTGGGTGGGAAATGACATCCTTCACATCTTCTATAACTCTGTGATGGTCAGTACAATTTTTTGTGCTGTGGTGTGCTGGGCTTCAGGAGAGGCCCACCAAATTAAGAAGCTAATTAAAAAGGGTATTATTGGTTATGGGACACACTCTGGATCCCCTGGAGTTAGTAGCAAAGGAGAGAATAAGGATTAAATGGAGTGCCATTATGGACAATGCTGCACCTCCTCTCTCTGACACACTGACACTGAATACTTTCAGCCAAAAAATTATTCAGCAGAAGTGTGTCAAGAAACAGTATGTGGGCTCCTTTATACCAACAGCAATACGCCTGCATAATGCTTCACTGTGAATGGGACAGCCAAGTCAGTTTTTCTTATTTTTAGTCATTCTGGTCTATGTTCAAGCCATAGTGTGTGTGTATATTTATGTGTGTATGTAATGATCATCTGTAAAAAAGACAAAGTTCTATCTATCTATCTATCTATCTATCTATCTATCTATCTATCTATCTATCTATCTATCTAT
>JANRMT010062822.1:16027291-16046946 GCA_026402145.1 Polypterus bichir lapradei
TATCTATCTATCTATCTATCTATCTATCTATCTATCTATCTATCTATGTAATCATAACACAATTTTTTAAGGTTTCAAATGTGTGGTGCTGCATGTACTTGCAAGCACTGACTTAGTGAATTTTCCCTCATTTCTTTGTTGTTTGATGTACCTCACTATCCTTAGAAGGATGGCTCACTTAGGCACACTAGAATAGAGACTGTGACTGTGGCATGCTTGCCGTTTTCATTGGCTGCCCAGCAGCTGGCAGTGAAGCTGCCCATTTGAATTTGAAATGCAATTTCATACAGCTGTGGACACAGCACTCAGCTCAACCCCAAGATGAAAGAGTTTGAGCCGTTATAATATCTTAAACGTCATTTTAAATTTGAAGATGATACCTCAAAATGTGTTGATGACATTAATGCAAATGGGGCAGAAGAACAAAAAGAGTGAGAAAGTGCTGTGAAAGCACACATCTCTAAATGTTACACAGTTAGACTGAATTCATGGTACACTTTTCTTTTTCATAGATGTCTCTCTTTATGTGACAATGAACTGTATTGTTGCCAGGTTGATATTTCAAATACTTTCTCTATTAATTTCCAAGATAATACCTTTTATTTTAAAGCAAAAACTAATACAAAAAACAACTATTTAAAGTTAGAGTTAGTTTTAAATCTAGAGAGAGACAAAATTTATGAAAGGAACAAAGAGAAATGCGTTGGTTGAAAAACACTGTGATCTATGACTTTCTATTTTACTTTTTTTCCTTACTCTGTTTGTGGAATTGCACTCAGATATCAGGAGGTATATAACATAAGTAAAATACGAATTGTGGGCCTTTTCTTACAAGTACTACAATCTTGCACAAAGAGAGCTTTCTGTATGCCCACTGTGCATCCTCATCTCCTAAGGGTCTTCATCAGAGAGTTAGTGGTCTCCCAGCAGGACTGACTTCTGTGGTCTCCAGTTTACTTCCAATGACCCCCATCTTCTCTATTTAAATGATCTGTCCATTTGACCAGCAGAATAATTTATAATTTAATTTGTAACATTGTAAAAATCTTCACAATACTTTATCATTTTTGAAATCCTACTTTGTTCTTCATTAACTGAGCATTAACATTACACAGGTATACATTAAACAATTGTCTTGATAATTTAATGTGATTTTTATATATTCGTAGGCATTGAATTGAATTTGAAGATGATACCTCACAATGCCTTGATGACATTAATGCAAATGGGGCAGAAGAATAAAAAGATTGAGAAAGTGCTGTGAAAGCACACATCTCTAAATGTTACACAGTTAGACTGAATTTAGGGTACACTTTACTTTTTCATAGATGTCACTCTTTAGATGACAATGGACTGTACTGTTTCCAGGTTTATATTTCCAGTACTTTCTCTACTATTAGTACTAGTACTATTCCATGATAATACGTTTTATTTTAAAGCAAAAACTATTAGAAAAAAACATTTAAAGTTACAATTAGTTTTACATCTAGAGAGAGAGACATTTATGAAATTAAGAGAAATGCGTTGGTTGAAAAACACTTATAATTTTCTGTTTTATTTTTTTGATTGAATTCTACTGCTGACCCTGAATTGCTGCAATTGTTGGGAATGTTTTATGCTTTTATTTGATTTGCAGAGAAAAGAGCTTCTTTACTCATGTTTTTTTTTTTACTCTGTTTGTGGAATTGCATTCAGATATCAGGAGGTATATAATATAAGTAAAATCTCTCTATTATAGACAATGAGACTTTTTCAGAGAGATAATTTCAAGTCCTGTGAGACCAGACTTTGTGCCACGAGATTTAACCAGAAATAAAAGACAAAAAGTAGAAGAAAAAGTAAAACGTCGTAAAGAGGTTCAAAAACGTTGGTGTGATACACATGCAGAGCAGGTTAGAGATAATGAAAGTACTAAAATTCAAAAGTCTCAAAAAACTGATAGAAAAGACTGCATTAACACAAACAAATGGAAATTATTACTCAGTGAAATAATGGAACAGCGAAAAGAGATTGAATATATGGACATAGGTGATATGACAAGAAGTATGTAGATATTGTTCAACTTTAAAGTTTAAGTTGGAGACTTGTAGATTGTCTAATTCATGTTGCCATCAGGCAAAAGTAGTGTTTCTACCCAATGAAGAGACGTATCCTCCAAAAATAAAAGATGTGTTATTTGGTGAAAGTGAAATTCACACATATTACAAGGCAAAATATCAGAATCTACAATAATCTGTTTGCATTCGCATCAATCAATGCTCAAAACATAGATCTACATGATTCAAGACCATACGCTATGAGAATCTGTGGTCCTTTAACAAACAAGTTTAATTTCAAAGAAACCACAATTTGGTCAGGTTTATCTTTATGATCACGAAGAAGCGAAGCAACAACTAATCGGAAGAGTTAAACGAACGGACGTATTAGAAATTATACAGCCAATAATGGATACAAATCCATATGTCCAAAAGCATTGCCCTTTAAACAAAATTTATCTGAAAAACACAGACAAAGAAGTTTTCTTGGATTTCTATATGAATCCGAAAGATCACGCTTACATATATAATAAACCAACATGTGACGAATTGTCAGCAATAATAGTTTTGAAAGACTAAGATGTCAAAGACAGAGTTGATATTCGTGTTCATCCAAAAGCACAGCACGATTCGCCGCAAGCAGCAGAGCCAGGAAATGACTAGCGCATAGGGCACACACAGGGGTTGGCGAACGAAGCGAGCAGGGTGCAGAGCCCCCTAGTACTTCAAAATGAAAATCTGATTTTTTGTTGGGGTCTGTCTTTATCTACAATAACGTAATATTAAGTAGCATTGCTTCAGTAACAAACAAGGATGTGTCAAGGTTTTGCAGGTATCAGGGTCTTAGCTCCCTCTGTGATTATTAAAATTTTTTGTTTGCTGTGATGTTGTGAAGAGTCAGCTTTAGTTGGTCCCCCCTTTAATACGCAGTCCGTTTCTACTTACACCTGATAAGTTACAACCTGATTCAATAGTTAAACTGTACTGTATATGAAATATGTTGGGAGCACCGATTATTTTGTTTTATGAGCCACTGCCCTGCATTTATACCAGCACATGATCTACTTGACCTTACTTCTGCATGCAGATTCTTTTACTAGCAGATTTAATAATTTAAACAAACATTTTGCCTTTAATCCAACACAGGCTTGAATGTGATAGAACGCGTCTTTCTTTAGTAAAAAATCTAAGAGATGAAGATTATGCTCACAAATTACCATTTAACATACAGTATTTCTTTCAGCAGTAGAAAAAAAAGCACAGTTAAATCACAGAATAAAGCAAAAAACTACCCTCACTGGTGTGAATTGTGGACCTTTTCTTATAAGTAGTACAATCTTGCACAAAGAGAGCTTTCTATATGCGCGCTCTGCATCCTCATCTCCTCAGGCTCTTCATCAAAGGGTCAGTGGTCTCCCAGCAGGGCTGCTATCTGTGGTCTCTAGTTTAATTCCAATGACCCCCATCTTCTCTATTTAAAGGATCTGTCCATTTGACCAGCAGGATAATTTATAATTTAATTTGTAACATTATAAAAATCGCTATGATACTTTATCATTTTTGAAATCCTACTTTGTTCTTCATTAACTGAGCATTAACATTACACAGGTATACATTAAACAATTCTCTTGTTATTTCATGTGATTTTTATATATTTGTGGACATTGAATTCAAAAATGAAAATCATTGTTCTCCATTATGTAACATTTTTTTTACAAAACACATTGTACTGCAGTCAATTATGTTTTTTTATATATGTCATAGCTGGAATTGAACATGGTGATGAGCCCTAGCTACAGTCGGGCCATACAAAATTTTCATGTTTTCTCTGTGGAACAGCAGAGCCGAGAATTTTCATTGAGTTCAGAAGGAATAGCCAGCTAGAGAAAAGCTACAACTTGGTGGAAAAACATCATCAGACCTTGTTTGGTGGATCCAGATCAAGTGTGGCTACCACCACTTCATATTAAACTTGGTTCAAAGAAGCAGTTTGTCAAAGCCCTCTCAAAAGATGGAGCCTGTTTTACAGTATGTATTTGTGCCAAAAGTGTCCAGGTTTGTCTGAGGCTCTACTGAAAGAGGGCATTTTTGAAGGACCTGATGTTAGAAAAATGATTTCCGATGCAGACTTTGATGGTCCGATGAACAACTTGGAACAAAAGTCTTGGGTATCACTCAACAGGAGTCTCAAAGCTTACTTTTTGGATTTCCATTTGGAATTTTTTCAATAAATACTTAGAGAGATGAGTGAAGAGTAGAGTGATAGAATCCATTAGGATATCAAGAATATGGAAAGAAGGTAACAGGAATAGGACCTCCCTGCGTGGAGTTTGCATGTTCTCCTCGTGTCTGCGTGGGTTTCCTCCGGGCACTCCGGTTTCCTGCCACAGAACAAAGACATGCAGGTTAGGTGGATTGGCGATTCTAAATTGACCCTAGTGTGTACTTGGTGTGTGGGTGTGTTTGTGTGTGTCCTTTGGTGGGTTGGCACACTGCCCGGGATTGGTTCCTGCCTTGTGCCTGTGTTGGCTGGGATTGGCTCCAGTGGACCCCCGTAACCCTGTGTTCGGATTCAGCGGGTTGGAAAATGGATGGATGGATGGATGGTAACAGGAATATTGGGATGTCACTTTGATGGCAGACTACTGCTGGGTGATTCATAGGGACGCACCAGAAAAAGTGTGCAAACAATGGAAAATTCTGGTTAAAAAAACTTAGTAGTGACAAAAACTATAAAAAGTTATATGTAAGTTGATGACTTTGTATTGTTAAAAAATTTAGATTGACTAAACAGTTTTATGTTTAATGGATTTAGAACAAAATTTCATACAAGTCACTACCACTGCTCTTCTGCCAAGCTGCTCTCAGTCATCTTCAGTTAATGAGCATTGGAATCATCGGCTAGGAAGATTCTTTAATCAGATTAGATGCCTCAGCTCGGACTCTACTATAGAATGCCCAGAAAGGGGTCGATGGCTAGCTGGTCGAGGTCTCTAGGACTCTGACTGCGTCTGACTTTGTCAACGAGTCATAGTTTATCAATTAAGTAATGGACAGATATTGTTTTTTTCCATCAATGTTAGTCTGTTTCTACTTTGTTTTTTGTGCGTAAAGCTGCAAATGTCAAGGGTCTCCAGATAGTTCAAAACGCAGCTACTAGAAAGGCATTCCAGCTGTTTGTATGTCCATACATCCATCCATTATCCAACCCACTATATCCTATCTACAGGGTCACGGGGGTCTGCTGGAGCCAATCCCAGCCAACACAGTGCGCAAGGCAGGAAACAAACCTCGGGCAGGGCGCCAGCCCACCGCAGGGCTGTTGGTATGTCTGGTTGTACAAACATTTTTCCAGTGTCCTCATTTTAAATTGTTTTAGTAATAGTTGATAATACACAAAAAAAACAAACTTCTTGTCTATGAAGTCCCATTAAAGACTCAACTGTCCAGATTGCATTTCTTGACATTTTTTAAATGTTATCATGCACACTAGGATTGTACGAACAGTGACATACATGCGTACTTACGGTCAGAAGCCATTTGCTCTTAATGCCTTTCTGTCTAATAATTGATGTTTCTTTCTGAATTTCAATCTGAGAACAGACTTTGTAACAGAAATATAATACAGAGCATTAAGGTCATTCCATTAACTTGTTAGCTTGTTGGAGGTAAACAGAATTTTCCATTATCTATGTGAAAACTACACTGTATTCAAATTAAGCAAAAAATTACTATTAACATTAACTTTTGGCCTAATGGCTGCCCAGGGGCCCTTCCATTACATGTTACATTATCTTTTTTTAATATCAAGTCTGATGATGCCAGACATATTGTGGGGATATTTATCTTCAAATCTATGATATGAATTCTGGGAAAATTTGGAATAATGAGAAAGGGGAAAAAAAGAAGAAGGAAAGGAGTTAATAACTGATGATCCTGTTACCTTCTGCAAAGTTTGCTACACCTGAATGGCTTTTATGCAATTGCACAATCTGCGCCCATCCAGCTGTACAAGGCTAGCTCTAATTTAAGATCAGTTTAGTAGGTATGTTTTCAAGTTTAGAATGTTTTAAACATGAAAGTGGCAAAATGAAAAAGTGCTTGCTTGACACATCTCTGTTGGTAAAATTTTGAAAGTTTCAGTATAAATACAGAAAGCCACCTCTCCAGTTCCCTTATATTTCATTTGAGGTGTGTTGAGAAGGCCCGCACTTAAAGATCAGAGAGGGGGGGATTTGGGGTATATAAGGACAGGCATTCTGAAATATATAAAGACACAAGATTGTTGAAGGTGATGAATACTATTAAGAGTATTTTATAATCAATCCTAGCAAATACTGGAAGCCAATAAAGTATAGCTGAAACTGGCATTACATGTTCAGTTAGTCCCATATTTATTAGAATTCTTGACTCGGCATTTTGAACAAACTGCAGCCAGTTTATGTCTTTCTTAGGCAATCCTGCTAAACATACCGTACAGTAATTTGGCCTGGAAAAGACAGAAGCTTGGGTTTATGAAGCTGTACTACACCTCTTAAATGTAAAAATGCTGTCTTTGTAAATTGGGTAATGTGACGTCCAGCTCAATGATCACTCCTAAATTCTCCACTTTTTGCTTTATCCGTAAGGCTGTACTGTCTAGTTTTCTTACCAGATCCCTTCTTTCACCATAGCCAATAAGTACAATTGTTGTTTTCTTCCTTTTTAAGATTAAGAAAGTTGCTGTTCATCCTTTCTTTAAGTGCACTCTGCATAACAACAATTTTGTATGGCATTCCACTGATTGTTAGAAGCCCTTCTTTGTCCAAAGTGATGTGAGAAAAGTCCTTAAACAAACAAAATAAAGCTGAGGTCCAGACAGAATAAGTGGGCTTTACTCCAGCACAGAGCTCCTCTGTCCAATATTTCACTCCATTTTGAGATGTTATTAGATTTACAGCATGTACACAGTCTATGGAAACAGGCAAGTGTTCTTCCATTACCAAGAACCACACACCCAAAAACATTATATGACTTCAAACCACTGGCTGTGTCAGAGGGGGGACATTTTTGTACACTGGGTCATTCCATTTCTCTCTTAGGAAAAGAAACATGCAAATATTACATTTAAAGCCCAGCAGATGAACAGGCAATAGGCACCCATTGTTGGCAGTGGGGACAAGAAGTTTATGGCTAGTTGAGATTTACAAACAATACCATGTGTGATAACAGAACTGCTGCTTCCTTGGAGGATCCTGGATAATCCAGTTACTGATTGTGTCAGGTTTGTTTGTGTAAGTATTTGCTGTCTTGCAAAGGAGTCACCGCTTTGAAGTCTGGCCTTGGAGGATGTCTGTATTTACCTGACTTGGAAATATTGGATTCTAATCAGCATATCTGTACTTATTCATGATTGGTAACAATTCCTTTTTTTAACTTGTGTTTTCATTAATTGTTAAACCCAGGAAATTTAGATGTGCCATTGTTTAATCTGGTTGCCCTGAACTGATAATTGCAGGGACTGAAGGAGATTTAAGCTCTGGCCAGGAGAAGGCAAAAGTGAGGGGGGATAGTCCACTGAGAACACAGCCAAGACACTCGGACAGAGCACAGGGGCTCGCAGGCTGACAAGGGTACGTGGCTGGCACGACGTGAGGCACAAGGACGGCAATACTTCCAGGGAGGAAGAGACAGTTCCACAAGAAGACGCCGGTTGTGGGTCCAGCGAGAGAGGGAAGCTGCATGAAAGGACCGAGCAAAGCTGGCAGACAAGAAATAAGGCATGCCTAGGTCACAGCAACACAAGGAGCCCAGAGTGGAAAAAAGGGAACAACGAAGAGACGCCGACAGGGATTCCACGATTTTGACAAAACTTCTCTTGAGAAACGAGTGTCCGGTGAACAGAGTGCATCCGTGGACAGTTGAACAATTAAGTGTTGGGGTAACACTGAGAACAAACTGGACTTTGCACCACTACAGGTTGTATCATCCAATTCTGTTTTTAATGGACTTTTATAGTGTGGACTGTGTGCTTTCCTTTCTAAAAAAAAGAAATTTTCTTCATGATACTGTTAGATTTGGTTTATGTTCATTTATCTTTTTAATGTAATTATTATTGTCTGGTGTAATAGAAGTTACTGTTGCTTTTCCTAACATTACTGTTGTGTCTTTCATTGTGTGTTTACTCACCGCCCAATTTAAAGAACACTGTGTGCTATTATTGGTAAATTTCAGGAGTTCCCAGTCTCTTGATAAAACTGGGTGGCGTAGTCGGATATTTAAATGGTGTCTAAGTTTGATTACCTGTAAGTGTGACCTGACACCTGTCACAGCTGTAACTTCTCATATCATGAAATCCTTTGAGAAGTTAATTAAGAAACAACCACTTAACAAAACCCAGGCTTATCTGGACCCTTACCAGTCCGCATACAGGGCAAAGAAGTGGATGGAGGATGCCACAGCAACACTTCTTAATTTATTGTACACTCTTAAAAATAATGGTTCTTTAACGGTGTTTTATGGTTCTTAACAGGGCTTATGTGGTTCCTTGTCAAACATTACTTTACCAAGCACCATTTTATTCTGGGAAGAGTTCTTTGCACATGAAGTTGGTTCTTTGTGCTTTAAAAATCTTCCTAATATGTGAAAAAAACCCTGAGAAACAACTTGGAGCAAAAAGTACTGTGTTTTTTTTTATGTTCAACCATTAAGAGCATCCTGGCGTAATGTATATCAGTATGGCACACCAGATGCACAACAACAGACAAGAAGGCTCTCCAGACAGTCATAGACGCAGAACCAAAAAATCACGGGCTGTTGTTTGCCCTCCCTGGAAGATATTGCCCGCTCCCACTATCTCACCAGAGAAGCAAACATCATTAAGGATCCTTCACACCCTGGTCACAACCAGTTTGAACTGTTGCCCTCTGGTCGCCATTATAAATCTTTGAAAGTATGGACCGACATTTTCAGAAACAGTTTCTATCCAATGGCCATAAATATATTGAACAAAAATTAAACAAATTAAGGCGGGTTAAATCATTTTTGGTCAGTGCTATAAACTCACACATATGGCTGCTGCTCTTGTGTAGCTACTCCCCAGTGAAATTGTATTATTTATTGCAGCGTTTCTCAACCTTTACGTATTTGCAACCCGAGTTTTCAAAACAGTTTTAATTGTGCCCCCCAAACGTTTTTTTGAAAGGAGCCCACTAATACCAATTTGTTCTTTTTTAATTAATGACATATCATAGATGCATATTTTATTATACCTACTTAACTTTTATTAACATTTATCTAGCTCTATATTTATTTTTCTAGTATCAGAATGTAGTTTTAGTTAATTTGTTTTGGTTTCAATAGATGTATGTTTCATATTTTTGATACTTGTTTTCTTTTTTTCACATCTTCACGCACCCCTTTTTGTTACTTCGCGCCCCCCTAGGGGGGGCCCGTCCCACAGTTTGAGAACCACTGATTTATTGTATTACTACTGGGTTTATTATTATTTTATCTCATTTCTTTTTACGTATATTTTTACATATACAGTAATATTCTTTTTTTTGTTCTTCTTGTTCGTATTATGTGCTATAGCATTGATTTTTTCACAAAAGTAGCGTTGTTTTGCTTTTGAAACCAGTTGGAGCGGCCCTCATAATTTCATTGACAATAAAGACTTTCTATTTCTATTTCTTTTGGCACAGTGGCGGGCGTTCTCTTATAGCTCAAGGCCAGGGGCGGGCAATGTCAGTCCTGGAGCGCCGCAGTGGCTGCAGGTTTTTGTTCCAACCCAGTTTCTTAATGGGAAGTCAATTATTGCTGATGAAGCACTTATTGCTTAAGTGACATTTTGATGCTTCATTTTAGTGGTCTCGCTTATTAAGGTTCCCCACCCTCGATTGCTTATTTCAGTCTTAAGCAGCTGCATTAATTGTTTTCATGGCTCCTTATTAGCAATAAAATGTAAATGACAAAGCAGCCAGCAGTTCTCCATCCAGTTTGTTTTCATTTACATCTGTATGTTCATCATGCACTGTTTGATTTAATAAAACATGTAATATGAAAATGTGACAGACTGAAAATTATCTGTTTTAGGCTTCAAATCATTTGGATGATATCCTTGAAGAGTAAAAAATCTACGATATAAGAACCTTACATTGCAGACTAACAAGCCATAAAATTAAATAAGGTCTGAGGTTGGCAAGGATTGGTTTCTAATGAAGCAGTTGGGTTGGAACGAAAGCCTGCAGCCACTGCAGCTCTCCAGGATTGACATTACCCACTCCTGCTCTAGGCAAAGTAACATCTGCTGTGTAACCTGAAGGCTACTGATTTGTGACAGGTCAATAGCATTTAGCTGTCAACACCACAGAGCAAATTGTCAGACTGTTACAAATGGTGCAGTGACTCAGATACAGGATATTGTAGTTTTTGAGGTTGGTGGTATAATAGTCCCAGCACACATAGGAATGGAGTGCTGAGGGAGAGACTTCACATACATGGAAGTGTTCCCCATGCAGAATGAGGAGGTGTCCAATTCATAGAGCAGGAGGAGTCCTCAAGGTGTAAGAGATTCTATCTAACCTGGTGGTGGTTGGTTTGTGGGAAGTGAACGACACCTCAACACAGAGACGCCACACAGAGTATTCCTGGACTCAGTTGGTGTTGAGGAGATGTTGGTTGGTGATGTGTACTATTCCAGAAGAGGCTAGGTGAGAGAGTTTAGCCGAAGGCTGTACGTATGGAAGCACTGGCAACAGATGCTGCCCCGTCCACAGGACAAGTGAATTTCCTATTTGTCTTCCGATATATGAGAGTTTCTATGTAACCTGCAGGTCACTGGTGGTAAATGCTGGTGCACAGCCAGCGACACCACTGTGTGAATAGCAGAGCTGAGACAGGGTTTGAATGATGTTATATTGATCCTATGCCCCAATCTTACATTTGAAACCTCATGTCATTTAATGGTTTGTCAGATGACAAATTAATTTTTTCCTCTGAAAAATACTTGGAAAATGTTAGCCATAAAATTAAGTGGCAAATTCAGTGACTCACATTACTGCTATTTATATGTTGTTTTTGCTCAGTCATTCAATTTAACACTCAAAAATAAAACTCCATTTAATTTTTACCAAATGCATCTTTAGACTACTGAGTATTGTGGTTTAAACAGTATAACTGTACTGAAGCACTCATTCATTTTAAAGCATACTTTCCTTGAAAAGTGGCACTTTTTCTTTAATATGGGTCAAAAATCATCATTGCTCATACAAATTCGTATTAAGTCACACAATAATTAAGTTTTTGCTTGAATGGGTTTAGAAAGAAAACCATAGCAATGCTCTTTTTTAAATTAATTGACATTTTACATTCATTGACATTTTCATTTTAATTTGTTGTAATGAACTGTGCAGTAGACAGCATTCATTTATACTGTATATTCTATATATTTCAATATTTGTATTACATTTATTATTACAAGTATGCTTTAAATCTGCAGTTTTCAGCCTGTATAATCAATGGGCTTTGTCTAGTAAATATATTAAGTGAGCAGTGCAGTTTTATACTAAAGACACCCCAAGGAAGCTAAGACACAGCAGATTGAAGTGAAGGAGAACCCTCGAAATGAACTGAGGTGGGGAAATTGAAAAAGAGTCCATAGATTACAAAAAGTGCATATAACAAACATAATATTAAATCATAGTGTTTAATGAAGATTACAATTCTTCTGGACAGCTACCCAAGAATAAGGGGATCACTAATGTCTGTCTACAAATTAATAAACCTAGACCTCCATTACAAAGTCTTGTGAAATCTGAACAAATCTATGAAAGATCATAATCAATCCTTAATAGTTTGCCAGTAAACCACTTAACGCGTCTGTGCACACATCTATACCAGACCAATTTAGATTTAATCTATATATTTAAAAACCAAATACCAGTGACTCACTCCTCAAGAAATTTCCCAAACCTTGAGGACTGGGGACTTGAAATTTGGAATGTAGGTTACCCTTGGCCCATAGGTGCTCATAAGAAACGGTTTTAAAAATTTCATGGTCTAAGCGCGAAATTTCTTATAGTTTTTTTAGACTCCTTTGTATGTCTGTCTGCCTTTCATGAGAGAACTACTTAACGGATTTAGATTGGGTATTTTTGTATAATTTGCTTGAATATTCCATTGATTTTGCGACTTTCTCATCGCACTAAGTATCATAGTTTGCTTGTGGTACCGATTTATTAGTGCGAATCTAAGAGAGACTCATCAGGCTGCGGGGAGGGGGGCGGGGCCCTCCTCACTCACATGTCTGCCTCGGGGCACAACCTTAACTCCGCTTAGTTAGCGAATGAGAGAACTACTTAATGGATTTAGATCTTTTTCTTCTATAATTTGCTTGAACATTCTGGTTGATTTTCACTAAGAATCATAGTTCACTTGCAGGAGCAATATATTTGCGCTAATCCGAGACAGAGGCTGCGGGCCAAGGGGAGGGGGAAGAGTGACGTCAGGAGTAGAGAGCTGGGCAGGGCCCTCCTCACTGTCCTCTTTCACTAATATGCAGGCGAAGCCGCAGGAGATGGCTAATGATTAATATAAGATGGCCCGAATACATAGAATACTGCACATCCTTGGAATGTGGGCGGCAGAAGTTGTAGTGGGCACAAAATATTTAAACTCGGTATGATCTCGGGGCCAGGATCTGAACACACTTCTCTGTGTGCTAATGCCTTCTTTCTTCCTGCCTCTGCAGAATGGAAGACTGCTGGCCATTCCAATGCTGACTTCACTTCTGTTGTTCCTCCTCCTGGATCCGCCCCTTCCTGTCTGGAACCCACGTGACTGGAAATTCAGCCATTTTTGAATCAGTTTTGTGTTGGACTCTGATATGAAAGGATGTCATTTACATCTTTGTAAAAAGATCAATTTGTTTTCATTATATGGGATCACAGACGTGCCCCAAACCTTTTTCATGTTTGCTTCTTTTCTTACACAGTGCATAAGTCCATTTAATAATAATAATAATAATAATAATTTGTGTAAAAAATCTTTCTAAATATTTTACCTGTTCAGTTCAGATGTTATTTTCCTTTAAATATGATTTCCTCTGCTGTAGAAATCATCAGTTATGTGAACAATTCTTTTCATTGACATATTAACCTTAAAATATTTTTGGCTACATTCTTGCCCTAATGCATAGGAGTATTTAGACCTTTTTGGGAAAAATATAATCATCCCTGCTGAAGCTGTAGACATGATTTCAGTAATTATAAAGGAGTCATATTTCTGGAAGAAAAAGCTGGATAATTTCTCGGTCAGACATTATGAGCCAGGAAAACACTAATTAGGACAGAAACATTTTAGATTACTTAGTGAGTTCTTAAGTGGTTTGTTATGTTCTTACTTTTCAGATGACAACATTATAGGACACTTTTGATGCAACACATCCACAATAAGTACATAATAAAAGTCTAATTATGTGTGATAATATTTAATGTTTTATGAAGGACTAATGCATAAATACATCCATTAGAAACCATCAGTGAATCATCTCAAAGAAGCTCAAGAATTACCTGCACATTAAAAGTTAAGAAAATGCAGGAGTAAACAAAATTCGAGCCGAGTCAATATGCCTTTTCAGATATATCCCTACCAGCTTCATTATGTACTCTGTAATTTTGTAGTAGACATTTACATATTTGTTCTCCTGTGATTCAGGATTGGATTAAGTAGCTTTGAAAATGTTATATTTACCTGGTGATCCAGTGTCTTACGTTTGTCATTTAATGATTAGATTAATTGATGATTCTAAACAGGAGTAATATGAGCGAGTGTGGCAGTGTGCATATGTGTGCCCAGTGATGGACTGGCATCCTGGCCAGGGTTGGTTCCAGCCTTGTACCTGATGCTGTTGGAATATGCTAAGAACCTCTATGGCCCTTAACTAAATTAAAAAAACTGCTTGAAAACTGGCTATTTAAAATCTGCTTGAAAGTAAATTGGTGGAATAATATCAGCCCATTGTCTATGTAGTTCCATCTGCAGTCTTATTTTTATAAAAATAGGTGCTTTCAAGAGTGACAAACTCTCTGGTAATAAACAAACAATCACCCAGAAATCCAGTGACCAATGTCTGAATTCCTTTGCCTGTTTTATCCTTTTCTTTTCACTGTTGGAGATAAGACAGTATTTGGCATGTATTGTTTAAAGGAGCAGCCTTTAACGCATCTGTTTCTCAAGCTATACTTCTGTTTCTTTTTCTGTTCTGGTCAGATCCCATTTGCCATCTTCTCTCGAGAGAGTAGTCAACACCGTTGTATGAAATCATTTGCAATTTTTCACATGGAGAAACCTTATTTTTGCAAAGCAGCAATAGTCTGATGTGTTTCTTGAGACAACTGTTTCATTTTGGCCATTTTTGAACCCAGAATTGAACTTTAGGATTTCCAGTACCTTGAAAACTAAGGGGAGGCCATTTACTTGCTTTAACAAACAGTGTAACAGATTTCAGCTGTGCTAACATACTTACAAAGGTTTCTCTAATAATTAATTAGCATTCAAAAAATAATCCACCCCAAACTGATTTTTTAAGTTATTTACACCATGTAGCTTGTAATAGTAGCTGAGAAAAAAGAAAACCTCATTTTTTATGGAGAAATGACATAATAAAGATTCAATTTGAATTGGACCCAACAAAGACCATCTCAACAGCAAATGGTGTGAAAAATGTCCATAAAAATATTCTTATGTAACTCGTGTTGCATAATGTTGATGTCCATTATCTATTTGTATTCTCATAAAATGCAAATACATGCATTGTTAGCTAAAACATTAATAAATGTAAGACTTTAGGTATTACAAAAATGAATTTATTACTCATTTATTCTTACATAACAAGACCTTAACAAAGGCTACTTTTGGTCTTCATAACACTTATAAAATATAAGTAAACAGGTTATTCATCCTTGTGCAGTGTTGCATACTGACAAGATGATAAAATTACTTTTTAATATTAAAGGATTCTCATATCTTATAGTAAATATGTAATAAGAAGGAATTCATCTTTGCCGAAGCACCTTAAACTTAATATGAAATCTTCTTAGCACCACTGTTACAAATTTGGATTCAATGTATGCTATAATGGCAAACACAAGACAAGGCACCAACTATTTATACATGGCCACTGCAGCTGCCTCACCACTATATACTGTATACCCCCTGTAATAAAGCACACAACAAATTAAAAAGATTTGGGAATCCACCTTGCATATTGTGTAGTAGTAGAGTAGTCTATAAGGACTGATCTCTGGAAATTCCAAAACTGGGACTGCAGGCTTTTGTAGTGGAGGAAGAGGAAAGGTGTGTTGGTAGGAAGGAAGTGATCTGATGGTGCCAGTAGTGATGTCATCAGCAGGGCTGGAAGTGATTGGTTCATGCGGTCTTTTTTCTCAGAGTTTTGTAGAGTGGGGAGAAAAGGCATTAATACTCAATGTCAACCCCTTGTCTTGTGTCTCAGTGCTCTGATTTGAGCCCTTTGACTGCCTCCCAAGCACACATGCATGACACCCCACCCTATTCATTCACTCCCCACAGCACTTACAATTATCACATCCTTGTGCCAGTTTTGCTGCATATAATTCACTAGCTGTGCTACCGGTCTTAGATGGTTTGAAATCTAAGTAATCAATGTGAACCTCATGTTTTGTACTTGATATATAGTTTGGCCATCTGATCCTGTGTAATAATATGCACCCGCCCCCTTCACTCTATGTGGCCTTTTCCTATTCTGTTAGTGCCACCCAATTTCGCCGCCAATGAACTGACCCCTCATATAGCCAAAAGTGCTTTGCTGGCAAAATGCAACTCTAGCCTAGTTATGTTGTGCCTTTGGTTTTGTAACTTTCACGTTGATTTATCATTATTTTCACTCCTCTATTCATCAGAGATTTACCAGTCATTAGCATTTATAGCTATTAACATCATTCATGAAGCTTGAACTGGTGCAAGAAATTCGCTTACACACTGCTGTTGATCGTGTATAACACTAGAGATCAGCATAGGCCGATAAGACAAATTCTCTTACTGCATTTACAGACACTTAATTGGCATTTTTAATCATATTTGATTTTTTTTACCTATCTTCTACATATTTTACCTATTTTAATTTTTCAAAATTATGTTACCATTTGAATGGCGGAAACATTTTATTCACAAAACATACTTCATACGTGCAAGATGATTTATAGGAATGTCTGAACCTGTTCGCCATCATGTTCAACACATGTACCATATGTGGCACATAAATTGTCCACAAAAATTGTATATAAGTATATACATAGCAGTACCATTAGTGTTAACATAAGTTTGACTCACCCCGTATATATATACAGTGGTACTTCGGTATATGTCTGCTTTGGAATAAGTCCAACTTGGTATACGTCCTGTTTGGATGCGAAAAATTTTGCTTGGTATATGACCTTTGTTTGGAATACGACTTGTGTGCTAGAACACCGCTCACTGCTCTTGTTTACCTCTCTCGAGACAAAGCCACGATTGCCCATGAGTGTCAGTACGCCAGTTGCTAGCATTCAGTGAACAACCCGCGCTATAACTCTCTGTGAATTTTCACGTGATTTTGTATTTTTTGCGTAAATTTGAATTGATTTTTGAAAAGTATGAAGGTGGCATGCATATTCGGGACTTGGCTGCTGCATACCGTATGCCGAGAACGACGGTATCTACGATTGTGAAAAACAAAGACGTTATTAAAAAGTAAAGTGAGGTTAAATTTTCATTTATTTCATCTAATTGCTTTTGTATTTATGTATTTTAGTATTAAGCAGTGTTTAAATTATTTCATACAACCCCATCAATGTATAATATGCCAATAACAATAGGATTTTATTTTCATGGGAACGGATTACTCATTTTCCCTTTATTTCTTATGGGAAAAATTAGTTTGGTATACATTCTGTTCGGTATAAGGATCTGGAACGGATTAAGGACGTATACTGAGATACCACTGTATGTATATATATTGTGGAGACCAGCCTCGACACAGACAGGCAGACACCAATGGTTCAAATCACCACACACGTTTATTTACAGTTCTATTTACAATAATCAGTCTTGCACACAACCCAGTGCCCCTGCACCACACATTCTCAGTCCAGGCGTCTCCAAATCCTGTCCTCTCTTCACCGCCTCCACTCCTCTCCTCCAAGCTCCACCTGACTCCAGCTAATCACTGGAGGGAGGTGGCCTCTTTTATCCTCACCCAGACGTGCTCCAGGTGCCCTCTGACGAGCTTCCTGCAGCACTTCCTGGTGTGGCGGAAGTGCTGACGTCCTGGGCTTCACAGTCTTCAGGGCACCCCCGGTAGGCCCCTATAGGGTGGAGCTTCCATGCTCAAATCCCGTGGCCCCCATAGAAAACAGGGCGGCTGCCCTCTTGTGGTCCAGGGAAGGCATAGTCCCTCTCCCGGTACCTTCTCAGCGTCCTGGCTAGGCACAGCCCCCAGCCGTCCGCCATAATATATATATGTATACATACATACAGTACATTTTATATATATTTATATATATATATATATATATATATATATATATATATATATATATATCTATACTAATAAACGGCAAGCCCTCAGTGACTCACTAACTGACTGACTGACTGACTCATCACTAATTCTCCAACTTCCCGTGTAGGTAGAAGCTGAAATTTGGCAGGCTTATTCCTTACAGCTTCCTTACAAAAGTTGGGCAGGTTTCATTTCGAAATTCTACGCGTAATGGTCATAACTGGAAGCTGTTTTTCTCCATTTACTGTAATGGAGATGAGCTTGAAACCCGTGGGGGCGGAGTTTCGTGTGACGTCATCACGCCTCCCACGTAATCACGCAGTACGTAGAAAACCAGGAAGAGGCCCAAAAAGCGCTGAAGAAAACATGCATTACATAATTGAGAAGGCAGCGAAACAATAAGAAGCGAGCGAGTGACATATACAGCCATATTCATGAGTTCTGCTACTTTGGAAACAAAGCACGATGTAAACCTAAACTTTAAATTAAGTTCATAGACAGGCCGTGATTGACAAACACGGAATGTAACTTGAACACAACACATCCTACAAATACGAACCTGATTGAAAGAAATAATGATAATCAAATCCTTGATGACAGCAACACTCAGTAAAACTCACAAAACAATTACTGTATATTGACAGTCATGTTACGTTATTTTTAAAATGTTCCCTTTTCTTTTTCATAGCTTCTTTAACACACTACGTCTCCGCTGCGATACGCGGGTATATATATATGTATATATATACCCCGATCAACATACTCGAATAATGGATACTTTATTCGCCATCAATGATTGTTTTGGTAAAGCCATACTCAGTGTATTCATTAGATGAACGGTAAAAAAGTAAGAGCGAGGGGAGGATGACTTATTGAGACACGCAGGCAAAACCACAATAGCACGCGGGCTCGATGTACGAAAAAATATATCTTTTCAAGTTCTATTTAGTCCATATGTGTCAAACTCAAGGCCCGCAGGCCACATCCGGCCCGGCGTGTAATTATATCCGGCCCGCAAGATCATTTTATATACTGTATTATTGTTATTAATGGCCCGGGTATATGAAGCGCTGGTAACACAATAAACTACAGATCCCATAATGCAGCGCTTCAGCTGCCTTGTCGAACACTTACCGCGTTAATCAAGTCTAGGTTATGATGCTGCAAGTTATTGCGAAGCTAGCCCACACGATGCCGAAGAGAAAAGGTGATTCTGGACATAGAGCCTTTAAAAACCGATGGGAGGCTGAGTATATGTTTACTGACATTGCCGGTAAACCCGTGTGTCTCATTTGTGGAGCTAATGTGGCTGTAATTACAGAATTTAATCTTTACAACGACTGACAAACACAGAATGTAACTTGAACACAACACATCGTACAAATACGACCCTGATTGAAACAAATAATGATAATCGAATCCTTGATCACAGCAATACTCAATAACACTCACAAAAAATTACTGTATATTGACAATCATGTTACGTTATTTCTAAAATGTTCCGTTTTCTTTTTCATAGCTTCCTTAACACACTACGTCTCCGCTGCGAATATATATATATACCTCGATCTACATACTCTCAAATACTGTAGATAAGCCACACACCGTGGCGCAATTGTAGAGGCTTTGCCTCTATCGCCTACGTCGAGGTTCGATTCCCGAGAGTGGATGTACTGAGTATGTACGCGCGCTTCTCGGTTCATTTTAACCTCGCATCTCCTTGGTTTGAGACGTATGACAAAATATGAGGTTAACGCAGAATCATGTTACGTTATTTTTAAAATATTTCCTATTCTTAGCACAAGCACAGCTGAGAAGCTTCGATGCATGTACTCCATAACAAAAAATAACGCATTTAATCACACTTTCAATTCCAAGCAAAGGGGAACTTTTGTCAATGCATGATTTCCTGGTACATCGATTACACTGATGCACACATCACAGCTACACAAATGTTACAGTCGGATGAAGCGCGTTCCTACGACTGATCGGAGGAAAATTTAATTTCAAAAAACTACCCGAGCGAAGCCTTGATAAAAGCATGGTTTTGTGCACAGTGAAAA
>JANRMT010062822.1:16101946-16127061 GCA_026402145.1 Polypterus bichir lapradei
ATAATAAAAACCATCATTTAAAAACTGCATTTTGTGTTTACTTGTGTGACAAACATGCAAAAGAATAAGAAATCAGGAAGGGGGCAAATAGTTTTTCTCACCACTGTATATACACTGTCACTCATGGGCGATTGGGTGGGAGCTAAAGGGCTTGGGTAAGGGCAGTTCCGAATTAGACCGGGATGTGACAGAGTGCACTGACTCTTTTTCTCCCTTTCCTGCAGACCATTCACGGGAGATTCCACCTGACCCTCTTGATGTCACTTCCGGGTCCGAGCCTATGGAAGAAGACCTTGCCAGCTCTGGCCCCTGTGATGTCACATCCAGGCTCGAGCCTATGGCTGAAGACCCTTATGAGCCCGACCCCTTTGACCTCACTTCCTGTCTTCCCCTTTAAAAGCCTCCACCTTTTCCCTATTCCCTCAGTTCTGTTTTGGACTCGGTTTTGTGCATATCAATGCTATCGTTTACTTGCAATTTGCAGCCAGGAAACCAAATATACGGGTGGCTGCCCCAAACCTTGCTATGGCTGTTTGTGGAGTTTGTGACAACAAATACACATCAAAAATGGAATAAGCAAAGAGCTACACAAACAGATGCTCAGTAGTGATGTTTGTTATCCTTTGGATTTGATTAAAAAACTGGAAGGGGCATAAGCCTCTTGCAAAGAGAAGGTCTGCTCCAGACTGAAATCAAGTCCTGAAACCCCTTCATGGTTTTTGGAGCACAGAGCTCTGTTGTGCTGAGAGCACCTTCTTGTAGGGAGGCTGTGAATCACACAAATAATCCAGTTAGAGGACATCACTGCGGCAATACAGTAGCTTGGAATAGAGTTGCTTGTTTCTGTTGTGGTCAGCCTGGTCACATTGCTCAAGAATGATGTCTCTCACAAACATAATCATTGGGAGTTGGAATGACAGAGCTGTTTTTGTTCTGCTATTCCATCCAAAATAGAGAAAAGCCTTGAGGGGCCTGAGTTGCCTCAAAAGCTTGCATATTGTAATCTTTTTAGTTAGCCAATAAAAGGTGTCATTTTGCTTGGCTTTTCTCTACATTTATAATGGCTAACATGGTACAACACCCTAGTACTACATCCAAAATAGAGAAAAAGATCTTTTTTGCATATGGCTGGAATCAGTGGGACAGAAAGTACTCGCTTTATTGGACTCTGGCAGTGATCTTTGTCTGAGACAATGGCTGTGAAAATTAAGCTATAAGGGGCCTGGAGCAGATAGACATATGGTGTGTCCATGGTGATGTAAAACAAATAAGAGTCTGTACTACATCCTGTAAAGTTCAGAGAAAAACAGAAAGCATGGGCAGCAATTTCAAACACTTAGCTGATCATGTGCCGATGATTACAGGAAAACAAAATTAAAAAAGATTTGTATTGATCAGTTTTCTTCTTTCTACTGGACACACTGAGAATGCTGCTTATGGAGTGGCTGCTGAATATGCAGTACAACGTCTGGTCCAGGCTTTGGTCTTGTCTTGTCTGGACTACTGCAACTCACTTCTGGCAGGAGTACCCACATGTGTAATCAAGCCACTGCAGATAATCCAGATCTAACCAGCCAAGATGGGCACATGTCATTCCTCTCTTCAGGTCGCTACATTGGCTCATTGTAGCAGCATACAGTAAGTTCATATCCCTGATGCTTGTCAGTGGGTCAGAACCTGAGTATA
Source organism: Polypterus bichir lapradei (assembly GCA_026402145.1). Classification (NCBI taxonomy): domain Eukaryota; kingdom Metazoa; phylum Chordata; class Cladistia; order Polypteriformes; family Polypteridae; genus Polypterus; species Polypterus bichir. Next base: position 16,103,633 of record JANRMT010062822.1, read on the forward strand.
TGGAGACGCTGGTGGGGTGCAATGCTCTCTCTCACCCACTCAAGTCTGCCAGGGACCAGCGTCTGGTGATGCCGCTTCTGTGTGGTATTAAGTCTCAATCCAGACTTTTTTCCTGTGATGTTCCTAGTTGGTGGGACGAGCTGCCCACCTCCATCTGTACTGCTGACTCCCTACATGTATTTAAGAGGCAATTGAAAACCCATCTGTTCTGCGAATATCTGTCAAATTGATTAAAATAAAACTGCTCTACGATCTTTCATATTGTTGGTTGATTTGTTGTTACATTAAATTTTATTGCTTTATCGATTGTTAATCTATGATTGTAAATTTATTAGTTAGTGTATTACATCTTTTCACTTTTGGCAATCAGCTTTTATTACCTGTCTTACTGCACTTGCTGAACAAACAGGCCCTAGCCTAATGTTTGGATAAAAGCGTCTGCCAAGCAAATAAACGTAAATGTAATGCACTGAAGAATTTATAAAAGATAATTTAGAAATTGAACCTTATTTAAATAGCAAGAATGGAGAAGAGCCTTCCCTCTAAGAACTAGCGGAACTGTTTGTCACTCAGCTGAAACTGTTGATTGCATAAGTTTTTAGCTAAGTGGCAAAGTACTGCCATTGTCAAGGAATGAATAAATCCCATAAATTATTAAGTAAGAATGCTTGAAGTTAGATGGGGTGCTGATTTTATGCAGGGGGTGTTATGTCTGTGTAATTAGCAGAATACCAAACCACACTAGCTGAACTTACCTACTTGTAAATTCATTTTACAAAAAAAGAGATGAAAATGATTGATAACTCCAGTCATCCCCAACTTGTTGATAAGCAGGGCAATTGATGTGTCACACTGCATTACTTTACTTATAAGGCAAATGAAAAAGGTGAACTTGAAGATATTTAAGTGCCTGTTTGCTAATGGTGTTACAAGGCTTGTCTTACCAAGGGAGGCAACACATTAAGTCTTGCCTAGCATATATCGTTTGCTCATCCCGATGTCATCCAGAGTTTCAGAACTTGACAGTTGTCAGAGGATATTTACAGGAAAGCAAGATGAGCTTGAAGTATTTTGATGGCTTTACAAGTGCAGCATTTTCACACTGTGAGACACATTCCCGAAGCTTGTTTGATGAACAGACACAAACACAAACTTTACGCCTAATCATTCTAATTTTGCAATGTAAGATGTAAAACATCACACTAAATAGTATTAATCTGCAATGTAGTTTATGCATTGTACACAGTTTAGTCAGTTAGTCAGTCATTGTCCAATATCCTAACACAGGGTCAAGGTGGTCTGCTGGAGCCAATCCCAACGAGCACAGGGTGCAAGGCAGGAACAAATCCCCAGGCAGGGCGCCAGCAGGGCAGACTCACCCACACACCAAGCACACACTAGGGACAATTTAGGAATGCCAATGCACCTAACCTGCATGTCTTTGGACTGTGGGAGGAAACCCACACAGACACGGGGAGAACATGCAAACTCCATGCAGGGAGGACCTGAGAAGTGAACCCAGGTCTCATTACTGTGAGGCAGCAACGCTGCCACTGCACCACCATGCCACCCTTGTACATAGTTTAATTAATGTGCATTTCACTAATAATATTTATAAGCCATCTGGTGTATATACTGTATGCACTGATTTAATTACATATTTCAGAAAAATGACAAGAAATTAAGACATTATTAATGTGGCTACAGGTTTTAATACCAACCTGATTTCTTCTTTTACATACACTCCTCTGTGAAATAAGTCAGCTGTCATTTTCTAGTTTATGTTTTCTTGTGTTATTACAAAATGCTAAATGTTTACTAGAAGACACAAGCATTTACATGTGTAACACACCTGCCTGCATCGTACTTTTCTGGAGCGGGTTTACTTTTATGAGACAAGGTACTGATTGTATTTTCTGCACCATAACTGCAAGCCACATTTGGTACGTAACATTAAAAAAAAATACAGTTTTTGGGTGGAGTATTCCTTTAAGTTAAAGTCAGAATATTCTCCACACTAACACTTTCCACTTTTTTTATTTTGTTAATGAGCAATGTGTATGTGAACCTACAGAAACCTGGTTAGACATGAGTAAGATAAAGATGAAATAATATTTTGCCTTTTATTAATGTTCAGGTTATTTAAGCCATTTTTTGATAAAAAGTACGCAAGAGGATAACGCTGAAGTATCTTTTGCTTTCTAGCATTCAGTGTCCTTTACATTTCTGTCCACTCTGTTGATCATGAATTGTCAGTTAAATTTACATTTTATTTTTTTTTTAAATTCCAAGATATCCGTTATTTGCTTTGGTATCATTGTAGCGGTGCTACTATGGATTGATACTTCAACTCCCAGCAGTCCCTGCAATGGCTTTTATTGGTCAACTGCTGGGGGTGCAAGGCCTGCTACATTCAAGGAGGCCTTACACGTTATTTAAAAGGGGGCCAGTAATATCAAAGGGGGAAGTCTTTTGTTTTTGTCTGAAGTTACCTGCCTGCCTTTCTTCCTTCCATCCTGATACCTGTGGATTCTTGTTTTGTCCTGGATTGTCTCTTGTTTTAGGATATGAACTGTCTGGTGTCTTCCTGCACATGAATACTGTCCAAGGATTTGTTGTCATGCTCTGAAGAAAGGAGCCTCCTAATCCCATTTACCTGTCTTCATCTCATCGGGAATACCGGTAGGACTATCTTTACATTTCCATTCAATGTGCTGATCTCTGTACTATCTACCTCCATCATTGCATTTCATCAGTTGCTGTTTTCCATGGACTTTATGCTGTCTACATTTATTTTGTGGTTTGTTTGTGTTTATTGTATAATCGCCAAAAGGGAACCGGGGTGGGATCGTTTAGCGTGTGGTTATATTTCGTTTATTAGTGTTTAATACATTCTTTAATTGTTGTTGTTTTAATTATCGGTTGCTTTTTTTGTCTCTGCTTCTGAGTGTGTGCAGGTCGGGCCAAGGCTGGGTGCATCCCTGGAATCAACACCAAAAAAATAAATAAACCACCGTCTCATTGACGGTGTGAATCTTAGCGGCACCAGGCCGCTACATCGTTTTGGTATCAGTTCTGAAGCGCCAAAGCTGATGTCGATACCAAAGTCAAAATTTTAGTATCTTTCCAGCACTACTCAGGACAAGCATAAAAGATAAACTCCAGTTTACAAGGCAATTAATTTCCAGTGTCTGCTGTCACACACGTGATTATGAGGCAGTCAAAGAGCCTAAAGGTGAGTGAAATATCACGAGATAGAGGGTTGTCACGTGGTACTTACCTAAATCTCTTTTCATTATCAGAAAATCAGAGGAAAGTAATTACCTCCACTTCCGGATTCAAAATGGCCACGATGACATCACTTCCGGTCAGACACGATGACATCACTTCTGGCTCCACAAGATCACCTCACTTCCGGTTCCTGTCTCAACATCACATCCTGCCAACCATTTCCTGTACCATAATCCCTCTGTCTATAAAACCACCATCTTTACATCAGTAAAAGGTTCATTGTTCCCGAAAAGATTTTGAATCAGTTTCTTTATTTATTGTCTGCACGACAATATATGGGTACGGTCCCCAAACCTTTATCTGTTTTTTGTGGAATCTTTTTCTTCTTTATTGGACTTTCCACACTGCAAAGACAAAATCTCCCAACAATGGTGCTGAGGCATAAACACTGGAACACAAAAAGGAACCTTATTCTGCATTTCTCATCCAAGACTAAGCTGATTATTTGTGTTGAAATTTTAGAAAACACCTTATGGTGATAACTGGGGTGCACTGTTAGAAAACATAATGTTTGTAATACTGATTACATACACGCAAGAAAAGTGAGTGCATATGTGTTTGTGCATGTGTGAGAATTGTGCACACTTTCTGGTTGTTGTGATTTTGAGACTGTAAAATAAAGAGTGTTCTAGCAAGTGAGAAATTGTGTACCTCATAGATACAACATTTGGCGATGGGAATGAACGACAGCCATGCTACGAGAATTAGCAGGTCTTCTTCAGAACGAGATGATAAGAGCTCAGCTGACAGAGAAAATGCATAGTGCACCTGTGAGGGAGAGATTATTAATGGGATCTGATGAACTCACACTAAAGAAAACGATAGAAATTGTGTACCAGGATGAATCAGCAGAGCAGAGCACAGACGTCACAGCCCGCTGGACCTAAGTTGTCTCGCACGAGGGAAGAAATACAGAAAATGCAACAGATTAAACCATTTTGTAAGTTGTTGTTGTTCATCCCTGGTGCCTGCATCTGGGCAGCCCTCACCTTCATAATCAACACAAGCATCCATTCATGAAGTGCAACCTTATTCTCCTAACTTCAACACTTGTGCAGTTAATATACAGGATGTGTACATTCCTTTGCTTCTGGATATGGTTGCTAAAGTGTCTCTTCTTAATTATGCTACATACAAACAGTTTAATTCTCACTTACCTTTGCAGAGGCCATCTATAGCTCTGGCTAGGTTATGGCCACACTAAGATTGATGTTCTGAGAACTTTGTTGTTCCATGTTCATCATGGAACAAGGTCCCTTTCTAAATTTTGCTTTCATGTTACAAAGCAAGGAGCCATTATTCTGGGTATTGAACTTTTCCACAGACTTGGATTTACTGTTCTTGATTATCCTGTAGGTTACCTCTCCGTGGGTGCAGAAAAGGCCACTCTGTTTAATGGTCTAGGATGCCTGTCTACATTTGTGCAAGAGCCCAGACTTAACCCATCCATACCTCCTGTCATTCAGTCACTGTGCTGGACCCCTCTAGCACTGAGAGATGATGTCACCACACAGTTGAAACAGCTTCTGGATGAAGGGATTATAGAACCAGTTACTGTATCGCCCTGGATCTCCAATCCATGTAAAAATCATTCAGGTTGTGTCTGTGTATTAAACTTCGTGCAGTTAACAAGGCTGTGATCCCAGACAGATACCCACTACCAACATCTGAGGAGATTGCACTTCAATGTCATGGTTCCACAGTCTTTACTAAATTGGACTTAACACAAGGCTACCTTGAGATACCATTATATCCTGATAGTAGAGATCTCACTGCATTCATCACGGACATTGGAGTGTTCTGTTATAACTGTATGCCATTTGGGTTTTGCTCAGTGCCCAGATGTTTTCAGAAAATAATGTCATCACTCTAGGCTGTGATGCCAGTAGTATGTGTGTATCTGGATGACATTGTAGTGAATGGGCCAACACTCACTGTCCATAATGAACAGCTACATGTGTTACAACAGCTCACAAAGCACAACCTCAACTTAAATAAGGAGAAGTGTATCTTTGCAGCATCAGAATTTGGTTTTGTTGGGTTCCACGTATCAGCTCAAGGTATTAACCCCTTACAGTTCAATGGGGATGCTGTTTGCAGTCTTCCTGAAACCACTTCAGCTGCACAAGTTGCTTCATTTTTAGGCATGAAATCCTATTACTTACACTTCCTGCCACAATATTCAGCTATCACAGCCCCACTACACGAGCTCTTCAAAAACGATGCACCCTGAGCTTGGACCTCTGCATGTGCTGAAGCATTCCATCTCCTGAAGCAACAACTCACGACTGCACCAGTTCTCTTTCATTTTAACCTAGAGAGTATTGCCATAGTTATTTGCAATTCCTCTGCCTTGGTCTTGGGAGCTGTTCTCTCAAAGATGGAAGAGGGTGTGGACAAGCCAGTTGCATTTGCCTCCAGAGCACTGAGCCTGGCTGAACAAAAATACTCTTCAGGGGAACATGAAGCTTTGGCATGCATCTGGGCTTGTGAGCGATGACATATTTATTTGTATGTCAGACCATATATTCTAAGGTCAGACCATCAGGCTGTCACGTCTTTTCTGTCAACATCTGGAACAGGACACAAGCCCCTCCAGTTGCATAGGTGGTCTGATCGTTTACAACAATATACAGTAATCTCCAGCTGGAGTTTAAGCCAGGACGGGACCTATTTTCACAATTTACACCAACACTGAGGCCAATTCACAACCAGGCTGCCCTACACTGAAAATAACCTTACTCAACTGCTGCATGGGCCTCTCCAGGATATTGAATCACTTACAGAGCCCCAGCAAGCTTCAGAAGATACTCCTTTTGAATTATTATGTATTTAAATTAGAGAGGGCTGGCCAAAAACGTGTATCTAATGAGTTGATCCCATTTGCACGTGTGAAAGAGGAGTTGTCATGTTGAAATGACGCCTGCATTGTTTGGTGTTATTGTGCTGTGCTGCCACAATGTTTGCAGTCTTGTATTTTGGTGATGGCTCATGAGGGTCACCTAGAAATTGTGAAGATGAAAGAAGGGTGCCAAGATCAAATATGGTGGCCAGGGATTGACAATGATATATAAATCCTTATTAAGGATTGCTCTGTTTATTTGGTTAGTGGAAAGACAGTGTTTAATGTACACATTGATGTGGAAACTGACACTTTTAGCAAATGTTTTACTTATTTGTTAAATTCAGTAGGATTTTGTCAGATTGTCAAAGGTCCAACTCATAATCATAACCACACATTAGATTTAATTATAACTTACAAAGTTGAAATTCAAAATTTAAATATTACTCCATTAAATGTAGTTATTTCTGATCACTTCTTAATTACATTTGATTTAGTTCTGCCCATGCCAACGCACTCACAGATTAAAACAAAGACAGTGCGACATCTAGATTGTAATTCTGCTTCAAAATTTATAGACACCTTGAGTAAGTCGAGTGTAATTGTGGAAAACCAATTAGATCAGTTAACATCAAATGTAAACATGGAAAACAATTTAGATCAGCTAATATCACATTATAATGTGACCTTGAGAGATGCTCTGGACACAGTGGCTCCCCTTAAAACAAAAGTGATCAAAGCGCATAGAAACTCTCCCTGGTTTAATGAAAATACTCAAGCTCTTAAATTAGAGTGTCGAAAACTGGAGCGCAGATGGAGAACAACAAAGCTACATGTCTTTCAAATTGCATGGACAGAGAGTGTTAATAAATATAAAAAAGCCCTCTTTAAAGCTCGCTCAGGATACTATTCTACATTAATAGATAGCAATAATAAAAATCCTCGGGTACTGTTTAGAACAGTGGCTAAATTAACAAATGGCAATTCAGATCAACAGTGCAAAATACCAACAGATATTAGCAGTACAGACTTTATGAACTTCTTCAATGAGAAAATTAAAAATATAAGATCCCAGATCTCAGCATCACAGTACAAACCAAATACTAGCTCAGCAGACCCTGCCGCACATTGCATTCAGCACTTTAGTAATTTTAATCCTGTAACTGAGCAGGAAGTCTTAACTTTAATTACTAAAATGAAGCCCTCTACTTGTTCCCTAGATCCAGTGCCAACAAAACTAGTAAAAAGTGCAATGGATGTTCTTGCAGCACCTATTCTAACCGTTATCAATAGTTCATTACTGCATGGCACAGTACCTGATGCACTAAAAGTGTCAGTCATTAAACCTTTACTTAAAAAGTCAGACCTAGACCCACACATACTAAATAATTATAGGCCTATTTCAAATTTACCATTTCTCTCTAAAATACTAGAAAAAGTAGTCGCCAGTCAGCTTCAGTCACACCTTACGCATTACAATTTATTTGAGAAATTCCAGTCTGGTTTTCGCACTGGTCATAGTACAGAAACTGCACTAACACGGGTTGTAAATGACATTCTGATATCCTCTGATGAAGGAAACTCCACTGTAATTATGTTATTAGACTTAAGTGCAGCATTTGACACCATTGACCATTCTATTTTACTGCACAGGCTAGAAAATGATGTTGGTCTTACAGGCCACGTGCTCGCTTGGTTCAGTTCTTATTTATCAAATCGATTCCAATATGTACAGAAATGTGCTGACAGTACTCCATCATTATACACAGAAGTTCAATATGGTGTCCCACAGGGCTCAGTACTGGGACCTTTACTGTTTTCACTTTACATGCTTCCACTGAGATCTCTCATTAGGAAACATAATGTTAATTTTCACTCGTATGCAGATGACACCCAGTTATACTTTTCATTTAAATCAAATGAAGTTTCTCCGATGTTGTCTTTAATTAGTTGTGTTAGTGAATTAAAGGAGTGGATGAATGAGAACTACTTGTCTTTAAATACAGATAAAACAGAGATGTTAATTGTTGGAGGGAATGACGCTGATCACAGCAATATTTTGTCGACATTTAACTCAGTTGGAATCCCAATTAATTTTACTGAATCAGCCCGCAATCTAGGAGTTATCTTTGATTCTAGCATGTCATTTAAAGCACATATTACAAAGTTGTCCAAAACATGTTTCTTCCATCTTAAAAATGTTAGGAAATTAAGGCACTTTCTAAATAAACAGGATTGTGAGAAATTAATTCATGCATTTATCTCTAGTAGGATTAACTACTGTAATGCGGTGTTCACTGGCTGTTCAAACTGTTCTTTATACAGCCTCCAGTTAATCCAAAATGCGGCTGCAAGAATTATTACAAGAACAAGAAAATATGAACACATAACTCCAGTTCTTAAATCCTTACACTGGCTCCCGGTTAAGTTTAGGGCAGATTTCAAAATCCTCCTTTTAACATATAAAGCATTAAATGGCCAAGGTCCGGCTTACTTGTCTGAACTTATCATGACTTACAAACCTGAGCGCACATTAAGATCTCAAGATGCCGGTCTGCTTACGATTCCAAGGATTAATAAAATAACAGTGGGAGGTCGAGCTTTTAGTTACAGGGCCCCTAAACTATGGAATGGTCTTCCTGCTTCTATAAGAGATGCCCCTTCGGTCCCAGCCTTTAAATCCCGGCTGAAGACTCACTACTTCAGTTTAGCATATCCTGACTAGAGCTGCTGATTAACTGTACATACTGCATCTCTGTTGTTAGTCATTAGCACTAAAACATAAGTAACATGATAATTATAATTGAATACTAACCCTCACCTATTCTGTTTCTGTTCTCGGTACTCAAATGTGGCAATTGGTGCCACGGCCCACCTGCCAAGTTGTTTGCCTGCCTATGGTAAAGTCATCCCTGGTGGAGGATCACAGGAATCATGGGAAAGAGGGGCCCTTTCATCGGATTGGCTGGCCGAGCAACGTTTCAGCCGTGGAATGACCAAATGGGGAAGCAGCTTGACGGATGAGGTCTCCAGCACTCTAAAAATATCAAAATCTTATTATGTGATATCATCTACTGTTAAATTCTGCTCTGTACTTCTAAAATTTTTATTATTATGCTGTATTAAGGATTTGTTCTGTTCTGTGTATTGTATTGTATTGAACCCCTTCTTTTGACACCCATTGCACGCCGAACCTACCTGGAAAGGGGTCTCTCTTTGAACTGCCTTTCCCGAGGTTTCTTCCATTTTTCCCTACAAGGTTTTTTTGAGAGTTTTTTCTTGTCTTCTTAGAGAGTCAAGGCTGGGGGGCTGTCAAGAGGCAGGGCCTGTTAAAGCCCATTGTGGCACTTCCTGTGTGATTTTGGGCTATACAAAAATAAACTGTATTGTATTGTATTGTATTGTATTGTACATACTCCTCCACCACTTCAGCTCCTTCAGGGGCCAGCACACCCATGTGAGCACCTGCAGATGGACATTTGTGGTGAACTTCACAGTGCTCCTCCCCACCATTGTTTTCCTGTTGTCATATATGAGCTGCATTCTAATTGGCCTGAAGTTGTTCCGGTGAGCACAGTCACTTCACAGGCTGTAATCAATGCACTAGAGGCTCTGATAGCCTGTTTTCAAAATCACAACTGACAGTGGGCCTCAATCCATCTCTGCAGAATTCACTTCATTCCTAAAGAATCATGGTATTGAACACCGCAAGACATCTTATTATAACCCACAGGCAAATGGAAGGGTAGAGAGAATAAATCAGTCACTTAAAAATGGTATCCAGGCACAGCAGGCTCAAGGCTGCAACTTTTATATTACCATCAACCAATCCCTGCTTCTTTACCAGGCAACTCAACACTCAATCACTGGGAAATCACCAGCTAAGTTAATGATTGGTCGGGAACTTCCACTTAAGTCGAGTCTATGTAACCTTGGGGTTATTTTTGACCTGTCCCTGACGCTTGATGAATATGTGGGATCGGTCAGCCACTCGTGTTTCTTTCATTTAAGAAATCTTTCAAAACTAAGAAATGCTGTTTCAAAATCGGAATTAGAGATGCTTGTTCATTCATTGATTTCCACACGGCTTGATTACTGTAATACTGTCTTTATGGGTTTGAGCAAGTCCTCTCTCTCTCACGTCTTCAGTTAGTTCAAAATGCAGCTGCCAGGCTCCAAACTCACGCTAGCCGGAGTGATCATATCACTCCCATTCTGCACACACTGCACTGGCTCCCAGTGGAATTCATTTTAAGGTTTTGGTACTTACTTTCAGAGCTTTGCAAGGAAAAGCTCCTGAGCACCTAACCAGCCTTCTCCAACACCATACAGCTTGTCAGACTCTCAGATCTGGGCAACAGGGCCTTCTAGTTGTCCTAAGTACTTGGCTGAAAACCCGTGGGGATCGTGCCTTTCAGTCTGTGGCACCAAGACTATGGAATAGCCTGCCTTATGGTCTGTGTGGAGTTGAGACTGTTGATTCTTTCAAAAGAAAACAACAACAACAACAACGTTAATTTATATAGAACATTTTCATACAAAAAAAATGTAGCTCAAAGTGCTTTACAAAATGAAGAATAGAAAAATAGAAGACACAATAAAAAATAAAAATAAGTCAACATTAATTAACATAGAATAAGTAAGGTCCGATGGCCAGGGTGGACAGAAAAAACAAACAAAAAAAAAACTCCAGAGGCTGGAGAAAAAAAAATAAATCTGTAGGGATTCCAGACCAAGAGACCGCCCAGTCCCCTCTGGGCAATCTACCTAACATAAATCAAACAGTCCTCTTTGTATTTAGGGTTCTCATGGAAGGACTCGATGATGATGGTCACGTAGACTTCTGGCTTTCAGTCCATCAATGTTGGAGCATCATGATGCTTTGAGTAGGTGGTGGTGGCGTAGGCCGCCACCACAAAGAAACCGGGAAAAGAAACAGAAGAGAGAGTTGGGGTCAGTACGGATTTTGGAGCCACTATGAATAGTTATTATGATGAATTGAACATACAGAGTATCAGTATTAAGTTAAAGTGAAGTTAGGAGAAAGCCATGTTAAAGTAATGTGTTTTCAGCAGTTTTTTAAAGTGCTCTTCTGTATTAGCCTGGCGAATTCGTATTGGCAGACTATTCCAGATTTTAGGTGCATAACAGCAGAAGGCCGCCTCACCACTTCTTTTAAGTTTAGCTTTTGGAATTCTAAGGAGACACTCATTTGAGGATCTAAGGTTACGATTTGGAATATAGGGTGTCAGACATTCTGATATATAAGATGGAGCGAGATTATTTAAGGCTTTATAAACCATAAGCAGTACTTTAAAGTCAATCCTGAATGACACAGGCAACCAGTGTAGTGACATCAAAACTGGAGAAATGTGTTAGGATTTTTTTTTCCTAATCAGGATTCTAGCAGCTGCATTCTGCACTCGTTGCAAGTGATTTATGTCTTTTTTGGGTAGTCCTGAGAGGAGTGCGTTACAGTAATCTAGTCTACTGAAAACAAAAGCGTGAATTAATTTCTCAGCATCTTTCAATGATATAAGAGGTCTAACTTTTGCTATGTTTCTTAAGTGAAAAAATGCTGTCCTAGTGGTCTGATGAATATGCGATTTAAAATTCAGATTACAGTCTACAGTTACCCCTAAGTTTTTTACTTCTGTCTTAACTTTTAATCCTAATGCATCAAGTTTATTTCTGATAACCTCATTGAGTCCATTATTGCCAATTACTAAAATCTCAGTTTTCTCTTTATTTAGTTTGAGAAAATTACTATTCATCCATTCAGAAATACCAGTAAGACATTGTGTTAGTGAATCGAGAGAGTCGGAGTCATCAGGTGCTATTGATAAGTACAGCTGTGTGTCATCAGCATAGCTGTGGTAGCTCACGTTGTAACCTGAGATAATCTGACCTAACGGAAGCATATAGATTGAGAAGAGCAGCGGACCCAGGATAGAGTCTTGTGGAACATCATATCGGATATCATGTGTCTTTGAGATGTGATTACCACAACTCACAAAGAATTTTCTACCTGCCAGGTAGGATTCAAACCAATTTAAGACACTGCCAGAGAGGCCCACCCATTGACTAAGGCGATTTCTAAGAATATTGTGATCAATGGTGTCAAATGCAGCACTCAGATCTAAGAGGATGAGAACAGATAAATGGCCTCTGTCTGCATTTACCCGCAAGTCATTTACTACTTTAACGAGTGCAGTTTCTATGCTGTGATTTGTTCTGAAACCCCGACTGAAATTTATCAAGAATAGCATGTTTATTGAGGTGGTCATTTAACTGCATAATGACTGCCTTCTCTAGAATTTTACTTAAGAAGGGCAGGTTAGAGATGGGTCTAAAATTTTCAAAAGCAGAGGGGTCAAGATTATTTTTCTTGAGAAGGGGTTTAACTACAGTAGTCTTAAGACAGTCTGGGAAGACCCCCGTATCTAATGACAAATTTACTATGTCAAGAATATTGTCAATTATCACGCCCGATACTTCTTTGAAAAACCTTGTTGGTAATGGGTCAAGGACGCAGGTGGAGGGTTTCAGTTGAGAGATTAAACTATGTAATTCAGGTAAATCTATCCTGGTGAAAGCATTTAATTTGTTTATAATGGAGTACCGGGGCTTTGGAGGTTCTGCAGTGTTGGGGAGATATACTATGTTATCTCTAATATCATTATTTTTTTGATTGAAAAATACCGCAATGTTCTCACAGGTTTCACTGGAAGTATTCTGGGGGCATTCCTTTGTGTTACCTGGGTTTAACAGACGATCAGTTGTAGAAAATAAGATTCTGGGATTACTAGCATTGTTATTTATAATATTAGAGAAATAGCAGTGCCTCTCAAGACAGACTGTGTTATTGTATTCTGTTATTTTAACCTTCAATATCTCATAATGGATAGTTAGTTTAGTTTTCCTCCATTTACGCTCAGCTCTACGACATATTCTTTATAAATCAGACACTCTTTGGGTCTTCCATGGAATAACAATGCTAGAAGATTTTTAACTGTCTTTTCAGGTGCAACTATGTCAACAGCAGCTCTTACTTTAGAATTAAAGTTTTCCACTTTACTATTTACACTATCCTCGCTATTATAGTTGGCATTATAAACGGACTGATTGCTTAGAATGTTTGTAAGTTTTAAAGCTGCTGATGAGTCAAAGAAGCGTTTTTTAACAAAATGCTTCTCATGAGTGTTTTCTATCTTTATTTCTATATTAAATAGTAGAAGGAAATGGTCTGATAGACCAATATCAATGACCTGCTTTATATCAACTTTAAGTCCTTTAGCAATCACTAAGTCTAACGTATGACCTGCTTTATGTGTAGGTTGATTAACGAGCTGTCTCAAATCAAAAGAGTCCAGAAGGTTAATGAATTCTTTTACTTTTTGGTCACACTGATTGTCGATATGAAAGTTAAAGTCACCGACTATTAAGAGTGCGTCATAGTTCGTAATTAAAATTGACATTAAGTCGGAGAATTCCTCAAAGAAAGACGCGTTATATTTAGGAGGTCTATACACGGATAATACTAGAACGTGAGAATCTCCATGAATAACAACAGCGAGATACTCAAAGGACTTAAATTTACCAAAACTAACATCTTTACATTTTAACAGGCTCGAGTAAATGTTTGCCAAGCCGCCCCCTTTTTTCCCCTGGCGGTCTGCATGAGTAAAACTGTAATCCGGAGGCGCAGATTCAATTAAAACAGCCACTCCATCTGAGTTAAGCCACGTTTCACTTAGTGCAATAAAATCAATGTTGCTATCACTAATAAGATCGTTTATAAAAAATGTCTTGTTAGTTAAAGCTCTAACATTTAATAGTGCCATATTTAATGTTTCGGAGGGGCAGAGCTGAATTCTATGCGCGTTATTGGTATTCGGAACAAAAACTAAGTTATTTTTGTTAATGCCGCTCTGTGTATATTTTTTATGTAATCTACAATCTGTTTTTATAGTTTTAATGCATTGTTGATCTAAAGTAGTAATTGCATTTAAATTATTGGTATTTATGCCGCACTGCCTAGATTTTTTACGTGCATTAAGATTGGTTATTAGATTATTAATGTTGTGCACTTTAACGGAAGACTGTGTTAAGCCATTATGTACTATCAAAGCAGTAGCATTACGGAAGGGGTTTAAAGTAGAAGTAGACAGTCAAGATAGATGAATTACCTTAGCGATGTTTTCGCAGAGGACCCAGGTGCCAAATCTATTCGGATGCAGTCCATCCCGCTTGAAGAAGCGCGGCCTTTCCCAAAAAAGATCCCAGTTGTCAATAAACCCGATGTCTTGAGTCTCGCAGAAGCCTCTCAGCCAGTTGTTTAAACCCAGCAGACGACTGTAGTATTCATTCGATCGTCTGACGAGAGGTAGTGGACCCGAGATGAAAATTTTTGCAGATGGGGTCCTCTCCTTCAAGTCTTTAACTAGTGCTGCGAAGTCAGCCTTGAGAACCTCTGACTCTCGGTGCCTTATGTCGTTTACGCCAGCGTGTAAAATAATGGATCCAACTGCCCTCTTGTGCTTCTCGTAGATGGTTGGCGCCCGTCTCATCACATCTCGGACTCGAGCACCGGGAAAACAAGAAACAAAAGATTCTACAAACAAAAAACTAAAAACATTTCATTTTAAACAAGCTTTTAATCAGTGCTGAATAGTTCCAGTTTGTTTATTTATTGTTTTTACTGGTTTTGTTTTTGATTTAACTGTTGTATTTGTACTGTATTTGCTGTTCAGCGCTCTGTGACCTTTTGTCTGTGAAGGGCGCTATATATATATATAAGTACTACTACTACTTCCTCTAGATTTTCTTTGCCCAATGGCTTTAAGCCATTCAGCTCCCTCAGCAATTACGTCAGACAAGGGCAAAAGAACGTGAAACAGCAATCTGAACAGTGCTACAGAGTGAAGTTGTCTAATATCAGTGTGAGTACGGAAGGTATTTTGTGCCAATTAGCTGCACTCTTTTCTTTCTTTGCCTCTTCAAATTACCAGGCAAATGGGCCTGGTCACATTTCTGCTACAGTGTGGCTATTGATGGCATGCTCATCACCTGTATAAAGTGTCAGCACCTGACCTTACAATGCCAGGGTCTCATAGTGCTCATTTTAGGTCAGCACCTCCACCACATGACAGCCTTAACAATGCATTTGAGCGGGCACCCCAGACCTCCCAACCATCAGTTGTTTATCAGCAACGACCCCAGCGGGTCCGTCAACACCCAGGTTATTTACGGGATTTTGCAACAGCATTAAATACGTGACTTTTGGGAAGGGTGGGAATGTTGGATAACATAATGTTTGTAATAATAATTGCTTGCGCCTATGGAAAGTGAGTGCATACGTATTGACACATGTGTAAGAGTTGTGCACGCTTTCTGGTTGTTGTGATTTTGAGACTAAAAAATAAAGAGCATTCTAACAAGTGAGAAACTGTGTACTTTGTAGATTTAACATGCACACTGGTCATTGATCTTTTATCAGCGAAAATGTGACTTATTAACTATTTATTTATTTTGAAGCAGCATCTTAATAAAAAATATTCCAGTGGCTCTATTCAACTCACTGTTTAAGAAAACCTTTTGTTTTGGTTACTTTGACTGCGGTTACTATACAGTATATACAACATAGCAGTTTTCAAAACGACTTATTTTAATTCAGGATCACAGAGGGCCATTGTCTGTTCCAGCAGAATTGGCCACAAGGTAGTAAAGAGTCCTGGACTGGGTGCAAATCCATCAAGGTGCAGAGCCAAGTTGGAATTGCCAGTTTGCCTGACTGGCTCATCTTTAGGGATCTGGGAGAAAAACTGTAGTAAAAGATCAAGAGTAGAAACAACATATTTAGACATTCTTTTTAGGTATCAGTGCTTAGTTATATTTATTCTAATGTTAATGTACAGTATTTTCATGAGCAAATGAACACTTACTGCTCAGAAACTTAGCTTTAAATACATTTTTGTCATCCAATACATTTGCATAGTACTGTATTATCAATAAATTTAATATAAAGAGAAGTAAAAAATTAAATATGTCTTGTATAAAATTCCCAGTGGGGGCCAGGTGGTCTCGGAAGCCCTGCAAGTTTATTTTCAACAGCATCTCGCCAGCTAAAGTTTTCTTCTCATGTCCTCCCTAGCCATTTACCATGATATCTGGCTTACTTTTATAATCATTAGAGACTTAAAAAATTAGTTTAGCAATTAATTCCATAATTAAAGATTGTGCTATTTCAGTTAATTACATGTTTATCTGTATTATGTAAGTTTGCAGTTGTATATTTTATCTGTTATTTTTAATAATAATGCTTTTTGTGCTTTACTTTAATTATTTATCCCCTGTAATTCTTATTTTTTCTTAATGTTTTAGTAAAGCATTTTAAGTTAAATATCTTGCATGAAAAATAAGCTATAAAAATAAAAGCTGATCATCCCTTTAAAACTGCATCAATTCTATTAGGTACGCTGTTACGAGGTTTTGTCTGGTGGTTGAAGAACCTGCCCACAGTCCTCCTGCAGACTTAGGCTGTGTTGCTTTCTTCTGCCTCTCCAGGTAATCACAGACAACCTTGATGATGTTGAGATCAGGGCTCTGTGGAGGCCATACAGTCTGTTGCAGATCTCTTTGTTCTTTTTTTGTGGGAGATGGTTCTTTATGACTTTGTCTATATTTTTGGGTTCATTATCCTTTTATAAAATAAAGTTGGGCATTTAGACTGGTTAGACGCCCCTCTCATGGTATTGTGTGATGGAGGAGAATCCTCTTGTAATTCTCAGCATTGAGACCCTAAACCTCCAGAGAACCTTTGTCATGCTTCACTGTTTGCTGCAAACACCTGATGTATCACTCCCAAGCTCTTCAAATGACAAACTGCATCCAGCTGGAGCCATAAATTTAAACTTTTCATTTGTTAGACCAGAGCACTTGCTGGCATTGCTTTGCACAGCCATCTTTGGGTTTTGTTTTTCTTTTGTGCACCTTGCAGCTGGCTTTACTTGGTTAACTAACACCGCATCCATAGCAAAAAAGGCAAAGCAGAATCTCCACTTCCTTTGTTGGCTAAGAAAGGTGAAACTACTTTCCCCATTCTCATTGCATTCTTCAGGGGCACCATTAAGAGCCTTCTAACCAGCTGCATCACCATCTTGTTTGGAAAGTGCAGTGTCTCTGACTGCAGCAGAAAAGATCATTGGGACCCCTCTACTTTCCTCTAAAGACATCTTTGTTAAACTTTATATGTGCAAAGCCTGCAGCATTGTGGAGGACTGCTGCCACCCTTCCCACTGCCTCTTTGGCCCACTTCCATCTAGCAAAAGGCACTGTACCATCCAAAACATTTCTGCCATTATCTGCAACATCTTCTACCCTTTAGCCATCCAGAGTCTGAACTCTGTGCTGTCCTCCTGCCCTCAGATCTGCTCATAGTAGTTTATCTATATGCAGGATATTTGTTTCTACTTTTGTTTTTATTATTGGTTATTATTGTTATTATCTATTTATTTTTTATTATTTCAATGTATTACCAATGTATTACTTATTATTAATATACCCATCCATCCATTATCCAGCCTGCTGAATCTGAACACAGGGTCACGGGGGTCTCCTGGAGCCAATCCCACTATTATTAATATAGGCATCTATTATTTATTTATTTATTGAATAAAACAGTATTGTTCTTTACTTATTTATGTTGCACCGCAGTCCTCAGGAAAGTTATTTTATACTACTGTATGCTGCAATATGGTTAATGGTTTGTATGAAAATAAAGCCACTTGACTTGTCTTGACTTTTTTCCAATTTGGATGATTGGCTTTTTGGCATCAACTCTTCCATGAAGAGGGAAAACAACACACGTACAGACCTTACTTAAATATCTGTTAAGCACCAAAGTACTAAAGATGTATCCTTGGCCTCAATGATGCATTTTTCAAAATTAGTGTTTGGATGTAAACATGCTCTAAACTAATACATGCTGAATAAATGTTTTGTCTTCATAATTGATTGCAATACGGTGGGATAATGTGTATAAGCACCCAAAGAAATAATTATTTAAGGGAGACATTTGTTTTAAAAAGCATAACATTTGTTAAGTATTTAATGGATCTGAATCAACTGTGCACATAAGAGTGCTTAGTTTTCACCACACAAGCTGGTCCTGAATGTAGTCAGTTTTATGTTTGTGTGACTTCCTGTTTTCCCTACTGCAGTTCCTTTAATTATATTTACTGCTCATCCAGTTGGATCTGTACATAAGACATAAGACTTAATGAGCTAAAGAAACAAAGATAATATAAAACAGCACTACATAGTTTTTTAATTAATGCTTTGATACCTTTAGCTCCAACTCTAGGTTAAGTACCTTTCATAGGACCGCATAGTTAGGACTTAGCCTCTATATCATACTGTTGTTTCTGTCATTAGCTTGACTGCAATTGTAACAAATGTAGTTAAACTGATTTTTTTTTTCACTTTAAGCCAAAACCAGAAAAATAGCAATACCTTTAATAGTGCTAAATGACTAAATTAAAAGTAAACCCACATGTTTACAGTAGTTTTAGCCGAAACGAAAGAAGTATTCCTTTACTTAATATGCTATCTGAAGTAGTTGTCTGGGCAAATTTGTATGATGAGTTAAGGAAAAAAAAAAAAAAAAAAATATATATATATATATATATATATATATATATATATATATGCAGTATATATATATATATTGTGACAGATGGGGGCGCTATCGCTCCCTTGAACCCCTGTCCAAGACTCCAGACACCAGATAAAAGTCCAAAAGTATGACTTTTTTATTAATCAACAGTGCACAAAGCACCCTCTCCTCCACAATACTCATTAAACAAACCAATACACTAATCAATAAACTCTCCACCACTCCCAGACGCGTTGCCACCCTTCCACCCAGCTCAGCTCGCCGTCTGGGAGCTCCCACAATCCTTTTATATTTCCTGACCTGGAAGTGTTCCAATCCCCAGTCCATGTGATTCTTCATGGGATCACTTCCGGGTCAGATAAAAAGTCATTTTCTTCACCCCGGAAGCACGTCATTCCCCTTGTCCATGTGACTCGGATGTACTTCCGGGGCGTAAGGCAAATAACCATTGTTCCTCCCTGCAGCGTCTCCTAGTGGCCCCCAAGGTATCCAGCAGGGCTGTGTATAAAAACTCCAATGTCCATGATGCCCTGCTGGTCTTCGGGGAATCTCCATACTGTAGGGAGGGCTCCACCTGGCGGCTTGGGGGTATTGGCCGGGATGAACGGCCAATATAAATATATATATATATATTGTGGCAGGCGGCTGGCGTCCATGCCCAGCCGGGACGCCCATGCACACTATATTCAGGGAAAGCAGCCCTGGACAGTGCAATACCTCCTCCTGGACGCTAGATGGCTGCCCCCCTGGGCTGGAGTAGTGCCTCGGTTTCCCACATGGCTCCCTGGGAATTGGAGTTGGGTGCAGCCCTGTTGGGTCCCGCAGGTACTGCCAGGGGGTGCTGTGTTTGGGACTCCTGAGCCCGTGTGGGCAACAGATTCGTCACACCTGGAAGTGCCGCCGGATCTTGGTGATCAAACACCTGGAGCACTTTCAGGTGACCTATAAAAGGGAGCCAGCAACCACCACTCATCGGCCAGAGTCGGGCGGAGGAGGACAAGGTTTCTGGGGAGGAGTGGTGGTGCCAAGGGGAAGAAAGTGCTTGTGCTTTACTGGGGAGTAATATTGCTTGGGACTGTGTATTGCCTGTGGGGTTCACGGGGAAGACATGCCCCACAGGTGAAGAAAAATAAAAGTCTTTGCATATTACACGTGCCTCCCGTGTCCAACCTGTGTCGGGTCAAGCGCTATATAGCACCTTATCTTACAATATATATATATGACTTTTTAAAATGTTGACCCCTTTGTCATTGCTGGCTAAAATGCAAGTGTCCCATCCATCATCAGCACTACCTTTCTGATAACTAGCACTTTCCATAAATCCTTGGGGGTTAGAACCATGAACTGTACTTCTTTGTATTTGCTGGTGTAGTGTCATATCACAAATAGATGTTTAATCCCACATTAATATACTAGATGGCTTATTGAATCAATCATGTGATTTGTTAGCTGGGCAAAACTACAGTTTTTTTGTATTGGTTCCTCTACTGAATTCTCGTTCAGTCTGTCAGTTATTTCCTAACCCGCTTATTTCTGAACAGGGTTGCAGGAGCTTATCCCAGCTAGCATAGGGTGCAAGTCCATTACAGGGTAAACACACACGCATACTAACCACACACTTGGGCCAATTTAGAAAAACTAGTGCACCCAACCTGCAGGTGGTTGCCATGGTTACCGTCCATATACAGTTTTACACATTCTTTCTAAATTGTCTCATTGATCAAGCAGTATTTTCCAAAAATAATATTTTATATTGAAATACTACAGTCACCAGCCATTTTATTAGGTATAACTTGTTAGTACTGGGTGGGAGCCCCTTTTGCCATCAGAATTGTGTTAATTGTTGGTGGCATAAATTCAATAAAGTGCTGACAACATTTGTCAGGAATTCTGATCCATATTGACATGAATGCATGACACATTTGCTGCAGAATTGTCAGCTGTACATCCAAGGTGTTCTGTTGGATTGAGATTTGGTGACTTTGGAGGCCATTTGAGTACAGTAACCTCATTGTCATGTTCAAGAAATCAGTTTGAGATGATCTGAGCTTTGTGACATGGCATGTTATCCTGCTGGAAGTAGCTGTCAGAAGATGGATACATTGTGGTCATTAAAGGACGGACATGGTCAGCAACAATTCTCAATTAGGCTGTGTAATTTGAACGATGCTCAGTTGGTACTAAGGGGACCAAAGTGTGCCAAGAAAATATCCCCCGCATCATTACACCACCAGCACCAGCCTGAACTGTTGATACAAGGTGGAATGAATCTATGCTTTCATTCTGTTGATGCCAAATTCTGACCCTACCATCCGCAAGTCCAAGCAGAAATCAAGACTCATCAGACCAGGCAATGTTTTTCCAATCTTCTATTATCCAATTTTGGTGAGCCTGTGTGAAATGTACCCTCAGTTGCCTGTTCTTAGCTGACAGGAGTGGCACTCGGTGTGGTCTCCTGCTGCTGTAGCCCATCTGCTTCAAGGTTTGACGTGTTATGCGTTCAGAGATGTTCCTCTGCATACCTCGGTTGTAACGAGTGGTTATTTGAGTTACTGTTGCCTTTCTATCAGCTTGAACCAGTCTGACCATTCTCCTCAGACCTCTGCCACTAAAAGGGCATTTTCGTCCAGAGAACCACCACTCATTGGATATTTTCTCATTTTCAGACCATTCTCTGTAAACCCTAGAGATTGTTGTGAGTGAAAATTCCAGTAAATCATCAGTTTCTAAAATACTCAGAGCAGCCCGTCTGGCACCTACAACCATGTTACGTTCTAAGTTACTTAAATCACATTTCTTCCCCATTCTGATGTTTGGTCTGAACTTCAGCAGTTTGCTTTGACAATATCTATGTGCCTGAATGCATTGACTTGCTGCCATGCAATATTTGCGTTAACAAGTAGTTGAACAGGTGTGCATAATAAGGTGGCCGGTGAGTGTATATATCACATCAAGCGTGTGAGCATGTTGCCTGTATGTGTGTGCAACTCAAATAATTACGGGGAAGGATTTGGGTGTGACACTGCTTTTAACACAGTGTTTATGTGTTCTGTTTGTCCTAGAGCAGAGGAGGAGATCTTGCCAGGCAACAACTGATATCACTTAGTTTTGACCTATCATCTCCAATTCTATCGCCTCCTCTGCTTCAAATTCAGTTGCCACAGAAAGTCCATTGTCATTTAAGAGCAGACAACTGACCAGAGCAGAGCTATCCAGGAAGTAAATCATTTTTTGACATTCTACGAGAAGCCTCAACATTACTAGTGACACCTCTACCAAGATTTTTTCCTTTTATTTCAACACGGGTCATTAAACAGGGTAACTTGTGGTAGCGGTCTGCATGGGACTGATTCTTTAAACCCATTCCCGCCCGCTTCTGCAGTAATCCATTCTGTGCCCACTCACCCCCGTATACACTTTGGCATCATTTGTCCCACTCCTGCCCGCAGAATCACAATACCTCCATTAGAGTCATGTATGGTTGATAAGCCTGATTTACATGATCGTGTACAAGGAAGTGGCTGAAACTTTCCCCTCTTTGGCAAAGTTATTTTTGACAGCTTTGGCAAGAATGTCAGTTCATTTTGACCTTTTCCTTACTGCACACATCTGGCACTTTAAATCTGAGGTGCCTGACTTATGTCTACTGTATGCTGGACCTTTCGCACATTTATCGCAGCAAGCAATTGGCAGTTGGTTGCCATCGCCATCAATAGCAATTGAAAATGACTTGCAAATGTCAGACTTCCCTTTAGTGAATTTTGCAGTCTTTTACTCTCCTTTTTTTAATGCTGTTTCAACTGCTGTGGAAGGCTGCGCATGAGATAGTACTGTACATGTATGTATCCTAACTGCTTGGGCAGATATATAAAATCCTAAGCCTAAAAGTGTCACTTTTTTGTCATGCTTTAAATTGGGCTTATTTTAAAACCTACATATATATATATACTGTATGTTTGGTATCATTCTTTTTAGGGTTTGTTGAACTTTAATGTGGCGTTGTTAGATTTTCTGATTCTTATTCCATTTTTAAATTATAAACTAAAAAATATCAAGAATTTATGTCCTGCAAGACGTGAAATTGTGCCAAGAGATTTAACTACGGCCAGGGCCGGAAATAAAACACAAAGAGAAGATGACAGACAGCTGCTGTATATGCTTTTAAATGTTTGAAGTGCTGCATAAGATGCTGCAGCAGGAAGAAGAAGTAGAAGATCGAGCAAAGAGGAGGTAAAAAAAAAAAACTATTTCTTTTCCATTGTATCATCGTTTAAGAGGGGGTTTCGGAGGAGCGACCATGAAGTGGATGGATATATATATACAGTATACAGTATATACACACTAGGGGGTTACCCCCTGCTTGCTTCGCTTGCCAACCCCTATGGCCAGCACTTCACTCCATCCACTTCATATATATCCATCCATTATCCAACCCGCTATATTCTAATACAGGGTCACAGGGGTCTGCTGGAGCCAATCCCAGCCAACACAGGGCGCAAGGCAGGGTGCCAGCCCACCGCAGGGCATATATATATATATATATTTTATATATATTATATATTTATATATATATTGTGGTCCCCGGCCGGGGCTGGAGCCCGGCCGGGACGCCCAGGAGGA
>JANRMT010062822.1:16127071-16214611 GCA_026402145.1 Polypterus bichir lapradei
GGCGCCCCGATGCCGGTTTATCCCGTGTGGTCCCCGGCCGGGGCTGGAGCCCGGCCGGGACGCCCAGGAGGACCAGAGGAGGACTTGTGTCTCCTCCTGACCGAGAGGGGGCGTCCGTCCTGGTTATACTGGAGGCCTCGGGTAGAGGGCTTGGAAGCCCAGCCCTGTAGGGACCCGTGGCCACCGCCAGGCGGCGCCCCAGTGCCTGATTATCCCGGGAGCCCGGCACTTCCGCCACACCAGGAAGTGCCGTGGGGAAGACGACAGGGGACACCCGGACGGCTTCTGGGTGCGCAGCCGGCACTTCCGCCACACGGGGGTGTGTCAGCGGGAGATTGCCGGGAAGCAGCTGGAGCCCATCCGGGTTCCTATAAAAGGGGCCGCCTCCCTCCAGTCATTGACAAGAGTCGGGTGGAAGAGTGGCAACGTCTGGAGGAGGAAGGAGGTGGTCGGAAGAAGAAAGAGAGAGAGAGAGAGAGAGAGAGAAAAGAGAAGAAGAAAGAGAAGGCATTGGAGTGGCCTGGACTGAGGAGTATTGGGGGTTGGTGAGCTGAGTTGCAAAGAAATGAAAAATAAACGTGTGTTTGTGGGTGACATGACCGTGTCTGCCTGTCTGTGTCCGGGTCAACCTTCACAATATATATATATATATTATATATAATTTTGAATGAATGTGCATTCTGTTTTAAATTTAATTTTACTTTCCCAGACTCTAGCTCCCACTCACACATGGGTATTGCCACCAGCTCCCACCCACAATACTGAAAATCAGTCCCACATCATAAGCAATTGCATTGGTTCCCGCAGGAGTGCATTCCTCTAACCTGTGGTGCCACAACACTTTATGTGTTTTTGTTGTTTTATTTTACAAGCAACAATAAAGAGTTGGGGTCACCACCTGGAAAAATTAAACAGTTTTCAGCAAGACTTAAAGAACGTTTTTTCAGATATAACTTCAGAACTGAACTGATGCAAGATGACAGTATCTGCTTTTAAATGATCGTGGCAGGAAGGAGCAGGTCCAGGAGGGAGAACAATGGGAGTGACATCAGTGGTGGAATGGCGCAGTGTCAGCTCTTTGGAGACAGGTAAAGAGAAGGCATTAGGCAACAGCACCTTCTATGTAGTCTATTCCACCTCCTTCTGACTCTGAGTACTGGTGCAGGAAAACCGGGGTCTTTTACGCCGGAGTACTTCAGGTGTCAGTGCTTTGCACAAACAGAAGTCCTTCACATAAGGCATACTGTTTCCCTGTTGCTCCCCCTTGACAGCATCTAAGAATCCCGATAGGTTTGTCTTATGAAACAACAAATCCCAGCTTACCCCATGTGGATCCATATGGGATTATCTCCAGTGCAATTACGGCCTCCTGTGCACTTACAAACAAGCCTGCCACCCTGGCAATGAACTGGATCCCATTCTGGTCAGGATGCCAACCCAGTCTTGTCCTTCCATTATGTCCTCCCACCCTGTCAAGAAACCTGCTTCAATCCTATTCGGGGTACCATACCATCTGATAACTAATTGATTGCTGGATATTTCCTAATACGTAGAACTGTAAACTTTAAGGAGAAGATGTACTTACTTCTTCACATCATTGGATATCTTTTAACATCATTTTAATACTTCCAACAAATAACTTTGAGTAGTTACTGTCATTTTCAGACTATGACAAAAGACAAAAAATTTCACTTTATTAACAGGTGACAATAGAAAAAGTATGGCGTATTAGTTTCTCAGGTTTTAAAAGTACTAGATATTTGTAAGAACAATGACAGCTAAATTTTACAAAGCCATTAAGTGTACATATAAAAAACTTAGAACAGTTTATAGCAATACATTAAAATGGCCATCATTATTTCCATACTTTTGCTTTTATGTCTTTCTCAAAGTTTAATTTAGTCAATCATTTTCATTTGAAATGTACAGTACTTCTCAAGCATGGTGGATTAAGGCTTTGCCTTGTTCTTTTTTCTGTGTTTAGCCAGTATTAATAAGTATTAAAGGAATACTCCACCCAAAAATATTATTTCTTATTTGCTTTGTTATTCACCCCTTTTTGTTTGTAGTAACAACCTAGAAAATTCTTATTTTTTCATGGAGAATGAAGATCACAAAGTTTAAGATACAAATTTCTTCAATGGTGGACGGCGGGAAGCAACCACTTCACAACGGCAAAAAATATTAAAACCTCCACACAAAATATGTCAGGTTAATTGTGTTTCATAACTCATGTGTTGGTTATCAAGTTGTATGCTCGCAGTGTCCAAAATACACACATTTTTGGCCAAAATATTGTTAAATAAATCAGAGTATTATATGAATGTGACGTACATTCAAATGGGGTTGAGCTTTTAATTTGAAGAGAGGATTGTTAATCAGTAGATGAAGGGGAGAGGGGGATCTTTGTTCTCATGCACTTATTTAAGCAAGTTTCATTTATTTATTTATATTTTGCTTCTTATCTTTATTCTAGACAGTTTTTAGAACATTGATTTTCAAACCATCCATTAATTTACATTACTCACTTATTTTATTATGGTGTCATAAAGAGCAAGAGCCTATCCTGGCAGTACTGGGCACAAGACAGGAACTTATGAATGGCCACTATTCCTGGAAAACACTCATGTAGACTCCCACACTCACTCAGTTTACAGTTGTCAATTAACCTAAAGTGTGCATACTTGGAATGTAGGAGGTAACTAACATTCCATACAGACAGAGAGAGAAAGAGAACATGTAAACTCCATGGAAACAGTCACCAAGCCGGTAGCTGAATCCCGGTCCTTGGAGCTGTTAGGCAGCAATGTCATTTTAAATAACAAAACATTTTTAACATGATAAATTCAATAAATAGTGCAAACTGGAGTCTTTCAGAAAATGTATTATTATTAATATTATTACTATTATGAAGCCTATCTTCTGCCTGAATTCCTCCTACACAGTTCTGAATTTTAACAGTATATACACTGAAAATCAAACACAACCCAGTTCACCTATTGTTGCTCAGAGTGTTTACTCTATTATATGTTCATTGAAAGCAGGTGTAGCGTGTGCCATTAATTCATGATTTCACAAGGCATATTTAATGGCAGCTTCTTAATTTTTGTCAACCTTATTGTGATTTGTAACTGTGGAAAGAACAAAGCCATCCTAAATGATTTGACTGACAATATGGAGGAACAAGACACAATAAAAGACCAAATTAAAAAAATTGTGAAAGATGTATGTTGTCAAAGTTTATAATTTTCACAGCAAAAGGTGATACAAGAAACAGTCAACTGAAATGCCAAATCCATCTGATGACAAAAGTATCAGGTATTCAAAGAGAAAAAAATTATTGATTGAACATTTAATGACTTATTTAATCAGGTGCGTAATATGAGGGTCTGATAATCTTAGCACATCATATTGCCTCAGGATACTGGCAGTCAAAAAGACTATTAGCATCAGGAAAGGAAAAAACACAAAATGCAGACAGTGACTATTTAATCGTGTACAAGTGTTCACAAAAGATACTTTACCCTCTAAGTGTTTTTTTTTATATTTAATAGTGGAAATGTTGAAATTATTACCCTTGATTTACATGTACACACCACAATACTTACCTATGTGACATTTGCTCATCACTCATTCTCATCAGAGACAGCAAAGGTCAAGGCTGGCTACCTCAGCTTCAATATCTCCATGATGGCTGGGATTAGCTACCATGGCATAAATATTTTAGCAAGAGCCAGAAGTTACTCTGCTCACGAGCCACACTCCTGTTGGGATGTCTGAATTGCCACCCCTGAAAGGGCTAAATTTCAAATTACCTTAGGAAAGGCTAATAGCTGCTTCAAGAGCCGCTCTCTTGTTGGAACTTCCCAGTTAACTATCTTTGAAAGGGCCGCACAAATATAACGAAACAAGCACAGATCACACCTGAAAAAACATGAAAGACATACACCAACAAGGCTAGGAGGTCCTCCTGTCAGGTTATCTATATCCTTCGGAATAAATAATCATATTCATCACTCAGGGCAGATGACATCAATAAACAATGCAAACTACAGTGAAATAAACTTAAAAGACTCCACTTCCCAGCTGTCCTGAGGGTATTGCCGTTAGACATTTGAGGAGAATGCCGGGACTGCTGGGAACAAGAGAGGCCAGCAGGAGTCTTAAAATGGAACCGGCTAAGCAGCAAAGGAAGCGGTTGTCTGTGTTTCTGTTCACCTGTTTGTCTTTTCTGCCATAACCCCTGTGGAATTTTGTTTATACCCTGGATCGTGAACCTGTAAGGATGTATGGACTGTCTCATGCCTGCCTGTCGTGTGAGTACTGTTGGATTGGTCATTGTGCTTCATCAGAGGGTGCGCTCCTAAAATCTCACTCCTCGCCTCATCAGGACTACTGTTAGCTTACAGAAAGCTGTTCCCGGGATCATCAACTTTTCCTCCATACCACTTTTTACATTACTGCAACATTGGGACTGATTCCTGGATATTTTCATGGGTGTTTGTTCTTAGGTGTTTATTGTTGTGTGTTGTATTTGTTATCCCTATGGGGGAAGGGGAGGGTTATCTGATTATTTGTTGTTTAAATTTACTTTCCATTTAATATATTAGTCATTCATTGATTTGATTTATTGGATTTTATGTCTCTGTCTGTGAGTGAGTGTGGGTCGGGCCAAGGCTGGGTGCGATCCTGGAATCGCCACCAGAATATCTGAGTGGCACTGGACTGCTACTATATTCAAACTTTAATTTAATCATCACTTACCGTATGTAAATTTACAGAGAAACCAGGGATCAAATACTAGAAGTCAAAAGTAGAAGAAAATGTACAACCTGAATAATGTAAATCAGTGTCCGTAAAAGCAAGCTTTACTTCAGTGCAACTAGGAGGGAAATGTCTGTGTAATTTAGATTGTCTGTTTTTCTTAATCCAGCTAAAGCGTTCTTTAAAATGCAAACCTTTTTCCTCCTCTTCTTTACTGGGGCACATTTTAGGTGGCACTGGACTTTCAGCTTTGAACAGCATCATAGTTTTGTGAGGCTCCAGAACTGCCAATACCCTCTGTTTCTCATACCACTGTTGCTTTCTCATTTCTTATATCAAAAGCTGTGTGTCATTCCTTCATATTAAAAACCATGTCATCTGTCTCTCTTAAAAACTGCTGTCACACACATGCAAATGGGAGGCAGCTAGCGGGCCTGAATAATAGTCGTACCTCACTAGACCGGGGGTGGCGAGCTGCACTGACTCTCTTTCTCAATGCTCTGCAGACCATCCACGGGAAATCCCTCTAGGTTCTGGCAACATTGAAGACATCACTTCCGGTTCTGGCGCCATTGAGGACGTCACTTCTGGTCCCAAAGACGTCACTTCCGGTTCCGATGACATCACATCCTTTAAAGGCGGCACATTTTCTCTTTCAATTCAGTTTTGTTTTGGACATTGAACCAATCACAACTCAACAAAATTACCCAATTTTGGAGCCAAGGCATAATATACGGGTGGCTGCCCCAAACCTTTGATGTTTCCTGAGTCTTTTTGTGACACTGCATAACATCTGCCTCTGTCAATAGTTGTGCTTTTCTTTTGTACTGTGGCTTCATGGCTATTTTTATTAAGTTGTATCAGTCAAAAAAACAGACAACTGAAAATCTGTTTTTTGCTAGCTGCCAGCCTGAAGTTATTTTAGGTAATTATGAGATTCAAGTTAAAAAAACAAGGTCCCCAAAAAGCCCCTATTTTACATCTTATTGCAAGCATATACACACTGGTTAGTTTATGTAAGGTTAAGTATAAACATATGAATAGATAATATCATTTCTTTTGTAACATTTGCTTTACATTTGCATGTTCTTTCCAGAATTCTTGTCTCATTTGCATCCCAGAATTCAACACTCTGTTCAAATGCATGGTTATTCACGTCAATTAGTTTTAGCTGGTCTTGTTTTAGCAAGTCTTATGTAATAAACTTAAAAAACTTAGAATTTTATCCCCTATTACAGTGGTGCCTGCTCAGAACTGCTTCAGTTAGGTCTATAAGTATTTGGACAGTGACACAATTTTCATAATTTTGGCTCTGAACACTACCAAAATGGATTTGAAATAAAACAATCATTATGTAATCAGCTCTAATTTAAGGGGTTTAACAAAAATTTCATATGAGCTGTTTAGGAATGAGAACCATTTTTCTATATAGTCCCATTTCCAGGGTCTGACAAGCTTGTTCCATAGCCAAGTGGGAGCAGTTACCTCATTATTTCATTAACTATTAATCAGAAAAAGATCTGGAATTGTTTCCAAGTGTGGAACTTGCATTTGGAAGCTGTCACTGTGAACGATCAATATGAGGTCCAAAGAGTTGTCTATGCATGTAAAAACAGTCCATCATTAGGCTGAGAAAACAAAACATACCTTTTAGAGTGATAGCAGAGCAGTCAAATCAACCATTTGGTGCATTCTTAAAAAGAAGAAATGCACTGGTGAAATCAGCAACACCAGGAGGTTTGGAAAACCACAGAAGACAGCTCTGCTGGATGATTGCAGAATTCCCCCTCACAATTTTTAGCCAAACCAATAACACTCCAGGAGGTAGACCTATCATTACCAAAGTCTACAAATAAGAGAAGACTTCAAAAGTAAATACAGAGAGATTACAACAAGGTGCAAACCACTGGTAAACCTTAAGCATAAGAAGGACAGATTAGATTTTTCAGAAAACATTTTTAAAAGCCTGTCAGTTCTGCAACCATTTTTTTTGGACAAAGGAAATGAAGATCAATATATACCAGAATGTTTGAAAGAGAAGAGTATGGGGAAGAGAAGAAAAGGCTTATGATCCGATGAATACCACATCATCTGTGAAAGAAGCTGGAGGCAGAGTTATGGCACAGACATCCATGACTGCCAATGGAAGTCAGTCACTAGTGTTTCTGGCAGAAGTAGCAGGATGAATTCTGAAGTGTATAGGGCTATGCTATCTGTTCAGTTTTAACCAAATGCTGCAAAACAGAAAGGACGATGCTTCACAGTACACATGGACAATGAGCCAAAACATACTGCGAAAGCAACCAAGTGCTTGTCAAGGCAAAGAAGTGGAATAATCTTCAAAGGCCAAATCAATCAACTGACCTCAACTCAATTGGACATGCATTTTACTTGTTGAAGACCAAACTGATTGCAGAAAGTCCAACAAACAAGCAGGACCTAAAAAGAGCTACAGTAAAGGCCTGGCAAAGTGGAAACCCAGCACTTGGAGATGACCAGGTGTTCAAGACTTCAGGCAGTAATTTAACTTTAATGGATTTTCAATCAAATATTGAAAATGATCATTATATTTATGATTATTTTAGTTTGTCTGAATACTTTTGAGCCCCTAAAAATAGGGGGACAATGTATAAAAATGTTTGCCTTTTCTAAATAGCTCATACAATATATTCGTTTAATCCCTTGAATTAAAGCTGAAAGTCTATACTTCAGCCATATCTTGATTGCTTTGTGTCAAATCCATTATGGTGGTAAAATTAGAAAAATTGTGTCAGTGTCTAAATACTTTTTAAATTTGACAGAGACACAACCCCACCATTTCACAATACAAGAGGTAATAATTTTTGGACATTGGTATAATTAATAACCAATAAACTTATATTTGTAGTGGCAGAAATATTATGTTTCAGTTTTGGGCACACTTTTGGCAATTCCTCCAGCCTTTCCTAAGTTCATTGGTACAAAGATCTTACATATTTCTTTGTGTTTTTTAAATTAAGTTATATATTTGTGATACAATAGGAGGTTGACCCCAAAAACAAACTCCTCCAGACGTTACGTATGTACAAGTCTCTAAACCTAAAAATAAATCAAATGAATCCAATAAATCATTAGAATAGATTCACTTAAATAGGTAGTTCAAAAGAACAGATTCTGTAGAAGTGAATTAGTAGAACCCAACCATAAACAACTTCTATTGTACATAATCATTGAAGCTTGGCTCAATTTTCCATACTCATAAATGGCCTCATTGTTAAATGGAGTTAGCCATGATAGCTGAAAAGTAGGCACAGCACTGTCATGGGTGAAACAGAGTCAACAATGATATGAGTAAAGGAAGCTATGCCATTAGCAAAACTGCTAAAATGAACAAAGTTTGTAGGTCCAGTCGACCTTTCAAGAGACTGTTTGTGATGTGAGATGGAGAGAAAAAAACAAAGAGAACCTGAAGAAAAATGAAATGCATGCTGACATTGAAAATATGTACACTTCATGTGGACAATGACTGGGAATGTGATTCAAACCTATGATTCTGGACCCATGAAGTAGCATTGCTAAAATCCTTACCTTTGTCTCATCTAAAATAATGAGCTTTAGAATTGCAACCAAGTTTGGATAAGAAAAAATATTTTCCCGGCACATAACTCCTGGATGAGTCAGCGCTTAAAATTAATTAGTTGAAGTATATTCGTGTGTTGCTTTTGTCTTGGCATGCAAAAAGATGGCATTGACAGTACATTAATGCTACTTTCAAATACAAAATGGCAATTACAGTCTAGAAATGACATACCGATATTCTTCCAGTGACACACTTTCCAACACCTACCAATTTCAGCAAAATCATACTGATAAACCTGCAGGCATCCTTTCATATACACCAATTAAAAGCTGAAATTTGATGGAAGTCACTTTTGAGTTCTCCTAATATTTTGTGAGCAGTATTGCGGTGCTCACCAATTATACATTTTTTAGTACTAAAAAAATTGCACAACTTCAGATTCCATCTGTCTTTTGGTTTCCATCTCTGGTTTAACAATTTCTGTCTCTGCCATTCAGTTTAAATGTTTAAATCCCCACAGGGTTCTGGGTACCCATAAGAAGAGTTGGAGCTTCATTAATTTAATGTTGATTAACTTTAAATAAAAGTATGCTACAATCAAAGGTACTGATGCAAACCAACATTCTGCAGCTTACAGATGGAGTGTCAGTGGTGAACAGTAAGACAACCATCAGTCTTTTCAGATGTACTGATTGTTTCTTTAGCTTACAAGTGGAAGTCAGTGATGTTTCAATTATTGTTTGAAATTATACAAATCTCTTATAATCAGCACACTTTTTACAGCTCTGGATTACAAGGTTTTTATTGGTGATGACTGTCACTACAAAAACTTTTTTGTTTTAATTCGGAAATGTTAAAGTTCTTGGTGGGTTGATTGTAATAAATTGGTATTAAGAATTAAAAAAAAACCCTGTGTTCACATTAGTAAATTATTTCGCCTTAGATCTTTTTTTTTTTTTTGTTTATGGGCTTTCATATTTCAAATACAAGTTTCATTTTCACATGGTTGTTTATTGGTTGTCCATTAATGTTCAGCCTTTCACGCCACCATTTTAGAATTACAGTGGGTTGATAATGGGTTGCTAGGAAGCACTGCATGGTTGCTAGGGACTGCATCCTCGGAAACAATTCAATTCATATCACAAAGACTTGCTTATAAATTCCAGCACAGCATCATCAGTGCTTTGTCTGAGATTATGAATCTGAACTGTGAATAATTGAATTAGTGCTTTAGGTTCTGATTTTCTGGTAATAACAAATAGCTTTCTATGTCTCGATTTGATTTTCACTCTTAACGTTTTGAAACTCATTGAATTACTGTGCTCTTGTTAATGAGTACTGGCAGTTCTTGTTTGTCTGTAATAACGTTTAAGCCCTCTGTTTTTTAAAGCAATCCACAGTTTAGTTAGAAACCAGTTAGCAAGGCTTTGGAGTCGGTTCACAAAACCTTCGACTTCAACTCCTAGTCCTCGATTTATGGTACCACCAACTCCAACTTCTCCATTTGTAATTTAAGCTAATTTACAGTACTAGTCAAACGTTTGGGGTCACTCAGAAATGTTCATGTTTTGGATAGAAATTGATACCATTTCGTTTCTTGGCAGTCTGTTAGGTGAGATAGCCTTCATTCTGTTAAAAAAAAAAACAAAAAAAAAAACAATAGACTGACATGTTTGTTGAGAAAGCTGTTACATTTTCACCATTTCTGAATGCAGAACTGAATTTTAGGAATTCCAGTAACTTGCAACACAAATAAACAGAATAACAGGTTTAAGTGGTGCTAATGCAATTACAAAGGTTTCTCTAATCAATTAGCATGTAAACTTGACTAATAAAGGATAAGCTAAGAGACATTACCATTGGGAAATGAAGGAAGTGCTGCTGAAAATGAGGTTTTGCTGCTATATGTGAATAATAAATTAGAAATCAGCCCCCTACTTCAAGCAGTAATGGAAATAATAAGCATAAGTAATGCCTTGGATATATTTTTAAATCATTTTAATGGTATCTACATAAAAAGGTATGAATTTCTATTAAAAACATGGAAATTTCTGGGTGACCCCAAACATGTGAATGGTAGTGCATTGACCGAAAGCTCACAACCTACAAGATAAAAAAGCATTTTATCACTCTACAATGTGAATCATCAGGCTACTTTTTACCAGCATAACCTGTTAAAGTGTGGATTTAAAGGCTGTCGCACTGCCATTGTGGCTTTTTAATATTATTTATTAAAGAAGTTACAAGCATTGAGTAACATTAAACAAATCACAAAACTTACAAAATTAAAAAATTCTAGAAAAAATAGTTTATTTGAAATAGTATATGTGAAATTGGAAATTTTAGCATATTAGATATTCTTCTTCTTTCAGCTGCTCCCATTAGGAGTTGCCCCAGCAGATCATCTTCTTCCATATCTTTCTGTCCTCTGCATCTTGTTCTGTTATACCCATCACCTGCATGTCCTCTCTCACCACATCCATAAACCTTCTCTTAGGCCTTCCTCTTTTCCTCTTCCCTGGCAGCTCTATCCTTAGCATCCTTCTCCCAATATACTCAGCATCTCTCCTCTGTACATGTCCAAACCAACACAATCTCGCCTTTCTGACTTTGTATCCTAACCGTCCAACTTGAGCTGACTCTCTAATGTCCTCATTTCTAATCCTGTCCATCCTCGTCATACCCAATGCAAATCTTAGCATCTTTAACTCTGCCACCTCCAGCTCTGTCTCCTGCTTTCTGGTCAGTGCCACCATCTCCAACCCATATAATATAGCTGGTCTCACTACTGTCCTGTAGACCTTCCCTTTCACTCTTGCTGATATGCGTCTGTCCCAAATTACTCCTGACACTCTTCTCCACCCATTCCACACTGCCTTCACTCTCTTTTTCATTTCTTTTCCACAATCCCCATTACTCTGTACTACTGATCCCAACTATCCACCTTCGCTAACTCTACTCCCTGCATCCTCACCATTCCACTGACCTCCCTCTCATTTACACACATATATTCTGTCTTGTACATTTAGTTGGAGTCAGAGTCAGAACATTTTTACCAATAATTGCTTCCAACCTCGACTCCACAGCTCTGCCTGCTAGTCTCAGCAACCACACACATCCCTTGGCCTTTTGATAATAACATCTGGCAGTTGTCATTTTTTCATCCTGCTATCTGAAGAGGGTGGCTGGAAATTAAAAGGCAGATGGAGAGCATCCATACTGCAGTCCAGCTGAGCTTCTCTGAATGCTTGCATCTGGCATAACAATTGGAAAGTGTATGTAAATAAAGGTGCAATTTATTCAAGGTTTATTTCTAAAATAAATAAAGTAAATGCAAAATGGAATCTTCTGCATTTGAAACCCTTCACTATATACAAATGCCACACATTCACTCTAGTAAGAAGTTGCGTAGCCAAGCTTCATTATGTACTAGTAAATGTCAAAATAAAGATAGATTTTTATTAAATAAAGGATACAAGTCATAGCGAAAACATGTACTTCAGCAACACAATTGTGGAGATGTTGAGGCAATTAGCACTCCATCATGCATAAGGTATAAAAGTGATAAGCACACTCTGTTAAACATTATGTTGCCTAGGATGGAAAAATACATCTCACTGACTCTGTAAAAGGCTAATCACCAGGGTGAGGTTGGCGGAGGCTTCAGTGATGAAGTCTGCTTAACCTTTTGATGATTCATAAGGAACAATAACTAAGACAAGAATGCTTAAATTTAGCCCTGGAAGAATGCAGTGGCTTTCTTGATGCAGTGGCAGTGGCTTCACGTTTTTTTTCCAGCCCAATTACTTAATTAGCATTAGTTTTCTTTTCCAGTAACATAAATTATTTAATTTTAAGGATAGTTAGTGTTTCCATTTTGCCACTTGCTCATTTTTTGTTATTTTTTTTTCCTTTCGAGGATATCATCCAAATGATTTGTTGCCCAGAGTAGGTTACTATTTCTTACTTAGTCCTCTCTCGCTTCCATCTCTTTCCAAATACATATTTTATTTAAAACGATTATACAGGTGTAAATCTGATCATCTTAGATGGTGAACTGCTGGTTAGTTTTTATTTATATCTCATTGATAATTAGCAACTAGTTCATTCAACAAGAAGCAGTTAAACACTAAGCATGCCACTGTGTAGGACTAAATGAAGTACTGTAACTAAGGGTTGTAGATAATGACAAGCGAGTTAAAGAAACTGACACACACAAATCATGCCTAAGCAGCAATTGCTTCAGCAACAATAACTGGCTTATACAGTATTTAACTAATTGGGTTAGAGCAAAAAAGAGAAGTCAGTGACACCCAATAGGACTGTAACTGAATACCCCTGGTCTATATTGATGCTGTCATGGAGGCCTGAGGAAACAAAGTTATCAGCTAAGGGAAACTGTGGAGGAAAGCACAAACTCATATTAAAGCAAAAAAAAAAATATTAAAGCAACACTGGATCATTTGATTAAAGACCTCAATCAATGGCTGCTCTGGTAAACATAAACAATTACATATGACTACATTAAATGTTTGACCTTATTTTAAAAGTGGACCAGTGCATGTGTGGCACACACCAAAACAAGCCTACATGCATGAATCCTTACTTCTCACAGAGAAAGGTTCTAGTGACTCTTTTATTCTGTAAACATTTTACTCCTAGTATGGTCTAGGTCGATGATTCCATTAGAGCAGGGGTCCCCAACCCCTGGTCCACGGCCTGCTGACAGCCAGGCCGTAAGAGAACTGCCGACAATGGAGATTCACTCAGTGAAGGGCTACAGCAAAAAGGTTGCCCCCTTCACTGAGGACACTTTTCAGAACGCTAGGCAGACAGGGCTTTGCAGCGACACAGAGAGAGGAGAGAGAGTATTACAACAAAGTATTTTTATATTTCTGACAGTTTCCCCAAATGACATGAGTCTATAGAAATCTCGTTACTACTAAGTACATTCAGCAGATACTTTCATTACAAAGAAGTGACCATGAAATGCTTGAATGAATCATCCACAGAGCAGTTAGTTCTGCGGTCGCAGCTCAGTTGTGCACATTTGCACAACGACCTCCAAACAGAAACATTGTAAAAAAAATTTCTTTCTTCGAACTTTCCTCGTACGTTATTTTTTGCTGTTTTTATTTTTTGTGGTTTTCAGTGATACCTTTTGCTTATTGCTCGTCAACATTTGAAAAACATCCATTGGAATTTAACTCAATGTCACCTTCCTATAGAAATGGCAGACACGAAAAAACGATAACAGTGTTAATGTCATGTGCAATCTGTTTGAATGACAAATGCAATGCAGATGTCTTTGTTATATGCAAAAGAAGAAGAAGAATCTCGTGTTGCAAATGTATGCGAAGTGCTGCATTTGAAAATGCCAAAAAAGGCATTTTTATGTGGTTCAGTAACATTCCTATTAATGCGGCACTCTTTCAAGAAAATGTGAGGTTTTCAAACTCTCTTGGGACCTCCATCAACGGGACAACACGCTGTGAGCCTGCTGTTTCCCTGACCCAGCAATCGTGCTTCGGGACGCACTTCAGCGTGACGTTCCCGTTGGGTGGGGGGGATCCCAAAAGAGTTCAAAAACCTCACAATATGAAGAAGAAGAAAAGGATGATCCGGCTTCTGATTGATAACCGTGCTGCCTACAACATGCTTCCACATTTAGATAATGTTCGTGTTGAATTCCTCTCACCCAATTGCACAGCAGTGCTTCAGCCATTGGGTTTGGGCATCATTCACAACCTGAAAGTGTATTGTCGCAAGGAAATGCTGAGAAAAATTCTTGTCAGCATAACTTGTAGACGGGCGGAAAAGTGCCGCAGTGGGTAGCGCTACTGCCTCACAGTTAGGAGACCCGGGTTCGCTTCCCGGGTCCTCCCTGCGTGGAGTTTGCATGTTCTCCCTGTGTCTGCGTGGGTTTCCTCCGGGTACTCTGGTTTGCTCCCACAGTCCAAAGACCTGCAGGTTAGGTGCATTGGTGATCCTAAATTGTCCCTAGTCTGTGCTTGGTGTGTGTGTGCCCTGCGGTGGGCTGGTGTGCTGCCTGGGGTATATTTCATGCAGCAGGCCCCTGTGACCCTGTAGTTAGGATATAGTGGGTTGGATAATGGATGGATGGATAACTTGTAGACAGGAGAAGATTAAAATAACACGAAAGAAGCTATTGAAGCTGCTTCCATTTCCAACATCCTATCTTTGTAAGGCAGCGTTTTCTGCAGTGACAGCAACCAAAACAAGATTACGGAGTAGACTGAACATAAGCAACACACTTTGCGTGTCACTGTCTTCCATCGTGCCTGAATGGGATTGTCTGGCTGCTGGAAAACCCACTGATTCTGCATTATGGTAAGCTGTATAATTTCTATTACAATATTATAACTTAATATTAATAGAAATGAAATGTAAATAGTCTATATAACTGCCCTACGAACCTGCCCCTAATCCTTAAAAAGGTTGGGGACCACTGCATTAGAGGGTAAGGGAAGTGCTAATAAATACAATGCAATTATGATTCCAGACATTCACTCTATGGTGAAGCATTTATATCCTGAAAGTAGTTCAATCTGTCAGAATCATAGAGCCTTCATCCACAACAAATGAGTGATCAGTCAATAATTTGAAGAGCATGGTAACAACATAAACCATATAGAGGTGGTCTTGGATTATGGAAGTCTCATTTTACAGCAATTTTGCAGATGCGAGTGAGCACATACTGTAAAACCCCAAATTTTAATAATTTTCATTTAGCAACTCATTTTTTACATACGAACAAAGCAAGCAAGTTTCTATACAGTTGAATATGTAATAGCCTTCACAAACAGTGATGAGTAGTACTGCATGGTACAGAATGTGCCACTTTTTTCAAACATTTTTGTGCTTTCTTGCACACGTGTCACTGAAAGTAATTGGCACACCTGCATAATAAATTATGTCACATATAAGCAGCTTAATAGACTGTGGTGAAGTGAGTTAGGGGTCCATAGCAGTGCAGAGTTTTTGAATAAAAACGGTGCACCTCAGGTTCAGTTATTGTGAATGCGGATTGCTACAAAGCTGTCAGAGCCACAGAGCAGCTGCTGGGTGTTCAATGGAGAAGATACTGTAGCTGATTGCTTAACTTGGATACGTGATTGGCTCTGCTTTCCTCATTAGTACTCTGCAGATTATTAAGCAAAATTCCTGCAGGATGGTGAATTGGGTAGTGTAAGAATAAGGAAAGTAAAACAGGGGAGAGTGTTAGTAAAATGAAAGGGGCAGTATCAGCTTGACTGAAAATTTCGTTAAGGAATGCTGCAGTGTCTCTGAAGTGGTGGTAATGTTGTCAGCTGATTTGTAGCACATGCGAGATAAGGAA
This sequence comes from Polypterus bichir lapradei, assembly GCA_026402145.1. Taxonomy (NCBI): domain Eukaryota; kingdom Metazoa; phylum Chordata; class Cladistia; order Polypteriformes; family Polypteridae; genus Polypterus; species Polypterus bichir. Next base: position 16,142,755 of record JANRMT010062822.1, read on the forward strand.
AGCCATCAGAGCTGGTTGGAGGAGGAGGTTAAAAGACAAGCCATCAACATCCATTAGATGGGCAAGGCAACTACGGAATTGTGACTGTCAATGTGGTACAGTTTGGATCTGTTTGTTGGATCAGGATGCAAGCTACGTCATATGAGGTGCATGTCAAAGTTGCAGTGGTGGACCAATGGTTAGGTGTGTTGTGTGGGTAAGGACTCCCAAAGTCCTGACAAAGACAGAAAATGCATGGAAATAATGGAAAAGTTTTTATATATTTCCACAATTTTTGATTTTAACCTATTTACTTGGATATATTTATTTATTGATTTTTATCTCTGACGAGCACTTTATGTTAACAAATTATTAAATTATTGATTTAATGCAGAATTTGCACTGCACTTATTTATTTCGACACTGCCTGTTTTGAATAAAATGCACAATGTACTTTTCTACCAAACTTGCTGTTATGTGTCCTTATTACACTAGTCCTTCCTCTGTTTTATGACTATTGATGTTCAGGATACAGTAAGATGCCAGCTGCAGGCACCTGGGTATTAGCTGAACAGAAAAAACTTCTGCTTGTAATTTCCAGCTTCCTAAGTACAAGGCCATGCTGTGTTGTCTCAGGGAGCATAGCTGCTGTGATAGAGAGGTGACACTCAGAGTGATACCTCAGTTACGACAGCACATCTCTGCTGAGGGATCATTTTTGTGACATCATTATTCCATTTCCAAGATAATGAAGTATTGTATCATTATGAAAAAGTAACTTATGGGTTCCGAGGTGTCTATTTCAGGAGAGGCAAGGGTTTTTAGGTTTGGTTTCTTTTAATTGATTGTACTTGTACTTTACATATCGTTCTCTGCACTTAGTTATTATCTATACTAATAAAAGGCAAAGCCCTCACTGACTCACTCACTCACTCACTCACTGACTGACTGACTCACTCACTCACTGACTCATCACTAATTCTCCAACTTCCCGTGTGGGTGGAAGGCTGAAATTTGGCAGGGTCATTCCTTATAGCTTACTTACAAAAGTTGGGCAGGTTTCATTTCGAAATTCTACGCGTAATGGTCATAACTGGAAGCTATTTTTCTCCATATACTGTAATGGAGTTGAGCTGGATGGCCGTGGGGGGCGGAGTTTCGTGTGACATCATCACGTCTCCCACGTAATCACGTGAACTGACTATCAACGCAGTACGTAGAAAACCAGGAAGAGCTCAAAAAAGCGCTGAAGAAAACATGCATTATATAATCGAGAAGGCAGTGAAACAATAAGAAGCGAGCGACTGACATGTACAACCATATTCATGAGTGTTGCTACTTCGTAAACAAAGCATGGTGTAAACCTAAAGTTTAAATTAAGTTCATAGACAGGCTGCCGCTGGCGTTTGTAATTTAGTGCCTGCCCATATAAGGCCGTCCGTCAGCGGCAATCCAATAGAAACACTGCCGCTAAATATTCACGGGTGAAGGACTGTACTTATGCAGAGGAAGATGAGATGGTCAGGGTGGTGTTTGGCACAAACTCAGCGAAACTGCGAGAGAAACTTTTAAGTGCCGGGTCTTAGCGAACATTAAATAAAGCCATGGACATCGCACGAGATGGCACCAGCACAGCTGGGAACCTTCGATGCATGAACACCAAGCGGCTCACGTGAACTGACACTGTGCACAGAAAAAAAGCAACAGTTCCAAAGAGTGCTGAACAAAAACCGAATTACACAATTGAGAAGGCAGCAAAAAAATATGAAGCGTCTGATACATACAAGCATATTCATAAGTGCAGCTACTGCGGAAACAAAGCACACGGTGGAAAAAGTCAATGTCCCGCTAAAGGAAGACAGTGTAAAAAAAAACCCGTGCATGCAGTGTGTCACATCTCAGATAAAGAGGAAGACGAGCTGTTTATTGATGCAGTAAGAAACGATTCGATGAATGAAACCTGTTATCTTTACAACGGTTGACAAACACGGAATGTAACTTGAACACAACACATCGTACAAATATGAACCTGATTGAAAGAAATAATGATAATCAAATCCTTGGTGACAGCAACACTCAATAACACTCACAAAACAATTACTGTATATTGACAATCATGTTACGTTATTTCTGTGGATGGCCGTTATTTTTAAAATTTTTCCTTTTCTTTTTCATAACTTCTTTAACACACTACTTCTCCGCTGCGAAGCGCGGGTATTCTGCTAGTTATCATTATAAAGTTTATTTTGCTGCTTATCAATGTGTTTTAAATCTAGCAATTCACCCTCGTCTTTGTTTGTCTGCCCGCTGCTGCATAGTTTCTTTCTGTTTAATGAGTGCCACCCCTTGTTTTGTGTTGCTAATTGCTTCATGGCTCTCAACTTGGCTCACTGCTGCTCCCTACTTAAGGAGACTTAGGGTGTTAAAGCACAAGCATCAGCACAAGTGTCACACCCTTATGTGCAGGCCTAGTCATGTGAAGACCTACTTCTATAAAGACCATGAGTCTACCTATGCAAGTCCAATGAACAAGGACACTGGAAAATGCAAAGGAAACGCCTACTTAATCAAGGTACTGTTCTTTTGTTTTCCTGTCATCTTCAACATGTGTCAATAATACATTCCTGTTATTAACACAAGACGTTTCTCTCCTTTAACAGGATAGGGAGAAACCAACACAACCTTCATCTGCTATATCAAGCTATCACTTCAGACACTCTCTTCTCCTTTGGCTTGTGGAACTTCCAGTCTGCTGTCAACAAAGCAGAATTTATTCCAGCTTTCATGACCCAAACTGGTCACCAAGTGGTGGCCCTGACAGAGACATAGATTTGACCAGAAAACATGGAAACACCAACAGCATTTTCCTCTGCTTTCAAATTCTCCCACTCCTGCCGCACCACTGGTAGGGGTTGGGGGGACAGGTATTACCCTCTGGGTAATGTATGCAATTTCAATACTTTTGAATACTATGTTATTACTTTCTACTTTCCAATTAACATGACCATTGTTGTTGTTTTATCGCCATACACGTTTGCTCAGGATCTTCCTTGATGGACTGAATAGATTGAGCACTTCCCTCCCAGATGACAGCAGCCCACTTCTAATTTTTCTGGGATGCGAACATCCACTTGGACAGTCCTCCTGCTGCTGACTTTCTTGCTCTTCTTTCCTCCTTCAGCATCACACAGCTCCACATCCCATCTATTCACAAGTCTGGCAATCTGCTTGACTTCATTCTCTAATGTAACTGCACTCCCACAAAAGTAAATGTCACTCTTCTACACAAATTTCACCACTTTTCATTCGGTTCTCTCTGCTGCTTCCCCCTTCCCAATCTTCTCCACCCTTCCTCCAAAACCTCCACTCCCGGAAATTTTTTTATATTAGCATAGAGAATAGCAAATTAACATAAAGAGCCATAAAAAGTAATTAAAAGCTTCTAAAACATTAGATTAAGCATAAATTAGAATGTTAAGCAAATAAGATAGGTCAAGCAAATAGTTAACTAAAAATCAGTTATATTGCATTATTTTTAAGCTTACAGCAGAAATTACTAGTTTGGGAACACACAGAAAAAAGAACAGAGATTGACGTACAGAAACCAACTTAGAACAGGATAAGAGTTTGAGAACACGTAACATATGAATGAAAGAAAGACAGTGGGTAAAATGAATGACAACGTAACAGCACGTTCCGGAAATTATTATTGTTACGTTGTAGCCAGCGAGTGCTGCGCGTCTCACAGTTGTACCGTGCCTTGCTCACATCTGAGTGAAGTGATCCCTATTTATGCTTTAAAGAGCCTGGATACCTATGTGTCCCCCTTTTATAACCATTGCTCCGTGTATATTGCCTTACTCTTTGGATTGCCACAAAGCAACCTGCGAGATTGGAGAAAGGTTGAGAAGACATCGTGAGAGGAAACGATAGCGTCGTGAAAACGAGACGGACTGTGAACGGACAGAAACAGAAATGCTCCTACACCACCACATAATTACTATTCGGACAGTGATTCCAAGTAGGCTGTTCCTATCGAATCAATGTCCAAGGGTTTTCTTTTGTAATTTTGTTTCCCTTAAAAAAATCATAATGCTGTGCGACGAAGGGCCCAGTTCACGACTGGCAGCCGCGTTTAAACAGGGAGCCCTTCACAGACAACTTTAACACGCACAATGTAGTTGAGCGCACATGGCTAGTATAGCTTAGCATGAAAGGCTAGAAAAGGAAGTGACATAATGAAAGACCAAATATGGAATAAGGAACATCTGCCTAGTTGATGAACCAATCAAGAATAAGAAAAACAGAATCTGGAGTGAACAATAGACAGAATGGCCAGGTGCAGAATGAGCAAATCAAACAAGGTTAAAATGATAAGAAATTGTTATAAAAACTTCAATTGGTGCAATGTTCAGGGCTCAATCTCATTCAGCCCAATTGGGTTTAGTCCGTGTTATTGATTTATTGCAATAAAGTTTTAAAACTCTGTATATCCTGAGTCCTAATAGCCTTTATTTTTAGGTAAAAAGCCTTCTGATGATGAATTTTTCGCCGCAACACTCTCTCACCCATTTCTCTTCTGTGGCCTCCTCTGCTCTCCCTCCTCCTGACCACTTCTCCTCTCTTGACATCAACATTGCCACAGATGCCCTGTGTTTGACTCTCTCCTCCTGCCTTGACAATGTTTGTCCTCTCTCTTCCAGACCTGCACACAAAACACCCTCTTGTCCCAGGCTTTCTGAAGCAATCTGCAATCAACAGACTGACTTCAGGAAAGCCAAAAGGAAATGGCTCAGAGTGACCTTTGCTATGTATCAGTCCCTTCTTGCATCCTTTTCTTCTGCCACTATCAACACTAAGGTAAAGTTCTGTCGGACAAGAGTTAAGAGCACCACTGACACACACTCTCTGTTCTCCTCATTCACTTCCCTTCTTAATTAAGTTGCTTGCCTAGAGAGTAGTCAATGGGTCAGCACCTGAGTATATAAAGATACTGGTGAGGTACTATGCACCTTCTCACCCACTCAAGTCTGCCAGTGAACAGTGTCTGGTGATGCCACCTCTGCGTGGTATGACTAGACACTGTCCAGACTCTTTTTCTGTGTAGTTTCCAGTTGGTGGAATGGGCTACCAACCTCTATCTGCATTTAAGAAGCTGTCACGCTTGGGTTACAGAATTGCACAGAAACACAGGAGATTGCTGAGTCAGGAACTTATATTCAAACACTTGAAATGAACATATGTCCCTTTTTAAAAGTAAAACGAGCTCTGTGTGAAGACAGAGGGGAAAGATTCATCTCTCAATTAAAAGTAAACACAAACATCTTAAACACAAACATCTTCCTCTTCATAGGGGTGCACGTCATGAGTGGGACCCCCAACAGGAGCAGAGGACGTCTGGGGGAGGAGAGAGAGAGAGAGAGACAAAGCAAAGAGGACAGATGCTGTTCAGGCTTTTAAGTATGCGAAGCGCTGCACGAGAAGCATATTACGTGACAGAGCAGCAGCACCAGTCCAGCAAGTAAGAGAGCAAAGAGGAGGTAAACTGTATTTATTCCCATTGTATCAACAATGGTCTGTGATCTTTCATATTGTTGGTTAATTTGTTGTTTAAATCTAATTGCTTTGTCGATTATAATCTATGATTGTAATTTATTAGTTATTATATCTTTTCACATGTGGCAATCAACTTTATCTATCTTTCACTTGGTGAACAAACAGGCCATAGCCTAATGTCACCTGATTATGTTCACCTGTAAGATGGATAAAAGTATCTGCCAAGCAAAAATTTAAGTATAAAAAATGTATGATATTTAAGTATAAGGCTGATTTGCTATATGTACCAGTGATTCATTTTAGCTTACATTTTTTGAGTTTTTATTTACAGGAACTTTGCTTCAATGTCATTTTATTAATATATTTGAAATATTTTTCTGTAAAATAAGTAATAAGACATTCTATTTTTGCATATTTTTCTGCTAACTGACATTTTCAGTGCAGTACAAAATCAGGTTATTAATGTACAAAACATACGAAACTCGTTTGTAACCTGAGGCATGCCTGCATCATAAGTAGGTCCAGTGACCAAAGTTCCGTCCAATTTGCAGATATGTGAGTGCTAGAAGTCAGTAAAAAAAAATGGTTTGTTCTTTGTTATTGTAGAGTGTCACGGGGGCAGGCCCTGTTGCATGGATGTGCTTTCACAGAGTGCAGTCACATCGTTATGGTGGCCATCTTTAAAAGAGTGAGCAGTGTGCTCAGAAAACATATGCATTTCGTTTCTAACAAGGAAAAGATTTTTGGGCAATACAGTTCGTTTCTTGAGCATTTTCTTTTGAAGTTTTTTGGTTCCGACTATGTTTTGACATGACTTAGAGTATCATCCAGCCTTTTTAGAATTAGTAATTAAAAACAGTCATTTTGACAAAGATTCTAGCCTAGCCCTGACTGCACAGTGTCTTAACCAGTAATAATATTCTTAATTTATGGAAAGTTCTAAACAGGGAAATTTTTGTACATCTCCTGAGACTGCATTTTCCAACAACATTAGCAGTACCTCAAAAGAAGGAATTTTACATGAAAGAATGATATCATATTCCTCTTTACAGCTCCAGCAACTTGTAATATACTGTATATGTTGTGGCCCATCAACACTGTTTTGACGGCTAAGAGTATGTCCAACATTTTAATAAATATATTTTTGTTTTCCTTTTAGTAATTATCACTATAGTACTAGGGTGTTGTACTGTGTTAGCCATTATGAAAAATAATATACACAAGAAGGGGCCTGAGTTGCCACAAAAGCTTGCATATTGTAATCTTTTAGTTAGCCAATAAAAGGTGTCATTTTGCTTGGCTTTTCTCTCAATTATCACTATAAAGAGGAATAGCTTTTCTTTACACGTTTTGCTGTATGTAGTTTGAGTAATTGTGCACAGTCAGCCCATTGTGATAATTTGGATTTTCCACTACCTATATTGTACCATTCTGAATGCAAACCCAAATGCCTTCATATTGTTATATAGGAAAGTTTTTACTGGTCTTTTATGAAGAAAATAGCAGTGATACCTGTCTAAGGCAGGTTAAAATCAAAGTAATCAACATAGACCTCAGCTTTAGCGTTTGCTGTGCATCATGCAATATGTATGCCATTTGGTATGGGATAGGAGCAGGCTCCTTTTCCTTAAGAGACTGTGTTCTTTTAATTTGGGAAGTGACTTCCTTCACATCTTCTATAACTCTGTAATGGCCATTTTCTACTTTGTGGTGTGCTGGACTGGTAACACCACTTCAAGAGAGGCCCACCAAATCATCAAACTAATTAAAAGGGCAAGCTCAGTTATGGGATGCAATCTGGACCCACTGGAGGTAGCAGAAAAGGAGAGACTTAAAACAAAACTGAGTGCCATTATGACCAATGCTGCACATCCTCTCTCTGATACACTTCCATTGAACAAAGTATTCAGCAGAGGTATGTGAAGGAACGCTACAGGGACTTCTTTATACAATAACAATGCATCTGCATAATGCCTCACTGTGAATGGGACAGCTAAGTGAGAAGTGCTATTTTCTTTCTTTTTAAAATTTGTCTTCCCTTTGAGTTATTCTAGTGTTTGTTTAGACTATAGTGTGTCTTGCTGGGGACAAAATAAGTTGTGCAATCTATTGGGACGACAGAGACATAACAACTGAATGGATACACAGACACTTATCTTTTTATTAAGGTGGATGTAATTAGTGCACTAAAGTACTTATTAAAGTTGTTCTAAATGTTACATGACTGAGATGCCCCTCTGCCTGCAGCCAATGAACACCAACCTCAGCTGAAGCATCTTGTAGTTCACAGCTGGGCATAAGCCTGCATATACATATAAATATATATATATATATATAGTGGTCTATGGCCGGCTTGTCATCTCGGCCAATACCCCCAGGCCGCCAGATGGAGCCTTCCCTGCAGCATGGAGGTGCCCCGAAGACCAGCAGGGAATCATGGACAATGGAGTTTTCATCCACAGAGGGAGCTGCAGGGAGGATCAAAGAGTCATATGTGCCCTATAACCTGGAAGTGCATCATAGGCAAAGCGACAGCAGAAGTGACATACTTCCGGGATGAAGAAAAGGACTTTTTATCTGACCCGGAAGTGATAAGTTTCACATGAACTGGGGATTGGAACACTTCCGGGTCAGGGACTATAAAAGGACTGTGACAGCTCCCAGACAGGGAGCTGAACTGGGTGGTAGGAGGGCAACGCGTCTGGGAGTGGTGGAGAGTTTATTGTTATTGTATTGGTGAATTGAATGAGTATTGTGGAGGAGAGGGTGCTTTGTGCATTGTTGTTTATTAATAAAGTCAACATTTGGACTTCTATCTGGTGTCTGGCGACTTGGGCAAGGGTTCAAGGGAGCGATAGCGCCTCCTATCTGTCACAATATATAAATAAAAAATGAGGTACACAGACAGATATAAAAGTAGTGCAAATCCAAACAGTCACTTATTAAAACAAGTGCAGTCTTTCACTATAATTTCAATGTGCGCTCCTTCATATATACATACAAAGCTCATTCATTTAGGCTCTCACACATTATAATACAAGCAAGATAACAAATAAAGTTTCTTAAAATCTTAACTCCTCAACTCTTCATGCTTGCAAACAACAGGAATCCACATCAGCACTTTGAGCCGCACATGTCCAGCCTATTGTTATTCTATATTCCAAAGTGCTTCTTTATGTCTCCTTTTCTGCCGACACCTTTACTTTGGTCTTCCCATTCACAGATTCTCCAAGGACTTCTGTTCCCTTCTGCACAGTTGCACATTAATTGTTATGCCATGCCCAAGCATCCCATGTCACTCTCTATTTGTTCAGCAGGTCCGCCACTGATCTGGAAAAAACAAGAGAAGAACATGAAACGCCTTTCCTCTACATACTTCATGATACGTCTCTATTCCTCTCTCACTGGGGCAATAAGTACTCTCCAAAAAATATCTCCATCCAACTCATCTGCCCTGTAATTAGAAGGAATAATTACTCTGCACATGCTTCTCACCAGCATCAGTCATCCTTACAGTCTCCAACATGCAAACCACTGCTGGTGATCTAGCACTGCCTCGACCACACAACAACAACAACAACAACATTTATTTATATAGCACATTTTCATACAAAAAATGTAGCTCAAAGTGCTTTACAAAATGAAGAAATAGAAAAATAGAAGATACAATAAAAAATAAAAATAATTCAACATTCATTAACATAGAATAAATAAGGTCCAAAGGCCAGGGTGGACAGAAAAAACAAAAAAAAAATCCAGACAGCTGGAGAAAAAAAAAAAAAATCTGCAGGGATTCCAGACCAACAGGCAACGAGCACCAGGCAGACAGCTCCCCTTCTCCATTAAATTGATACATCGGTCTCCCAAACCCCATGCATGCCCTGAAAAATCCTGAAATCCACTCTTGTACCACTGCCAGAGCAGCACAAGTCATCTCACCAGCCCCCCTTCTAGGTAAGTGCGCCTACCTGTAACTATTTACATCCCCTCTTGGCCATTAATAGTTAAAAATCCTATATTATGCCAACATTTAAACAGATCTGTGACACCTGTCATCACAATGCCTCAAAATAATTTTTGTCTAATTTATTCAAAACATTCTTTTTTCACATTATAACAAATACATTCTAAACTCAAAGGCATGAGAGTATTTTTGAAATGTAAAGATAATGTTTGCTGTACAACAAAGTTTAATGCTGCCACCACTCAGCTGCAACAGACTGTGTTTTGACTGGCTGGACTTTCCATGCTTTCCTTGTGGTAGTGTGGATATTCCTGTGTGTTAACATTTTTTCAGTGTCCACATACAAAACTTGTTATTATTAGAGTAACATTATGAATGTAGGTGTGCATGTGTGACATGAGTGTGCCTTGTACTGTACAGCTCCCTGTCCTGGGTTGTTACTTCTCTTGCACCTAATGCTGCAAGGGTAGACTCCACTTTCCTGCAGCAAAAACTCAGAATACACGCATTTACTGAATGGAGGAATGCACAGATGGAAGAACAGTTCTGAGCAGCATGGAAACACAGCCTGTAGTTTTGCTGCCTCTCGGCTCATGGACCTCATTTCAGTTACTTGTGTTGTGGGCAAATTTCTTCTGAGGATTTCAGCTTCTTTCTAGGCAATCCTTTACACTAAATGGACTAATATGGATGGATACAAGAGTGAGCATAATTATTGGGCCTGTCCTGAATTGCTTCACACAGATACAAAAAGTGGGTTCAGTTAATGTCAAGTAGAAAATGTGCATTCGTAGAATTTATTGTGGAATTTATGGATAGGACAATATGCTAGAGGACAGCAAACAATGTATGTGTTTTCCAACCAAGAAAACATATGCGTTGATTTTCTTGGGCATTTTGGCTTCCTCCAAAACAATTAACATATGCATGATAGGTTAAATGATATCTCTCTAAAATGGTCTGGGCCATGTACGTGTGTGTGTGTGTGTGTTCAGTCAGCTTTGGCCTCATGTTCCATCCCACTTTTTGTCATATACCTGATGATTCTACTACTTGACTTCCTCAAAAACGTTTAAGGAAAAAATCAATGGTTAGATGAATTTTAGCCTATAATTAACTTTCTTGATCTGGCAGTACATCATTACTCAACTCAACTCCATTCATCCACATACAGTGGAACCTCGGTTCACGACCATAATTCGTTCCAAAACTCTGGTCGTAAACCGAGTTGGTCGTGAACCAAAGCAATTTCCCCCCATAGGATTGTATGTAAATACAATTAATCCGTTCCAGACCATACGAACTGTATGTAAATATGTAAATATATGTAAAGATTAAGCACAAATATATTTAATTACACTATAGAATGCACAGTGTAATAGTAAACTAATGTAAAAACATTGAATAACACTGACACAAACACCCAGGCTCCCTGCTCAGCTACACGAGCAGGCTCGCTCACCACTCTCTCTCTCTCTGTAGCACACACATATTCCCCTCCCCAAAGCCACTCCCCCCCCCCCCCACCCCCGTCAGCAGCACGCGCTCGCTTTCTCTCTGCGCTCACTCGCGCTCTCTCTCTCTCTGTAGCACACACAACCCACACAACCCCCATGTCAGCAGCACGCGCTCGCTCAGTGAGCTCGATCGCTCCAGTTCTCTCTATCTCTCTCTCTCAGAACAGAGGGGAACATTTGAACAAATCCGAACTTTAATTTAAAAACCAACCACAAGCAACCAAAAAAGTAACAAGATCACGCTATTTTAGCCTTACAGCCAGATCGCTGTAAACACTTTTTTTAAAATGAGTTTTAAGCACAGCGGAAAAAAAGGAACATTAGAACAAATCCGAAATTTATTTAAAAAGCAACCACAAGCAACCAAAAAAATAACAAGATCACGCTATTTTAGCCTTACTGCCCGATCGCTGTAAACACTTTTTTTAAAATGAGTTTTAAGCACAGTGGGAAAAAAGGAACATTTGAAAAAAGAGAAAAGTAACATTGCAACTAATCACGCTATGAACAACTCCATCTGTAAACACTTTAATGAGTTTTAAGCACAGGGAAAAAAGCGAACATTTGAAAAAAGAGAAAAGTAACATTGCAACAATTCACGCTACAAACTGAAAAATTAACTTTTGAAAAATCCATAATACAAAAACCACCAAGAAAACTAACCTTGCATGAGTCGAGTTCTGGCATGAAGTGAGGAGGAACTGGGTGGAGAGGAGGGAGAGTCTGGCTCCACATTGGAGGGATGTTTTCAGGTGTTTTCTCTCTTGTGATTTCTTGGGTTTCTGGTGTTTTTAGCTGTTTAGCTGGTGGGAGCGAAAGCCTCATGCAGCCATTCCAAAAACAAATTCCTTGTAACCCAACCCTTCGTGTTTGCCCTCTACATTACTGGCAGTCTGGCTTTGCTTACATTGTGCTGCTTGAAAGCACGAGGATTCTCAAATTAGTAAATGAGTAAACTGGTAAACAGTTTTTCCACCTCTTCCAGCACTTGAGGCCTCTGCCTGGTTAACGCTGTAACTCCTTTTGCAACATCAGCTGCTTTAATAGATTCTTTCTGCTTTAGAATAGTCGAAATCGTAGGTTTTGACTTCTTGTACTCGGCAGCAAGATCAGTAACATGAACGCCACGCTCATACTTTTCAATAATTTCTTTCTTTACTTCGATTTCAATTTTCTTCTCATCACTCTTCACTTGCTTAGAAGCCATAGTTAACTGCAAAAGCACGCACGTCTGACTGAGAACAATGAACAGGGAGCTGCTCTGCTTAAATGAACCAGCCAGGCAGGCACGCTCTCTCAGCTGTACCCCCCCTCCCCCTCAGCAGAAGGCAGGCAGTACCTGTATGCGAACCATCCCCCAACCCCCGGCACAGGCAAGCAAACACGTGCAGCAATCTCTCCCTCCCCAGCAGGCACGTGGCTCTCTCTCTCTCTCTCTAGCTGGCAGGCAGTCTGACCGAGAACAATGCAACAAGTGTGGAAATCATCGGCGCGCACAAACTGAAAGGGAAACTGGCTTGTTCGTATACCGAGTGTGTGGTCGTGAACTGAGGCAAAAGTTTGCCGAACTTTTTGGTCGTGAACCGAGTTGTATGTGTACCGAGACGTTTGTGAAAAGAGGTTCCACTGTACATAGTAATGGTTGAACAAAATTTCGTTCACTTATAGTCCCAGGTGCATAGACAAATCCACATAACTTTAAAATACACCATAACATTACCAAAACCAGTGTAACAATACAATGTAACAAGACAAAGACACAGGACTATAAAACTCAAACAATGATCAACGTAAAGTGCAGAGTGTAAAGTGACAGTACATGATTAGGGGAATGTTATAGGAATATGGTACTGGTTGACATATAGGACTTCTGAAGTCTGATAGCCTGGAGAGAGAAATCATTATAGAACCTGAATGTGCTGTTTTTAATGGTGCAGTGTCTTCTACCTGGAGGAGGTCAAACAGTGTGTGTGTTGGGAGAGAGATGTCTTTCACAATGGCGGAGGCTCTATGAAGACGGAAAAATGTCCTGGATTGAGGAGAGGGAGATCCCTATGATCCTTTCAGCTGTCCTCACTATGCGCTCATGGGCTTTGCTATTCCTAAACTATACAGTGATGCAGTTTGTCAGGACTCTTTCCGCAGTTCCCCTTTAAAAGGTGGGTTGTGGCAACCCGATTTGCTTCAGTTTCCACAGAAAAAAAGGTGTTGTTGTGACTTCTTGACAACAGAGTTGGTGTTGATTGTCCAGGAGAGGTCAACAGAGATTTACACACCAATAAACTTGTTGCTACTGACTGTCTCCACAGGGGAGCCACTGATGAGCAGTGAGGAATAGTCAGCCAAAGTTCTACTGAAATCAACAAGCATCTCTTTTGTCCTATTGACATTTGGAGACAGATTATTTTCACTGCACCACCTCACCAGATGTTCAACCTCCTCTCTGTAGGATGTGTCATCATTGTTGCTGATAAGCCCCACAATGACTGTATCATCTGCAAACTTGACAATGACATTAGACTCAGACTTGGAGGTGTAGTCATGGGTAAGCAGTGTGAACAATAGTGGGCTCAGCACGCAGCCTTGGGGGACCTGTGCTCAGCCTGGTGTTTGATGTTCCTCTGGCGATGTGCACTGACTGCAGCCTCTCTTTCAAAAAGTCCAGAATCCAATTGCACAGTGGAGGGTCAAGGCCTAGTAGAGAGAGTTTCCTCACCAACAGCTGGGGAGTGATCATGTTGAACACTGTGCTGAAATAAACAAATAGCATTCTGACATAAATGTCCCTGCTGTTCAGATGAGACAGTACAGCAAGAAAGGTACAGAAGATGGCATCATCAGTGGAGTAGTTCGGATGGTAAGCAAACTGGAGTGGGTCCAGTATAGTGGAGAAGATTGAGTTGATGTGTCTTTTGACCAACCACTCGAAGCAGTTCATCACAATAGGAGTCCATATTCCAGGGAGTTAGTCATTAAGACATATAACTGTTGGCTTTTTCAGTACTGGAATAATAATGGTCTTTTTGAAGCTCATGGGGGCCACAGCCTGGATGAAAGAGATGTTCCTTTGAGGTGGGTGTGGACTTATTATTAAGCATGTCATGGAGGTAAGTATCAATGCTGTTGGCCTGTGGTGAGATTTAATAGTCTGTCTAAGGACCGGATGTCCTGCCACATGCAATCAGGATCTTCAGAGTCACAAAAAATATTGTTAATCTTATGTGCATAGTGACATTTAGCTTTCCTGATTGATTTGATGAGAAGTCAAGCAAAATTACATTTTATTGGGTAAATGGACAGATTACAATATGCTAGCGTTCCAGGCAGCTCAAGTCCCTTCTTAAGGTGGACTTGGAAAGTTTAGCCCATTCTGATCTGAGAGTCCCTTCGTCTCCTTATCTGATGGCAGCATTTCTTGCTCTTAGCAGAGCATGGACCTCAGCCATTAGCCACGACTTCTGGTTGACGCGTATAATGATGGTTTTTACAACGGTGACATCTTCAATGGATTTTTCTATGTACCCAGTCACAGAGTCAGTATACTCCTCTAAATAAATATGCTGGTCATTGGTGAAGGCAACCGTGACCATATTCCAGTCTGTATATACAAAGCAGTTGGTTTAGTTAATTTATGTTGTACTAGTGGATGATGCAAATTGGAAAAAACATATTTTCTCTGAAGAGGCTAAGCTTTCATAAAACATTTACTTTTTTGTTCAGTGCCTTGTACATGAGATTTTTCGATTATACGCTTGAGAGTGTTCATTACTGAGTGGTTTAAAAGCACTTGTACACATAGTAATCAGAAATAAGGTGAACTATTAGCTAAAAAAGGTTTTTAATTAGTAAGAACAAAAAGAATGAATGATTGTCTACGTCAGACATTTGCTATTTTAATTTTAATCAAAGCCAATGTAGTCTGGTGGTGAATCAGTAAACTCCAGAAACATTCTTTGAAAATGCAGCCTAATAATTATAAAGAAAGCCTGCATTGTCTCACTGAGCAACAGTCTGCCTTGTTACGGCTGCTTTTGTCACTGGTGAGCCAAGTGCACATTGTCATTGGAAATTAATCTGTTTCCCCAGATGGGTAGCACCCACTGTGTTTGGATTTCTTTAAGCTGTCCTCGTTAGGTATCATTTATTTTCAGTTAAAATAATATTTCTTTATTTTCATAGGGTGTTGTTGGGCAGCGCCCGATTTCTAAAGTAAAAGGCTTCTAAGGTTAATAAAAATGGAAAAGACAAAACAAATAAGGGCACCATGGACGCAATGAAGCACTTGGCTGCTAATATAAATATACAGTATAGTATATAATACTTAACATTAATGTGAAGTACTTTTACTTTCAACAGATCTTCAGAATATGACCACTGATATTGTAGAATGGTTAGCAAGATAAAAATTCATTCAGTTCTAAATCCGGGAAGCCAGTTCATTGCGGACACATTTACATTGGGACAAATTCAAATTAGAACATGTTTACCTTCTTTCTGAGAAAGGTGTTACATTTCCTTTAGGTTTTATAAGAAGGCATGATGAAAATATTGATGAAGGGTTAGACTGGGTATTGCTTATCCCAACTGTTCTTCAATATCTATATTCAAAAGCTGATTAGGGAAGCAGTGGAGGATTTAAAAGAGGGAAGTCCAAAGAGGAGGAATGCTGAGACTGGTTAATGATCAGACTGTGACAAACACTGAAACAGATTTAGAAAAGGTCTTTGGAAAATCTGGCAAGACATTGAGTGCATTTGCATGCACATACAAAGCTAGGGTAAGATGTGTAACCCGGTTAAGGCAGAAACCTGGTTTCTTAAACGTCCTTGTTTACATGTGCGCATCCCCATATGAAGTTTTCATTTGGCAAAGCGCTAAAAAGGATTAAACATTGTCAATAACCACCATGAATCTGAAAACAAGCATGGGGCCTATGTCTCCTGAGCAATGTGCTGAATGTTACTTTTAAATATAGCTTAGTATCATTACTCATTACTTACAAAATGGGTTAGATCTGAACTGGAGGGGCACCAATATGTTGGAGAGGCATATGAGTAGGTTAGTTGAGGATTATTTAAACTAGGATATGGGGGGCAAGGAGTTTAGGACAGGCCAGGTTTACAACTGTACATGGAGGAACAAATAATAGTGTAAAAATAAAAATGCACAGTAATGTAAATTCTAATCTAACATTTAAATGTAAAAGTAAAATGAGTAACACATTAAAAATAGCTTGCCTTAATGCTAGAAGTATCAAAAATAAAATAAGTGGGTTGGAGTTGTATGTAGAGGAACCTAATTATGATATTACAGCAGTAACGGAAACCTGGCTAACTTACAAAGATGGGGATGAGTATAACATAGAGGGATACACATTTTTAGGAGAGGATAGACAAAACAGAAGAGGAGGTGGGGTTTTTGTTTATTTCCAACATAATTAAACGCAAGTACTCTTCAGTTGGACGATGAGCCCCATCTTATTAAGGACATGTGGCTTCACCTGGAAAGCATTAGGTAAAGAAGCCTTATTTAAGGAGTGTGTTATAGACCACCCAATGCAGACAGTAATTTTAGCACACATATTTTTAGTAATATTAAAAAGGCAAGTTTACAGGGGGGTATTATAGTCATGGGGGACTTTAACTACCCAAATATTAACTGGGATAACCTTGAAAACAGCGACGCACAAGAGTATTTATAAGTAATCAGTGACTGTTTTTTAAACACAGGATGTTAAAGCACCAACATGGGGTGAAGCCTGTCTGGATTTAGTATTTTGTAATAATCAGGATAAAAGGGAGGGTGTAGAGGTGATTGAACCACTACGGTCCGGTGATCGTAAAATAATACAATTCTCAGTGTTTTGGAAGAGTGTGGATTCAAAAACCAAAACGTTTAAGTTTAACTTTGGTAGGGCTAATTTTGAACGGATGCAGCAAAGTCTAAAGAGGATAGACTGGGATAAGCTTTCAAATGTGGAGACAGTCGAGGAACAATGGAACAGGATTAAAAGCATTTTACATGTAATGCAGGACAGATACATATCTAAATTTGAAATTAGTAGGAAATTTAAAAAAACTCAGCATTGGGTTAATAAAGAGTTAAAAAAGAGGCTGCAAAGGAAAAATAAAACAGCTGTATCAGGCAAATCAGACTAATAACATCAATGTGAATCATAGGGCATTGGAGAACAAGAGGGCACCCACTAAGGGGGATATTAGGGAGGTTAAAAGACAGTTAGAAAGAAATACAGCAGATAAGGCGAAAGATGACCCAAAGAGATTCTTTCAGTATTTTGGCAGTAAAAGAACAGTCAAGGAGAAGATCAAGTGCATCAGAAATAGTAAAGGGGAATTGATAAGTACATGCAGTGAAATAGTGGATGCTCTAAAGTAGAATTTTTCTGAGGTCTTCACAAGTGAGGAAGTAGAAAACCTTCCAGCAGTAAATGAGACTACTAAGTAGGAGGTACTCAGTGATTTAGAGATTATAGAGAGAGAAGTACTGCTCAGATTAAATAGGCTGAAATCAAGCACATTTCCAAGACTAGATTATATTAACCCTTGAGATCTTAAGCAGGTTAGCAAGTACAGATATAAACCCTTGGTACATATTTTTAGGAAGTCTCTGCACACTTGGGAGATTCCAAATAACTGGAAAATGGCAAATCTTATCCTGTTATATAAAAAGGGTGACCAGGCAGATCCAAGCAACTATAGGCCAGAAAGCTTAGTGTGTATCACAGGAAAATTAATGGAAGGAATTATTAAGGATAACATTGAGTAGCATATAGCAAAAAAAAAGCAGTTTTTCTAAATAGTCAGCATGGGTTCAGAAGAGGGAGGTCGTGTTTTACCAACATTTTAGAATTCTATGAGACAGCAACAAAAGGATATAATCAAAGTGGAGCTTATGATATTATTTATCTGGACTTCCAGAAAGCATTTGATAAGGTGCCACATGAGAGGTTGGGCATGAAACTAAAAGAAGTGGGAGTTTAGGGTGGTGTTTGTAGGGGTGTTCAAAGTTTGCTCAGACACTGGATGCAAAGGGTGATGGTGCAAGGAACTTTATCAGGATTGGCTGATGTTAAGAGTGGTGCTCCACAGGGGTCAGTGCTAGGGCCGGTGCTATTTTAAATATATATATAAATTATTTAGATAGGAATATAAATACCAAGCTGGTTAAGTTTACAGATGATACCAAACTAGGCGGACTGGCAGATTTCTAGAATCTAGTATTCATTGAATCATTGCAGACAGACATGAACAGCATACAGGTTTGGGCAGATTTGTGGCAGGTGAAATTTAATGCCAGTAAATGTAAAGTAATACATCTAGGAAGTAAATTTGAGGTTTGAATATACAATTGGAGGTTTGAAAATTAAAGTACACCTTATGAGAAGGATTTAGGAGTCATGGTGGACTCTACATTATCAACTTCAAGACAGTGTTCAGAAGCCATTAAGAAGGCTAAGAGCATGAAGTGTAGAGTACAAGATTTGTGGTCTCAATCTTAATGCAGAAAGACTTCTAGGAATTTTGACTCACAAAGCGATCCATTTCATAGCAAATGAGATAATAATCAGAGCTAGAAAGATGTTATATTATAGTGAGGAGAAAAGAACAAAGCTGAATCAATTCTGAGCAATATGTATTTACGAAATGTGGGTGATAAAAAAAACAATAATGGCAGAAGTTCCTGCATTATTTCTCAATATGAATTCTTATAAGCTTAAATTGAAGGAGATTTAATTGTGTAACAAACTTTTCTTTAGATTGTTCATCAAAAACTAAAACTGCTTTGATAAAATCATATTTTATAGAGAATTCAGCCTGTTGGGCCCATCAAGGTTTTTATACCCATATTCAAGACAATATTACTTTCTTGACCAACATACCACAGTTACTTATAAATTGAATACTTCTTTATGGATAAAAACTTACTATCCCTCCTTAAGTCTGGCGACTATGATTTCCTCAGTTATTGTGGTGTCTTCACTTCTCACTGCAGTGGAAAAAGGACTCGGTATGTAAACTACAGTTGAGCCCATTAACAAAGTAAGAATAATTTTCCTTCTAGATGATGTTACTAAAATGATTACAGCCATTAAATGAGATAAAGTGGATTGAATGCAGAATACATTTTGCATATATAAAAAAGAATGGAAGAGTTTTCAAAGGCTCATAATCAAATTGTACCTGTTTCTAATAAAACTGAGATCACTATAAGCAGACTGTCTAGTAAGATTGCTGATTTGGAAGATCACACCAGGTAGAAAAATATTGGACTTCAAGAGGGCCCTGTGGACATAAGTACTATGCAGTTGGCTCAATACCTACAAAATTTTTATGTGCACTTTTGCTGGACCTTTAATACAATAGCAGATAGGTTTAAGTAGTCAATGGAACCTAAGCATGTTTCTGTGAATTCACCCAGAAATGTTATATTCCTGCTGCTTTTCTTTGACATTTAGGAGAGGCTCATGGAACATGCATGAAGCAGTAAAACGCTCCCAGACACTTTTAATGACATAGTGATTTTTACAGATATTTCACCAGCAATGTTGGCTAAAAATGGGAATTTGCTCCTTATACAGCACTATTTTGCAAACATGGCACACTGTATAAATGAGTTTTCCCAGTGGAAATAATTATCTCAAAGGTCTTAGTACAATATGGTGTTAATTCTGTGCCTACAGCTGCTTTACTTAAATAATGGGACATTTCTAATATTTCTCTTTTTACCTCTAAAGCTAGAACTGCTATTTTGCAATTGTAAAATGACTGGGAACAGCTAAGTGAATTGGAAACTCATGTTTTCTTACTTTCCACTGTAGTTTTTTGAACCAGTGCTTAATTGCTTCATTACAAGTTTAATTTTTGCTTACTGTATATATGCAGGAAGACATAATGTTAATAATAGATATGTTCCTAATTCTTATCACATTTCTTTCTAGACTTTAGAACCAGATGATGCCGTAATCTGGAATTAATATAAAATACAAATCAATTGAAGTATTCACACTCATCAAGTCAGTATTTAGTTGATGTACCTTTAGCAGCCATGACAGCCTCCAGTCTGTGTCCACAGGTCTCTCTATCAGCTTTGCAAAACTGATTGAGCTCTGTCAGTTTGTATGCGGATTGTGAGTGAACAGCCCTTTTCAAGCCCAGCCACAAAATGTCAATTGGATTTAGTTCCAGACTTTGCCTCGTCCACTCCAGGATATTCATATTTTTGTTTTTAAACAATTCTTGTATAGCTTTGACTTTATACTCTGGCTTGTTATCTTGCTGGAAAAAAATCTTTCATGAAGGTCCAGGTTTCTAGAAGATTTTGTCCAATTTTCCTGCACTACAGTTCTTCCATGTATTTTGCAACAAATATTTAGCCCTCAACCCTCGCAAGTCCTCCAGGGCCTGCTTTAGAGAAGCATCCTTGAACCACAATGCTTCATAGTGTCGATGTTTTTCTGATAATGTGCAAGCAGTTCAAACACGTCATTTAGTTTCATGGCCATAAAGCTCAATTATGGTCTCATCAGACCATAGAATCTTCTTTCAGCTGAGTTCAAACCATCCTATATGCTTCCTGGTAAACTCTAGCTGACATGTCATGTATCTGTTTTTAACATGGACTTTCTCTTTCTTTGTGACTGGCCCATAAAGCTATGACTGATGGAAAAAGGTTGCTGTAGACACAGTCTCTCTAATCTCCGTCAACATAGCTTGTAACACCTTAGCAGTTCTCTTAAGTTTCTTTGGTGGCCTTCTTCACTAGCCTTCTTTTGGCACGATGATCACTAAAAAACAGCATGAAATACTTACTTGCTTACATAATCCTAAAACCTCAGAATAAACAGTCTTTTTCTCATACGTTGTTAAATCAAATCAAGTTTTTCCACTCAAAGACCTGCTAGGGCTCCATGTTCACTGATGCCTATTTTGGATGTCCATTTCAAGAGAGTTGGGTTAGACATTGTTGGTTCACTTCCCAAGAGTAAGAATGGTAATCAGTATATACTTGTGCAGGTTGAAAATTGCAATAAGATATCCCGAAGTGGCCGGATTGTGAAAGGGTAACACCCAGGCTGTTGATAAAGCCCTGTCAGAGGTTTTCATGCATATTGGCATTCCACACAAGATTTGAACTGACCATGGTACACCCTTTACTTCGTGTATCATGAAACAGCTATGTGACAGCCTTGCAATTAAACAACTGAGCACCACTGTTTATCATCCTCAGACAAATGGCCTGACTGAATGAATTAACACTTTAAAACAGGTGATTTGGCAGGTGGCTCATGTTGACTAGACCTCCTAGGACACTATGCTGCCCTTTCTCCTATTCGCTGTTCAGGAATCTCCTCAGGTAACTACTGGCTTAAGTCCTTTTGAACTATTATTTGGAAGAAGGACAGAAGTGGTGTTGGACATTTTTCAGGAAGAATGGACTGGGGTTTGCACTGACACTCACGGGGTGAGATTTGTCGATCTGGCCGTTATTCTCCAAGATCATATTTCTAAATTGTCATCCATCACTATGGAGCATCAGCAACACGAACAGGAAGCCCAAAAATGTAATTATGTTATAGCAAATTTTGTGAATTTAAAAAGGATGATTGGGTTCTTGTTTTGATCCAGTCTGACCCACATAAGTTTCTGGAAAAATCCTGGGTCCTGAGGTAGTGGAGGAACAAACACATGAGTCCTGTGATCTATAATCTTAGGATATCTTGCTGGCACAAACCAATGCAAATCCTACAGGTATCTTTTGAAGGAGTGGAATGATCGTAATGAGATTCTGGCCACTACCCCTGAAATCTCTCAGACTGAGATTGCTATTGGTGATGAGTTGACGAACATTCAGAAGGCTGAGTTGCTGTCTCTGATAGGAAGGAACTCTGATGTCTTTTCATCCGTGCCTGGCCGGACTGAAATTGCTGAACACAAGATTATGACTGCTGTGCCCAAATCACAATCCAGAAGCAAGGAAGGCTGTGATACATGAGGAGGTAAAGCAGATGCACAGTTTCAGTGTGATTCGCAAGAGTAAAAGCAAGTGGCGCAGTCCAGTTGTTCTTGTACCAAAACAGATGGCTGCTTTCAGTTTTGTATAGATTTTTGACCTTTGAATAAGATTTCCAAATTTGATATGTACCCGTGTGAGGATGCAGGTTCTGCTCCTTGCTCCCATCCGCTGTCCGGGAGTCCTTGAACCCAACACCATTGATAGTTATAACCGAGATGAGCTAGACAGTGAGGCAATAACAATGGAGCAAGGGGATGGTGTATAAAAGTACAAAAGTGCTTTTATTAAAAACAGTCAACAATAAAGCAATGTTTAAATAAATAGTGCAGTGATTCCCAAAAATCTTCATCAAATAAATAATCCCTAAAAGAAACGTGGAGGTTAAAAATAAAATAGAAAACAATCCTTTAAAACAACGAGGTTCAAACGACGCTGGAAGCAGTCCTTAAAATCAATAAGCCCGGTACTCCTTTTAAACTAGCGTCTCACCTGCTTCTCCCAGTTGGGCTTTACAGCAGGCGAGATGCTCTCTCACAGCTGTCCTTTCTCACATCTCACACATGTCTGGAGTCCTTCCGATCCTGGCTTCGGTCTGGCACTCATCCCAGGCCTGAGACTTGGAATCCTTGGTAACCAGGACGCTCACACCAAGAACTTCTCCACCAAGCCTCCCGACTACCGCTGTCGTCCCAGCCTTACGTGGACAGTCTTTCTTCTTCATTGGTCACTCCCGCTACATACTCACTCAGCGGGAGCAACCACTACTACGACACCCGGGTGTCGGCCTAACACCCAGGCTTCCTTACAGCTGCCTGCGAGCGTTCGCTCGTTCGCCCTCACCGCACCGGCTCTCTCTCGCTCTCTCTCCTGCTTTCTCCAGCCACCACCGTCCTTCTTTGTTTCTATTTTTTTGTTCTCCTCCTTTCTATCTGACTCACCCTTCTATATATTGAGAGGTGCCATAGCAGCTGCAGCACATTAGCAACGCCAGGAACAATCACTGATGTGGACAGTCCCTCACCTGTGCACTAGGTGAGAAACACCCACACCGCAGATCGCCCTGAGATCCTCTACAGCCACCATGCCCCCTCACTAAGCCGTGAGCGCAGTGATTATTTATTTAAAAACAACTGGCCGTTGCTGAGAGAGAGCTGTGGACCCATAACACCACAACCCGATGCTGCATATTGATGATTTACTGGAGAGGCTCGGGCAACTCTTATATGTTTCCACCCTGGATCTCATGAAGGGGTATTGGCAGGTGCCTTTGGAGGAATGCAGCTGCAAGAAGGATCAGATTCTGCAATCCCATTCCGCATATGCTAGAGTAGTCATTTTCAGTGATGATTGGCAGTTGCATCTCACCTGCCTACAAGCAGTGCTTGACAGTTTGTGGCTGGCTGGGTTGACAGCTAACTGTAAAAAATGTAAATATGCATTATATGGGGTATTCTTTGGGGAATGGTTTTATTAGATGTCAGCTGGACAAGGTGAGTGAGGTGCTTGCATATCCACGTCTGGAAACGCAGAAGCAGGTTTCTACTTTCCTCAAACTTGCTGGTTATTACAGGAGATTCATTCCGAATTTTGCACATTGAGCTGCCCCTCTCACGTGACCAGAATTGTCTGGTCCAATAAATGTGAACGGTGCTTCTCTGACTTGAAGACCACTTTATCTTCATACACAGTTCTGAGGATTTTTCTAAGGAGTTCAATTCTGCGGACGGATGCAAATGCACTTGGTTTGGGGGCTGTACTCTCTCAGCGTTTTGATGCATTTCAAACATCCCATCATGTTCTTGAGCAGGAAATTGCTTCCCAAGGAGCGCAATTTATTCAACCATTGAGAAAAAATGTCTGGCAATCAAGTGGGCATTGAAGGCGCTCCGCCACTACTTGTTAGGTAAGCGATTTACTCCTGCGACTGATCACACCCTGCTTTAGTGGCTCTACAGGCAGAGGGATATGAATTCCTGACTCACAAGATGGTTTGCTAGCTTGCGGCCATTTGATTTTAACGTTCACCATTATCCCAGATTGGCACATGTCAATGCTGATACCCTCTCATGTCTGGCCGAGCCTGGCTTAGACTGTTACTGTGTTCACACCAGTATGAACAAAGCCAAGGCAGTGTTGAAATTTTTGAGACCCCTACAACATCCCAACTGTCCTATGTTCCGAAACTCTGTTAATGGAGGCAGGAATTGGTTGTCCACTGCTGGTGCAACTGCAAGTTCGCAGGATCACCGTATAACTCATCTGTTGCCCAATGGTTTGAATATTTAAAACCTTCCACTGACCAGGCCTAGTGCTCACTTTCTGTCTCCTCTCTTGGTCCGGAAGGCTATATGTTCTTTTGATCTGAGAAAGAAGCGAATGCAGGATGACATCATCGTCACTACTTTCAGGCTATATGTGTTTGAGTGACAGCCCCCATTTGAATAAATGTTTTGAGACTGTTCCAGTCTTCACAACAATAAAGCTGATTTTTTTGGAAACCTGGACTCACCTCCTCTGTTTTGCAAGTCTGTGACCCACATGTCACAATATGAATTAATGTAGACTTACGCGTAGTTATTATTCACAAAGTAGATACAATGTTAGCTAATAATTTTAACACTCCTATAGCTAAAACCAAAATTTATTTTTGTCATTGGGAAGAAGTAGAAGAAGTGTCATCATAATTTTCTGCATGAAAAAAGATTTGTACACATATTTATTCATTCAGTATTCTAATGCAAGAACTGTGTGGCCAGACACAGCTCCAACTCCATTATTAAACTTGCTGATGTCACGATTATTATCGTATGCCTGATTACCAACAATGATGAGACATTTTACAAAGAAAAGGTCTATCTGCTGACTCAGCAATCCTAAACATAATGTCATCAAAATCCAGGAGATGGTCATTGATATCAAAAAGGTGGGGCAGACCATACTTCTATGTACATAGGAAGAGGTGCTGTTGAAAGAGTGGGCATCTTTAAATTTCTTGGAGTGACTATTGCTGACTAACTAAAGTAGAAACCGCTGAATAGCAAAAAGCACTGCAGAGAGCAGTGAAAGCAGCATAGAACATCACTGGCAACAAGGAGCCTTCTCTTAATGACATACAAAACACTTGCAGCCTTAGATTTGATACTGTATAGCCACTTTTCTCCCTTCTGGCAAACTATAGAGAATCTTTGGCACTTGCATTGGTAGATTTGGGGACAATTTCTACCTGCAAGTTGCAAGGTGACTGACAGTTAATCATAACAATTCAAATATTGTAACATAACAAATGTGTGTATAAATATATAATACTTGCAAATACATAATATTTATATTGTGTATAATTGCATGCATATACTGTATGTTACTTGCTGAGTATACTATTTATATATTGTATTTATGGCATTTTTGTTAACTTCTGAGGGGACATGCATGTACAAACTTCACAATACTGATGACATTTTGCTGTTTTTTTGAAACACCCCATACCCAGATAGCTACCTTTGAAAGGGGCGCACAAATACTTTGACAAAGGTCAGGAGAATTTCCTCCCAGGTTAATGATATCCCAGAACGCTACCTCTGAAACAAATGAACAAACAAAAATTCACTCTTGACCACAGTTCACTATGCACTTATTACTGAAGGCAGATAATATCAGTGAAAGAGCCATCCTTAATGAGATGATACTGAACTTTGATTTCAATCATTACTTATATTTATTTGCAGAGAACCAAGTCATTAGATTCTAGAAGTCAGATGTAGAAGAAAATATACAACATGAAAAAATCAAATCAATGTCTGTACAGCCAAGAGAGAGATATGCATATAAATTAAATTGTTCATTCTTCTTAATCCAACTAATCTGTTCTTTAAAAACATGTGCCACAGCACAGTCTTTCTCCTCTTCTCTCCTGGGATGCATTTCCATTTTGTAGGTGGCACTTCTAGACACCAGGGGGCACCAGAGAGCCCCAAACCCACTGCAGAATACAGGACTGTAGTGAGACCAGCTATGTTGGAGACGGTGGCACTGACCAGAAAGCAGGAGACAGAGCTGGAGGTAGCAAAGTTAAAGATGCTAAGATTTGCATTAGGTGTGACAAGGATGGATAGGATTACAAATGAGTACATTAGAGGGTCAGCTCAGGTTGGATGGTTGGGAGAAAAAGTCAGAGAGGCGAGATTGTGTTGGTTTGGACATGTACAGATGAGAGATGCTGAGTATATTACATTGGGAGAAGGATGCTAAGGATAGAGCTGCCAGGGAAGAGGAAAAGAGGAAGGCCTAAGAGAAGGTTTATGGATGTGGTGAGAGAGGACATGCAGGTGATGGGTGTAATAGAACAAGATGCAGAGTACAGAAAGATATGGAAGATGATCCGCGGTGGCAACTCCTAACGGGAGCAGTCAAAAGAAGACATTATATGAAGAAAATAACAGGTATTTATTTACACTAAGCCCCTTTCCAAATAAGCCAAAATTATACAAAACAAATAAATTCTTCCTCCTCTCCACCTCCAGCTGAGTGTGGCCTGCTGCCTCCCGACTCTGACACCATTCAAGTGAGCCAGCGACTTCTGTTTAAACCTTGGAACTGCTTACAGTCTCCTGTACAGGTCATCTAGAGCATTACTGGGTTGTAAGGAAACAAGGGCAGTCCTCCCCCAACAGTTTCCTCTGGTAGTCCCCACACACCTTGATAGGGCTGCATTTTCGGAATCTAACTCCCATGCCACCCTGTGGGTGTCCTTATTGGGTTTAGCTTGAAGGGATACTGCCATTTGTCTTGTGGGGAAATAATCTGCTCCCTGTGAACCTGTTTGTCTGCTCCTTCCATTATGGCCTCCTGGCCAGGCATGAATCCTTCTTTTAACATGGCCAGGAAACCTGTCTTTCCTCTCTAGCGCTTACACACTGTACTTTCATCCTCTGACAGCATGATGTTTAGTTGCATCTTCATAACTACCTACACCGTTTATCTCTCATTCCAACAAAGCATTTCACATCTCCCGTATCAAAAGCCATATCTCATCTGTTGCTCAAGAAAGCTTTATAGCATGTGCATCAGAACAATAGAGGTAACTAGAAAAAACTAGATGGTTGAGAAGTTCCATTGATCTTGCTACCTGTACAAAGTTGACAAAGTTACCAAGCCCGTTTTTTGCATCTTCTTACAAACATATACACACTGGTTAGTTTGAGCTTAAACATTTACATTCTAATTAAGGCTTAACTTCAAAAGAAGCTGAGCCCCAGTTGTGAACGGATAAGTTGAATGTTCCATTAACTTGTGATGCAGACAATTCCAGAAAAATCAGGTTATAAAAGGCAGACATGCGTTGACAGACAGTTCTTCAGTATAATTAGATCAGGGTCTTCCATAGATAGAGAGTGTGAAGAAAAGAAACCAGAGAGACAGATTAAGGGTTGGGGAACTGTCCCCATATATTGTCGGTGAACCAAAATGAATCACTGTCTTGTACAACACTGTCAAAGTATTAATATACATTCGATAACCATGTCGGAAAGATGGCTGGATTTATGGTGAATGAACTGGAAATTGGTGCATGGAGGAGATGACTTGAACAGAGGGTGACGGTGGTAATGTCATCAAAGGGCGACCAGAAGTGAAGTCATCAAGAATAGACGGTCGGAATGCAGAAGTTCTTCTTATGATGGGATTGGGTTTTTGCGTAGAATTCACGTACCGGGATTCGTCTGGTCTTCAGTTTTTCTGATGAAAAAAGGAGAAAAGCATTAGTCTGAGGAGTTTTCGTGCTCCGTCGGTCCTTCTGGCTGCCTCCTAATCATGCTTGCGTGACAACAGATACAGTAGATAGATAGAAAATACTTTATTTATCCCCAAAGTGAAATTAAAATTTTACAGACGCTCTAAAAAATAAATAAAATAAATATGATAAAAACAAACTACAACAAAACACATACATACATCTGGCTTGGACAACAAAGAGCAGCTATTGTCAATGCAGGCTTGTAGGTGCCAGCAGGATGACATGCTCAGACTGTGCCACAGGTTTATATTTAAAGACATTAATATTTGTATAGAGCAGTGTCCATGAATGGAACAGGCTTAATAAGTGTTGATTCTTTCTTTGAAGTCACCAGCATTAAGAGGGATTCATCAATAAGATATTGATATAGAGTGAATTATTTCTGATGCTGAGTCAGCCAGGATGATGGACATGGACAAATTTGGTCTGCAGTTTAAGATAGATAGATAGATAGATAGATAGATAGATAGATAGATAGATAGATAGATAGATAGATAGATAGATACTTTATTAATCCCAAGGGGAAATTCACATACTCCAGCAGCAGCATACTGATAAAAACAATATTAAAGAGTGATAAAAATGCAGGTAAAACAGAAATAACTTTGAATAATGTTAATGTTTACCCCCCTGGGTGGAATTGAAGAGTCGCATAGTGTGGGGGAGGAACGATCTCCTCAGTTTGTCAGTGGAGCAAGAGAGTGACAAAAGTCTGTCGCTAAAGCTGCTCCTCTGTCTGGTGATGGTACTGTTCAGTGGATGCGGTGGATTCTCCATGATTGACAGGAGCCTGCTCAGCGCCCGTCGCTCTGCCATGGATGTCAAACTGTCCAGCTCCGTGCCTACAATAGAGCCTGCTTTCCTCACCAGTTTGTCCAGGCATGAGGCATCCCTCTTCTTTATGCTGCCTCCCCAGCACACCACCGCGTAGAAGAGGGTGCTTGCCACAACCGTCTGATACAACATCTGCAGAATCTTATTGCAGATGTTGAAGGATGCCAGCCTTCTAAGTAAGTATAGTCGGCTTGGTCCTCTCTTGCACAGAGCATCTATATTGGCAGTCCAGTCCAATTTATCATCCAGCTGCACTCCCAGGTATTTATAGGTCTGTTCCTTCTGCACACAGTCGCCTCTGATAATCAAGGGGTCCAAGAGGGGCCTGGGCCTCCTAAAATCCACCACCAGCTCTTTGGTTTTGCTGGTGTTCAGGTGTAAGTGGTTTGAGTTGCACCATTTAACAAAGTCCTTGATTAGGTTCCTATACGCCTCCTCCTGTCCACTCCTGATGCAGCCCACGATAGCAGTGTCGTCAGCGAACTTTTGCACGTGGCAGGACTCCAAGTTGTATTGGAAGTCCGATGTATATAGGCTGAACAGGACCGGAGAAAGTACAGTCCCCTGCGATGCTCCTGTGTTACTGACCACAATGTTTAATGTCTGAATCATACATTTAGTTTTAATTATACTGGGCTCCCTTTTTTTTCCCTCTTGCTTTTTCTACTCAGACTGATCAAACCCGTTGATCATGAAATAAAATGTGTCTGGAGGCAAGGAGGAGTTTAGCATCTACAAGGCTCAGCTTTAGAAGAATTTACACGAGTTCACCATCAGAGCAGAGCCTGAAAGGTCTAGGAGTTTAAGAATATGTGGCAAGAAAGTAATAGTAACTGACAACATGAAGAGAGTAAGCAAGAGATTAGAGACTAGAAAGGCGGAACATGTGGACAAAACGAATACATGTGCATAATTATCCCTAAGGCATCATAAGGGCAAAAGTGACAGAAAGGATCTAAGATAACATCTATTAAATGTAGATTATGAGGGGTAAAACATAGCCTGTGCACAAACTTAAATTAAGTAAATTGGTGGATAGGTTTTCTTGATAAGAAATTAATATTTTTAAAAATGGTACCCCAGCAAAGAGGTGAGTCTGTACTGAGATCCTGAGACCTATGAGAGATGAGGAGTAAGGGTTTACAGGAAGCCTTACAAAACAGGGAGTAAAGAAATGAGACAGGCAGAAAAAGGAGCTAGCAAGAGAGAAAAGAAAATACCGTATATACTCTTGGATATGTTCTCCTGCAGATAAGTCGGGAGTTGAGTTTAACATATAATTTAAGGTACTTTATAATGTCGGTCGTATAAGACGAATGCGGAAAACTCACGCTATTGGTCCAAGAGATTATGATATGCTAATGCCCACCTGAGAGAGTAACCATGGAGCACACTGTCTTTTTTTCTATGTGGGTGCGGCAATGCGCTGTATCAGCATGTGCTCCTAACCTCTCTCTCATGCCTACGTGACCACACGGTAATACCCAAACTATTCCGAAGTGATGTTTGCACTGATTTGTGTTTTTTGTACCTCACATCCTCATACACATTTATCGTTAGAGCATCCCTTATCTACGATGGCATGTTTGATCAGAAGAAAATATGAAGCTGGTTTTAAATGAAACGTCATTGAAGTAGCGAAAGAAAGTGGTAACATTGCTGCTGCAACAAACTTCGATGTGTCTGAGAAACTGGTGCAAGATTGGAAGAGGCAAGAAGATGTAAAAAAAAATTTAAGAGTCACATTTTTGAACGGGCGCATAAGTTGGGGCCTGATTTTATGATCGATTTTTCTGGTTTCAAGACCCGACTTATATGTGAGTATATACGGTAGTAGGATAAAGGAGACATAAGTGAGACACCATAGACCTTTAGGATTGTTTTCTCTGTCCACCCTGGCCATCGGACCTTACTCTTATTCTATGTTAATTAATGTTGACTTATTTTATTTTCTTACTGTGTCTTTTGTTTTTCTATTCATTATGTAATGCACTTTGAGCTACATTTTTTTGTATGAAAATGTGCTATATAAATAAATGTTGTTGTTGTTGTTTTCAAACCTGACGTTCAGATGTTTATCACTGCATTTGTAGTTTCAACCCACTCCCTGCACTTTGACGTAATATACGAATAACTGATAGCTTGAATCACCCATTGCCCGAGGTCTTCCAATGGATCACTCTTTGATATGATTGCAAGCTGTGACTACAAGAATTGTTTACCATTTTTAGCTTCAGGTCCTATAAGCTATATTAAGTACAGTGACAATGTGCACACAAACAAGACAGCTTAATAGCATCCCTACATACACCTAAACAGACGATAACAGATAAATACAGGCCGTCATCTAATTCAAAGTTTCATATTTCAAAACTTGGCTATTGCTTTGTGAGTAGAATTTTGGAACCAATGTATCGAATTATGGTAGGCTAGCAGGTTGTAGGTGCATTTGGACTTTCTTGTTTAAAACTTAATTTTGTATTATAGGTCCAAGGAAGCTGGGGAGAGAAATACTTTTTTTTTCAACAGATTTATTTAATTTCAGTTTGTCGCATTACCATTTTATTTAATTTTGCTTTGACAAATTTTCAGTGTTTAACATTTAATAAGATTTTGATTTATTTGTGATGTTGTTTGCTGTTCTTTTTCCCCCTTCTTTTCCACATGTATAATCTGTTTTTGCTTTCCTCTCATTTATCGACAACTTGCCGTATCTCTGTTCTTAACATGATATTAAACTGGAATGACTAATCTTACCCAATTATACTAATTTCTGTTTTACTGTTTGTGTACAATTTAGATGTTTATCTATGTTCATGTATGATTATGCACTTGACTGTCAGTTTAATATATTTTTACATCCATGCAAGTGCTCTCAATCTGTACTCAGTGAAAAGGCCTTTGCAAGAATATGTGGAATTGAAACAGAATTTTACTGTACTTTTTAAAGTACATCTTCTTATTAAACTTACAGCCCCTTCTTCTCATTTCTTTGTTGTTAAATCAAGTAAGGGCTTCTTCAATTTTCACCAAATTAGACTTGTGCAGTTCATGCAGTTTAATTGGAATACAAGAAGATGATGAATGGAAAACTGCATTTAAT
Organism: Polypterus bichir lapradei; assembly: GCA_026402145.1. Lineage (NCBI taxonomy): Eukaryota > Metazoa > Chordata > Cladistia > Polypteriformes > Polypteridae > Polypterus > Polypterus bichir. The sequence continues at coordinate 16,174,530 of JANRMT010062822.1, forward strand.
ACAGCAAACGGATATTATGAATATAGGGTCATGCATATGGGTTAGCTAACACACCAGTCATATTTCAAACGCTTTTAAACAATATTTTTCATTACATCTTGGGAGTTTTTGTACTAGCATATCTTAATTTTTTCTAAGAACCTGATGGATCATATCAAGCATGTACGGGATGCATCGGGAACATCTGAGATCTCTGTGTGGTTGCAGATAGAATGAGCTCTCAGTAAAATATTTTTCTGTTTTTCCTGATGTTTCTTCTTTTGGTCACTTCCTGTTTTTTTAATTTGCTGTTTCTTGGCAAACTATAACATGTCACACATGCGTATCAGTGGGCCACCTTCCAGGTTCCTCCCAGGTATGTAGTTCCACAACAGACAAAGAGGGGGCACTGCTGCTAACTGTGTTGTGTTCCCCTTCCTCCACAGTACTGAGAAACCACCCATTGAGGGCAACTGACTCTGCCCCTTCCAATCCTTGGGTTATAAAAGCACGACGACTGGGAAAGAGACTTCACAACCGAGCGACCAGAGAGTGTAAAAAGAAAGACACACAATCATCAAGGTTTGGGGTTTCCGGCCCCGTATACTGTAAGAAATATTGCAGAAATAATAATAATCGTCAATGCAGTATTGAATCGCTCTATACAGCCGACAGTCAAAATGGCGGAAGGGGGAGCATTTATGAAGAGGGACCGGAAGTAGAGAGAGGTTTGCTGGGAAGGAGTCGAGATGGATGTTGGGATTGCTGACGTCATCAGGAGTTGACAGAGGAAGGGCGGAAGTGGCGATGCGTGGTTAGCGAGTCGGGCAGAGTCACGCCGGCGGTGCGTCTTTCTTTCTGCAGGAAATATAGAGAGAGAATTTTAGTACCCCGCTATTCCTTTCTGACATACGACTTCACAATACCGTTTAGCTCCATACGCGGCCCCCTAATCGCACGTGCGTGACAAGAGACAGAGCTCCACTATAGCCTGAAGAAACCATTAAAATTAATTGACCCCATGTTAACTGGAGGCTGTTGTTTTGTTCTGTTTTGATGCCAACAAACGTTTGTTTTCATTTTCCTTTGAAGGAAAATGGTATGGCCAGGTCAGTGCCCCAACATTAATTTTGTCGAGACTGTTATTCCCTCAGATGACCACAAACAATATTGGGAATCAACATACTGTAGATCAAGAATCAGCATTGATTTAAACTTACCAGATTATAAATTATCACCATCTACCAATTGGCCTTAAGTAAAATAGCTATAAAAATGTTTATTAATATTAAATAATCCAACTTTATAAAGGACGTGTGTATGTCTGTCTGTATTTTTGTGTGTTCGATTGCTAGAGTTAAGAAGAAAAATTTAAAAATAGGCAAAACATGTAGAAGAAGGGTCAAATAAATCAGAAATGTTAAAAAACAAAAATAAGGGTCTAAAAATAACACAACTGGTCTTATCAACCTATACGTTTGTCTGACATTACACACTGACAATAGCAGCGTTGTAACAACTTTCTTGCACTTCCTCGAGCGACATAAACAGGATTTACAGCTGTAATGTTAATGACTGATAACTTTTCATAGCCGACAATGAATGATTGAAACACACATGTTAAGAAACCAAAGCCCCGACATAATTATACTAGAGTCGCTAGCAGGCCAATGCACTAGCAACCACTACCACATTTTCCCATCAAACCACTTCGACTGTAAGAGTGGTCAGATTGACGAGCAATACCAAGAGGAAGTGGCAAAAATGGGTGGCTCTATCCAAGGAGGAAAGGCAACCGTGAAATAAAGAGATTGGATGCGTATTATTAATACCAGAGCAAATGGACATCCCAGATATCAAGTAAAAAACATGAGGTCTACATTGATTATTTTCATTACAACCCATCCTAGATGGCTAGTGTTTAATAAATGAGCCCACTATACCTATTAAAGTCTTAATTACAGACCTCAGCCTCTTAAAATAAACTCATTGGAAAAAAAATCACTACTCCATACAAACCCCTCAGACAACAATGTCAAATATTAAAGTATCAGTAACGTTCTGAGCATGAAGTATAAACCAACCCTTAGCTGCTCAAACTCTGCAGACCTCTGTCTTTCATAGAAATCCTTGATATGTGATACAATTGTCTCATGTGAAGCCAATGTGTAAGAATTGTCAGTCCACGTTGAATGACATCACTCGGACCTGTACCTTCATCTAAATTTAGGGGTCTGAAGTCTTCTGTGATCCATTTTACAATAAACAGCGGTAGTTAATGCTTTAGAGCTCCTCAAATCCCAGACAAGTTCTCAAATCACTCTATGACCACCCTCTCATTCTGCACCTTGATTTCTTGCCTTACCTCTCAGCCCACAGCTCTTACATGTAAATTGCCCTTTAACCCTTCTCAATTTAAGTTGATTAGCAAACAGTTAAAAATGTCACTTACACAGTTCATCAGTCTTTCAGAAGCATGTTTTTTCTATGCTTCTGCTCGTGGTGTCTTCCTTACTTTTTTTGCTTATTGTTTCAACTTGCTTTTTTTTTTTTTTTTTTTTTTTTATTAATTTTATTACAATCCATACAAAGCAATCAAGTTTTTACAAAGAGAAAAATTAAGAACAGATCGATCCCCACCCCTGAGAGAGAGAGCAAGCCAAACGGCGTTAAATTTAAGACTTGGAGACATACCTAAATTAATAAATTCTCTGTGCCTTTTGAACTTATTTTAAAATATTACTGATTAGATCCTGCCATGTTTTGAAAAAAGTCTGTACGGATCCTCTAACTGAATATTTGATTTTTTCCAACTTCAAATAATATAACACATCGGTTTCCCACTGACTTAAAAGAGGAGAGTTTGGGTTCTTCCAGTTTATGAGAATAAGTCTACGTGCCAAAAGTGTAGTGAATGCAATCACAATTTGTTTGTCTTCCTCCGCTTTAAACCCATCTGGAAGAACACCAAACACAGCTGTTAATGGGTTTGGAGGGATTGTAAGTCCAAGGCTATCTGAAAGGTAATTAAAAATGTTTGTCCAGAATAATGTTAATTTGGTGCAGGACCAGAACATGTGACCTAGTGAGGCTGGGACTTGGTTACAACGTTCGCAGGTTGGATCATGCCCTGGGAACATTTTGGAGAGTTTTAGTCGAGACAGATGTGCTCGATATATAATTTTGAGTTGTATAATTGTATGCTTTGCGCATATGGAGCTCGAGTGAATTCTCTGCATTGCTACTTTCCACTCCTTTTCTGATATATTAATTGAAAGATCTTTTTCCCAGTGTCCTCTTGGATCTTTAAAAGGGAGGGATTGTAAAATGATTTTATATATTGTAGAGATGGAGTCTAAATCCTTGAGATTGAGCAATATTTTTTCCAGCATGGATGAGGGTGCAAGATGAGGAAAATCTGGAAGGTTTTGTTTAACAAAGTTTCTGATTTGAAGATAGTGAAAGAAATGTGTAGCTGGAATGTTAAATTTGGAATGTAATTGCTCATAGGATGCAAAGACGTTGTCTATATAAAGATCTCTAAGCAAGTTAATTCCAAATTTTTTCCAAATATTAAAAACTGCATATGTTTGTGAGGGTTGAAAGAGGTGGTTCTCTTGCAGGGGTGCCACAGATAGAAGCTTCTCCGTCTTAAAATACTTTCTACATTGGTTCCAGATTCTAAGTGAGTGGAGCACAATTGGGTTATTAGTGTATTGCCGATAACGTGTGTTTATTGGAGCACAGAGCAAGGAATACAAAGAAGTACTGCAGGAATTTAATTCTATTGCGGACCAAGCCTGTGTATGTTCTTCTATTTGTGTCCAGGTTCTTATCGCCTGTATATTTGCTGCCCAGTAATAAAACTGGAAGTTAGGTAGAGCCATGCCGCCTTCTGCCTTTTGTCTTTGTAGGGTCGCTCTTTTGATGCGTGGATGTTTTGAATTCCAAATAAATGAGGTTATTGTCGAATCTAATTGCCTAAAAAATGATTTATTAATGTATATTGGGATGTTTTGAAATAAAAAAAGGAGCTTAGGAAGAATATTCATCTTAACAGTGTTAATTCTTCCAGCTAGTGTGAGATGAAGGGTTGACCATCTATGCAAGTCTTGTTTAATTTTTTCCATGCAAACTTGCTTTTTTTACCACCTTTTAAGTCACAGCATTTCACCCGGATATTCTCAACAATATATTCTGCATGCAGCTTCCAACATTTTGTTAACATTTTTTTCCCTCTGACCTCATTTCACTTTCAGATTATCATTCAGTTGCAATAGTCAAAAAGATGAATCCAACCTTCAGTCTCACCGTCTATGGTCTTGTTTCTTCAAGCGTCCTTCAGTACCACCACCCCTGCAAAAATACTGGCTTCCAATGGGTGCAAAGCCAAAATAAGATAACAGTAATCATCATTCTAATTCACTAAAACAAATCTCAGACTCCTCTCTGGTTTGCAATGGTCGCTGTTTTAATGTTAGTCATGCTGTATAGGGCACAAGTGTCACAGCATACTGAGGTACACATGTAGTACACCACTTCTTTGCTAAGTTTATTTTCTTATATTTCTTTTTATAAGACAACATTTTAGTGCTTGAGATTTGTTTGACATCCATCAGCTGCAAATTATTCAGTCAAGTGTGGAAGGCTCTCTAAATCATGTGAACAATCCAGTCTCTCTCTCTCTCATTTTACTTTATTAAAGTTTTGACTGGTTGGGCATCATTTGAAGGGATTTTCAGGGCTTTCTTTGAAGTCTGTGTCAACATCTGGATAGCGGCGTCCATTTACTTCCCAGTAAGAATCTTTAAACTGCAATTCTGAGGCTTTTTTTGCAGTCAGGGTACAGCAATTCACTTTGATTGTCCACAGGTGTGCATCCTAATTACACCAGTCACGCTGCAGGATATTTCATTCATTCAGTTGATAATCTAAAAGAGATGACAAAGTTTACTTTTGTAAGAGATGGGAATATGGATTGCCCACCTATTACAGCTAGGAACAAAATTTTCATCCACAAACAGATGAAAAATTATGGTTTATATGGTATTCTAAAGAGATTTTATTTCACATTCAACCTTAAAGAACCTTGAACAAAAGAACAGCTAATTTCCTGGCAGAGCTTAATGGCAATTCAAAAATCAACAGATAAAAAGTGCCTTTGTAACATTTCCTAAATCAGTAGCACCTAGTACCTTTCCTTTTTATGAATAAAACCATTTTGAAAATTATAATTAGTAGCATAATAGGTTACTGCTCGCTTTCTCTAATATATATTATCCTGTTTTTTTTTTTTTTGGACAAAGAAACCGATATGATTGTCTATTATTGTAATTAAGTCTAATTATCTTCACTTGAGAGTATAAACATCCTTAATTATGCTGCCTTCTCTAATACTACTCCAATTCAGAAGAACAGGTCTTAAAATATTAAGGAAGATTGTTTTCTGTACTTTGCAAATATGAATGTCATGCTTCCTGTGCTTGTATTTGGACAACCTTTGATGGATGTAGTGTTAGTAGACTATCTAAATTACCAATTAAATAATAAAAAGGCTTAGGTTTACTAATTTCCAGGCTGTACCTCATCTTTGTTTCACGTCAGATACCATTGGTTTCTCTGCATTAGGGACCAGTAGGCCATGGGCCCACCCGTATAGTATATGCTGAAGTGAAAAAATATGTAACAAGCTTACCTCAATAATTATTAAAATGTTTTTTTTAATATGACTATCAGACAATAAAAAAGTAATCTAGCATGTTCCTCTATTAATTGAGACTGGCATGTTTACCCAAGATGGTTTATAAACTAGAGGGCTCCCCATCCCCTGGGGGTGAGCACTATCTTGCTACTGAACTGCTTGAATGGCGTCTGGGTGGTCTTCTGTTAGAGAAAGCGATTTTATTTAAAGAGATGGTATATAGAAGAGTATGTGGGATACTAGAGGAAGAAAGTTCGGTCCTTAGTTATCATACATAGAAAATCAGTTAATTGAGTATATCACTACAATTGTCTATTTTAAATGCCAATGAATAATAAAACATAGTAAAAAGTAAAAAGTAAAAGTAGAACTAAAAAGTAAAACATAAAACAATTAAAAGTAAATAAAAACTTACATTAACCTCTCATCAAAAACAATGTTATGAATTACTTTATCCTCTAACTTATATTCTATAAGTGTTTGCTTTTTTGCATTTCTGCTCGCATATTGTTGGGGATATTTTTTCTCTTTTCTGTTTATTGCATGATTCTCTTTGTTCTTGATTTTTATTATATGCAGCTCTTTATCTTTATCATTATCAGCTCTATTGAGATCTAAAATTCGATGTTCTTATATACAGCAGATAATTTGCTTTTCTGCCTTGCTACTACAGTATATCAAACTGCATTGAAGGGCGAGTTACCACTGAGAGTGTCACGGGGTGGTACGGAGAGAGGATTTGCACAGTAGGAGTAATGACTGTGCGAGTGGTGTGGAGGGCAGTGGTCAAGACTGAATAACGCAGACATGATGGATATGATAGAGTGATTGATTTTTTTTAATGTTGTTCCATTGGGTTCTATGAATGTGCTTAAATGTTTGTACAAATTCACAATGCTTTATACATATTTTTTATTGTGTGATTTTACTGTATTTCCATGTTTTATAACACAGATCTAACTTTAAATTGAATATCTGTCTTGGCAGAATTTCACCTATAAAAGAATAGAAAATATTGTTGGCTACCTGCATTTTATTCCCTGCATGTACAGTATTTACTACTCTAATGCCATTTTAGCTGCACCATGAATTAGCTACACACTATAGTTTGTGAAAGGAACATAGGGGCTCTTAGGCAATTCATCTGAGTGCTGACAATGTGACTAGTATCAAGGGAATTTTTTTATCCAGCATCATTTACTCACAATATCTATAATATATGATGAAATATGTTTTGTTGTCCTGTAATTGGATTTTTAATGTCAGAAGGCTCAGAGTCCAGGAGGCAGATTAGCACAGATGGGGGAATAATTACATTCCTCATCATGTTCTTTCCCTTTATTTTCAGGTTGGCTTATCCTTTAGTGCTGTTTATTCATAGTTTCATCTTTTAGATTTTCCTTGCATGGATTGTTTTTCACTATCCCACTGGTCCTAGTATGCTTTTGAAATTATTTAGTTTAACGTTCAATATTTTGATCTGCTTTACATTGCGGTCTTGACTCCATAATTCTATTCAGCTAAAGATGTCTCATTTTACAAACGTTGTGGCAGTGATGACAGTATTGGATCATTAGCATTATATACACTACATATGTTTAGCTCAAAAATACACCAAAAACAGTCAATAAGTTAAAACCTGCCTTAAAAAATTGGAAACATTAACATAACAGGTGAGGTGCATATTTGCTGTTATTAACATGACTAATCAAAAATGGCTGATGAAGGAACAGTACTGTACATGACGAACCATGGATGCATGGGTAACTGTTTTTAAATAATTCATTTTCATTGTTGTGTAAAATGAACTCTTTTACAAAAGTGTCTCATGCTTTGTTTTTAAATGTCACCCTTTTAATAACACTGATAATTACAAGACAGTGTAACACCCCTTCCCTCCTAAGCGCCATGCCATTACTGCCTAAGGAAAACCTGGGAAGGGGCCCTGAGTTTCTTCTCCCACGTTTAGCCAATATAAAGATATATTGATCCTCTCCTGTTGTGAATTGTCTTAGGGAATAACTATTTAAACTTACACATTTATTTACAGTTGCAGCAATTCCAAACCAACCCTATAAAAAATCAAAAGCAGTTAATAACTGGAATAACTGGTTTATTTATTTACTAAATAAAATAAAAAGACTGTTAAACAATGGTAACAATAACAAAGAAAAAATAAATATGTGCATTGAATTTGTCCCTTCTTAAAACTTATAAAAAATAATGTAATTTCCAATTATTTACACTAAACCCCCACTATCATACAATACAACTACATAACAATCTTAAAATATACAGCAATTACTACTTATAATATTTTGTACAGTTAATCACTTCAGTGTGAAGTCATGTTCATGTATTAAACCAAAATTCTGATAATATAGTAAAAGCAGTTAACACTAAACCAGTGAACAGGCCCACACATACATGCCGGTGTTCACCCACACCCGTTGTTGGCCTGTACTGAAGGTAGTAAATGTGGGTCTGGAAACTTTCAAAGGGCCTCTTCGCTCAACTGAGCTGAAATCAAATAAACCAATAGAAAAGTATACCTCTGTCCAAGTGTATAATTACCACCTCTGCTGAGGGATTCCATCTTAAATGAAGCTGCAAACCAACGTCTTCCACATGGATTGACTACTTTTGCACTGGAGTCCAGTGAAAAGTAGTCTCTGACCTGGAAGCTGACTCTCCCACTTTGAAAACAATCTTCTGCCCAACTGAAAATAGTTGCTTCCAAAACTAACACGGTGGTGTCTTCCATACGTACCAGTCTTTTCAACAACTTAAAACATTCAATTAACCACCTGTGTGGTACAAGAACAGCTTACTACTTTTAACTTTGTACTCTCAGCAAACATTCACAAGCTATTTATTTAATAACTTCTCTACTGCTGACTTTATATAGCCAAAGTTTCAGGAACTTTGCTAATCCCTGTCTGTCAGTTTGTTCTTCCAGAACCTTCCCCCTTTTTTGGAGTTCTACCTACCCCTCTGTTCTCTCGCACCTACTTTTCTTTCAACCACACCGGAGCCTTTCCCAGAGCCCTCCTTTCACTGCAGGTGATTGGATGCTTCTGCCCCACTAACCAGTCAAATACATTTTAATCTGTGGCATGACACACCCCTATACCCTGGCTAGCTGCAGGTCTCTCTACTAAGCAGAGTAAAGAATAATTAAAGGAACAATGTTCAAATAATTTTGGTAGACCTGCAATCCATCTGGGCTCCAACAGTAATGCCAGTGATAAAATGTAATGGTTTGACTGCATATACAGTATTATGCTGATTTTTCTAAGGTATTCTTTATAATGTACAATGCCAGAGTCTCATATGGTTCTTGAACACAATTACAGTAACATAGTTTCTTTTGTAAAGATTACTGCTTTTTCTTCCTTGCTTTTGTTGGGCAGCTTCAAGGTAAGCAAGCTCTCATTCCACACATACACTTGAGAATACTGTGCATCATTTTCTTGCCGTCACATCTCTTTTTCTGCTTGAAACAGAAGCAGTATGAAGCAGAACGGTTTAACTGGCGTATTGAAGCTGGTAGCAAGAACACTTTTGTTCATTCAACAACCATATAAATGTGTTATTCACACATCATTCTGACAGTTTTTTTTATTTATTTGGGGTTTACTACTATTATTTTCTAGGTTTTACAGAGGGTATTGTCATCAGGGCTTTATTATGGGGATTATTGTGTAGGACTGCTTATGCACATAAACATGCCAGCGTGCATCTTATGTCATGGTGGTTATTTATCTTTCTAAAAACAGTTCATAGACGTAAGAACACCTCCTTTTTTGATTGAATTGTAAAAGTAGATGCAGTCTATGTAACATTTTTTTTTTTGCTTAGCAATGGTTGGGGTAAGCTTGATTGGTTAATGTATTTATTTTTTTACACAATTTTAACTTGCGTCTTCATGCTTGTTTTATCTACTTCTTTTTGGGGTAGATATGGCAACAGGCACTCTCTTCTAATAATTTGTTGCATGTTTTTTACAGGCTAGTGTTAGGGCTTGTTAAATTTGTCATAACTGAAAATTATATTTTTCCCCAAAGCCTGCTGCTGTTGTGACAATTACACCTGTCTTCCTAAAGTATTTGTTTTATATATTTTGCTGGAAAACTCACTTAAACAAAATTGACCATAGATGAGCTAGATTCTTGCTCTCCAACATTTGATCAATACAACATTCAAGGTCAGTAGATAATAGAACACCCTTAGTTATAACAATCACAAATGAAAGCAATCAGTGCATAGGAAGGAACACTCAAGGCTACAAATGTAACAAGGAGTACTTTTTAAAAATAGTGACTTACAGCTGTATTTTGGCAATGAAGATCTATTCCCAAGTTCATTTAAGACTAATACGCCATTAAAGTGCTGATATATAAAAATATATGAGCACATAAACTCTGATGTGCAGGCATCTTTGAATCAAACAAGTAATAGGTCAAGTAAAATGCATATTTAAACATACTCCTTCCTGTATTGCGATGGTAAATACATGGCTGTTACTTGATGAAAATATGCTGTTCAACACAGAGGGTGACATGTGAAAGTATATCTTAACTGAGAAAATGTCTCTTTCAATGCCAGTGTTGTTGCTGCCAATAAAAATACTTGCAATACACCAGGAGTGTCAAACTCTGTTTGACTGAAAGGCAAAAGTAACACTATATATACCCAGAGCGGGCCAGAATCAGTGGAGGATTTAGAGGTCATGGGATTCTCTGCATAGTCTTTATTAGGGCCCTATTATTTTACTAAAAAATAGAAATGATTTGTACAGACTCGAAACCTAGCAATGTTACTTTAGGTTTCAAGCTGAATTTGTGAAGGGGTTCTCAATCTCAGTCTGCGGGACCCTTTGTGGCTGCAAGTTTTTGTTCAACTCAAGTGCTGTTTTTCAATTGGACTCCTAGTCTAATGAAACAAGCTGTTATTTGTCAGTTTTTACTGCATGTTTTAGGGTCAGTGTAGAAATATTTAAACTAACTGTGATTGCCTTCACTACACTATTGGCACGCAAACTTATTTTGCTAAACTGGAAGAATCCTAACTCTCCTCTTTTAAGTCAGTGGGAAACTGATGTTTTATATTATTTGAAATTGGAAAAAATCAAATAGTCAGTTAGAGGATCTGTGCAGAACTTTTTCAAAACATGGCAGGATCTAATCAATAATATTTTAGAATATTTTAGAATAAGCTCTTAAAGCATGGAGGAAGTAGATTCTCTCCCCAATTCTTTTTCTTCTCCATGTATCTGTATCCGCTTAATAAACTCATCAATTTATTTAAATTTTACTATTGTTAAGTTTTAGTCCATTGGCCATGCTCTCTTTCTCAGGGGGGTGGGGGATGATTTGTTTTTCAATCCTTTTTTTTTTTTTGTAAAAATTGATCTCTTTGTATGGAATGATTACAATAAAATTAAAAAATATATATATTTAAACTAAATTTAGTCATTTTATTATTAGAATGAACCAAGCATTTACAGTATGTGCTTCACAAGGGCATTTTTTAGTGCTCTTTATTTTACTGATTTTTTAGTTTTCATTCTCCATTATTTACTGAAGAGCACATTAGTGGAGCTGACGCTCAAGTAGTTACAGCCTTTTATCATTCAGTGTTGTCTAACTGGTGCAGTAGCGTAGCTAGAGTTTGTGCCATTCGCGATGGGGCGGTGTTTCAATTTGCCGCCCTCCAACATACCTGAATATGTTAACCTATTTAAATAGAAAATTAAAATGACATATAGAGAAAAATTAAGATAAATTTTGCATAGATTTATTCATATACAGAGAAACAGCAATCATTTTTAATATATAATTATTTATAAGCATCAACTAGACAAGAATATAGTATAGATTCAATGATAAGCTGTGTTCTAATTATTAGTTTAATATAATTACTCTGTGAAAACCAGAACCAGTGTAGTGCACAAGTGATAGGTGGGGATGTTTTCTGTGCAGAGCACGAACGCATTCGGATTGATAACAAAATGAAATTATAAATTGCAAATTAGTTGTTTATCTTCTTAGAAATTATCGGTAAAATGTTTATGTTTATTTTTGTTATGGCTTCTCAAATTTCAACTGCTGTGTCTGATGCCGTCACAGAAGGACAATCTGAAAATTATTTTTGAAGCATTTGTGGATAAAAATTAGAGAATTTTACTTTTTTCATTCATGAGTAATGTTTTTCAGAGCTCAGCTGCTTACACTTGAATTGTACTGACCCTTTTGGCCAATAATGCTTCCCCCAAAAATGTGCTGCCTGGGCCGGACCACCCCCTCTACCCACCCCTAGTTATGCCACTGAACTGGTGAGAACAAAAACTTGCAGACACATGGAGTTGCTAGGACTGAATTGGAGAACTACTGATATAGTAAAGAAATTTATCCTAATTTGACAGTTAATCGACTGGAATTCTAACCAAAGGTTAGAATCACAGACTACAGTAATCCCTCCTCAATCGCGGGGGTTGCGTTCCAGAACTCCCCGCGAAAGGTGAAAATCCGTGAAGTAAAAACCATACGTTTATATTGTTATTTTTATATTGTCACGCTTGGGTCAAAGATTTGCACAGAAACACAGGAGGTTGTAGAGACAGGGACTTTAAAACACTGCAAGCAAACATTTGTCTCTTTTTCAAAAGTTTAAACTTTGCTCCATGACAAGACAGAGATGACAGTTCCGTCTCACAATTAAAAGAATGCAAACATATGTTCCTCTTCAAAGGAGTGTGCGTCAGAAGCAGAGAATGTCAGAGAGAGAGGGAGAGACAGAGAGAGAAAAGCAAACAATCAAAAATCAATAGGTGCTTTTAAGTATGCGAAGCACCACCCCGGCTGTGAGCAGGTGAGCATTTCTTTTGTGTACAGTTCAGATCAGGGGAAGGCCGCATGGAAGGGATCAATGTGAAGGTAGTCTTTCAGCATTTTTTAGAGGAGCGTCTGTATCCTCTAGGCCAGTGTGCGAACAGCCCCTCCGCTCACACCCCCTCCGTCAGGAGCAGAGAATGTCAGAGAGAGACAGAGAAAAGCAAACAATCAAAAATCAATATGTGCTGTTAGAGCTTTTAAGTATGCAAAGCACTGCACGGGAAGCATATCGTATATCATTGAGGAGTTTTATTTAACACGTAATACATGCTCTGATTGGGTAGCTTCTCAGCCATCCGCCAATAGAGTCCCTTGTATGTAATCAACTGGGCAAACCAACTGAGGAAGCATGTACCATAAATTAAAAGACCCATTGTCCGCAGAAATCCGCGACCCAGAGAAAAATCTGTGATATATATTTAGATATGCTTACATATAAAATTCGCGATGGAGTGAAGCATCGAAAGTCGAAGCGCGATACAGCGAGGGATCACTGTATTTATTGTTCTTTTTATATCTGTAAAATGAATGAAGTACACGCCTGAAATTCTATCATCATTACAGTAATTAAAGGCTAGTATTTCGCTAAGCTGCTTACATGGCATGTACTGTGCGTATGATTCACATAGAAATAATAAACACAGTATAAACCCCTTTTATTTTTATTTTTCTCTCCCGATACACAGTTCTTATGCTAATGTTGCTTCAGTTTGGTACGCTGTTGCTAATGACTTGTGGCAAAGGTCTCATCCTATGTCAGTGCTAATTTTAAAGTCACTGAGCTCTTCAGCATGGCCTATTCTACTGCCAATGTTTGTCAATGCTGATTGCATGGCTATGTGGTTGATTTTATTCGCTTGTTAACAATGGGGGAGGCTGAAACACTAGTTTGACAGAAGATCAACAGAAGATGACCCCTTGTGTTCGACAATTTCCTTTAATATTGCCTTGGGATTGTCACAAACAGTTCCCAACAATGTTCATTCCCTTCACCAACTGGGGAAGACAATGCAATGCAAGGTACATGCCACATCTTCCCCTGATCGGAACTGCACACATAAGAAATGCTCACCTGCTCACAACCAGAACAGCATCACTCTCTCTCTCACTGGTAAGCATACCAATCTATTATAATCAGGCTTTCTTTCTTACTCACACAGCTTTAACTCTTAATATCTTTTCCTGCCCCACAGCTTTGAGTCAACTCTAAGATGATAGCACAGCATTTTGGACTGAGGCACGCGCAGCACTGTAAGCCTCTTAGGAATCGTGCATACCAAACCCTGAAGCATGATGGCGAGCGTTTGCACAGCTGCCTTTCATGACGTGTGACCTACAAGAACCATCTCCCAGCAACATGGCCTCGTGTCCTAGCAACCAGCCTCTAGCACGGCGGTGTACATACGGAAAACAACAGAATCATGTGAATCATTTTTAACAATATTAAAAACACAATAAGGAAAAAAAACACTAAATTCCTTGGCTTCAGAAAACCCGAAAATGACATTCAAATATTTTTTTCAGACCAAGGAACAGTTAAAAAAAATCATAAAAGAAATTCAGACAGCTGCATCATAGCAAAGGTTCAACAAGATGGTGCTTGTTAAAAAACAATGGCATCAAAAAAATTTTCAATGTTTTAATAAGGCTAATAGAATATAAAATATTTGTTAATCCTTTAAAGTTTAAAGCCTCTAAAAAATACAGTACTTTAAAAATTAACAAAATTTACTAAACATTTAAACAAAAAATTATATTTCTCAAAGCATAATAGCCAATGTGTCAGTAAGCCCTACAACCATAGTATGTGACTTGGAAATAATATACCCAGGGAGAGAACAGTAAAGATTTGCCTCTTGGACAGCTGCGTGCAGGTGACCCAACATCAATTAGGGGTGTTTGCTCCTTTACTTGGTGGGAATGAAGGATGGGCATGCAACTTGAAGAACCAACTTTTAAAGGGCTACTGAAAGCTCAATATAAGTAAAGAGATGTTTGGCATTATGTTCCTGTATCCAGAGAGGAAGAGCTCCTGACTAACTTGTCATTCTGGAGCTTAGTCTTAATGCTTCCATAACTCTACAAGACTTTGTGAATTTCGGTTGAAGCCTTCATTTACATAGCCATTTTAAGTTGTGGACATTTGCAGCATGCATCCATTACCATCAGTCATGTAATGTGATATTCCCAGTGACACAGTCATAGCGTCATACAACTGCGCATGAGTGTTTTGGAGTTGACGTACAATACGTACACTGCTCACAGAGAAATCTACAAAAAAAAAATGACAACAAAAGCATCCATCCATCCATCCAACCTGCTATATCCTAACTACAGGGTCATGGGAGTTTGCTGGAGCCAATCCAGGCCAACACAGGGCACAAGGCAGGAAACAAACCCTGGGCAGGGTGCCAGCTCACCGCCGGACAACAAAAGCAACCTCAATAAAGGAAGGAAAGGGAGTATTGTGGACTATACAAACAGAGAAGAGGCTAATGAGGGAACTTTGGTGCCAGCACAACTTTTAAATCTTTATAGCCAGCACAAATATCTGTTCAGAGTTTCACCTTTATCGGCTGTCATTGAAGAAATAAAAAAGATTTTCCACTTTGATTAACTGCCAAAATGGTCGACCATGCGATACTTTGACAAAACAATTAGAAATTTCAAACTGTACTGAAAAGTCATGAGGAAGTCATATAATCATCAGCAATTCCTAGCCATGTAATTTGAAATTTTCAAGGCAACCACATCCAACAACTATGCTAGACATAAGTGACTCAAAAGTCCAGCCATCTTAGGTAAAAATCCAAATAGGTCTAGAAGGAGAGGGAGATCTGGAGTGAAGAAGGACAAAAGTCAAGGATCAAAAGATTAAAAAAGAAAGAATTAGAGAGGAAGAGTGTTTTTGAAGTGCCACGGATGTGGACAAATGTGAGAGCCAACCAAGAAAAAGGCAACATTTCTTGCCAGTTTACACAGATCCAAAGAGGCAGCTGGTCTCTTGATTTTTCCATATAAATTTTCCCTTTGTATATCCCCTCGTTCATTTAAAAATGAACAAAGATGCTGTAAACATTTGGCATTCTTGGCATGTGTTATGGGTGAGGAGACATGTCAGGAAGAAGGATTCCATTAGTGATGGGTGCCAACTATGTCACTCAAAACTCAGTAAGCAAACTCACAAATAGATACAGTATAAAAATATCTTCAATTATATACTTTCACATCCGAGCATATAAATAATTGTGGCAGTCTTACATTTGAAGAAATTGATTAGTTATGTGAGCTTTACAATTTCCCTATTCATCTGCATCCAAAAGTATTTGCATGTGGTCTGATGATAGCAGCAACAGCAATGTCATCTAAGATAATCTAGCAGTTGTGTGAATATGAAGTTATGAAAATAAAAAGTAAGACTCCTTTAAAAGTTAATTCTTTGTTTTATGAAATGTTATATATTTGAATGCCCATTGATCAAAATGGAAACTTAATTTAGCATTTTTAGCATTGAAAGTTAAAAGTATTCACTGAATAATAAGAACATTACAGAAATATTAAATATGTAAAAAACATTCATTATGTGTTCTTTGTTTGCAGTAGAGAAAATCAGCAGGCAGATCTAATAGTGAAGTCACAGATGACAAAAATTTGTCTGCAGACAAAGCAGCTAAAGAGGTAATGACTCTTTATAAAAGCACTTAATTCAGAGTCTCTCTAATTATAGTGTGCTTACATAGTAAGCATAATTATTCTGTCATTATGTATGTATTTAAAGTGCAACTAGGCATTGTTACATTGTAATAATGGTGCAAATTTCATGTGAAGTGGTGAACATGAAGGTTAATGTCCTAAGCTCATAACAATATTGTAGCTGCCTTCAACAATAAATCAACAGAAAGTGTCTAACAAAAAAAAAAATACAGCAGACATATGTATGAAGTCAAGGAATATTAATAGGGTGTTTCAATTACAAATAAAGAGGATATTTGGTGGGTATAATAAAATGGGAGGCAAAGGCACAGAAAAAACAGACTATATAAAAAGAAGAGCAGGAGACCGATAACAATTACTAAATTCATTACTACAACAAATAGGAATAAGAAGCTATTAGGGATACTGTTAAGCAATAAACAATAAGCAGAACCATAAAATAACCTAATATCAAATATAAAACATTATAGTGTGTATTGAAAGAGGTAGAAATCTTTATATACATATATACTGTAAAAGTAGTTACTATTTTACACACTCATCACAAAGAACATATAGAGAAGTACATATCACACATTGCTATTCTAAATTACACTAAGACACAGTGAAATTATAAATTAAGCATCAAAAAAAGCAGTTTTTCAAAAATGGAAATATGCATCAAAACCAGTAATGAGTTGTCATTTGAATATGGGTTTTTTTTCGAACTTGCATGTACTCCATGGCATAACGTTTTCAAATAGTGACGTTTTCATATACAAATATGTGTGTGTGCGTGAAAGAGGCAGAGACAGATTTGATCTCATTCAAGTGGTTACTGGAATATAAAATAAACACTTTCACAAAGATATAACGAAACAAGTGTGCTTTTATTCAGGAATGAAACTGAAAAACAAAAAATTTAAGTGACAACAAGATACCAAGAAGACGAGATTCACCAGCATTTGTGTGTCTGCTTATATTCCTTCAACAATATCTTTTACAGGTAGCAAAACTTTTCACTGCCTGTAACAGACTGAAATCAAAGGCTTCTTCTTTTTGGGTGCATACACCGTTAGCATGACACTGCCAGATCTAAACACTAGTGTGGTGAATTGCTTTGGTTTTAAAGTGTTTTTAGTACTCATAATCAAGAGGTTGGGGGTTTGATTCCGGGCCCTTCCTAGATTTACCGTTTTGAGTAGTGACCTGCTGTTATTGTTACTATTATATTATTGATGAGTCAGTAGTTCTTACCTCTGCACCAGACAAGCGGTTGTGTCAGCATTGTAACCTAACCCAATTTCTTTTTCTTTGGTTAAATTCTTGAGAAAAGCGCACTTGTTTTTTTATACTTGTACCTTTTGTGAAAGTGTTTATTTGATATTTGGACTTCAGTCTTCACACATTGTACACTTCATGTCAAAATTTTGTCATTGGTACTATAACATGAAAAAAGTTTCTGTTTTAGTTATGTGTTTAACATTTCTCACCTTGCATTTCCTGTCATCCTACATTTACCCAGATCATTGTAGATGCTGAACGAATGCTGAATGAAATGCATGTGTTCCAAATAACAATATATTATTTACCCTTTACACCTCACACCCAGATAAATAGATTTGAGCTGGGAGAACTTTTTGTCCGACTTAAGCTGCAGCGGTGGGGAGGATGGGATAGCAGGCTGCTTGCTGGTTGTGCTGATCAACACATTTGCAAAACAAAAGACGCTAATGGGGAGGTGCAAATGAATTTAAGGTTGCCCAGGATTACAACTTTTTTCATAAGCTTCAGGGATTCTAGTGTTAAAGGTGTGTTTTCCATTTTTTGGGGCTGGATAGGCCAATGTCTGCCAGTAATGTTTGAGGTCATGTTGTCTGGAATAAGGCCTATGTTTTGTAAGTTTTTTGGAGACTTCACATACTTTCGCTATTTTATGTGAAGCTCCTCTAAACAGGTCTTTGATGATTGTTTCTTGTAGGTGAATGTCTCAGGCGGCACGGTGGTGCAGTGGTAGCGCTGCTGCCTCGCAGTTAGGAGACCTGGGTTCGCTTCCCAGGTCCTCCCTGCGTGGAGTTTGCATGTTCTCCCCATGTCTGCGTGGGTTTCCTCCGGACGCTTCGGTTTCCTTCCACAGTCCAAAGACATGCAGGTTAGGTGGATTGGCGATTCTAAATTGGCCCTAGTGTGTGCTTGGTGTTTGTGTGTGCCCTGTGGTGGGTTGGCACCCTGCCTGGGATTGGTTCCTGCCTTCTGCCCTGTGTTGGCTGGGATTGGCTCCAGCAGACCCCCGTGACCCTGTGTTCGGATTCAGCGGGTTGGAAAATGGATGCAGGTGAATGTTTCTTTAAAGATCAGTTTTTTTTTTGTTTTTGGTCATTTTTTTGTAGAAAAGACTCATCACATCCCTTAAGAAAATCATCAACCACTTGTCAATGACTAATTGTGATCTAATTAAATAGGCTTACAATAAACTAAGTCTTCAGATGAACCTATTTTCATATTTACTGTGACAACCATTAGTGTATAGAATGTACAAATGAGGTAAAAGAACACAACCCCTTAGGAACTCCGCTGATGAAAATAGCATGTCATATTTACTTTCACTCTATGAATTATATCTGTTTGAAAAGTCAGTCAGCAGCCAACCAAGTTAAATTCCAAATTAAAATCTTTAATCAGATTCTCTGCGAGAAGGTAGGGTTGGGTGATATTAAATGCTGATGTGAAATCTACATACAGGAGCTTTACATGCTCAAAATGTAGAGAAATACACCAAAATATATCAAAATTCTCTACAAGGGAGGGTATAACTGCAAATCCTTTGCTTGTACACAGAACAAAATGGAAAAATTTAACCAGAACTCTCAAATGGGCAAAAAGGACTTGAATAAAACACAATCCAAGGCAAACAAGTCCCAAAACACCATCCACAAGCAAAATCCAAAAACAGAAGTGATGAACCAGAATCCAGAAATTAATATAAAGACTTCCTAACAATCACAATGAAAAATTTCTCACACTAGTCTCCAGACAAAGGTAAAGGGAGGACCCAGCAGAGGTGATGTCACGGTGGCCCTGCATCCTTGAGCTCCATCCACAAAACAGATGGAATAGAGACACATTTAAAAAAAACAGTACATAATTACAAAATAATAGAAAATACATTCAAATATGAGAAACAATAATTGAAAAATAACAATAAAACACATAAACACAAGTTGTTACACAAACCTTTGTGCCTCTGTTTGTCTGTTGAGCAAAATTAAATCAAATATGTCCTGAGCTTTCTCTATCAGCTTACTCTTCACTGGGTTTAGAATTATTTCATTGACAGTGAAGTTCGAGGCACAGGTCTGAAGTCTTTTAAGGTTTGGGGGGGATTTTTAGCTACAGTAGTTACTGTAGCATGTTTCTGCATCTGTGTAATTCCATATATCTTTGAGTATCAACCACTTTTAAGATATTTTGTATTATGAAATATATATATATAATACACTTACCTAAAGGATTATTAGGAACACCATACTAATATGGTGTTTGACCCCCTTTCGCCTTCAGAACTGCCTTAATTCTACGTGGCATTGATTCAACAAGGTGCTGAAAGCATTCTTTAGAAATGTTGGCCCATATTGATAGGATAGCATCTTGCAGTTGATGGTGATTTGTGGGATGCACATCCAGGGCACGAAGCTCCCGTTCCACGACATCCCAAAGATGCTCTATTGGGTTGAGATCTGGTGACTGTGGGGGCCATTTTAGTACAGTGAACTCATTGTCATGTTCAAGAAACCAATTTGAAATGATTCGAGCTTTGTGACATGGTGCATTATCCTGCTGGAAGTAGCCATCAGAGGATGGGTACATGGTGGTCATGAAGGGATGGACATGGTCAGAAACAATGCTCAGGTAGCCCGTGGCATTTAAACGATGCCCAATTGGCACTAAGGGGCCTAAAGTGTGCCAAGAAAACATCCCCCACACCATTACACCACCACCACCAGCCTGCACAGTGGTAACGAGGCATGATGGATCCATGTTCTCATTCTGTTTACGCCAAATTCTGACTCTACCATTTGAATGTCTCAACAGAAATCGAGACTCATCAGACCAGGCAACATTTTTCCAGTCTTCAACTGTGTCAATTTTGGTGAGCTCGTGCAAATTGTAGCCTCTTTTTTCTATTTGTAGTGGAGATGAGTGGTACCCGGTGGGGTCTTCTGCTGTTGTAGCCCATCCGCCTCAAGTTTGTGCGTGTTGTGGCTTCACAAATGCTTTGCTGCATACCTCGGTTGTAACGAGTGGTTATTTCAGTCAAAGTTGCTCTTCTATCAGCCTGAATCAGTCGGCCCATTCTCCTCTGACCTCTAGCATCAACGAGGCATTTTTGCCCACAGGACTGCCGCATACTGGATGTTTTTCCCTTTTCACACCATTCTATGTAAACCCTAGAAATGGTTGTGCGTGAAAATCCCAGTAACTGAGAAGATTGTGAAATACTCAGACCGGCCCGTCTGGCACCAACAACCATGCCACACTCAAAATTGCTTAAATCACCTTTTTTTCCCATTCTGACATTCAGTTTGGAGTTCAGGAGATTGTCTTGACCAGGACCACACCCCTAAATGCATTGAAGCAACTGCCATGTGATTGGTTGATTAGATAATTGCATTAATGAGAAATTGAACAGGTGTTCCTTATAATCCTTTACGTGAGTGTATACTTTAATTGGAATTTGAATTTAAAATTCCAGCTTCAAATTTTCTGAAGCTATACACAAAGTATTTGTTAATTCTGAAAGTAAAGTTACTTCTGAAGCTTATCTGTTGTTTGACAATTTAATAAAGATATTTATTATTTCTGCTAACCCATATTCTGTTTTTCTACTAATGTCTCTGCACACTACCTCTCAGAAGGTAATTTAATTAATTATATAGCCTTAAAAGCATCTGGACGGAATAAAGTGACTTGCCTGATTACTTTAATGTTTAACAAACTCTTACGTAACTGTCTTAGATGGGAATCCTAGAATGACCACTTACTTTTAATTTGTATAATCAGATATATCTCTCTGTTACTCTCTATATTAGCTCATAAAGACTTAATCAAGCATCTTCTTTTTTTAGTAATGCTTCATAATAAACATTCTGTACTTTATTACTTAAGTCTGACATCTTTTTTCTGAAAGAATCTGAACAGTGAGTTTTGATAGTAATTTTAACCCCAGCTCTAATCTTATTTCAAACATGCAATCAGTCTAGAGAACTGATGCTCTTCTGTTTAGACTAATTTGTAATTCTGTCATTGCTTAGTTTAAATGGTTCGTAATTTCTATAATAGTACAAGAAAAAAAATGAAATGGATTCTTAACAGCATTTCAACATTTGTCAAACATTCAGCAGTTATAAATGCATGAATAATTACAATGCAGCAGTCATCACAGCCTAAGAAGTGATATTACAAAGCATAATTTAAAAGCTTAACTGCTTAAGATAAGAAAGGCAATTTTTTAAATGCTGAAGTGCATGATTTAATTCTGCTATGCCATAGGGCAGGAGGGGAAAAACATCAGGCCTACTGTAGGTAACTAAAATTCATAATTATGCTACACACCTTCCTAAGGCAAGCGAGAATGTATACTTTATAGACTAGCCTATTCTTCATTTTCATTAATGATATGTGACCCTTACTGAGGCCTTATGTTTGGAATTTCAGACTCTAAACTTTACTACAACTGGGAGGTAGACTTTTCTTAAATTTATACTACTGTAAATTTCCTAGGACAGCATGGTGGTGGAGTGGTAGTGCTGCTTCCTTGCAGAATAGAGTTCATGTCTGGGGTCCTCCCTGCTTGAATCTTACATGTTCTCACCATGTCTGCGTGGGTTTCCTCCTGGTGCTCTGGCTTCCTCCCATGGTTCAAAGACATGCAAGTTAGGTGAATTGGTGACACTAAATTGGCCCTAGTGTGTATGGGTTTGTTGTTTGTGTTAGCCCAACGATGGACAGGCGCTCTGTCCAGGGTTAGGCTCCAGCACCACTGTGATCCAGGTCTGGATTAAGCAAGTTAAAATATGAAAATGACTGAATATATGCACTAATGAGAATTCTTGATTTGTGCAATTATATAAATGGATCATGTTAACTCATAAGTGACCTGATTGCCCAAAAAAGGGTAAAATCGCTTCATTTAATTTTTGCCTAAGTCAACCACTGATTCCTTAGCTGTCAACATTAAGGACAAGACTATCATTGCACAATAATATGAAATTCAGGATGAGGCCATTAGAGAAGTCTGTTTTTGATTTTTTTTTATTGAGAGGCTATAAATTACCATTCAACAAGCTATGAAACACATTAACCTCAATTATTGTAATCTTTCATAGTGGATATATATGTATGATGGCCTCACTGTTGCAATAATTACACTAACGTATTAGAAGAAAATTTGTGCTTTAATCAATGTGGTGCCATAGTAGTGCAGTAATGTATATCTGCTTATACAAATGATCACCTATTGCTATTTAAAATACTAGAATTAAATGTTGACTGTAATCATATCTTTCCATCCATACATTTGCTAGGCATTTCTCCATTTCCTTAGTCAGTTATGCAAGGCAAGGTAAGCCAGCTACCCCTCCGCCACGTGCATTCCAGGAGGATACTACTTTGATTGAATGCACTGTTCTGTCGCACTACCAACATTTGATCACTTTCTGAGTTTCGTCTGATAACAAGGGGTGTTAATCAAAGATGAGGTGACAACTCGGCAGACCCCTTCTGAACTAAAATGGTGCCTAAAACTCCGATCTTTGGCTTGTAACCATAAGCTGCACTAACCAAAAGTGCACTAAGATCCATTCAGCAGAGGTTACACTTTCTTTTAAAACTGGTTGCATGCATCTCTTCATTCTCATGGGAGCAGGATGCTGATCCATTCTTTTGGGAACGCTAAGCTAATCCATTCCCTTTGGAGTAGGAAGATGTGTGACACCCCGTTTCGTGGGAATTGGGAGACACCAGCCTACACTCTAGGTGTCTAGTATGTGGGACCGAGCGTGACTAGGAGGATGGTGTAAGACAGGGAGACACTGACACAATAGGGTTGGGTTTTTGCAAAGATAAAGTGAGGTTTTATTTACAGGTGCACTTAAAGAAAAACAAAAATAATGTCCTGTGGCAAATATATGTCAATACACAGTCCAATACCACAAAGGACACACAAAACAGTTATAAAATGGAGCCCAAAAGTATGACTATTTACAGTATTTACAGTGTTGACTAAAACTCCCAAAGGAAAAAGAAAAATGCACACAAATTAATGAAACCCATATACAGTATACAAAAAAATAAAAGTGTATATGTAAAAATAAACAGTGCACCATTAACTACAACCCAATAAATACCTCCACCAAAGCTAATCCAGAGATATTTACATATGAAGAAAAAATATTTACAAAAATCAAAGCACAAGCAATAGTGCTTGGTAAATTTAATTCAAGTACCTCTCTCTCAGCAAGATCTAGCCAAAAGACCCCCCTCTAGAGGCTGTAAATTCCCTTTTGTATTCAGCGCCTTCGTGTCGACCAATTAAGCCATCGAACTTCATCACTCCATGGGCACACGATGACGTGGACACGTCTATGAAGAGTGGCGTCTCTTGCCCCGCACAATTTACTATAAGAGTGTGAGCAGCCACCACGCGCGTGCATAGTTGTGCTGGCCTTTGAGACAAAACTGTGCTTTTCTCCTAAAATTGAAAGTAAGCCCTTTTTTTTCTTCCCTTCCCCGAGCTACTGCCCAGACAACTGCCGATATGGGATCCCTTTTATAAGCCATGGCAAGCCGATAATACAACACTTCGCCCTTTCGCTTCTTCCAGCACTAAGAGGTTGTGGGAGGCACACACACAAGTGGAAGACAGACAACACCATCCCGGCCGGTCAATGGCAGAGTCGCCTTTCCACTCTACACGAGACCTGCTGCGACGCTTCCCAGAATGCACTCATATAGTCTGCGAAGATGTCCTTCTGCACTTTGTAAATGGACAGAAAGGCAAGTTATATTCTTTATACTTTTTGTCCCTTTTTTCCCCAAACAAATGCCTCTCTCATAACCCTGCAGAAGACACTAACTAAAACTAATTTTTGTTTTTTTTTTGTTAATGCCAGTGAGGCACATTACCACAAGATTGACCAACTTTTTTGGAGAAAGAACTCTCATCCAGACTCTTATGGTCAGTACACTCATTCACCTTCACTTGTTGTGATTAGGAGTCATAAATGTGGTGAGAAGGGGTCATGGAGCCTCCTAAATGCTCCACAAAGTTGGCAAGAACCTTCATTGGCCTGCTCAGAGGAAACTTACCCCCGAGCCTGCCAGTCACCCAACTGCTACATTTAGGCTGTGGTGTAGGAAGGCCTAAAATTGGGAACTACCTTTAAAATTTTTAAAATATAAAGACAGTCCCAGAAATACTATTTAAATACCCTACAAGGGAGAAAATGACTGTAACTCTGTGGCTTGGAGCAAAATGCCATCAAAGAATCTTTATTAAAAAGTTAAGATTTATTAATAAAACAGAAAAATACAACAAAACACTCAAAAGTCAAAAGTAGCAGTCTAAAAGCAAACAAGTCCCAATACACAACCCAAATATTAAATCCAGAAAGCTGAGCTAACAAATCACAATAACCAAAAAAAGAGCAATACTTACACTAAACTCCAAACAGCCCTCAATGATCCGCCGCTGAGATTCTCTCTGTAACTCGGTATACAGATAGAAGGAAATCCCAGCAGCAGTGACATGAGGATGGTCCCACCTCTTGGGGTATCAGCCACAGACTACAATGAACTAAAAAATACCAAATACAACAATAAATCAAAAATACACATAAATCCAAGCTGACATTATTTCACTGTAGCCAGATAGCTGGGTCATTATGTTGGGAATTAAGAATCATATTGGGCCTGGAAATTACTCACCACAGGGTCTTGGCACAGGACACCCTGAACTAGAATAAAGATTCACTCAGTCCAGATTAATTTTTTTTTTAATAATTAATAATTATTTTTTTCTCCGGCTGTCTGGAGTTTTTTTTTTTTTTTTTTTTTTTTTTCTGTCCCCCCGGCCATTGGACCTTACTCTTATTCTATGTTAATTAATGTTGACTTATTTTATTTTCTTACTGTGTCTCTTATTTTTCTATTCTTCATTATGTAAAGCACTTTGAGCTACATTTTTTTGTATGAAAATGTGCTATATAAATAAATGTTGTTGTTGTTGTAGTGACTAATCCAAGTCAAAACAAGTCATGCTTTCCCTTGTGAAATTGCAGAGAACACAGCAAAGAATCTAACAGTCAGAGCATGCTGAGGAAGACATGCAATTTGTTTTACTTGAACCTGGAGCAACAACATGCTACTCCACATAGAATTGGGCGTCATCATTTAAAGGCTTGGTATTGTGAAACTGGCTTCCTAGGCTGGTGTCTATACCTCCAAGTAGCTAGTAAACAGCCAGATAAAGAACTACTTTCTAATGCTTTATTGTTGCTGTGTTTCACCAAACATACAACATTTGCAAGCTTTTAACTAATTTAAAGATTAAAATCACAGTCTAAAGATTTAGCCCTGTGTACAGTATTCCACAGATCTGTTATAAGTGCAAACTGTTGTCATGCAAAAACTTAAAAAGAGAAATGCTAGATGAAAATGTTGGTAGAAGTTCAGAACTAAAGAAAACCTCTAAATGTCTAAACCTCTGTGTCTCTTCTATGATATACTGTAGGTTAGTTTGTCTTGCATCTTTTATGTTAATATACCTGATAGCCAATTATCCACCTTAATAAAATTATGTGTCTGTGTGTCCATCCACTTGCTATGTCTTTGTCTTTCCAAAAGATGGCGCACCACAAACATTAACACTACTTTTACAATTTCAATTGGCATATAATAGAGACATATGCACTGCATGGTGCAAACATTAACACTGGGGTCTACATTGATTTAGATTTCAACCCGTCATAAGCAGGTAGCAGAGTTAGTATTTCTATAATCCTTGTGTTTATCAATAAATTGTATTATGTTTCTAAACACGTGTGTGTTAAATTCATTGATATAGGTTTAACTGCTGGGAACCCTGTCTACAGAGCAAAAAATAAAATGGGATCCTTACTGAATTAGCTATTATATTTTTGCCATTGTTGAAAGCAGTAAATGATTGTTTAACTTCAACCAATTTGATTTCTCTTCTTCTTTAACATAATGGTTAGTGATAAAGAATCTATTCCAGTTTTATTGGACATTGACTAGGTACCAACACAGAATGGGAAAGTTATGTAAATGACATACTTCACTGGTCCAATTTACAGGTTTTCCTCAATTTGAATTTCTTTGCAATGAGTAAAGCAACAGGAGCACCCCGAGAAAACTCCAGCTCAAGCCTAGGACTCTGATGACCTCTGTAGGCTGGAAGCAACAGCACTAACCATAATGCAACCCTACAGTCATTACATCCCAAATCAAAATTCATATGAGGAACAACTTTGTCACCATATATAGCAAACATTTTTTCAAGTGATTTTTTTTTTTACATGGGAAAGGTGCAATATAAATAAAATGTATTATTATTATTAAATGTAGAGAACAATGGAATTAAGTAGAAAACATGTCTGTCCTCTTTAAAAGAAATGCTCATTAAGATGCAAGCACTCACTTGGGTTATATTATAATGTGCAATATGCACAAATTTAAGACAGCATGCAAAAAATCAGCCATGTAATTATCAAATTAAATACATAAAAGTATAGTGATGTTTGCCTACTGTACAAAAACAGAATTTATTATGCTGTCTCTAGATTTGCAATCTTCATGTGTGCCATGAATAAGAAGTGCTTATTCCAATGATACAGATAATCACTTCAGTAAATTAGATATCACAAAAATAGGCATTTCTGCTTCTGTCGGAAATGAAACTCATTGGGTTGTTGCAGTCAATTTTCTTAATAATAAGCTTGTTACAGCATCAGATCACATGCTCAGATTAAGGTTAGGGTTTTTAAGAAACCAGGTTTCTGCCTTAACCAGTGTGGTTAAGGGGCCAGGGCCCCTACCCAGCTAGTATGCCTTGATAGTCAAAGAACCGGGGGAGAGAGCTTATTCAGAACATTATCTCCTCCAGAATTCAAGAGGGCATCCTCCCTGGCATGTAGCGGGGCCACGAGTTTGGAGCATGGAACCATGGCTAGGGCCCGTGGCCGCTGCCAGGAGGCACCTGGACATTTGCTGAGCCCTGTTTGAAGTGCTACCAGAAAAAGGTTGTTGGACACCTGGAGGGTTTATGGGTGTCCTATAAAAGAAGCCAGCCATCACTACTCAGATAGCCAGAGTCGGGAGGTTTCACACAATACAAATACGCTTAATGATGAGATACTACAGGAGATTATAGCTACTTACAATTTTAAGTCATCCTGTCACAGGCAAGCAGTATTATGATGCAAACCATTTAAAGGATGATGTCCAGTGCTGTGTGGAGTAGCATGGTGTTGCTGCGCATTCAAGTAGAAACATTTGTTTACAGTGGAGTTCCCTTAACTATGTGGTTCTTTGTTTGTGTTTGTGGTGTTGCATTGTCTTACTTGGCTTGCTCTGAGTGTTAGGTTCTTTGCCGTATCCTCTGCAATTTTACTTGGAAAAATATGACACCTGGGCAGTGGTAGCACTGCTGCCTCGCAGTAAGGAGACCTGGATTCGCTTCCCGGGTCCTCCTTGCATGGAGTTTGCATGTTCTCCTTGTGTCTGCGTGGGTTTCTTCCGGGTGCTCCAGTTTCCTCCCACAGTCCAAAGACATGCAGGTTAGGTGCATTGGTGATCCTAAATTGTCCCTAGTGTGTACTTGGTGTGTGGGTGTGTGCCCTGCGGTGGGCTGGTGCCCTGTGTTGGCAGGATTGGCTCCAGCAGACCCCCGTGACCCTGTGTTAGGATATAGCAGGTTGGAGAATGACTGACTGAAAATATGACACTTTCTGGCATAAGAATTTTGGCCTTTTTGAAATGAGGTTTCATTTCTCAGACTGGGTTTAGCCACTGCTACAGATCTTAAGCCTGAGGAAATGAATCTGAATGGTGCAAATTCAGGGTGTCCAACTCCAAGACTCTATGGACGGTAGACTCCAAAGATAATCAGACAGCTATCTGGCTCCATTGAGGGTGTAACTAAGAGACTAAATGAGCTTTCTTATGGTTTTAAGCCTAAGGTCAATGTCTTTTTTAGTGCCTCTTTGTTTTGGAATTGGTCTGCAGAGATGTAATTTCAGCTATGATTAACACCTTTTATTATCAGGTAAAACTCAGAAAGCATGCCAACCAAATGTTTGTAGAGCTGCAATACAATTTTGCCACTCAGAGGAGTATTGCCTTGGAATGCATGTGGAGGAGAGGCGGCTGGCTTTCTACATTTCTGTCAGTTTGTTATTTTCTGCTGAGAAGCTCTTTAGATCACTGGAAGTCTAAAAGAATGGAACAATGCTCACTTTGCCCTACACCTTGAAACAAAATTAAGCAAGTCCAGAAAGTGGATGGATGGAAAGTATGTAATTACAGGCTCAGCGTGACATCCTTCTGTTTTAAATAGAAATTAGAAGAATAGGTGATTACAGGCATAAGCAGTCATACTTCACTACACTACTGTGGCAGCATAAATGTTAAAGCATAAATTTTCCTCTTAATAAGTTAGTGTAATAATCATAACAGTGATGCCATCATACAGAAGCACACTATGAAAGATTATACATAATTGAGGTGTAATGCATTCAATTGCTTGCTTGAATAGTAATTTATAGCCTCTCAGCAGAACAACACAGATAGATTTCTCTAATGGCCTCATCCAGAACTTGATTAATAACCTATTCTAAAATACTGTTAATTTAAGATGACAATAACATATTTCTCTGTTATGCTTTGCTTGCTTTTGTTTTGTTCTTTATTCAGGTTTAAAATCTAAAATGTATATGCTACTT
The DNA here is from genome assembly GCA_026402145.1 of Polypterus bichir lapradei. Classification (NCBI taxonomy): domain Eukaryota; kingdom Metazoa; phylum Chordata; class Cladistia; order Polypteriformes; family Polypteridae; genus Polypterus; species Polypterus bichir. The sequence continues at coordinate 16,203,818 of JANRMT010062822.1, forward strand.
GGCCATTTCTGGTGTACTCTTCTAAGATCAGCAATATTTGGTTCTAGTTGTGAAGAATAATAGTTGATAGAAACTTATATTTTTCAGATAAATCACTGCCTGTGGTTCACCAAATATTAAGCCTAAAAAACATCTTTACAGGATGTTAGTTCTAAGCCCTACTAAGGTGTAAGTTTAGAAAGATAAATGACATGAGTTTTCTCCAGAATTTGCTCACTCAAATATTAGAACAGCCATAAATGACATCTGACAAAATAATTTCTTTCAGAAGCGGAAGAAGGATGGCTGTCTCATATTCCTGAAAATTCCACTCAGATCATCATTCATGGAAATTTGCCCTGATAAGCATCAATGGAGATGGCTAGCTGCTTTATGTGTCTTCAGATACAGATTGTTTTGTTCCAGAGTTTACAACATGATGAATGCTCAAAGATGTACATTTGTCTTTTTATGATGTTTTTTGTTTATGTTATATTAAGAGGTTTTGCCCCCTGCTCGCTTCTCTTGCCAACCCCTAGGCCTGCGCCATGCGCTAGCCTCTTTGCAGTTCTGCTGCTCGTGTATGGGAATGCAGAAGTACAATTTAAACAGACTTTTATTTGCATGGGAATTGTTACTTATGCATAATAGAACTAATTATTTTACATTACAGCGAGTAATTAACCATATTTAAAAATAGTAAAACGTAATAATTTGAAAGTAAATTATGTTTCATGTTTTGTTAGAGTTATTCTATGCGTAATACGATTTTGTTCTGTTTGGCTTTGAAATTAACATGCAAATACTTTAAACTTACACTTTTATTGTAAAAATTCAGTAAAAACTATTTTTTGAATTAAATTTTCTTCAATATTGCATTGAATTTTGATTCTGTTTTTAGACTTTCATCGTGACAACGCAATGTATAACTGCTCGTGATTGAATTTAGTTTCTTTCTCTCTATTAAATAAAACAACCTTTTTCGAATTCTAATGTTATCTGTGGAAAATGTACTACATTACTTTTCTTGGATACATCCTTCTTTCTACAGTAATTCGTGCAGTGGAACACCGGATGATGTTAACGGTTGTGGATATTCTTTGTGATATTGTAAATTGATCTTTTCTTCTTCCGCACGATCACCACCAACTGTTTCAGCATAGTCTATTGATACGCATTTAACCAATTTGCCGTGTAACCAATCGACAATTTTCATGATAATTCATTTGACTTCAGCGTTTCTCGGTGCTGGGATTGCCTGTGTACTCATTTCTTCTGTTGATAACCCTTCGTGATGAAATTCTTCAATAAGATTTGGATATAATACGTCTTCTTTAATTGGGTACTTAAAGTGAGGAAAACGTTAAAATTTATAAGAGCTGAGAGAGCTGTAACTATGTCTGTCAAAAGCTTTCACATAAATGAGAGGTGAGAGTACCGTGTGCGTGGTTGAATTTGGTTGAGAGAAGGACGTGACTTTAAAAAATCTCATGACCAAAGTCTCGTCATGTGGAACTTGAAAAAGATCTGTTGAAAAAAGTCTTATCTCGTTCCAGGATTTTTTTATATAATAGAGATATATACAATTTTTGTTTCTATTATCATTTTTTCATCCTGCTTTTTATTTATTGCCAATCACTTTATTTTCTTTTAACTAGTGAACAAGTGCACTTTGTCTGTCCCATCCCTTTGAACCAGTTTACCAAGCAAAAACATAGCTCTAAGGATAACTGGGCCACAACAGCCTTCCCATCTTACCAATGTCTCAAAATCAAGAGAGGTTTATAGGCATTTGTCAAAAAATAAATGTAAATAATTACAGTTTGTAGTGGAGTATGCTGTATTGTGTCACTTTGTGTTTGATAAAAGCATATTTCTGTCATTCTGGACAACTGCTTGGTGCACAAAAACATAGGCTATTCTAGGGATTCTGGAAGCTTTAGGCAGAAAACTCTATGGGGCCCTACAACTCACCCTCCCCCAAGTCTCAACAAGGTAAAATTTATTACCATTATTTTAGCCCAGATAACCTAATAAACAGAAATCCTTTATTTCAATTTTTTGAAAAACAAAATCTACAATATATTAAAACATTAAGGTTATGTTTGTTCAGTCCCTCTGAGTATAAACTGATTGGCCATTTTGGCTTTGGAGACGACATCAAAAGAGGAAGGGTGAGTGTGAGAAGCACAAGGAGGAGCAAAGGCAAATGAGGCATGCTGACAGCATCACCTTCAAAGAGGGCAAGTATAAAAGCGGGCAGAAGGTGAGACAGGTGCCTCAAAAATAATGACAAGAGTCTGAGAAGCAGGGTTACGGGAACACGCTTGAGAAAGTAAGCGCCAGTGAAGAGGCATTCACACACACATGTGAATACCGGGGAAAAGTGCTGAAGGTACATGTAGAACAAGAGATAGAAAATATTTTCTAATTATTCTGTTACCTATCTTGGACAACAAAGCAAACATGCCAGTAACAAAACTATTAATACCACATATACTTGCGTTTATTTTTATTTAAAACCAGCTTCATATTTTCTTCTGATCGAATGCTTCATCATAGATAAGGGATGCTCTTACGATAAAGGTGTATGAGGGTGTGAGATACAAAAAACACAAAACTGTGCAAATATCGCTTTGGAATAGTTGGGTTATTACTGTGTGGTCACGTAGGCCCAATACATAGAAAAAAGGCAATGTGCTCTGTGGTTACTCTCTCAGGTGAGCGTTAGCATATCATAATCTCTTGGACCAATCGCGTGAGTTTTCCGCATTCGACTTATATGACCAATATTATAAAATACCGGAAATTATACGGTAAAATCAAGCCCTGACTTATCCACAGGAGAACTTAAACGCGAGTATATACGGTACAAATTATTAAACTAACCAAAGAAATTTTTATATACAAATTCTAGAAGATTAATAGTGATATATCGTAAAATTCAAGTTCCAGCATAACAAAACCAAATACTATAAACTGAGAAAACAAACTCTGTAAGACAAGCACAAAACCTGGAAAAGAGAACAAAGGTCCAAAATCCAAAAATCTCTATACTAAGAGACCTATTGAGGCCTAAAACTGTTTATCTTGGCTTTTGATTAAGAACCTATGGCCTGCAGTCTGATCAGGGCTGGATTAATCATTAAGCAAAATACGCATGTGCTCAGGGCATCAAGGAAAGGGAGGCACAACAGACATTTTCCATTTATCATGGACCATATGGTGCAAAACTGCAAATGGTGCAGTTGAACCAGGTTCCACAAAAAGGGACTCCCACACTAAACAAAACAATTAAATACATATATGTATACAATAATAAAAATAATAATAAAATAGTTATAAGAGAGGTAGGTTGGATGCCTTGTCTCTACTAAGTATAGAAGCAGATGTGTTATGTAAGATAAGTTTTGAGGATCTGATCAAAGACTTTGCAATTAAAAAAGTACGAGAACATTTTTCAAATATAAGTAAAGTGGAAGCATACAAAAATAAATATTATTTTCCATCTTACTGCAACTTTTGTTTCATTTTTAAAAATAAAATTCTATTTTACAGTGTCACAAACATGAGACAGAGTCATACAAAGGTTTGGGGCAGCCACCCGTATAATCTGGTATCCTGGCTGCAAAAGTAATTTTCAGCAAATACAGCACTGATGTGTACAAAACCAAGTCCAAAACAGAACTGAAGGAATAGGGAAAAGGTGGAGGCTTTTAAAGGGGAAGACAGGAAGTGAAGTCAAAAGGGTCGGGCTCATGTAGGTCTTCTGTCATTGGTGCGAGCCCGGATGTGACATCACAGGGGCCAGAGCCGGCAAGGTCTCCTTCCATTGGCTCGGTCCCGGAAGTGACGTCAAGAGGACCAGGTGGAATCTCCCGTGAGTGATCTGCAGGCAAGGGAGAAAAAGAGTCAGTGCACTCTGCCAGATCCCGGTATGTCTCAGAACTGTCCTTACTCAAGCCTTTTAGCTGCCTCCCATGCGCACGTGTGTGACAAGGCCCCCCCTCAAGACCCTGACCGAGAGGTTGTGAACCCGAGAGAGGGCATCAGCGTTGGCGTGAAGAGTGCCCCGACAATGAACAAGCGAAAACTTGTATGGCTGGAGGTCAAGAAACCACCTGGTGACCCGCGGATTCGACTCCTTGTGCAGGACCATCCACTGTAAAGGAGCATGGTCCATGACAAGGGTGAATTCCCGGCCCAGCAGGTAGTACCTCAGCTGAGTAATCTCCCATTTAACCGCCAAAGCCTCTCTCTCCACCGCCACATACCTGGTCTCCCGGTTCAATAGTTTCCGGCTCAGGAACATAATGGGGTGATCCGCACCATTGACGTTTTGGCTCAGCACTGCCCCCAGGCCTGTGTCCGAAGCGTCCGTCTGGAGGATGAAAGGTAAGGAAAAGTTAGGAGCTTTCAAAATAGGTGCACATGTAAGGGCCTGCTGCAAGTCACTAAATGCAGCACCTGTCTTTTCAGTCCATACCACAATGTTTGGGGCCCTCTTCTTTGTCAAATCAATCAAGGGCGCCGCTCTCTCTGAGAACCGGGGCACAAACCGGCAGTAGGACCCCGCTAACCCGAGAAAGGCTTGGACCTGCTGCTTGGTTCGCGGACAGGGCCATTTCAAAATGGCATCTACTTTGGAGCATTGTGGTTTCACGGTACCACGACCCACCAGGTAGCCTAAATACTTGGCTTCGCTCAATCCAAAGAAACATTTCTTGGGATTAATCCGAAGCCCGGCATCACCGAGTGTCCGCAATACCGCTTTTACCTGCTGTAGATGTTCCTTCCATGTGCTGGAATAGATGACCACGTCATCCAGGTAAGCAGCACTGTACGATTTATGGGGCCTGAGCACTTTGTCCACCAGACGCTGGAAGGTAGCTGGAGCCCCGTGTAACCCAAAAGGAAGGACATGATACTGCCAGTGTCTGCTAGGGGTGCTAAACGCGGTCTTAACCTTCGCGGAGTCCGTTAAAGGAACCTGCCTGTACCCCTTTGTTATGGCCAGTGTGGTCAAATATTGAGCCTGTCCAAGCCTCTCGAGGAGGTCGTCCAATCGCGGCATTGGATAAGCATCGAATTGGGAGACTTGATTAAACAGACGGAAGTCATTGCAAAACCTCCAACTCCCGTCAGGCTTAGCGACTAACACAATGGGGCTGGACCAGGGACTATGACTTTCCTCAATTACACCTAGTTCCAGCATGTGTTTGATCTCAAGCTCCACTTCAGCCCTTTTTGCCTCGGGAAGCCGATACAGACGTTCTCGGACTATAACCTCGGGTTCTGTCACAATGTCGTGCTCAACCAGAGAGGTTTGTCCGGGGTTTTCGCTCACTACCTCCAGGACAGACAGGATAACTGCTTTCAGCTCCCGTCGTTGTCTGGGACTTAAATCCGCCCCAAAGTTAAGGCTAGCCCTGTGAGCAAAGAGTGAACAGGGCTGACCGGAGGAGGGATCGGGATCCCTGTCCTTCCAAGGTTTCAGCAGGTTTACATGATAAACCCGCTCCCTCAGCCGACGATTGGGTTGACTCACCAAATAGTCGACGAGTCCTTTCCTCTCCTTAACTTCGTAGGGACCTTGCCAATGGGCAAGTAACTTAGAGTGGGAGGTAGGTAATAAGACCATGATCTGATCCCCCAGGCGGAACTCCCGGAGAGACGTGCCGCAGTCGTAATAGCAGACCTGTGCTGCTTGAGCCTCTTCCATGTGCTTTTTAAGGAGGGGCCGAATCTTGCCAAATCTATCGCATAACTGCGCGATATATTCTAATATATTTGTAGAGGGAAGAGCCTCTTCTTCCCATGTTTCTTTTAAGATGTCTAATATGCCCCGGGGTTGTCGCCCGTACAGTAATTCAAAAGGGGAGAACCCCGTGGAGGCTTGAGGGACTTCCCGATAGGCAAAAAGGACGAGGGGGAGGAGCTGATCCCAGTTCCTTCCATCCTCGCTGACCACCTTACGCAGCATTTGTTTGAGAGTTTGATTGAACCTCTCCACCAAACCGTTGGTTTGAGGGTGATATACTGCGGTCTTTAAATGCTTTATTTTCAGTAACTTGGCAGTCTCCTTGAACGTCTCCGAGGTAAAGGGCGTCCCCTGGTCTGTCAAGACTTCTTTGGGGATGCCCACACGTGAAAAGACCCCATGTAATTCCTGTGCGATGGCTTTGGAAGTGGCTGAGCGCAACGGAACAGCTTCGGGGTATTTGGTAGCATGATCCATGAGGACTAAAATGTACTTGTGTCCTCGGGCTGAGGGCTCTAGGGGTCCAACTAAATCGACCCCAATTCTGTGGAAGGAAACATCAAACAGGGGAATAGGAACAAGAGGAGCACGGTCCTTCCTAGGAATTTGTCGCAATTGACACTCCGGGCAAGAAGTGCAAAAGCGACGAACCTCCTCATTGATTCCCGGCCAGTAGAAACGGAGCTTGATCCACTCCAGGGTTTTCTCGGTGCCCAAATGGCCACCTAGGAGGTGGGGGTGTGCTAACTCACAGACCTGCTGCCGGAAGGTCCGTGGGATTAGCAGTAGTCATCTTTCTTGCCCATCATGCACTGCTACCCGATAGAGAAGGTCATTTTCCAACACAAAGTGAGGACCCTGTGGCATCGGCTGGTTAGTGCGCTGGCTGTTGACTAGGACCACTGCATTTTTTGCAAACTTCAGGGAATCGTCATTCCACTGCTCCCTTTTAAATGAAGCCGTCATCTCTCTAAATTGAAACCGCAAGACGGAGAGAGGGTCGGCGTCGACCTCAAGGGGCGTGGATACCTCCCGTTCTGCTGTGGCACTGGTGGATGACGTGTCGGCACGCAATGGTCCGGGAGTCGCCACGTCACTCAAGGCGGCCGCCTTGTCTCTCTCTGCCAGCTGATTACACGGCGTGGAGGCAGCTTGAGATGGCTCATCCCCGTCCATAACTAGGCCCAAGTTAACCCCAGGAGTGGTATGTGTCTCACCGCTTTTAATATTAGACCAGTCCCGCCCTAGTATCACCGGGTGTGGGGGATTTGGATGGACGGCCACGGTTAGTTTTTGTACCGATCCCCCATAACTGATGACACAAGTGTCGGAGCTGTACCAACGGATGTCTCCGTGGACACAGGTTATACTGGTCTTAATCTTTATCCACTGTAGCGGCAGCACAAACCGGCGGGCAACAATGGTAATGTTGCTACCGGAATCAAATAAGGCTGTGGTCTTGTGTCCGTTGACGATCACCACGCCAGTATGTGGGACTGCCAATGGATTAGCCAGAGCACACCAACCCCTCCTCGCACTCCACCTGCATTCCTCCTTGCCTCCAAGCGGTTTGCGTGCCCGCGGCTCCGCGGACGCCAATACAAGCTCTGAGTTGTATGGTCAGCAGGTCTTGGGATGTACTCTGGCTGAGTTCGACAAAGGGACGGTTCTTCCTCCCCAGAGTCTGAGGCCACCCTTTGTGTCTCCAGAAGCTCTATGAGCTCTGCCATTTTCTTAAACTGCTTGCCCCAGACCAGCTGGGTGAAGCCATGGGGCCACGCTTTCAGGTGAAGATAGCAAGCTACCTGCTCTATTATGTGGTAGGGCTTGTTTTCAAATGGCCGTAGCCACTGTCCTACCATTGCCCAGAAGGACTAGGCTTGTTTGATGGTCGGCCGCTCTGGGTCCAACCTCCAGTTTTTTATTTTACTCACCTGCCAGTCTAGGGCACCCCTAGGTGGTAAATGGGGCTCTGGTTTCACAGGGAGGTGGGCACTCTCCTCCGAGAGAGCATAATGAGCCTCTTTTGCCTCCCACCTCCGGAGCAGCCCAACTCTGTGGGCCCCACCCGCACACTCCCAGGCCTTTCTAGGTGGCCTAGTTATGCGTGCCCAGAGCAGAGCCCGTACCGGGTCTCACTGAACCAGGGGACACCCTCCCCGCCTGAACACTCGGCCCCGGTACGCTCCCACCTGGGTGCATTGCCGGTCCTGTCCCCTTCTCCTCTGGGATTTCTCCATCCTGCTGGCTACGCCAATGTCACAAACACGAGACAGAGTCATATAAAGGTTTGGGGCAGCCACCTATATAATCTGGTAGTATGGATGCAAAAGTAATTTTCAGCAAATACAGCACTGATGTGCACAAAACTGAGTCCAAAACAGAACTGAGGGAAGTGGGAAAAGGTGGAGGCTTTTAAAGGGGTCGAGCTCATGTAGGTCTTCTGTCATTGGTGCGAGCCCAGATATGACATCACAGGGGCCGGAGCCGGCAAGGTCTCCTTCCATTGGCTCGGTCCCGGAAGTGACGTCAAGAGGACCAGGTGGAATCTCCCGTGAATGGTCTGCAGGCAAGGGAGAAAAAGAGTCAGTGCACTCTGCCACATCCCGGTATATCTTGGAACTGTCCTTACTCAAGCCCTTTAGCTGCATCCCATGCACACGTGTGTGACAACAGTTCATTATTGTTTATATTTTGAACTAAATATACATGGGGGCATAAGTACTTAAGGCCTCTAAAGGTCTTAATACAGCTCATATCAAGGGCCTCACTCCACCACTATCAAAAGTAATTATATTATTAACAAACAAGAGGAAAATTAATTGAAAGAAACAAATGATTTAACAAATATTTAACAAAAATACAATACAGCACATACTGTACACTTCAAAGAGCAAAGAACATGATTTAGGAGTGAGACTCATAATCATGAAATGTGCAGTATACACTTTGTCAGTCAGTCATTGCCCAACCCGCTATATCCTACCACAGGGTCACGGGGGTCTGCTGGAGCAAGTCCCAGCCAGCACAGGGCACAAGGCAGGAGCAAACTCGAGCAGGGCACCAGCCCACCGCAGGGCAATATACACTTTGTGAATATATTAACTTAAACAGTTTGACATTTGGGAATACAATTAATAAACAGGTCAAGATTCATACATCCTACTCTTGTGTTTCTGCAGTGTTGCTTTCATTTTGCAATTGGTTTAATCAGTCTCCCAGATCTTGTTATAGTAAGTCCTTATGACATACTCTGTTAACTGTTCTTTGTAGCCTCCTGGTTCTCTTCCTTCATTGTAGAAGATGATTTCTCCACCAATACTGGCTCTGGGCTAAGCTGAGTCTCATTTTCATCAAGTCATATTTAGCTCAGCAACTGCTGAATGTGTTGGTGCATGTGCCAAGAAGCATTCACTCAACACGATCTCAGGGTACGTGGTGTCTCCAATAATCAATGCTGAGTCCTATCAAGATTTTACTCTATCCAGTTTTTTCATTCCCCCAGATATAGAGCAGTAGGCTGCTTTACTCAGAGATGCTTATTAAAGTAGTATGTTTGTTGCTGTTGAGTGGCAGCATCCTGCTGTTAAATTACAATGTGTTAAGCCATTTTGAATTGCTATGTTTCTTAAAATTATTAAAGTGTTTCAGAGTTCCCTCCCAATCAACAGCTTACCCAAACTGATACCTGTAGATGCTACCGTTTTAGCCCTGCAGACCATTAGCGCTAGTTGAGGATCACTCTGTTTATCTGAAAATATGTCATATGTACTGATTACATACAATATAAATTGGAGATACACAAATTCCAATGTGTTTCATTTTTTCTAATTAACACATTAATATTTATAAACCTACTGTATATTCCCCTTGATAAAGTCCAACATGCTTGTTTGGTTAACTAATAGCTAGGTTGTGCTAAAATTTCGTCCTGGCATGTTTTAAAGTTGCCAGGATATCAAACATGGCTATATGGCATGGCAGTTTTTACTGGATTCCAAAACTCTTCGCTTTCATTTCTAGGAAAAGTGATTGAAAGAAGAAGAAGGAAAAAAGCAAACAGACAGGAAAAAAAATTGCCATAAATATTCATTTGCATAAAGTAGTTGAAGTGGTCTGTGATTGGTACCAGGATCAGGCCTGTGTCCAGAAGATGAAACCTCTCATTTCTGGATCACTTTACACAAACATCCACAGACGAGAAAAACTAACACATACAAAAACTAACAAGATCAACACCATATAGAAAACAGCAACTTAATCAACAACAAACAGCAAAGTTGACACAACCAGATGAGGGGGAGTAACTCGTGTAAAGACGCATGTCACGAATGTGACTTGTCCAGGTCAGTGGTATTTATTATGAAAAAATAAAATAGCATGCAGAATGGAAACCCATGAAAGGTGGTTCAAAGAAGAAGAAGGAAATAAACAAGGAGGCTGGAGAAAAAAATGTGTCATAAATACTTACAAAAGGTTCTCATTTGCATAAAGTGGTTGAAGTGATCTGTGATTGGCCAGGTCAGGTATTAAATCAAAGTAACCTTTGATTGGCTAGCACAGGCAGGGATTTAGGTAAGTATGCATCTATCTAACTATCTTTTCTTTGGTTAATGGAGTGGGGAGAAATCTTTGAACTACTCCTGGATGCTACGCAATACCAGGATCAAACCTTAGGCTGAAACCCCACAATTCTAGACCACTTTTCCCAAACATATGCTTAAAATAAAGCAAAGAACCTCAGATGACAAAGCCTATCAGATACCAAACTGACAAGAACAAAGCCATATACAAAACTGTAAATAAATCAACACTAAGAATAAAAATTAAATGGAAATGACCAGACTAGGGGCAAGTACCACATGGAAAGACGCTTGTCACGAATGGGACTTCTCCAGGTCGGTGGTACTTATTGTGAAAAAAAATAGCATGCAGACTGGAAAACCAGGAAAGGTGGTTGAAGGAAAAAGAAGGAAAATAACGAAAAAACAGGAGAAAAAAATGTGTCATAAAAATTCACAAAAGGTCCTCATTTGCATAAACAAGATGAAGTG
>JANRMT010062822.1:16215557-16243669 GCA_026402145.1 Polypterus bichir lapradei
GGAGTAAAAAATGTAACATAAAAATTCACAAAAGGTACTCATTTGCATAAAATAGATGAACTGATCTGTGATTGGCCAGTTCAGGCATTGATTCAAAGTGATCTGTGATTGGACAGCGCTGGCAGGGAGTGATCTGTGATTGGCCAGCTCAGGCATTGATTGAAAGTGATCTGTGATTGGACGGCACTGGCAGCGAGTGATCTGTGATTGGCTGGCACAGGCAGGTATTTAGGTATGTATCTCTCTAACTATTGTTTGTGGAGAAATCTTTATTTCAAACTACCCCTGGCTGCTCTGCAGTACCAGGATTAGGCCTGGGTACAGGAGGTGAAACCCTTCTTCTCTGGAACACTTTTCCCAAACATCTGTTCAACACTCAGCAGACAACCTCAGATGAGAAAGTCTATCAGATATCAAACTGACAGGAACAAAACCATTTGCAAAAATGCAACTCAGTCAACCCCAAGAAACAAATTTAAAAAAGATATCACCGGAGTAGGAGGGGGTAACTGGTGGAAATACGCTTGTCACAAATGGGACTTGTCCAGGTCAGTGGTATTTATTGTGAAAAAATAATAGCATGCAGACTGGAAAACCAGGAACGGTTGTTGAAAGAAGAAGAAGGAAAAACATGAAAAAACAGGAGTAAAAAATTTGACATAAAAATTCAAAAAATGTACTCATTTGCATAAAATAGATGAAGTGATCTGTGATTGGCCAGTTCAGGCATTGATTCAACGTGATATGTGATTGGACGGCACTGGCAGGGAGTGATCTGTGATTGGCCAGCTCAGGCATTGATTCAAAGTGATCTGTGATTGGACGGTGCTGGCAGGGAGTGATCTGTGATTGGCTGGCGCTGGCAGTTACTTAAAGTAATCTTTGATTGGATGGCACAGGTAGGAATTTACGTATATGAATGTATCTGAAAAGAATCTAATCTTGTTTTATTTAAATGTTTTTATACCTCACAAGCTATTTTTAATAAGCCCAATTTTCAATATTAATAATTTATTTGTGTTTTCCATATTCACATTTTAAAAATATCTGGAAGTGTTTACTTTTAATAATCCGTATAAAGTATTAATATATTTAGAATTAAGATTAGAAACTATTAATTGTATTTGATTGCAAATGCAATTTGTGCAACATTCATGATAGTGTTTTTATTTTTCATTGATAATATAGTTAAAGCAATAGTCACACACAAAAAAGAGTGGATGTCATATTAAGTGGTGTACTTTAATTTAAAAAAACATGGTGTCACTGCGGCAATCGTTCTCCAGCCTGAAAGCACCTTCAATAACAAGTTGGGAATTCAATTTGAGGTCTCATGAAATGCCTTTGGTGGTCAATAATTGAAATACTTTTGAAGTGAAGATTACTGTGTTATACTTATGATAGTATAAACCAAGTTTATACAGCACTTTTAAAATTCAAACAAGGACAGTATTTTAATACGGGATGGCATTTTCAGAATGAAATCCAATGTCTTGAAGCACAAGAGTACATCCTATAAAGAGGCTGCGATTAAAGATAGACTATTTAATCAGATTTAGAGAGTCAAGTGAAATGCTGAGCGCTAATCTTTGTACCCAACACAAATAAAAACAAAAGGTAGGGCACTGTTTATAGAAAGTACTTCATTTTTAAAAATACAAATTAGTTGATTCTTTAGGATCACAGGGATCATCAAATTCGACTTCATATTTTTCAGACAGTCCAGAGACAACATCAAATGCAAAGAATGAAGCAGCCCAGTGCATTACATCAGTCCATTAAGGTATCACTTATGCACACAGACAACCACAAAGGGTTATTTTGGTGTTGATAGCTAATCTAAGCCCTGTATCTTGGAGAATATGGAAGGTAATCCCACGTGGACACAGGGAGAATGTGCAAACATGATATGAAAAGTGACCAGGCACAGAATTTCAACTGAATCTGTGAGGTATTCATCGCCATGCTACCATGCTACCCAACAGCAAATTTGTGAAGCATATAATTTGGTTGTGATTCCAGGAACTCATTAGGTCATTGTTTTTCTGCTCTCCAGTACAGATGCTGTCTTTACTTTTGTCTATTTTATCATGTTTCTGTAGAATTAATGAATGTATAATTTTTAGTGGAAAGTATTGCATGTGATTTTCAGTTTGAAGTTTTTAATATGTTGTGATATTACATGATTTCCAGAACTCAAAATTCTCAGAAGTACATTTTGTACGAATTAAAGAAATATAAAGATTCACAAGAGAAACCACCCTCAGATCACACTGCCATAGCTATCAAAATACTTCGCCAATATTTCTCGAAGTCCTCAAACAAGTTTTTTGCTACATTATTCTGTGCGGTACATTCCTTGTCTGACCAATAAAGACTGTATAATTTCAGTGAGATAACTAACAATTTCTTTAGCGATTTCTATAACATTCTCATTCTGACATCTTTGTTAATTGTAAGGGTATTTTGTCTTGTATGATGCATAAATATTAAATCACACCTTCACTTTTCAAAACTCTTCCTGCATAATTCATTAACATATTAAAATAACTTCAAAATTTTATTTCCCAGTTAACTGGCTGGATTGCAAAAAATTCCCTGTATGATAATCAGTTTATCTTCAAAACTCTACAACGATCTTTCAAAGTTGTTGTTACTTGTCATTGTTGCTTACTTGTAAAAGGTAGACAAGATCCTTTGATGCCAGCCTTCTGGCTATTCAATAAACTCTTTATAGAATTGTTTTTTGTGTGACCCTTTAAGCCAATGTCACTTCTAGCTGTGGGGTATGTCAGATTTGCCAACAGTGCCGACCATTGGATCATGTTAATCTAAATGAATGATAATCCACAGGCGTTTCTGCATTACAGACAAGAGAACCGACTTCTCAGCACAATCATGCTTTCCCCTTGTTGTGACGGCCAAAAGTGTGCTGCTTGACTGAGTTAGTACTCTGCAAGGGGTTAACGGCTACAGTGAGTTGAACTGCAGTCTTTGACTTTTATTTTACTTTTCCATTCTGTCATGGTATGTAGAACACAAAACAGTAAGATATATGAGCTTTTCCTGCTTGTGAGGTTTGAAGTCTCCATGTTCCTTATTTCTTGTCGGTGTATTATATTCATTGTACTTCCCGATAACCCAACAACGTCATTGGTTGTCAGCTTTCATGCACAAAAAACCCACCCCTACAACTAACGACAAAATTAAATCTGTTTTTATCAGAGTATGTTGCAGACTGGCTTGAGTGAGTCACTGGGCATGTCACATTACAAGTTTGGCTTCACAGGAGTGTGCCACTGACTTCCTCCGATTCACCAAGATTATGCTTATGAAGGCTAACACAGAAAATCCCTGGAAAAGTCACATAAGGTGACATAGCCTTTAGTTGCTAGTCACTGGAGGTATTTTACTAAAGCTACATAAAATAATTAAAACATTAGCTTTTTCAAATGTGTTCACATATAATGCAACAAACACTAGCTGGCATGTTCATCTCTAAATATCTGGCAGTTTGTTCAAATGAAACAGCTTTGCTTCCTGTGGCCTAATTCTGTTGAAATGTGGCACATATTCTTCAAGGAAATGTTTCCGGAAAGTTATTGTTTTTGTTGGCATATCTCAAATAGACTGAGCTATTAAAATGTTTTAAATTTCAATGTATCCCTTTGAAAAGCATTGTTGAATTTTCACAAATTGCTGTCTTAAAAAAGAGCTTCAATTTACAGATTCATTTACTGTTTCTCAACTCTGTTAAATTTACCTTGAGAGAGGTCGCTTCCATTTGTAAATGCTGCTTATTTTCCTCTTTTGCATGTCCAACAACTATTCCAGACTTCAAAACAATTCCCCAATATGAGTTAGTCCAATGCTAGGAGAGGCTTTCACACCTCTGCTCCACCAGCTCACTTCTGCTTCTGGTTCACGTCTACATAAATAAATAAATAGATTAATAAGTAAATAAATAATTTTTTTTTTTTTTTTATTTATTTATTTTTTTTATTTTTTTTTTTTATTAATTTTATTACAATCCATACAAAGCAATCAAGTTTTTACAAAGAGAAAAATTAAGAACAGATCGATCCCCACCCCTGAGAGAGAGAGCAAGCCAAACGGCGTTAAATTTAAGACTTGGAGACATACCTAAATTAATAAATTCTCTGTGCCTTTTGAACTTATTTTAAAATATTACTGATTAGATCCTGCCATGTTTTGAAAAAAGTCTGTACGGATCCTCTAATTGAATATTTGATTTTTTCCAACTTCAAATAATATAACACATCGGTTTCCCACTGACTTAAAAGAGGAGAGTTTGGGTTCTTCCAGTTTATGAGAATAAGTCTACGTGCCAAAAGTGTAGTGAATGCAATCACAATTTGTTTGTCTTCCTCCGCTTTAAACCCATCTGGAAGAACACCAAACACAGCTGTTAATGGGTTTGGAGGGATTGTAAGTCCAAGGCTATCTGAAAGGTAATTAAAAATGTTTGTCCAGAATAATGTTAATTTGGTGCAGGACCAGAACATGTGACCTAGTGAGGCTGGGACTTGGTTACAACGTTCGCAGGTTGGATCATGCCCTGGGAACATTTTGGAGAGTTTTAGTCGAGACAGATGTGCTCGATATATAATTTTGAGTTGTATAATTGTATGCTTTGCGCATATGGAGCTCGAGTGAATTCTCTGCATTGCTACTTTCCACTCCTTTTCTGATATATTAATTGAAAGATCTTTTTCCCAGTGTCCTCTTGGATCTTTAAAAGGGAGGGATTGTAAAATGATTTTATATATTGTAGAGATGGAGTCTAAATCCTTGAGATTGAGCAATATTTTTTCCAGCATGGATGAGGGTGCAAGATGAGGAAAATCTGGAAGGTTTTGTTTAACAAAGTTTCTGATTTGAAGATAGTGAAAGAAATGTGTAGCTGGAATGTTAAATTTGGAATGTAATTGCTCATAGGATGCAAAGACGTTGTCTATATAAAGATCTCTAAGCAAGTTAATTCCAAATTTTTTCCAAATATTAAAAACTGCATATGTTTGTGAGGGTTGAAAGAGGTGGTTCTCTTGCAGGGGTGCCACAGATAGAAGCTTCTCCGTCTTAAAATGCTTTCTACATTGGTTCCAGATTCTAAGTGAGTGGAGCACAATTGGGTTATTAGTGTATTGCCGATAACGTGTGTTTATTGGAGCACAGAGCAAGGAATACAAAGAAGTACTGCAGGAATTTAATTCTATTGCGGACCAAGCCTGTGTATGTTCTTCTATTTGTGTCCAGGTTCTTATCGCCTGTATATTTGCTGCCCAGTAATAAAACTGGAAGTTAGGTAGAGCCATGCCGCCTTCTGCCTTTTGTCTTTGTAGGGTCGCTCTTTTGATGCGTGGATGTTTTGAATTCCAAATAAATTAGGTTATTGTCGAATCTAATTGCCTAAAAAATGATTTATTAATGTATATTGGGATGTTTTGAAATAAAAAAAGGAGCTTAGGAAGAATATTCATCTTAACAGTGTTAATTCTTCCAGCTAGTGTGAGATGAAGGGTTGACCATCTATGCAAGTCTTGTTTAATTTTTTCCATGCAAACGGCGAAATTTTGTTGATATAGAGCTTTATATTTACTTGTGATGTTTACCCCTAGGTATTTAAACTGTTCTGCAATGATAAATGGTAGGTTATCTAATCTAATATTATATGCTTGAGAGTTCACTGGAAAGAGTACACTTTTATTCAGATTAATTCTGAGACCAGAGATCTTTTGAAATTCTGTGAGTGCTGCTAAGACTGCAGGTACAGAATTTTCTGGGTCTGATATATACAGTACCATGTCATCGCATATAATGAGATTTTCTGTTCCAGTCCTTCTCTGCTAATCCCCTTTATCTGATCAGTATTTCGACAATGTATTGCCAGTGGTTCAATGGCAATCGCAAACAGCAGCGGTGACAAGGGGCATCCTTGTCTAGTGCCACGTTCTAGTTTAAAGTAGTCTGAGCAAATGTTGTTGATGCAAACTGAAGCTTCTGGGTTAGTATACAGTAATTTAATCCATGCACAGATGTTTGGGCCAAACCCAAACTTCTCCAATATAGTAAAAAGGTATTTCCATTCAATCATGTCGAATGCTTTTTCTGCATCTAATGATAATAATATTTCTGGGGTGTTTGATTTAGTTGGTGAGTATATTACATTAAACAGGCGTCGAAGATTGGAAGATAAGTGCCGGCCCCCAATAAATCCAGTTTGGTCTTGTGATATTACCGAGGGGAGCACTTTCTCCACCCTTCTGGCTAAAATTTTTGAAAGTATTTTAACGTCGTTATTCAGAAGTGAAATTGGTCTGTATGATGCACATTGTAATAAGTCCTTATTTTGTTTTGGAAAGACAGTGATTAGTGCTTGGCGAAAGGTTTGTGGAAGAGATTGGTTATCTCTGGCTTCTGTAAATGTTGCTAATAAGAGGGGGGCTAGCTGAGCGGAGAATTTCTTGTAAAATTCTGCAGGGTAACCATCAGGGCCTGCTGCTTTCCCGCCTTGGAGTGATTTTATAGCATCTAGTAATTCTGATAACATCAGAGGTTTATCAAGTTCCTCCGCACTACAAGCGTCTATTTGTGGTATCTGTAATGTATCCAGAAATGCATTAGATTGTGTATTGTCTTCCTTAAACTCAGTAGTATATAGGGATTTATAGTAGTCTCTGAAAGTGTGCATTATATTTTGGTGTTCGACGATTTTATCTCCGTTCGTACTAGTGATTACCGAGATTGCGTTGCGCACTTCTTGCTTGTGAATTTGTTGAGCTAAAAGCTTATTAGCTTTCTCCCCATGTTCATAGTAATGATGTCTGGATTTGTAAATTAGTTGTTCAGTTTCTTTAGTTGTCAAGAGGTTTAATTCCGAATGTAGAGCCTGCCTTCTCCTATGTAGAGTCTCACTTGGTAGTCTGGCATGTTCTTCATCTATTTTAGTAATTTCGCTTTTTATATCTGCTACTTTCTTGGCCTCAGATTTATTTCTGTGGGAAAGATATGAGATAATCTGTCCTCTTAAGAAGGCCTTAAGAGTTTCCCAGAGTATCCCTGCAGAGATCTCGGGGGATGTATTTGTCTCTAGAAAGAATTTGATTTGTTTGGATATAAATTCAGTACAATTCTCATCAGCTAATAGAAGCGGGTTGAGGCGCCATCTGCGGGGTGAGTGCATGGGGCTTAGTAATTTTAGCTCCAAGATCATAGGTGCATGGTCAGAAATAACAATAGCATCGTATTTGCAAGATTTAATCTTAGGCAAGAAGTTATTGTCTATAAAGAAGTAATCGATCCTTGAGTAACAATGATGTACTGGTGAGTAGAAAGAATATGTTCTTGAATTTGGGTTTAAAAACCTCCAGGGGTCTGATAAGTTGTGATCAGTTATAAACTTTGTAATTATTTTTGCAGTGTTAGATGCCGTTCCCCCTGTGGAGGAAGTCCTATCTAAAAGTGGATTCATAACACAATTAAAATCCCCAGCCATTATAACTTTATGAGTGTTCAGATTGGGAATGGATGCCAACAAATTTTGTATAAATTCCTTATCATCAACATTAGGTGCATAAACATTTATCAAGATCATTTTACAGTTAGATAAGTCTCCCATAACCATTACATATCTCCCTTCAGGATCCAATACTACATCTGATGCTACAAATGGAACAGTTCTATGTATGAGAATTCCCACACCTCTAGTTTTCTTCGTAAAGCTAGAATGGAACATTTGGCCAGTCCAGTCTTTTTGCAGCCGGAACTGATCCTTGCTTATTAAGTGAGTTTCCTGTAAAAATACTATTTTAGCATTTAGACCTGTTAGGTGAGAGAGTACTTTCTTTCTCTTTAATTCGTGATTCAGGCCTTTAACATTCCAGCTTACGAAGTTAACTGTCCCATCATGGAGACACTGATTCTGAGTTTTTGATGTCATTTTATAGTCTTATTATAATTATAAAGACTGAGAGGATAGATTAGGTATATAAGTAAATAAATAAATATATAATGCATAAATAAATAAACACACACACTTTGGTATGAACACACACTGGAATGATTATAAAACAAGAAAATTCAAAAGAAAGTAAATGGTCTAATTTGGCTGTCATAGTCACAGTGAGGCATTATGCAGATGTATTGCTTGTGGTATAAAGGAGCCCCAGTAACATTTCTTGATACAGTATTTGTTGGCTGAAAATACTCAACATAGTATATCAGAGAAATAAAAATAATAATAATGGGAATTCATTTGATGCAATTTTTACATAGTTGAATTTCATTCTGTGAAAGCTACTAGCCTATTTGGGCTGCATTTTTAACTAAAGGTGTGTATTTAAAGTACTGTGAATGATGAAGTAACTACAGAAAATGTAAAACAGTTCCATATTTCATAACAGTTCCATATTTTCATCCTGGAATACACCTGAATGTATACATTTGCTAACTTGTTTCTCTTGTGTTGCACTTTATTATCTATTATTATCTAGGCTGTTTTATTTAATGCTGGTTCTACTGCATTGCCCACTCCCACTGTTCATGTTTACTTGTATAGGTTCTTTAATATCCTTTTACCTTGTACTTTATCATGTATTCAAATGATTGTCTATCAATAATAATAATGAATAATATTTATAGAAAGCCCATTGTAAATAAATGAATCATCAGGGGCTTCAAAAGCAGTACAAAACAATACTACAACAAATATGTAATCAAAAGTAACTAAATAATTAAATGAAGACATACCATTTTTAACAAGTACCATAGGTTTAGAAAATGATCACACCCCTTCGCTTTCTGCACACATAATTGTGTTACACATCCATCCATCCATCCATCCTTTTCCGCTTATACGAAATCCGGTTGCGGGGGCAGCAGCTTGAGCAGAGATGCCCAGACTTCCCTCTCCCTGACCGCTTCTACCAGCTCTTCCGGAGGAATCCCAAGGCATTCCCAGGCCAGCCGAGAGACATAGTCCCTCCAGCGTGTCCTGGGTCTTCCCCGGGGCCTCCTCCCGGTTAGACGTGCCCGGAACACCTCAAAAGGGGGGCGTCCAGGAGGCATCCTGATCAGATGCCCGAGCCACCTCATCTGACTCCTCTCGATGTGGAGGAGCAGCGGCTCTACTCTGAGCCCCTCCCGGATGACTGAGCTTCTCATCCTATCTTTAAGGGAAAGCCCAGGCACCCTGCGGAGGAAACTCATTTCAGTTGCTTTTATTCGCTATCTCGTTCTTTTGGTCACTACCCACAGCTCATGACCATATGTGAGGGTAGGAACGTAGATCGACTGGTAAATTGAGAGCTTTTCCTTTCAGTTCAGCTTCTTTTTCACCACGACAGAACGATGCAGAGCCCGCATCACTGCGGACACCGCACCGATACGCCTGTCGATCTCCCGCTCCATTCTTCCCTCACTCGTGAACAAGACCCTGAGATACTTGAACTCCTCCACTTTGGGCAGGATCTCACTCCCAACCCTGAGAGGGCAATCCACCCTTTTCCAGCTGAGGACCATGGTTTCGGATTTGGAGGTGCTGATTCCCATCCCAGCCGCTTCACACTCAGCTGCGAACCGATTCAGAGAGAGCTGAAGATCACGGCCTGATGAAGCAAACAGGACAACATCATCTGCAAAAAGCAGTGACCCAATCCTGAGCCCACCAAACTGTGTTTGTGTTGTGCATCTCATTTTAAATTTATAAATTTGCCATTAATACCCATCAATCTATGCTCAATAATCCATAATGACATGAAAAGGTGTTTTCAGAAGTTTTCAAAAAAGTTTTGCAGATTAATTCAAAATCAAAAACAGAAATCTCTCATTCATGTAAGTATTCAGACCCTTAATTCAGTACTTTGTAGAACCTCCATTGCAGCAATTACAGCTTTAAGCCTTTTTGCATAAGTCTTTACAAGTTTAGCACACATGGATTTAGGTGGTTTATCTACTTTCTTACTGGCAGATCCTCTCAAGCTGCATTAGATTGGATAGGGAGTGTCTGTAAACTACCATCTTCAGGTCTCTCAACATATGACATTTAAGTCTGGGCTTTGGCTGGGCCATTTAAGGATGGTAACAGACTTGTCCTGAAGCCCCTTCTGTGTCACCTTGGCTGTATGCTTCAGGTCATTATTGTGCTGAAAGGTGAATTGTCACCCCAGTCTGATGTAGCATACACTGTCAAGCAGGTTTTTTTGTCAAGAACCCCTTTGCATTTGGTTGTGCTTATCCTTCCCTCAATTCTAACCAGTCTTCCTGCCCCTGCTGCTAAGAAGCACCCAATAGTATGAAGCTACCACCAGTAGGGATGGACTTAGGTGGTGAGCTGTGCCTGATCTTCACTCGACATAAGGTTTGGGGATCTGCCCAATGAGTTAAACTTTGGTCTCATTAGATCATTGAATTCTTTTTCCTCATGGAGTCCTTTAAATGCCAACTGGCAAACTTCAGGTGGGCTATCGTAAGTGTCTGATTGATGGAATGCTGCTGAGATGGCCATTCTTTCAACAGTTTCTCCCTTCTCAGCACAGGACTTCTGAATTTCTGTTATATTGACCATTGGGTTCTTGATCACCCCTCTGAAGACCCTTCTTGGCCGGCAACTCAGCCTGAATGGATAACTAAGTCTAGACAGAGTACTGATGGTTACTATCTTCTTCCATTTCACAATTATTGAGGCCACTGTGCTCCTGGGAAAACTCAAAGCCTTGGAAATCAGCTGATATATGTCTTACCAAAATTTGATCGCGTAGGTCTACAGAGAGTTCCTTGAACTTTGCAGCTTGGTTTTTGTCCTGATATGCAATGTGAATTGTGGGACCTCATATTCACAAGTGTATGCCTTTCTAATCTAAGTCCAGTCAATTCAATTTGCCCCAGGTGGAATCCAGGGAAGTTGTTGACACATCTCAAGGAGAATTAAAGTGAACAGGATGTGCCTGACCACAATTTGGAGTGCCATAGTAAAGGGTTTGAATACTTACATAAAATATGAGATTTCAGTTTTTGATTTTTAATAAATTTAAAAACGTTTCTAAAAACATGAGTGTAAATTGAAGGGCAAAATGGCAAATTATCCCATTTAAAATAAAATCTGAACACTGTAAAGTGTGTAGAAAGTGAAGGAGTTGGAATACTTTCTGAATCCATTCTATATAAATAAACATATATTAAAGTCGAAAGAAAGCAAAACAATTAAAGCAAATTTTTAAATTAAACTTAAACCTATTAAGAGTCAGAAGGTTTCTCAACTGTTCAAATTTCATAATCTCAGAGCATAGTAAACAAATACAGTCTCTCCTCTTCATTTAAAATTAAATGAGAGAATGATTAAACATGAAGCATCGCTTTTACAAAGACCTTTCTGGGCTGAGATATATATATATAAGTAAATAGTCTCCAATATATTCAGGAGCTAAACCATGCAGGGCCTTCTAAGCTTAAAAAGTACCTTAAAAATTAATTTTAAATTCACAGGAAGCCAAATACAGTTTCTTAAGAACAGAATAATATGAACTCTTTATTTGACTTTGCTAGCATTGGGTCTGTTGCATTTTAATCATTTGCAAATGCTTTGCAAAGCTTCAAGACAGGCGAGTATAAAAAGCTTTGCAAAAATTAATTATGTTACAAAAAAAAAAAAAAACACACGCACCAGCCATTCTGCTGGTGTTTTAATAATGTTATTGAAATGATCTTTAAAGATCTAGTCAGAGTCAAAGATCATTCCTAACTTTTTGACTTAAGAAGGTGACTGCCAGCCAAGAGATGCTAAATTGTTCTTAATCTGATCTCCAAGTCCTTTGGGGCCAATGATGAGTATCTCAGATTTATCATCATTAAGTGTTTTACCCTATAACGCCAATGATAAAATTCATTCACTTGCTGAAACATTTATATTTTTGGTCTTCAGATTGATATAAAGTTTAATATTGCTAACATAAAAATAATAAAAAGATATTATGCCTCTCATTTACTTGTTCAAGGGGTAACAAATAAATAGACAACAGAAGAGGCCCCAACATTGACCTGTAAGGCACAACACAAATAACTGACACTTCAGAAGAACAATTCCTGCCCACAGAAACTGAATGCTTGCTTGCATCGTGAAGGGTGTTATATGCACTAAAATAAAAACTAAATGATTATATCCATCCATTATCGAACCCGCTATATCCTAACTACAGGGTCACGGGGGTCTGCTGGAGCCAATCCCAGCCAACACAGGGCTAAGGCAGGAAACAAATCCCAAGCAGTGCACCAGCCCACTGCAGCTAAATGATTATATAGCAAGCAAAATTATTTCAGAACTTTAAACCAATAGGCAGCAATTGGACTCCATTATCTCCATATTGCAGTATAAGGATATGTTTCCTTTACATGTAAGAAGCCTAACAGATATGTCGAACTACACAGAAAAAATAGTGATAACAAAAAGGTAAACAAATACATTTGCAGATTTTTTTTTCCACTCTTGAAAGACTCTTTGTTCCTTTACTTGGTGAGAGGGAATTAAAGTTTCTTTTGCTGATACGTGCATCTAAATAGCACTTCAGTAGCAGTCACTTGAAGAAAGAAATACACTCTTCCACTAGCAACACCTCTCAGCACTGCCAGCTGCAACCATCAAAGTGCAAATTTTAGCAGTACTGGAACAGATTTAGTTATAATCATAAAAAGTAGCTAACGATTTATACCATGCACAAGACATGTTTGATTAATTTCACAGAAAAGGTCCATCTGTTACATGGATTTACTTTAAAAAATGCAAGAAGTAGTAAAAAGAAATCAAGAATCAAAGTCTGAGGGGTTGCCAGCTTATCACATCACCCACTAATTCATAGTGAGATCATTTAGAGACTCCAGCCAATTCAACAAGAGGAACACAAGTCTCTGGAGAATACTCATAAAACATGTGGGCAACAAGGAAAAACTAAACAAAAAAACACAGAAGAATGAAAAAAGGCTCATCAGGTTGAGGCCTGGATGTCCTGCTTCTCTTATATAGAGAAGAGTGCAGATACAGAATTGCCTGGGACTGCCGGAGGGTACACTCAGTATCCTCTAGGAATTTCCAAATGATACCCAGTCTATAATAAATTCAACCCTTGTCTTAGTAGTAGGGCTGCATAATTAATCCTATATTAATATTAAAATGAAGAGAATCATCCATAATTTAAAATTACATACTGTGCAGACTGCTGCAGCACTGCATTCGGACATTGATACAACCATCTACAATTCAATGACACAGTCCAGTATGTGAATTAAAGCTAAACAAGCAGCACAAAGTCCTAACAATAGAAAATGGATGACAAATGAATTTCTGCTAAAGACAAAAACTTTGAACGTGAGCCACAGTAGGCTTTGTGCCCTAAGAACCAAGTTACTTGAACTGTTCTATAACATTTCAGTTATTATTTACTGCTCTGTTGCTGATCTTTCTGATCATAAAGTAGGTCATTATGATAGCAATTGACAAGAAGAATTCATAATTAATTGCAGAATTACAATATTTGAGGGTTCCTTTAGAGTGCCTCTTTCTCTTGCACAATTTGGCTCAAAAACTAATTAGCACATCATCACCTCATAATAGGCTTAAGGTTCAAGTTTGGTATTTTTCCGTTTTAGCTGTAGACCCTCCTCAAGAAACTGTTACACACAGACAGACACACACCTATCATCGAGATATCTATATTTTCGGTATCAGGGGACACTAAAACGTCAAGAATCATCAGAAACCGAGATTAAAATTTTTGACAAATCTAAAGCTTTCGCTCCTCCCCCATAGATGACAGGTTATGGTAGGGGGGTAGGGCACAGAGCAAAAAAAGGAAAAAAATGAAGAATTATAGTAAATGTATTAATTTGGATGTTGATGGTATGATAATGTGAAGGAACAAAAATTGTCATCATAGAGGTCATGGGCTGAAATTCTGGCTGGGATAATGGGTTTTTTCTTACCCAGACAGGAAGTTACAATGTAACAGATTGGCAATGGGTGCATGCCTTTCATGTGTGTGTGTCTATGAACAGTATGTGTATATTATAATAATAATGATAAATTGGACTGGACTGCCAATACTGATGCTTTGTGCAAGAGAGGACAGAGCGACTATACTTCCTTAGAAGGCTGGCGTCCTTCAACATCTGCAATAAGATGATGCAGATGTTCTATCAGACAGTTGTGGTGAGCACCCTCTTTTACATTGTGTTGTGCTGGGGAGGCAGCATAAAAAAGAGGGACAGCTCACGCCTGGACAAACTGGTGAGGAAGGCAGGTTCTATTGTAGGCATGAAGTTGGACAGTTTGACATCTGTGGCAGAGCGATGGGTGCAGAGCAAGCTCCTGTCAACTCATGGAGAATTCACTGAACAGTATCATCTCCAGACACTGACAGACTCCCTGCTCCACTGACAGACTGAGGAGATCATTCCTCCCCCACACTATGCGACTCCCACCTGGGGGGGTAAATGTTAACACTACACAAGATTATAGACTGTTATACCTGCCTCACACTCTCCACCTCGCATTTTTTAACTTGCACTGCATTTTTATCACTCTTTAATTAATATTGTTTTTATCAGTATGCTGCTGCTGGAGTATGTGAAATTCCCCTTGGAGATTAATAAAGTATCTATCTGTCTATCTTATTAATGTACAGCATGTCAGCAGACTACAGTAATTAGTAATTCTGAGCAGATCCCAAAAGTGGGGGATGCTACAAACCACGGGTGTCCAACTCTGGTCCTGGTGGGCCTCAGTGGCTGCAGGTTTTCATTCTAACCCTTTTCCTAATTAGTGAGCAGTTTTCACTGATAATTAACTCCTTTTCCCTTCAGATTAATAGCCCTGTTTTTAAGGATTCAGTCCTCTGAATTGACTAGTTTCTTCATTAAATGTCAACCAAACAGAAATGAGATGTGAAACGAACTGACAGATGACCAACTAAACTGGAACATCAAACTCTGGCCAATTTCACTCCAATCAATTTCTTAATGAGACGCTAATTCTTGCTGTTAATTAAAGCCGTTATTGAATATCATGACTTCTTGCAGCTCTTATTCTGCCACAGCAGACTGTTGATTTTCTGTTTTTCATAAGACCACCATCAAGATGTTTTGGTGATCTGAGCAGACCAACATGACCGAGACCTTCACTTTTCTTTATTTTGAGGTTAGCTGGTCATGTGGCTACTTGTTTTGTGTCTCATTATTGTTAATCAACAGCAAAAAAGGGTCACTAATTAAGAAGATGGTTAGAATGAAAACCTGCAGCCACTGTGGCCCATCAGGGGCCTCATGTATAAACAGTGCGTATGCACAAAAATGTTGCGTAAGAACATTTCCACGTTCAAATCGCGATGTATAAAACCTACACTTGGCGTAAAGCCATGCACTTTTCCACGGTACCTCATACCCTGTCGTATGCAAGTTCTCCGCTCGGTTTTGCAGACTGGCGGCACCCAGCGTCAAAGCAGTGCTACTGTTCCTGTGTGGTTACTCTTTACTTCTTAGACCTACATTCCTGCTGAGGTTTTATAAATACACTGAAACTAACAGCATATTATTAGTGTAATGCATCTGATTGTAATTAACTTACAATATAATGGTCCAGGGAATAGCCATAGTATTCCAAATACCATAACTGTTTTAGCGTTGTTACTCTCACTGCACCTTTTTTTCTTCTTTGAGCTGCTCCCGTTAAGGGTTGCCACAGCGGATCATCTTTTTCCATATTACTCTCACTGCACCACTTGGAGTATTTATATCACTGTATCTGAGTGGGGAATCACAGCAGCAGCTGATCGGAAAGATAATTATCGGTATAAGGCATCAAGCACATGCTTGCCGTTCAGCCATGGCAAAACGTTTCAAAGCCTTTCCTGTACGGACCTCACGATTCAGAAACAGGTTCATCCCAAGAACTATAAACACACTCAATCAATTGCTCCTTGTAGAACTGTTTGTACTTATAAGTATCACCTCACTGTAAACTTGCACTACAGATATAAAATTGTACAACCTGCGTCAATTTATAAAGTGCATATTTACTTATGATGACGATATCATTTTTAAGATGAAATGCAGCAAAAAATGTTGATTATATTATATAGATAAAACTTTAACTTCATTTAACTAATCCGTATTGCTAATAATCAAACATGTGAGGACACGGTTCCACAGCGCTAGCTAGTTCATGGATTGATCCTACCTTGTGCTATATTCTTACTGGGGCTGACGCGACACTGGAAGGATAGATGGATAGAATAATTAAACATGTACTATGAAGATAATTCAATGTTCCTTAAAAGTTTTCAAGAATCGTCGTTGTAAGCTTACAGATGGCTTAAACTCTATTACAGAGCTGATTGTGTGGCGATTGGGTATTTGGAGAAAGAAAAGTAAGGACAGGAATTGGAGGTTAGTACGTTTGAAAGAGACAGTACTGCTGCAATAATTTCATCGAAGGTCACGCACAATCACGCACCATGTTCCCCTGTTTAATAACATGCTTTAACTCCTATCACCATGAAAATGATATCACGTATACATCTCAGTATTTTAATTATTCAGAGAGCTGTAATATCACGAATGTAATGGATTCTGTGTCCTGTTGGAGCAAGAGAAAGCGGAAGCACGTGGTGATTCACACACATAGAGCAAAAGATCAAATACAAAGCAAAGCATTTAATGTGCTACTTTAATTACGATGTGATTTCAGAAACTGGTTAATTAAACGATTTTAAGATGAAGTTTATGATGTTCTACTTTAATGACAAAATAAACTATGTAATTAAAGTGGAAATTTCGAGATTGAACTTGACATTTTGTGCTTTTTTCCTACTGTGTGCCTTTTTTTTCTCTGTACCCTAATAAGCTTTCATATGACACTCAAACGGTGGGCTACAAGTCGCCTTTTCTTTGCGACTTTGATATGTGACTTCTTTTTTATTTTGGCACTGTGTGACTTTGTGAACTTGAGCTTTCGACTTTCTCCAACGCGCTATGTCACTTGATCAGCTTCCTTTTGTTGATTATACCACTGTTTAAATCAACAAATAGTATGTTTTTCATTGCCTCCATTTGGTATTTGCTGAAATTCTTATATTTTCCCCCGTGCTTTTCCCATTGTCTTTTCACAGAACGCTGAGCTTAAGGGGTATTTATATTGATTTGCATATTCAAAGAGGCGTAATTCTGGGAGGAGACGGGGCGGGACAGCAGGCGCGTGCACGTGCATTACTTTTCACACTGACCGGGATTTATGGGGCGGAAGAACGTGGAAGTTGTAGTACGCACATATTCCTGCATCTGGATTTTTCTGTGCGTAAGCACATTTTGGCTTTTGTGCTTATGTCATATTATAGTGCGAATTCTACGCATGGCGTTATGCATGAGGCCCCAGGACTTCAATTGGACACCCTTGTTCCAAACATCAATATGGGATCATATATAAATTTTAGCCATAATGTCTACAGGTGAATAATAATATACTTGAGTTGTTTCAGGAATTGCTCGAGCAAATAAATTTAAAAATGGTAATTAAGTTTTAAATACTGTTTCATAATGATATTCTGTACTAGGAAAACACATTTTCAAGATATATGCTGCTCATTGGGCATGGAAAAAAAAAAAGAAGACAGTGACATTTTTCTAGCCCTACATCAGATAGTAAAGCTTAAAAGCAGGTGCAGCTTTTATTAAGTCACAACCTACTGACCTCTGATAAGTCTCAGCAATACAGTCAGCACTCAGGTAAGCAAGCAGCTGGTGTCCTCCGAAAGTTAAATAAAGTCAGGAAAAAGAGAAAGAGCTAGCTCAAGCACTGGTCAGTACTTGCCCTCAGTTTGGCTTTTAACTTGAGCTAAATTCCTTCTTAGAAAATATCAGTAGAGTGTTGTACCGTGTTAGCCATAGATTGATACAGTAGAAAGTAGGGTGAAAATACTTAGAAAATACTGATCCAACAACATGGAGAGCATGAAAGCCATGAAGAAAAGGCATCCTAGACAAATACTGAAACAAGTACAAGTGCAGTGACATGGTGGCACTACCTGCTGTTCCAGCCCTCAGAAAAATTAATGTTAGTGGAAAAAAAGATATAAGAAATTATGCATTTTTGTTGATAATTGTAGCCTCTATTAATTATTTATTATAGAAAAATGTTGACACTCAAATTGAACTTATTAGCAGACTCAAAAAGCATGAAACTGTAAACATTACTCCCACAATTGACCTAAACTTTGTTATATTATATTTCATTAGTTTCAAGCACTGCTGCATTTTTGCTGCTTCTAGTGTTCATATGTTGTTCTTAAAAAAAAGAAGAAAATCGTCTGTTTGATGTTGTGTGTTTTATGTAACACAAAATGAAAACAATAATAAAAAAGGGCAGAAATTGCAGCTGAACTAATTATACCTGTAACACTCGTGCCCGGGCACCAGTTCAGTCAAGCAATAGGTTTTCGGCTACCAGAACCAGCTACGGTTTTCAGAAAAAGGGTTAAGCTCATAATAGTTTGGAAATGTAAAGATGTGTTGGAAAATAATTGCCCAGTCATCTAATTTGACATAACCTGAAATTTGTGGTCATGTAATGTGACATCAGTGTTAAGGCAGCACAACTTGTTTATTATTTTTTTCCTATATTACATCTAGTTGTTTTTTCTATTGTATTTAGACTTGGCAATAAGTGTTGGCCTATATTGCTTGGTTGGGGAAAGGATATTAAATGGACATAATATTCATAGCTATAATGTTATTGTATTTTTTAAATTATTTTTATTAATTTTAAGGAATTTTGCAAAGCTTAAAAATACGAAGGAGAATCAATACAAACAGGAGTTTAAACAGAGAACCTATATTAATTAAACTCAAAGATGAATTAAACATTTATGCAACCAAATAATATTTTTGCATAACTCAAAGGTTTTCTTTGCTTCAAATCATCTTGCTCCTATTTAAATTAAGACTTAGCTGGATAAAATGCATGAACAACATTAAATGATATCTGTTTATCATTACATGCAATAAAATGCCTGTCAGGAAATATCTAAAACTATTTTCCAATTTATATTAATTTCAAAAAGAAATACAAAAGGAATTAAATGGGGTTTACTAATATTCCTTATATAAATATTGTTAAATTTCCTATCCTTGAGTTACACACCATCCAAAACATTGTTTGTAGCTCTACTGAATCACTCGGGCACACATCACTACTGGTTGTGATTGTCAGCAAAATTCACAGCCACTCTATTTTGTCAGCTTCAGTGAAGACAGCCTCAGTTCGAGCAAATTAGTGACTGTGATATTTGGGATCACTTGTGGGAACAGATGGCAGCCTATTTTATATTATAGCAGTACATAGTTTTTACTGTACTTACATTGTATTATTGCATGCAAAATGTGTATAATGCTAAACCCAATGCAAATTCTTGATGTGTAAATTATGTAATACTGTATACTGTATGCTTCCTGAATGAGAAAAAAAAGAGAATTCAAATCCAGTGACAAAGAGGCTCTGAAGGATATATGGCCTGTTCTAAAGAAAAAGCTGACAGAAGGGAAGGATGCTTACAAAGCTAAAATAGAAAGCAAATTCACTCAGAATAATATGAAGGATGTCTGTAATAGACTGGGTATACAGTAATTACTAGACTCAAGCAATTCAGAGCTTATGATGCTAGAAGGGAATGTGGATAAAGCTAACACAACTAAACTAATTTTTTAATAGATTTCCCCACCCACTGCCAACTTCTTCCAATGACCAGTTTCCCCACACCATCTCTACTACATCAATAACTCCTACCACATCAAATAGAATGGCCAGTGACAAGTCTACCTCTGTCCATCAGTGTGGACTGTCCATAACTGAAAACCAAGTAAAAAGACAACTGAGGAAACTACACTAAGGAAAAGCTGCAGGACCAGATGGACTTAGTCCTCGAGTTCTTAAGGCCTGAGCTGACCAACTTTGTGGTGTCCTCTGTCACCTGTTCAGTTTGTCCCTAAGGCTTCAGAAAGTGCCACTGCTGTGGAAAACATCCTGTATTGTTCCTGTTCCAAGGAAGGTAGGCGAGTGGAGGATGCAATTATCTATCTGCTCCACAATTCTCACCTGGACAAAGCTGGAAGCACAGTGAGGATTATGTTTTTTGATTTCTCCAGCACCTTCAAGATCATCAAGCCATCATTGTTAAGCAGTAAGATAGTTGAACCTTTGATGTCCTGGATAATGTACTGTTGGGCAGACCTCAGTTTGTGAGACTCAAGAACTGTCTGTGTTTGTGATATGGAACACCACAAGGAACAGTCCAGTCTCCTTTTCTCTTCACGCTGCACACCCCAGACTATAAATATAACATCTGGTCTTATCACTTGCAGAAATTCTCAGATGATTCTGCACTTATGGGGAGTATTGAGTCAGGTGAAGAAGTTTTTTTCTTGGTGCAAAGAGAATTGTTTGTATCATAACATCAGCAAAAGCAAAGAACTGGTTATTGACACCCAAAAAACCTCTAAGTCCAGTCACTATTCAAGGAGTGGATGTAGAGGTGGTCCACTCCAACAAGTAATTAGGGGTTCATATTAATAACTAGCTGTACCCTGCGGCTCCGCCCGTGTAGTACTGAAACATGATAAATCAATAAAAACATTTGTTAAAAATGTAATAATCTGTATTGAGAAGAATTTACATTGATAGCTTTCATATCTGAGGGCCTCTTGATATACAATATTTTTGGTTTTGCTATTAGGGCGAGAATGTAACTGTGATCTCTTTGCCAAAAATGTAAAAAGTTGAGAAAAGGTATCTCTGGCCAAGCTGAATGTAGGTAATCTACAATGTCAAATGTTGGAACTGTATCTGATTGTGTTCAGCTCTGATGGGAGAACATCCCTCGCATGGGGAGAAGAACACATGGCCGTGATATCTCTACCAATGAGCAGATACCATCTAAAAAACATGTAGCTGTGATCTCTCTCTGAAAAACATCAAACATTACTCTTTAACAATCTCTAGATGATAATGTCTGCTCAACAAACAGGTATGGCTAGCTAAGTGGAGGCAAGGTACGCTCCCACACGTGGCAAGAGGTAGACTTACTCAAACGGAGGCTGGCATGTGAGTGAGGAGGGCCCCGCCCAGCTCCATATACTCCTGAGGTCCAGCCTCCTCCCTTGGCCCACAGCCACTCTCTCAGATTCGCGTGAATAAATCGGTGCCGCAACTGAACTATAATACTTAGCACAATGAGAGAAGTCGCAAGATCAAGCGGAATGTTCAAACAAATTATAGAAAAAAATCCCAATCTAAATCTAAATTAGTTCTCTCATGAAAAGTGGACAGAGAAAGAGACAGACTCTGGAATTTATATATAGAGAGAGATAGATCATAATACAAAGGAACTACTGTATATAAGAAAGGGCAGAGCAGGCTCTTTTTCCTTAGGAGACTGTGTTCCTTTAACGTGGGAAGTGACTTCCTTCACATCTTCTACAAATCTGTGATGGTCAGTGAGATTTACTGCACTGTGTTGTGCTGGACTTGTAACATCACTTCCAGAGAGGCCCACTGAATCAATTAGCTAATTAAATGGGCAAGCTCAGTTACAGGACCTACTGGAAGCTGTAGCAAAGGAGAGAATTAAAACAAAACTTATTGCCATTATGAAGAATGCTGCACATCCTCTCTGTAACACACTGAAACTCTGCTGAGGCTCCTTAGAGTTGAAACACCTAATGTAAGTTGGGATGTATTTCATAAAATCACTTCTTTTCCAAAAAGCAATCATTTGTCCTTTACATGTGAAGAACATCAGTCAATGCATACAAAAGTGCTTTACTTCTTTTGACTCCTTTTCATTAATGCCACAGCATATGCATTCAATTTTTAAAGTTCAGATTACAAAGAAATCTTTCACTAACACTCTGCCTTCTTTAAGCATCCTTAGGCACACGACAAGTAGACGTGAAACCAGTTAAGAGACGAAAGGATTTTAATAAGTATATATAACCTCATAGTCATGACTCCTGAACCTTGAGATGTTTTATTTTGTCATATATTAACTCTTATTAAAACGTCCACACATATATGTGTGGTCATTCATAGATGCTGGACATTTTTGAATAATTAAGAATTAATTCTGCTCCCTATTATGCCAAGACTTTTTTTTAATGGCTAAGAGTTCTGTATATGAAATTGTTATCCATAGTTTGTCTAACAACTTTACCCTTTATAAAAGGAAGATCTTTAACCCTGTAAGAAAGTGATTTGAAAATATCAGCTTCTAGTACGTCACTATTGACGTACTAGAAATGACACAAGTTATTCATGTGTCAAACCCATCCGCAAACCTTTACTTATTAAATCAGGGCTTCCTGTGAAGTCATGCCTGCTCCCTAAATAGGCATTCATCTTCAAGTATGCATCACTCTGCTTAGTGCATGTTGATGGGCTCTGCTAAACCTGGACCATAACCCTCTTACAGATCATAAACTGTGCAGGATTTTTATAAAAGCAACTTGTGGTATAAATGAAAAAGTTTAGATAGATAGATAGATAGATAGATAGATAGATAGATAGATAGATAGATAGATAGATAGATAGATAGATAGATAGATAGATGCTGGCACCCTGCCCGGGGTTTGTTTCCTGCCTTGTGCCCTGTGTTGACTGGGATTGGCTTCTTGCAGACCCCTGTGATGCCGTAGTTCGGATATAGCGGGTTGGATAATGGATGGATGGATGGATAGATAGATAGATAAAAAAAAACTCATTCTAATAGCATTACACAAGAGAGATTATATTCAGCCATTTGTTTTTAAGAAAGTAGAAGGCAAGCATAAGTGTTTAAGAAATCAATGTAGAAAGAAAAGTGTTTTTAATCAATAGCCCACACAATCAGTGGGGATTTGCTATTTTTTTAATCAGACATTTTCTGCACTTTCATTTTGCTAGGCAACCTGTCTAATCAATCTGGCACCAGCCACCACGAATATAAGTAATATATTCATATTACGTTCAATAAGTAGTGTGTTGCTTATTACAGTACAAAGTTGTAGGAGTCTATTCTTACTTACAGACATACACTCACTCAAAAAGTGCTAGTTTGGAGTTGCCATTCACTATCACCTTTACTGAAAATTTCTGGGATGTAACCACAGATCAAACAGTATTATATGCCAATTTTCAGACTTTTGAGTATGCGTCTGAATTTTCTTTCTTTCTTGATATTTTGGATAGCTACTACAGGCTGGTTGCCAGTGGATCTTGTCCAGTTGGTAGGGGCTGCCTTCTTGACTCACATCAGGAACACTAGCTATAAATTACAATGCAACAGCACAAGCTCCTGTTTCAGGGATGTGGATCTGATCAGTAAACAAGTGTGGCTGGTTAACCTTATTTTTTTGCAGTGAAGTGTAAACCTCGATTTCTGCTGTATAATGCTTTTATAATGAAATATACATTTTTAGCCATGTTTTATGTCAGAATGCCTTTGTAGAGACCATCACTCTGGATTTTTCTGATTTTGTTTTTTTATCGAAAAGACAAGTTTTTGTGGTGACAATCCTTCCAGTTACAGTGCCCTTTCATGTTTCAAACAACTCTTTCCAGACAATTGCTGTTAAACTTTATGGTTTAAAAAAACAAGTTTCAGTGTTCAGAAAAAAGTTACCCATTATTTTCAATTTTATTTTTAGTTTTTCAGAAAGAATTATTTTGTTTTGGTACTGAAATTAACACACACATACTGGTTATCTGCTTTAAAGCACTAGCTTTCTAATGCAAAATGCATGTAGTCAAGTGGGGGCGGCTGGTTTGGGGAAAGGGGTGAGAGGTTGGTTTTCAAGCTGCAGATTTTTTGGGACTTTTTTTAAATTCCTGTAAATTTCACAGTCAGGTAAACTTAAAACCGTAAAATTGTTGATTGGATTGACTTGTGATGTTGCTAGTTAACTTGTGTTGATGGAATGTTACCCTAAAACAGTTTAGTGCTTATATGATTAAAATGATTAATGAGTTCATTTTCATGCAGTTGTATTTGGTGAGTTAACTTGGGTAAAAAATAAATAATGAAACTTACCTTTTATTTGAGCCTATTCAGCACTTCTTATTCCTTTTATATGGCTTTATTCTAGAACATACTCACCTGGGGCCTCATGCATAATGCTGTGTGTAAAATTCGCACTATAACATGACGTAAGCACAAAAGCCGAAATGTCCTTACGCACAGAAAAATCCAGATGCAGGAATCTGTGTGTTTGCCAACTTCCGCGTTCTTCCGCTACATAAATCCCGGTTAGCGTGAAAAGTAACGCTCATGCACATGCCT
Source organism: Polypterus bichir lapradei (assembly GCA_026402145.1). Classification (NCBI taxonomy): domain Eukaryota; kingdom Metazoa; phylum Chordata; class Cladistia; order Polypteriformes; family Polypteridae; genus Polypterus; species Polypterus bichir. The sequence continues at coordinate 16,239,923 of JANRMT010062822.1, forward strand.
GCTGTCCCGCCCCAACTCCTCCCAGAATTACGCCTCTTTGAATATGCAAATCAATATAAATAGCCCTTAAACTCAGCGTTCTGTGACAAGACAATGGGAAAAGCAAGAGGGAAAATGGAAGAATTTCAGCGAATACCAAGTGGAGGCAAAGAAAAACGTACTATTTGTTGGTTTGAACAGTGGTATAAACAACAAAAGGAAGTTGTTCGAGTGACATAGCGTGTCGGAGAAACACAAAAGCTCAAGTTCACAAAGTCACACAGTGCCCGAAATAAAAAAGAAGTTGCCACATATCAAAGTCGCAGTGAAAAGGCAAGTCGTAGCCCACCGTCTGAGTGTCATATGAAAGCTTATTAGGGTACAGAGAAATGTCAACTTCAATCTCGAAATTTCCACTTCAATCACGTAGTTTAGTTTGTCATCAAAGTAGAACATCATAAACTTCATCCTAAAAACACTTAATTAACCAGTTTCTCAAATCACAGCACAAGTAAAGTAGCACGTTAAATGCTTTGTTTTGTATTTGATGTTCTGTTTGCTCTATGTGTGTGAATCACTACGTGCTTCTTAAACCGGCTCTCTTCCTCCGACAGGACACAGAATCCATTACATTCATGATATCACAGCTCTCTGAATAACTAAAATACTGAGATGTATATGTGATATCATTTTCATGATGATAGGAGTTAAAGCACGTTATTAAACATGTGAACACGGTGGCGCAGTGATTGTGCGCGACCTTCGATGAAATAATTTATTGCAGCAGTACTCAGGGGAGGCTCTAGGCTTGTGGCGGCCCTGGGAAGAGAAAGAATCAGTGGCCCCTTCGCCCGCCAATGTCAATATGGTATCTTATGCACGGCGGATGGCCACGTCTGTTGCGGACACTGCATAGCCGCCTCAGGCTCATGACACAAGCGTTTAACTTTTGCCAAAATGTGCCGCTGCGTTTTTAGCTGTGTCGTTATTTTCTCTTTTTGTTTTATAATCAATATATATTGGCGTGGCGGCACCTGGGATTTGACGGCCCTGTGCAGGTTCACAGTTTGCACATGCCTAAGGCCGCCCCTGCAGTACTGTCTTTTTCAAATGTACTAATTCCAATTCCTGTCCTTCCTTTTCTTTCTCCATGCAACCAATCGCCACACAATCAGCTCTGTAATAGACGTTAAGCCATCTGTAAGCTTATAACGCAGATTCTTCAAAACTTTTAAGGAACATTGAAATATCTTCGTAGTTCATGTTTCATTATTCTATCCTTCACGCCAGTCCCAGTGAAGCATACAGTGCGCTGCAGGAACAATCTGTGAGCGGAGCGCCAGATCCTTGCTAGCGTAGTAACACTGTGTCCTTTAATTATTAACAATATAGATTATTTAAATGAAGTTAAAGTTTTATCTGTGTAATATAATAAACATATTTTGCTGCATTTCATTTTAAAAATGATATCGTCATCATATGTAAATACGCTGTTTATAAAGTAGCTCAGGTTGTGCAATATTATAACTGTACTGCAAGTTTGCAGTGAGGTGATTGTACTTAAAGTACAAACAGTTCTACAAGGAGCAGTTGATGGGCTGATTGATTGTGTTTAGAGCTCTTGGGATGAAACTGTTTCTGAACCACGAGGTCCGTACAGGAAAGGTTTGAAGCTTTTGCCGTGTGAGAAACAGTTTAAACAGGAAGCATGGCTGAGGCAGCGTGTGCTTGATGCTGTATACCGATAATTCTCTTTCTGATCAGCTTCTCCGAGTGGTACAGTTAGAGTAATATGGAAAAAGATGATCCGCTGTGGCAACCCCTAACGGGAGCAGCTGAAAGAAGAGAGAGTAACAATGCTAAATCAGCTATGGTATTTAGAATAGTTTGACCATTCTGTGGGTCATTATATTGTTACTGGTTAATTACAATCAGATGCATTAAACTAATAAACAATATGCAGTTAATTTCAGTGTATTTATAAAGCCGCGTCAGGAAAAGAAAGGATAACCACACAGGAACAGTAGCACTGCTTTGATGCTGGGTGCCGCCAGTCTGCAAAACCGAGCGGAGAACTTGTGTACGACAGGGTATGAGGTGTCGTGGAAATGTGCGTGGCTTTACGCCAAGTTAAGGCGTAACTCTTAGGACACAATTCTTCTGCCATTTACTGGATGAAATAACATCATGCCATAAAAAAATCATGACTATGTCTATGCATTTTGCCACTTTTTGCTAACTCATCAATATTTATGAGCAGAGCAAAATGTAATGAAAAACACAATCGCAAATGAAAAGCTATAAAGGCAGCTTGAGAATAAACAAACTGAAACTGAAATGTTGCTGAAATCGAGCAACAGTGATGACAATGTGAATTGGTCATCTAGCGTTAATAAGGAAAGTGAAACTGATACATGACAAGCTACTGTATGACTGAAAAGCCGTGATATGCCCAGTGGATCCGATCACATGATGCGTCTCTGTGATGTGGGAGTAGCTATGTGACAAAAAGGTGAAAAAAATTCAAGGACAAGCAAGATGTTAGCCCCTGATCAAAATGCAGCAACTGCCAATATTTGTGTCAGGGGAAATGTGGAAGTCACTAAGCCTTGCGCTGAAGTAGCCTGTTATAACACAATGGGCACATCCACCATGAGGATCAGGCACTGACATTTGACCCTCTAAAATTCAAGCTAAAGAAAAAATATTATAAGAAAAGTGTGTAAAGAAACAGACTTCTAATGTTCCAATCTCATTGGGCTATGCATGGGTGACTGTTTCAAAAAATATCACAAAAGAACATGTAATAAATCTGGATCAGTACAGCAGTGGATACTAGACATACTTTTCCTACTGTATTTATGTTGATGCTTTGGTATTTATATATTTCTGTTACACGTAGTAAAAAATTTTCTTGTTGAAAAATATTCAACATTTTGCTAAGGATGCTGCATTAGTTAGGCTATGTGAAAATGATACATTTTTCTGGAGTTTCTAATTTAAAAGTATAAGCACATTAAACTGTATTCAGTACTTTGTGCTCTGGTACATTATATTTATTAATTTCTAACATTCATAAAAAATACTTACTTTTAGCCAGACCATCTGCAAAGTAATAGTAACCAATTACTTGTGTTTACCAAAAAATTAAAAAAACACACAATGTGGTCAACTTCAGACAGAGCACAGCTTAGTGTAGGTGGTGCCTGTTGCAAGGACATTCTTACCATCCTCCTTCTTCTCTTGAGTACAGTGGATATTATACATGATCTATTTACACCTAAATGCATTAATATTTTACAAACAACTTAATGAATATGCTACTAACATAATCACATATTTTAAAATATAACACATTTAAGAATACTTTATCTATTTTTGATTACCTCTGGTGGTGCAATAAATTCACTTCCTAAAACAGTGTCCTGGTTCCTCATTGTGTGGAGTTTGCATGTTCTTTCCACGTCTGCATGGGTTTCCCCCCACAAGGCAAAGACATGTAGAATAGAAGTCTGTTCCTGCCTTGCACTCTATGCTAGCTGGGATAAGATCCTGCAAACATGTTCAAGACAAAGTGGGTTAGAAAATGACTCCTGGAACTATTATTGCCAATTCATGCCCCTTTGGGTAATAAAGACTGTACTGTGTTAGTTTTTAATTATGTTAACTGTAAATTGATTTGTGAAAAAGTGTTTAAAACTGTTGGAAGTGGAATTTCAGGTAGATAGATAGATAGATAGATAGATAGATAGATAGATAGATAGATAG
>JANRMT010062822.1:16243679-16259947 GCA_026402145.1 Polypterus bichir lapradei
TAGATAGATAGATAGATAGATAGATAGATAGATAGATAGATAGATAGATAGGGCCTTATTTATCCTACAGGTAAAATTAGTTTTTTTTTACAGAAGCTCTTTAAATAAATAAATGCATAAAGAGCTAAGTTAAGTAATGATAATCTCAAAAATATGGGTCTTAATTAAATGATAAAGCTGACAGAATGTTTTTACTTGCAAACTGACATATTTCTGTTTTCGTAGTAATTCATTAATGTGTTGACTGTTGAGCTCCTGCATAGAAAAGAATAAATCTGTAGAGGATGGCCGGGATGCCCCTTCTGTATATGGTCCAGGGGAAGAGGCATGGACTGATCAGTACCTCCCCCAGGACTCTAGATGGCAGCCCCCCTGGGTGGCAGTGGTGCCTTGGATTCCCGCAGGGCTCCATTGGAGATGGAGTTCTCTACAACCCTGTTGGGATCTGGGGGTGCCACCAGGGGGCGCTGCTGTAGTCCCTGAGCCCATGTGGGTGGTTCTTCCGCCACACCTGGAAGTGCACCTGGGAATTGCTCATGAAACACCTGGAGCACTTCCAGGTGGGCGATAAAAGGAGCTAGCAGCCACCATTCCGGGAGCCAGAGACGGGAATAGAGGGACTAAGCTTGCTGGAGAGGAGTGGAGGAGAAAAAAGAAGAATAATTGTGGTGATTGTGATATTGTGCTTGTGGGACTGTGTTGTGCCTGGGGGAATGGGGAAGGCATTGCCCACAGGCAGAGGAAAAGAAAAATAAAAACACTTCTGTTTTTATTAGTGTGCCTCCGTGTCTGTCTGTGCTGGGTCAAGTGCTGGTATAGCACCTTTGTCACAACATCACAGTATAATAGAGACATAACTTATTAATGTTTCCATACAGACTAAATGGTTAGATGTTAAAAAACTACCAGTCACAAGAAGAAAAGTAACATATACAATGAAATATTAAAAAAGTAGATTCAATTAAGCATAAGGAAATTAAAGCTTTGTTAATCTGAGCAAACTCACTTTCCTTTCCTCTTTTTATTTTGCACAACACTTATAACTTAAATAAACTTTACCTGACTTGCATTTATCTCAGCAAATTAACAAAAGAGCAATCATGCAGTAAGGCAGAAATAACTAACAAGTTACAGGGCTGAGTAACACGCTGGATTCCTTGATGGAAGACATGCAGTGAGTAAGTTGAAGTTGGCTGTCAGAGTTTTTCAGGACAGTCAATCTTTAAAGCATTTATCATGCTAGGCATCATGGGAGCTGCCAAAAAGAGAGCTGTAAGATCCATAAAGAAAGGAGAGAGCTACTAGGTGGTTATGGATTAAGAGGGCTGATCAGTAGGTGGTTGATGCTGAGACACAACTTGCACAACCCAGTTAAGGCAAAACCTGCACAACCCAGTTAAGGCAGAAAAAAATATCTATATTTACATGCACAAGTACTGTAGTGCTTCTCCTTTGGCAAAACGCTCCATCGTCATTAAACTGCACAAAGGAGTTAAGCATAATCATTGGACACCTTGGATGCAAAAACAAGCATGAAGCCTGTGATCATTTTCTTGTTTTTTATAAATATGTTTACTCCTTCATGGGCTATGAAGTAAATCACATTCATCCCCTTTTTACATCCTCAACCTGAGCCACAGATGATTTGACATATGAGCACTGGCTGCTGCATCACACAATGTCACAATTTCAACATATCTATAGCAAATAGCTGGATTATACTGACACTTTATTGCCTTATAATGGCAGCTTATTAATATGTTTCTTTTACCAGACTACATGCAGCACACTCTTCTGTATGGTTTTACAATTGAGCGCTCCAAAGCTACATGTGCTTCATGCTTTTCACCCAGTCCTGCTGACATAATAATAAAGCATCTATTTTTACTTCAATAAATAAATATTGTGTTGGTTAACTCATTACTTTAAACCAGGGGTCTTCAACACGTCGCTTGGGAGCTACCGGTAGCTCGTAACCCCTTTCCAAGTAGCTTGCCAAAGGGTTAATGAATCCTACATAAATTAGAAAATTTAATTAGGCAAATTAGGGGTGGGTGATTTAAAAACAAAATCAAATCACGATCTTTTTAACACAAAATCACAATCCACAATCTGAATTGCAATCTATCTTTTCAATGTGGCATACACTTAAGAGACTCGACTCAAACTCATCAAGACCTAAGTAACACTTTATTTTAAATATCAAATAAAGTTGAATTCAATTGTTCTCTTGTTCATTAGCTAAGCGGAGTTAAGGTACATGCCCCAATGCTGGTGAGTGAGGGAGGAGGGCCCCTCTACTCGGCCTGCTGCACGTCTCTCGGATTCCCACAAGTAAAGCAGTACAGCAAGCAAACTATTATACATTTCAAAATGAGAGAAGTCGCAAAATCAACTGGAATGTTCAAGCAAATTATAGAAAAAAACCCAATCTAAATCAGTTAAGTAGTTCTCACGTGAAAAGCGGACAGACATACAGACAGATGTTGGATTTTACAGTATATATTATATATTAGATTAGAACAATATAAAAGATTACGATCTTTATGATTCGCTTGAAAATTAGATTATGGACGTCTTTAAGATCGTTCACAATCTAAAATCATCAGATCGCGTAACTCAAAATCAAATTTGATTAGTCATTCGGCAAACCAACTTACATGTATATCCAATCTAATTCATAGGTGCCCCATCCCCTTCTTACACAAAATGATTATTTCCCAATTAGCTGTCAATCAAACAGTTGCGCTGCTGTCAAGCTTGATAAGTCAGTGGTGATGGGAGATGGGCAGCAACCATGGCCGCGGCAGGTACCCATACCAATAAGATGTTAAAAACATACTATTTTCATGAACAGTGGGAGACAGAGTTTTGCTTCACAAATGTAAATGATAAGTGTGTGTGTATGATCTGCAGTGCAAGCGTGTCAGTCGGTAAAAATGTAACCTGGAGCACCATTTCATCAATGTCCACAGCAACTTTAGTGGGACTTTCCTGCATGTAGCAGTCAACGAAAAGAGAAGATAAAGGAGCTGAAAACAACGCTTTAAAGACAACCATCTCTGTTCACCAAACCTACAAAGAAGGCCAATGCAGCGACAGAGGCCTCATTTAAAGTGGCGCACATCATAACAAAGCACAAAAAGCCCTTCACCGATGGCGGGATTGTAAAGGAGGCTATGACCATGGTGGCTGAAATGTTATTCAGGGACCATAAAAGTAAGACAGAAATATTGCCGATATACAACTTGGTGCAAATACTGTGGCAAGGAGAGTGTCTGCACTGTCTGTGGATGTGGGAAAACAGCTGGAATTAGACATGCAGAAGTGCAAATGGCTTTCAATTTAGTGTGATGAGTCTGTCGATTCCAGTGTTACAACCCAGCTGGCTGTTTTCCTTCGGATGGTGTTTGCTGACTTTTCCACCAAAGAAAAGATTTTGGCCTTACTTCCACTGAAAATTACAACCAGGGGAGATGATGCAGTGAAGTACTACTTTGTAGAAAGAAAGATCCCTGTTGAAAAGCTTGTGTCTGTCAGAACTGAGGGAGCACCTGCTGTGATTTGTCGTCACTCAGGATTTATTGCGCACTACAAAGTGGACCCGGACTTTCCTTAGTTTCTGAACTATCATTGCATCATTCACCAACAGGCTATATGTGCAAAAGTTATGGAATTTGACCATGTTGTGGCGCCTGTTGTTAAGATCATCACCTCCATTTGAGCACAGGCAAAACAACACTGGAGCTTCAAGCTGTTCCTGGAGGAATACTCTGTGGAGTATGGGGATCTCCTCCTCCACACTAAAGTCAGATGGCTAAGTTGGGGTAAGATACTGAAGTGCTTTCTTTCCTTGCTGGGTGAAATCAAGCTTTTATGGAAACAAGGGAGGAAGATACCACCCTATTATCGGATGCAGAGTGCCTACTTGATCTTGGTTTCCTGACAGATGTAACTGAGAAACTTAACCACCTGAACAGACAGTAACAAGGCAAAGATAAAAACATGTCTAATATGATCAATGCTGTTAAGGCATTTAGTGCAAAACTGTCATTGTACATCCAGCAAGTGAAACACAAAAGGTTTCAGCACTTCCACTCTGCAGCCAGCGTTTTAAATGTTTCCAAGTATTGCAATCTCTTGTCAAGGCTTGGACAGGAGTTTGTAAGCAGATTAGGTGACTTTGAGAAACTTGAGCCCTGTGTGACATTTATGGACAATTTATGGACAATCCCTTCATGGATGTGGACATAAGTGAGATTTCACGACAGATGGCTGAACTGTTCTGTGTTGGTGCTGTAGAAATGGAAATTGAGGATATAAACCTTCAAAATAATGTGCAATTAAAGTCTCAACAGCATTCTCAGTATTTCTGGAGCTTAGTAGAGCCAGATAACTACTGTATAAGAATCTTCACCAAGCAGCTTTGTAAATATCTAATAACAATATTGTTTGGGTCTACATACATGTGAGTCTGCTTTTTCTGACATTAATATCATGAAATCAAACTTCAGAACAAGACTGACAGATGAACATTTAAATGACTCCATAAGAGTGAACCTAAGTGGCTACACTCCACCATACACCTCTCTTGTTGACTCCATGCAGTGCCTGTCATCTCACGAACTAAAAAAGACTGAATACACATTACACATACAACTAGACATGTGAATACTCTTGTGAAGTGAAACAGTGACATGTAACAAAATGACAAATGAATAAGTAATAGCTGTGTATTTATAATTGCATTGTTTTGTTTTGACAGCATTCATGTTTTAATTCAATAGTGTGAGATACACTAGAAAATGCATACAGACATACAAAATGCACTTGCAGGTGAACTAAATATTTTTTGTAATATTTTAATGCAAAATGTGAGTTGTGGAAACCAACATTTTGTAAATGTTCAGGCAAAACAAGTTTATTCAGTTTGTTTGGGTCGAAATATGCTATGAGAATAAACGTTAGAAAACATGAGTAGCTCTCAGCCATTCTCATTTTGTAAAAGCAACTCTCAGGGGGGGAAAAAAGGTTGGAGACCCCTGCTTTAAACAGTAATTGGCCTACTTAACACACATTTACTTTTTTATTGTGTGTCAGCTAAGTCATCACAACAAGAATAATAAAGCACTAGATGATACACAAAGGAAAACAAATAATTTAATTTCTGGACTAAAGGGTACATCTTAAAACTGGCAGGTTAAGGAAATTAAAATTTTGTTATTTTTGAGAAAAAAAGACAGTTGCTGATGTAAGCAATCTAAGGATATGGTGTACAGTAATCCCTCCTCGATCGCGGGGGTTGCGTTCCAGAACCCCCCGCGATAGATGAAAATCCGCGAAGTAGAAACCATATGTTTGTATGGTTATTTTTATATATTTTAAGCCCTTATAAACTCTCCCACACTGTTAACATTATTAGAGCCCTCTAGACATGAAATAACACCCTTTAGTCAAAAGTTTAAACTGTGCTCCATGACAAGACAGAGATGACAGTTCTTTCTCACAATTAAAAGAATGCAAATATATCTTTTCTTCAAATGAGTGTCTGCATCAGGAGCAGAGAATTTAAGAGAGAAAGCGAGCGCTCGCAAAGAAAAGCAAACAATCAAAAAATCAATACGTGTGCTTTTAAGTAAAGCGGCATTTTTCAGAGGAGCGTCAGTATCTTCTAAGCAAACAGCCTCTGTTGAAACAGCCCCTCTGCTCAAATCTCCTCCGTCAGGCGCAGAGAACGTCAGAGAGAGAGCGCGAGATTAAAGCAAACAATCAAAAAATCAATATGTGTGCTTTTGTGCTTTTAAATATGCCGAGCACCGCAATAAAGCGGCATTTTTTAGAGGAGCGTCAGTATCTTTTAAGCAAACAGCTTCTGTGCAAACAGCACCTCTGCGCAGAGAATGTCAGAGAGGGTGAGAGAGAGGCAGAGACAAGCAAACAATCAAGCACCGCGCGGGAAGCATATCTTATAGCATTGAAGAGTTTTAGTTAATATGTAATACATGCTCTGATTGGGTAGCTTCTAAGCCATCTGCTAATAGCGTCCCTTGTATGAAATCAACTGGGCAAAAAAACTGAGAAAGCATGTACCGTAAATTAAAAGACCCATTGTCCGCAGAAGTCCGCGAACCAGCGAAAAATCTGTGATATATATTTAGATATGCTTACATTTAAAATCCGCGATAGAGTGAAGCCGCGAAAGTCGAAGCGCGATATAGCGAGGGATTACTGTATTCACTGAGAGATATTTTAACTGGAAATGGATCAGGCTAATCATTTGACTAAAAGCAAACAGGAGTTAATAAATAATAATAAATGAAGTTCAAAAGGTCCAAAGGATGAAGTGAATGGTCAAAACTGGGTTAACAAGAATATTCCCAACCATAACAAAACAAGAACACAATCATAAGGATTTTAGGTTTATCCAAAAGCCATGTAAATATACTGGATTCATCCCAATATATTTACAGGGATTAAAATACTTTGTCATAGACCAAAATTTTCAGTACATATTATTAATATAAAACCTGAATTATTTCAAATTAGAAATTTGAACCAGACAATGGTGTCCTTTATCACCAATGCTTTTTGCTATTGTTATTGAACCACTAGCTGTCCATCTGACGAGCAAAGATGGGCAGAGGATCTCTAGTTTGTCAACAGATGCATGAGAAAATTACTGTATTTAAACATTTAAAAATAATGTTCCTCAAAGAAAGATTGGAAGGGATTTGCATATTTCTCCCTCTACACTTCATAATATCATTAAATGATTCAAGGAACCTGTAAGAATTTCAGTGCATAAAGGGCAAGGGCGCAAGCCTAAGCTGAACACCCTTGATCTCTGATCCCTCAGATGGTGCTGCATCAAGAACCATCATTCATTAATAGCTGATATAACCACATTGGTAAGGGATTACTTTGGCAAACCTTTGTCAAGTACTACAATATGGAGATACATTCATAAATGCCGCTTAAAACTGTACTGTGCAAAAAAAAGAAGCATTTTCAAACGTACCATTGACTTCTCTGGGCTCAGAGGCATCTACGATGGATCATCACATAGTGGAAATGTGTATTGTGGTCAGATGAATCAGTATTCCAGATGTTTTTGGAAGAAATGGATGCTGTGTGCTCCAGACCAAAGACAAAATGGACCACCCAGACTGTTATCAGCAACAAGTCCAAAAGCCAGGGTATGTCATGGTATAGGTTTGTGTCAGTGCCTTTGGCAAAGAAAATATATACTTCTGTAATGATAGTATTAATGCAGAAAAGTACACTGAGATTTTAGAGCAACATATGTTGTCTTGAAGACATATCTTTTCCAGGGTTGTCCATGCATTTTTCACCAAGATAATGTAAAACCACATTCTGCACACATTACAAAGTCATGGTCATGGAAGAAGAGGGTACGAGTACTGGACTGGCCTGTCTGCAGTCCTGACGTGTCCCCAGTAGAGGATGTCTGGAGAATTTTAAAACGAAAAATGCAACAAAGACGATCCCATACTGTTGCAGACCTTAAGACATGTTTGCAGAAAGAGTGGGGCAAAATAGCACCTGAAACACTTCATTGCCTGTTCCCCCAAGTGCCAAAATGCCTTTTAAGTGTTGTGAGAAGGATTGGCGACATTACAAAGTGGCAAAGGCTTTACCATCCCAACTTTTTGTGGAATGTGTTGCAGGTCTGAAATGGAGGAATGGATATATATTAACAAATGGAATCAAACAAAACATTAAATATCTTGGGTTCATACATGTTTGCAATGAAATAAAAGTCACTGAATTTTTTTTTTTGCATTTTCCATACTGTCCCAACTTTTTCTGATTTGCGATTGTAGAGTCACCAAGGTCAAAAACATTATCAAATAAATATGGCCTTAGGAAAGTCAAAATCTGAGAACAAAAATCACAAAGTTATGAAAATTGTGACACTTATATAGTGTATAGTGTATATTTGTAACACTAAGAATTTCTACTTTATCAAGTTATTATAAATTGTAAAATCATCTACCTGGAATTCAAAACTGCCATACATTCTACCAAGATCAAAAGCTGAGCTAAGCAGAACCCTACCTAACTTTCAGTTCTCTTACTGGGCTGCAACTAATTATAAAAAAATTGGAAATTGGCAGAAGTTCTCAAAACTGTATTTGCTTTATTAGCAATGGAAATGAAATCCTACTCTAAATCTTCTTTGTATGCTTTAGTTTTGTGTTGAACACAAATTATCTCTGAAGTGGCACTGGTTATTTTAGATGAAGAGTTAGACCAGTATTTTCACAGTATATCAACAGTTCCAAAAGGAACTTGCATCCTAAAGATCTTAGACAAAGATGGAAAAAGATCTCTTAATTACAATTTCAGAAAAGGTATGGAATTCAGCCATTCATAAAATAAGTTGTAGTTTAATATACACCAAGCACACCATAATTCAACACAAATGTATTAATTGTCCAAATATATCTAATCTAAAATTATGTAAAATGTACCCAGTGCATGATCCAATTATCAAGCACCTGCATTGCTAAGTCACCGGTTTTGGGAATGTCTACATTAAAACCAAATATATCTGTTTCTTTCTTGGATAGCCTTGGCTTTCAAATTTTACAATACCAGATGGCGAAACTTGCACTATGAAATACCAGTTGTAATATCTTATATCACACTACTTGCATGAAGTGTTATTCTGCTTAATTGGAAGAATCCCAATCCACTTTCTATAACTCAGCTGGAAAGTGAAGTTTTGTATTATTTTAAATTGGAAAAAAATAAATTCCCTTCATGAGGATCTGTTCACAATTTTTTTTCACAACTTGATAAGCACTCCTCACTGTAATCCTAAAGCAAACATGCTGGGCCTATGCTGAATCTTCTTATCTTATTTGCTGCCATATGCCATATAAAGAACAGTCTCAAACAGGGCTCTGTATCATAGTGCTGTCTGTGTTGGGTTGGGGCTGAGAGTTGAATTTCATGGAGTGTATTTAGAGCATACTGTTGCTGTGTTATTTTCATTTGATTGGCTTGTGTTTTGTTACTTTGCTTTGTTTCTTAAATACAAAAAACAAATTTTGACTATGGCATAGTGTCACTTAAAAGCACACAAGTAATACACCTATTACAGTATAGATTTAATACAGAATGAAGATTAAAAAAACCATAAAACATAATGTTAGGGGACACACAAGACAATATACAGTTAATGTTAAAAGTCTACACATACTTATTAGAATTGCACCTTTGTTGATATAAAGACTGAAATTAAGGTCATTCAGAGCAAACTCTTGTTCACATTAAGTGAGATTTTGCAACCAACAATATATATATATTTATTTTAAAATTCCATCTATCCAAATCACGGTTGTGGGGTTTATGTAAAAATGCTGATGTAATTTTAAAAAATCTGAATTCGTGTAAGCAGCCCTAATTCAGGGGGTTTGTACAAAATTTAACGATTTACTCATGAGGTAGAACTACATAGTAAACAAGAAAAGATGTGTCGCATATTTGAAATGTTGCAATGTGTGCTTCAATTTAAATGTCTGAAATCTACATATTCTTGATTGTAATAGAAACTTCTCTTTTTCACCTTCTGATACAGATTCAAAGAGGTCTAGATCCCTAGTAAAGGATTAAAGTCAAAAATAACATAATATTCACAATCTGTGTCTATGAAATAGTCCAATAATAAGTGAAACATCACTGACTACCATTTGCATGCACAAGAAACAGTTAGTAGAGCTAAAAAGACTGACACAATTGTTCACAAATGACACTTCACTGTAAGCTACAGAATGTTGGTTTGCATTAGTTACTTTTGATTGTAGCACACTTTTATTTAGAGTTGGTTAGTTAAAGACCCTGAATTCATCAACACCAACTGGCTCTGTAAAAGGAAGATGAATTTTAATTTGCCCATCCAGGGAATGAGATTTCACTCAATTAATTAATTATCAGTTTTGACTTTGGCACTGTGGCATTGCTATGGATTGTGCAGATTGTGAAATGCACAAGGGCCTATGAGCTTGGGGGACCCACTGAGGGCTGTATAGATTTTTTAAAACATTGAATAACTTAAATCACTTGCACTGTTCATTGCATTATTAATTCACAGTTTCAGTGACATGTTTGCACCATCACCAGGCAAGTCCAATCCAATCCATGATGATATTATGTATTCGTCAGACCCACAGTTCATGCAAATTTAGACTTCGGAGTCTTGGAACCACAACAGGTCCTAGTCTGCCTTACAGAGAAATGCACAATCCCAAACTTGGTGATCTTTGCCGTGCCATAGCATATGTGAACGGAAGAAGTTCTGAAGGACATCACATGAATACTGTAAATATACATTTTTATTGTAAATAATTGTTACTTTTGTACTTTGAGTTGGAACTCGTAAATGGTAAATCATAGCAATTCTGTTGTTATGGCCCCCGTTAGTCCGCAAATGCAGAATATTGAAACAATTTGATGCTATTTATACTCTAGCCATGTTGGCCAGTAGCAGTGGATCGGGCAAAAATTATAAAACTGGTGCTGCTAAATGTAAGGCACTCTTGCAAAAGGAATTGATAAACTCTAAGGTTACCAAGATTTCCATCTTTGTCAAAACTGAGCAAGCGCCAGCGGTAGTAACTGAGAATGTTGATGCTGGTGAATCGTCGAAATGGTCGCAAGCAGGTTATGCAGACAGTGCAGTGAGTGAAATGTTTGCAACTACCGAGTCTGGAAGTAGGAATACAACGGCTTCAGAGCAGGTTCTATCTGCTAAAACCATTAAAAATGGAGAAACTACTAAATACAAACAAGCAATATATACAGTATATGACCAAGCAATCATCTACCAACAAGGCAAATTTCTTGGAACCATTGACACCTCACTTTATGACATCCATTTTCTCAGAACTTGTGTAAAACAGGTTGATTGTGTAGTAGTATCCTGTCAGCTGGTGTTGTCATTTTTATTTGTTACAAATCAAAATGGCTTCATTTTATAGCATAGGACAGTTTATGTTGGATCAGGATCCTGACTTTGTTTTGTGTGTGTCAGTGTGTCAGGATCTCGACTTTGCTGACGATGCTGTGATCTTCACGGAGTCAATGGAGGCTCTGATCGGGGCTCTCAAGAGACTGAGCGAGGAGTCTGAGTGTCTAGGCTTGTGAGTGTCCTTGATAAAAACCAAGATCCAGGCTTTTAATGACCTCTTGGGCACAGCCATCAGCAGTGTGTCTGTTTGCGGAGAGACTGTTGACCTTATTGAGAGGTGTACTTACCTTGGCAGTGACATTCATGTCTCTGGTGACTCTTCCTAACTTACAGCTACTGTAACAAAGTGATTAGAAAAGTTATTACAAGTACCATTTGGAGAGCCGGTTTGTTTGTCACCAGCGTGTGATCTGATAGTGATGCGGTCTTGGACAACACTGCCCTACTATAGTTGCGAATAAATTGCTAACAGTTATGCTAGACAGGAGGGGGCCACCTGAGGGCGCTGCACAGAAGCCTTCAGCAAGCTAACTACACAACTGCTTCGGCAATACCGGTAATTAATTAAAAATTTAGTAAGGCCTCTACAAAGATGTTGGTTCAACTCTGATTTACACCTTTGTTGTCACATGAAGTGCAGGCAGATCCTGGTACAAGCCAGTCACTTAGTTTGGAATGTAAGACAGGGAAGGTGCAGCTGGATGCCTGCATCCCCATTAAATCTGCTTTCTTAACAGGCCTGGTTTGCTACTAAATCCTAGCAGAACTAGGCAATGCCCACTTTGTCCTATAGCTCCTACACAAAAATATTTGGCAACAGTTGCTGTTTGCTTTGAAATAACTGTAATAAACCCAGAGGTGTTGATGTCACTGACAGCAATACTCCACATGCAAATGTTTGAAATTAATCATTTTCAACTTGGGTGTTTCTCCTAGAAGGCTAGGATCACCATTAAAGAAGCAAATATCAAAAATATGATCATATTTGTGATCAGCAACCTTGAAAAGGCATAAAACAACACTCCACATGCAGATATTACCAGTCCCCATTTGTTTAAAGTTTTTTAAGACCAAGTAAATTGATGCCATGTTTCCAATTACCCCTGGGGATGGCTGATGTGGCATGCACAATTTCAAGTCCTTCTGATCATTTTTGCTGAAGACACTTGTTGGTTTACTCTTTATCAATAGGGTGTGTGAAGCCCAGGGCACGTACCACCGCCCTAACCCGACACAGACAGGCAGGACACAAGTTTCACCACACAGCAAACATTTTATTCTTTAGTGAGGAAGCATCTTCTTTTGCTCCCCGCTTCACAACACAGTACATAAAACACCCAAAAATGCAGCACAGTCCCTTTGCCTCCGGTCCTTCTCACAGGCTTTGTCCTTCTTACTTTCGACTTTGGCTGCTGAATAGTGGCAACTGGCCCCTAACGACCTTCTTCTGGCAGCACTTCCTGGTGTGGCGGAAGTGCTGCCAAACAGGGCCCAGAAAATGTCCAGAGGCACCCTGGTTGTGGCCATGGGCCCTAACAGGGTTGAGCTTCCATGCTGAAAACCCGTGGCCCTGGTGAAAGCTAAGGAGGAGGGAGAAAATGTTTCTGAAAAAGCTCTCTCCTCTGGTCCTTCCATTGTCGGGGTGTCCCGGCCATCCACCATAGGTGTAATTTCTTGCACAAAATATGGACCAAAAATGGCATTAAAAACATGGTCTGGAGGGCCAAAAATATGGGAGAACCCCAAAAAGCTTGATGTCATGCATAACCAGACATCAAGATGAGTCAAACGATACATATCATATGTGGGGGTTTTCTCATACCAGTAAGTCAGGAGACGCCCGACAGAAAAAACTGATTTTGACGTGTTCGTAAGTAATTTGTATGAACACAATATTGTTTTATTATACCACATATTCAACCTTATATTTACTTTATATTTTACAAAGCGGCATACAAACCATCCTTTAATACTATATGTTTCTGACATGGTGTCATAACATTTGCAAATCACTCTGTGGCCCAGAGGCTAACACACCCACCCACAGGATACTGAAATACTCTGGAATACATTTGGGATAGATTAGGTGTTGGAATTCTTGAGGGGCTGAATGATCTTCTCTCATTTCTCAAATGTCCTATGTTGTTGAATAATTCTCAGCATTTTGAAGCTACAAATGAAAAGAGCACAATCCTTAATAAAAGGCAGAGAAAACATTAAAGTGTTAACATTTCATTCATTTCACACAATTTGGTTTCAGCTTCTCAAGTGCCAGAAAGCATCTTATGTGACTTGTCTTTTTGAAGTATCCTACTGGGCAACTGAAGTAGATATTGACGATTACATTTTCTCCACTGCTGGGAGGTAAGCTGAACAAATACTGGATGGACACGAATCCTGAGACATACTAGGAAACAAAATATTGATCATCACGTTCTGCTACTGGCATGAAATAAACAGGCCGATATAATGAAGTAGTTCATTAATCCTTGTTTATCCAAATGAAAAAAACAAAACAAATGTGAACTTGAAAGATTTGCTAATTTGCATTTTACCCAGTTTTCCCAATATAAGAAAAGGCTTTTCTAAAATAGTAAGCAACTAAACATTTACAATGTAAGCATACTTTTTTTCAGTGTATGGGGCTCCTTTAAAATTACCCACAGCAGTGTTAACCAATGCATTTTGAAATCTATATGGTATGTATGATATGAAGAGTCCTTAGTTTAAATCCTGGGCTGTTACTGTCTGTGTGTATTTGTTTGCCTATTTATATTATATTTAACTAGACTTTTATCCTAGTTATTATGGTTTGCTGTACACATCCCAAAAATGCACATTAGGTTAACTAGGGAAACTAAGTCGGTCTGCTATGGATGAGAATGACTGTATGTGTAAAAAAAGCTCCACAACAGACTGGCACCTCATCCAGTGTTGCTGAAACATCCATCCATCCATCCATCCATCCATCCATCCATCCATCCATCCATCCTCTTCCGCTTATCCGAGGTCGGGTCACGGGGGCAGCAGCTTGAGCAGAATTGCCCAGACCTCCCTCTCCCCGGCCACTTCTTCTAGCTCTTCCGGGAGAATCCCAAGGCGTTCCCAGGCCAGCCGGGAGGCATAGTCCCTCCAGCGTGTCCTGGGTCTTCCCCGGGACCTCCTCCCGGTTGGACGTGCCCAGAACACCTCACCAGGGAGGCGTCCAGGAGGCATCCTGATCAGATGCCCGAGCCACCTCATCTGACTCCTCTCGATGCAGAGGAGCAGCGGCTCTACTCTGAGCCCCTCCCGGATGACTGAGCTTCTCACCCTATCTTTAAGGGAAAGCCCAGACACCCTGTGGAGGAAACTCATTTCAACCGCTTGTATTCGCGATCTCGTTCTTTCGGTCACTACCCACAGCTCATGATCATAGGTGAGGGTAGGAACGTAGATTGACTGGTAAATTGAGAGCTTTACCTTATGGCTCAGCTCCTTTTTCACCATGACAGACCGATGCAGAGACGCATCACTGCGGACGCCGCACCGATCCACCTGTCGATCTCACGCTCCATTCTTCCCTCACTCGTGAACAAGACCTTGAGATACTTGAACTCCTACACTTGGAGCAGGATCTCTCCCCCGACCCTGAGAAGGCACTCCACCCTTTTCTGGCTGAGGACCATGGTCTAGGATTTGGAGGTGCTGATTCCCATCCCAGCCGCTTCACACTCAGCTGCGAACCGATTCATATAGAGCTGAAGATCATGGCCTGATGAAGCAAACAGGACAACATCATCTGCAAAAAGCAGTGACCCAATCCTGAGTCCACCACACCGGAACCTCTCAACACCCTGGCTGCGCCTAGAAATTCTGTCCATAAAAGTTATGAACAGACTCGGTGACAAAGGGCAGCCCTGGTCAACTCTCCAACTCTCACTGGAAACAGGCTCGACTTACTGCCGGCAATGCGGACCAAGCTCTGACACTGGTTGTACAGGGACCGAACAGCTCTTATCAAGGGGTCCGGTACCTCATTCTCCCGGAGCACCCCCCACAGGATTCCCCGAGGGACATGGTCAAATGCCTTTTCCAAGTCCACAAAACACATATAGACTGGTTGGGCAAACTCCCATGCACCCTCCAGGATTCTGCTAAGGGTGTAGAGCTGGTCCACTGTTCTGCGGCCTGGACGAAAACCATACTGTTTCTCCTGAATCCGAGGTTTGACTATCCGACGGACCCTCCTCTCCAGAACCCCCGAATAGAGTTTTCCAGGGAGGCTGAGGAGAATGATCCCTCTGTAGTTGGAACACACCCTCCGGTCCCCCTTTTTAAAGAGGGGGACCACCACCACCCCGGTCTGCCAATCCAGAGGCACTGTCCCTGATGTCCATGCGATGTTGCAGAGACGTGTCAACCAAGACAGTCCTACAACATCCAGAGCCTTGAGGAACTCTGGGCGTATCTCATTCACCCCCGGGGCCCTGCCACCAAGGAGTTATTTGACCACCTCGGTGACCTCAGCCCCAGAGATGGGGGAGCCCACCTCCGAGTTCCCAGGCTCTGCTTCCTCATTGGAAGGCATGTTAGTGGGATTGAGGAGGTCTTCGAAGTACTCCCCCCACCGACCCACAACGTCCAGAGTCAAGGTCAGCAGCGCACCATCCCCACCATATACAGTGGAACCTCGGTTCACGACCATAATTTGTTCCAAAACTCTGGTCTTAAACCGAGTTGGTCGTGAACCGAAGCAATTTCCCCCATAGGATTGTATGTAAATACAATTAATCCGTTCCAGACCATACGAACTGTATGTAAATATATTTTTTTATAGATTTTTAAGCACAAATATAGTTAATTATATGATAGAATGCACATCTAATAGTAAACTAAATGTAAAAACATTGAGTAACACCGAGAAAACCTTGAACAACAGAGAAAACTAACATTGCAAGAGTTCGCGCTATAGCCTTATGACCCGATTGCTGTAAACACTTTTTTTTAATGAGTTTTAAGCAAAGGGAAAAAAATGAACATTTGAAAAATCCATAATTTAATAAACCACCAAGAAAAGTAACATTGCCACAATGCACGCTATGAACCGACCGCTGTAAACAGAACTGAAAACAAAAACAAGCCTTTGCTACCTTATGCTTTCAGCCTTCCCTCTCTTGCTTGCTCGCTCGCTCTCTCTCTCTCTTTCATGTGTGCGTGTGTCTCTTTCGCGAGCCTGGAACGCCTGTGTGTGTGCCTCTGTCTCGTGCGCCTATGTGTGTGTGCCTCTGTC
>JANRMT010062822.1:16259957-16433015 GCA_026402145.1 Polypterus bichir lapradei
TGTGTACCTCTGTCTTGCGCGCCTGTGTGTGTGTGTGCCTCTGTCTCTTGCGCCACTGTGTGTGTGTGTCTCGTGCGCCTCTTTGTGTGTATGTCGCGCGCGCCTGTGTGTGTGTGTGTGTGTATCGCGCTCTCTCTCTCTTGCTCGCTCGCTCGCTGCACAGGAAATGCACAAATGCACAGGGAGAGACTGAACATGTACAAACTGAAAGGGAAACTGGCTTGTTCGTATACCGAGTGTGTGGTCATGAACCGAGGGAAAAGTTTGGCGAACTTTTTGGTCATAAACCAACTTGTACGTGTACTGAGACGTTCGTGAACCGAGGTTCCACTGTATGGTGTTGACACTGCACTGCTTCCCCCTCCTGAGACACCGGATGGTGGACCGGAATCTCCTCGAAGCCGTCCGAGAGTCGTTCTTCATGGCCTCCCCAAGCTCCTCCCATGCCCGAGTTTTTGCCTCAGCGACCACCGAAGCTGCATTCCACTTGGCCTGTCGGTACCTATTAGCTGCCTCCAGAGTCCCACAGTAGAAAAGAGTCCGGTAGGACTCCTTCTTCAGCTTGACGGCATCCCTCACCGCCGGTGTCCACCAATGGGATTGCCGCCACGACAGGCACCGACCACCTTACGGCCACAGCTCTGGTCAGCCGCCTCAACAATAGAGGCACAGAACATGGCCCATTCGGACTCAATGACCCCCACCTCCCTCGGGACGTGGTCGAAGTTCTGCCGGAGGTGGGAGTTGAAGCTACTTCTGACAGGGGACTCTGCCAGATATTCCCAGAAGACCCTCACAACACGTTTGGGCCTACCAGGCCTAACCGGCATCCTCCCCCACCATCAAAGCCAACTCACCACCAGGTAGTGATCAGTTGACAGCTCTGCCCCTCTCTTCACCCGAGTGTCCAAGACATGTGGCCGCAAGTCCGACAACACAACCACAAAGTTGATCATCGAACTGAGGCCTAGGATGTCCTGGTGCCAAATGCACATATGAACACCCCTATGCTTGAACATGGTGTTCGTTATGGACAATCCGTGCATAGCACAGAAGTCCTATAACAAAACACCGCTCGGGTTCAGATCGGGGGGGCCATTCCTCCCAATCACGCCCTTCCAGGTCTCACTGTCATTGCCCACGTGAGCATTGAAGTCTCCCAGCAGTACGAGGGAGTCCCCAGAAGGTATGCCCTCTAGCACCCCCCCCCAGTGACTCCAAAAAGGGTGGGTACTCCAAACTGTCGTTTGGCGCATACACACAAACAACAGTCAGGACCCGTCCCTTCACCCGAAGGTGGAGGGAGGCTACCCTCTCGTCCACTGGGGTAAACCCCAATGTACAGGCTCCAAGTTGGGGGGCAACTAAGTATGCCCACACCCGCTCGGCGCCTCTCACCGGTGGCAACTCCAGAGGAGATTGGTTCCAGAGTCCAAGCTGTGCGTTGAGGTGAGCCCAACTACAGTATATCTAGTCAGAACCTCTCAACCTCGCGCACTAGCTCAGGCTCCTTCCCCTTCAGAGAGGTGACATTCCACATCCCAAGAGCCAACTTCTGTAGCCGAGGATCGGACCGCCAAGGTCCCCGCCTTCAGCCACCACGCAACTCACACTGCACCCGACCTCCTTGGCCCCTCCCATAGGTGGAGAGCCCATGCTGAAAAATGAACCTGGCAAAGTGATTTTGTAGGTAAATTGATGGAATTCATGGCTAAACATTTAAGCAGATACTGCACAGAAAAACTTAATATATTTTTAGTTTTACAATCTTTTGTCTTCCTCAACTTCCCTAGTGAATACAACTCCCAACAACTTTCAAATTCTGCATATACTGCAACTGGCCACTGAAATGCCAATAATATCAAAGTTAGATACATATGGAGAAAGTGACACAATCCAGGTAACAATGTATACCTTTTAGATTTGTTGTGTGTAGTTATGATGGCAAAACATTAATTTCTTTTTAAATACAAGGGCAGCATTATTGTGCCAATCAAGAGACAAAGCGTCTCCATAATGCCAATAATATTCTTTGGGGGTGGTACAGCCAACCATGGGTGACAACTTTGATGTTAATATCAATGATGGTTTTAGCACTGAGCTCCCACTTCAGACAGAAGAATTGCAGAGAAGTTGACTACACTTCTTAACTGGAAGTCACATTATGCAGTTGCTGATCTCATCGCCGGACCAGTTTACACAACTGAAAATCGATGAGCATGTCTAATTAACTGACTGCATGCTGCCCCTCTAGCACAGTCGTGCCTGCCCCTTTTTCTGATGGCCAATAATGTGGTACCTGACAGAGCCAACACTTTACAAAAGATTAATAGCTACGGCAAAATCAGCCGCAGTCTTCGCCCTTTTTAATCCCATTCTGTATGGTATGTAAAACATAAGACGTTAGTCAGACAAACTTCTGCTCTGTCTGTGACGTCCAAAAAAACCTGGTCCTTATTATCCATCACTGCATTATATGAATTGTACTTTCAGATGACTATATATTGATCGTCAGCTCTCATGCATGCAGAGCTCACCCCTATGACTAAAGACAAAGTGAGGTGGAGACTACTTGGAGTGAGTCACTGGACATGTCACATTACGTAACTGGCTCCATGGGAGCATGCTGCCGACTGCTTCTGACTGAAAATCGCATGAAAAGTAGCATAATATGACATAGCCTTTACTTGATTAAACATGACCCCATATTAACCAGAAAACTCTGAAAGTTTATTTTTGTCAATTGAGTTTTACATTCCTCTTTTTCATGCCTTTGCTTCTTGGGACTGTACTTTTACTGAAGGTAAGACTGTGGGTAATTTGCTGCTCGAGTTTTCTTTATATTCTCTGATCTCATATTTGGTGACTGAAAATTGGCCTATTGTAAGTGAGCATGCTCTGGGATAGACTGGGGTCCTATGCATGGGTGTTTTTTTATCTCACACCCAAACCTGACTGTTTAGTGTGTAGAAAAGGATGCTTATCCAGCCAACCTGCTGAAGAGATCCCATGGTGGATGACTTCTATTTCTGAGTTTTTGTCTTAAGCCTTTGCTCTTGTTTTTCATTTTTCCTTTTCTTTATGGAATTTTTGATTCCTGCTGAGGTGGAATTTAAAATGCATTTACAAAAGGTAAATTTAACATTTTTAAACTGCATAAGTGCATACAGTATGTTTAGACTGGGGGCAGAAACACATGTAAGTACAGGGAGAAAATACAAGCACTGTGAGGTAGAAATGACTTCTTGAACCATGCCATTCCTCGATTCATTTTAACAACCACAGTGTTCCACTGCAGTGCACACATATCTCACACATTTACACAATATAGTACAGCAATTCAATCTAAATTCTCATAATGTGTTGTAGACAGCACATAAACTATATGAAGAAGACACAAGGTTTAACAAGAAAGTACAGACTTAACATAGAATGTCTCCCAGAGCCTGAATCATTTACAGATGATGTTGCAACTCCACACACAAAAGTGTCAGCAAACAAATAAAACAGATGCATCAAAATTTTCTATTGTTTTAACCAACCATAAAGATGTTTTTAAACTAGATATATATGAATCCTTCCATTAAACCTTTCCTTTCAACAATGTCAAAAGCATATTTAAGTGGTAGTAGAACAACAAAAATTGGCAGATCTCTTTACAGACACAGGTTTTTGATGCAGAAGTGTTCAATGTAAAAGGAAAATAACCAAATTGCTTTTAGAAAACTGACAAGGCCATCAAACAGAATTCATTCATGTCAAAAAGGCTGTGCTTCTAATGCATGACATTTTTCTAATCATGGTGTCATCAAAGCATACACTATAGTGGAAATGGAATCTGAAAAAATAAAACGTGTCTGTTCCTATTACCACCCAACATATTTGTATGGAATTAAAAATACATGAAAATGAAATAGTAATATATCTATTTAAGGATCATATTAGTGGAAATAAGATATGTATGTGCTGAAATGTATGTCACGTTTGCTGACAATGGCAAGTACAACATTGTAAAAATAAGTGAACAGTTATAGAAAATTAATTTTAACTGTTCAGGCAAAAGGCCTTTTGGCTCCTAAGTCTGAAGTCTTGTCAATAAACAGAAGTGCAGTGCATGCTGGGAATGTTGGAACACTAAGCAAGACTTTTGGAGATTTTTTTTGCTTACTTAGCTGGGAATCTTATGAAACTGACCTTGAGCTTTCTGGTTATACTAATGTAAGAAGCATTTTCATGGCTTTGAGAAATTGCAAAAGTGCTCTGCTACCAGTGTGTGTGTGTGTGTGTGTGAGTCCTTGGGTCCTGCCTGGGTGAGAGAAGAGCAGAATTGATACTAGTGCCTATTCCTCCACCCTATCTCAAATACTGTTTTAAAACTGCCAAAGAGTCTTTTGTCTCTCGCTCACCATATTTATGCTTTGGTTGTGAATATAGAACCTGCATGAAAAGAAGACATCTGGGAATAGACTGGACATCAGCATCTTATTACTTCTATTTGGACTGAATAAAGATTTAAAGCACTCAGGTTGTATGATTCTGTGCATTTTCTTATACACACTGTTATTGGCTTTAACACCAATAAATATACATTACAAATAAAACCTGAATTTGAAAGTTAAAGCAGAAAAGTCAATGCATTTGTCTTTTATTATTCATTGTAGCCAAGTGCAGGATTGTAGCCAAGTACAGGTTTACCCACAATCCAAAAAGAAATCAGCGATTAACCCCCATCCAATAAAGAGAGCACTATAAATAGACAGTCCCATCTAAAATTATTCTTCATTTAGCATTAAACAGCTTGTACAGTAAAAAGGTAAAAACTACCAAGAGAACAAACCACAAAATGCTAACCAAAAATTAAGTCATGAAAGCATGCAAAAATGTTTAAGCCCTTTGGTCATACAAACTACTAATACCACAAATTTATTTTTGTTTCATTTTGATTTATTCTCAATCTTGGACAACCATAAAGTCAGCACAATAATGCCCTTTATACAGTTACAATGCTGATGTCCAACTTCCTGTTGTTAAAAGCTAGCACCAAAAGAGCAGCGGTACATAAAACCTAACCAAACTGGCAGCCCGTCAGAAAACCAAGTTGTCAGCGCTTCAAGATGTGAAATAATAGTAACTTCATAATAGTTCATAATTAGTATAATAGTTCATAAGAGTTCAGAATTGAATCCTTCACTATCCAAAACCCTAAATTGGAAGGTAAAACTACCAATTTAGTATGTATAGATTAATATGTTTTGTTGCATACATTAGGTTCAAGCCCTTTTTTTATGTTAAATGGAGGGTTTTGAAATTAGTTCTAAGTGGAACTAGAAAACAGGGTAAAGATTCAATAACAGGGCTTATGTGGTCCTACTTTCTAGTTTTAGCTATGATCCCTAGTACAGTATTTTTTATTATATGAAAGCTACAAATGGATCAACCTGAATGGTGTTTGATGTCACTACATTGGTTACCTGTGTCATTTAGAATTGACTTTAAAATACTGCTTATGGTTTACAAAGCCTTAAATAATCTCGCTCCATCCTATATTTCAGAATGTCTTTCACCTTACACTCCAAATCATAATTTTAGATCTTTAAATGATTGTCTGCTTTTAATTTCAAGAGCTAAACTTAAAACAAGTGGTGTGGCAGCCTACTGCAGTTATGCACCAAAAATCTGGAATAGCATACCGACAGAAATTCACCAGGCTAATATGGTGGAGCATTTTAAAAAACTGCTAAAAACCCACTACTTTAACATGGCTTTCTCATATCTTCATTTTAGTGTAACCCTGATATTCTACATATATATGCATTTATTTATCTTTTTTTTCATGACTCCGTACTAACCCCTAATTTCTCTGCTGTTCTTTTTCCGGTTTTCTGTGGTGGTGATCATCCTACATTGATGGATTGAAGGCCAGAGGTCCACATGACCATCATCGTCTAATTCTTCCACATGAAGCCTGAATACCATGAGGACTGATTTAGATCATTTATGTTCGATAGAATACCTAGTGGGGACTGGGCAGTCTCATGGCCTCGGAACCCCTGCAGATTTTGTTTTTTTTTTTTCCTCCAGCCGTCTGTAGTTTTTTTGTCCTCGCTGGCCATTTGACCATCTTTATTGTTTGTTACTTACGAGGGATATCCAGAAAAAAAGGCTACAAGTGCCCTGGAGGGTGCAGGGAATTTTTTTTTTCGAAGGTTGGCATACCTGCGTGTAGGGGGTTCCTAACAGTCGAAATAAGCCCGGGACCGCGTCAGTCAGTTGTGAAATGTCATCACAGCAAGCAAGTTCGTCAACCTCTGCTGAGGCCGTTTGCTCCACCTACCGCCGATGCGAGATTCGTTCGGTCATCAAGTTCCTCACTTTGCGTTGCGAATCCGCGGCCGAGATCCATCGTCAGCTTGTGGAAGAGTTGTGAAAGAATTCTTGGGTGGGAAACGTTTTTCCAACGATGAGGAGGTGAAGGAGACAGTGGAGAAGTGGCTTTCGGAGGTGGAGCGGAGCGTATTTGACGAGGGTATAAAAAAGCTGGTGCCCAGGCTGAAGAAGTGCATCGAAGTTGACGGCGATTATGTTGAGAAATAAACACATATTTTGGAACATACCCTGTAACTTTGGTTGAAATATATTCATTTTTCGATTTTTAACAGCTGTTGTAACCTTTTTTTCTGGATATCCCTCATAGTATTGCCTAATTTTATTTTTATATTTTTTCTTTTTTCTTTCTTCATCATGTAAAGCAGTTTGAGCTACAACAATGTATGAAAACGTGCTATATAAATAAATGTTGTTGTTGTTGGTATCTGAATAAAGAATTTCAACAATCAATTTGTCAGAAGTGAAACTACGATTTCTCCTTTCATCATAAATGTGTTAATAATTGCTTTTAGCAAAAACTATGTTGTGAATTTTTATTTATTTTTATTCTTATTCTTAGTGAGTTGTCGCTATTTTGTATACTCATTCTTCATGCATGTTGCCATTCTGTGTTTATTTTCATGGGCACCACTATTTTCATACACCCGAATCTATGTATTAGTAGATGTATGATGCCAAGAAGGTCTTTCTATGAGAGATATCCACGCACAGGAATGAGTGTGTCAAGTGTATGAAGTTACAGGATACACTTAGCAAAAGACTTGTGCTGAAATTAACAAACGTTAAATACATAAAATAATGTTTCAGACAATACTTTTGTTTTCACTTCATGATTTGAACTTTGGTTTTGCCCTTGAAACTTTGGAGAACAATCTAATGAGTAGAGTGTATTGACCTCAGCAAAAGTCCCTGACAATCCTGTTGAACATTTCTTAAAGAAACATCTCAATTGATTTCTGCCTCTTGTAATTAACAAATTGTCTGATTTTTCAATCAAGATCTGACTATTAATAATTTTAATGCATTTGGAACTGTGCCAGTCAATAGAGATCTATTCATAATTTTAACAACGGGTGCTGCCAGAACAGTCATTTAGCTTTTCTCTAATTTAGTGGGTCTAAGTGCCAGGTAGAAGGTTTTCGTTTTAGAAATTAAAATTGATTTCCTGTAACAGTATAATGTCATAATATTATGTTCTCAAGTTTTCTTTGAAACATAAGATACTATCTCTTTATTCATTACAGACTGACATAAACTGTGCATGATTGTTAGTTCTCTTTTCATCCATTAAAGTATTCAGAGTGGGTCATAAAAAAGAGCTTTATGGTATAGTACATTTTAACACTGTTGGACCATGATTGCCAGATGTCCTATAATTTCAGTTTGTCCCATCTATACTCTGGTTTTCAGCATTCAAATTAAAGAGTGGCTTTACTATCATTAACCCATGGTGATTTCTTTGTGCTCTGATCACTTTTGTTTTGAGTGGACCTGCTGTATCTAAACCCTCTTTCAGAGAAACAGTCATGGCCAAAAAATTTTGAGAATGACACAAGTATTGGTTTTCACTGTTTGCTGTTTCAGTGTTTTTAGATCTTTTTGTCAGATGTTTCTATGGTATGCTGAAGTATAATTACCAGCATTTCATAATTTTCAAAGGCTTTTATTAACAATTATATTACGTTTATGCAAAGAGTCAATATTTGCAGTGTTGGCCCTTCAAGACCTCTGCAATTTACCCTGGCATGCTGTCAATCACCTTCTGGGCCAAATCCTGAGTGATGGCAGCCCACCCTTGGATAATCAATGCTTGGATTTTGTCAGAATTTGTGGGTTGTTTTTTTTTGTCTACCTGCCTCTTGAGGTCTGACCACAAGTTCTCAATGGGATTAAGGTCTGGGCAGTTTCTTGGCCGTGGACCCAAAATTTTGATGTTTTGTTCCCTGAACCACTTAGTTATCACTTTTTCTTTATGGCATGGTGCTCCATCATGCTGGAAAAGACATTGTTCATCACCAAACTGTTCTTGGATGGTTGGGAGAAGTTGCTCTCTGAGGATGTTTTGGTACCATTCTTTATTCATGGTTGTGTTCTAAGGCAAAATTGTGAGTTAGCCCACTCCCTTGGCAGAGACACAACCCCACACATGAATGGTCTCAGGTTGCTTTATTTTTGGCGTGACACAGGACTGATGGTAGCGCTCACCTTTTCTTCTCCGGGCAATCATTTTTCCAGGTGCCCTAAACAATCGGAAAAGGGGATTCATCAAAGAAAATGACTTTACCCCAGCAGTCCAATCCCTGTACTTTTTCCAGAATATCAGTCTGTCCCTGATGTTTTTCTTGGAGAGAAGTGGCTTCTTTGCTGCCCTTCTTGACACCAGGCCATCCTCCAAAAGTCTTCACTGTGCATGCAGATGTACTCACACCTGCCTGCTGCCATTCCTGAGCAAGCTCTGTACTGGTGGTGCCCCAATCCCGTAGCTGAATCAACTTTCAGAGACAGTCCTGGTGCTTCCTGGACTTTCTTGGGTGCCCTGAAGCGGTTCTTCACAACAATTGAACCTCTCTATTCTAACTCAGTCAGTATGACAATGTGATCTCCAGCCTTGTCCTCGTCAACACTCTCACTTGTGTTAACGAGAGGATCACTTAAATGATGTCAGCAGGTCCTTTTGTGGCAGGGCTGAAATACAGTGGAAATGGGTCTTTTGGGATTAAGTTAATTTTCATGGCAAAGAGGGACTTTGCAATTAATTACAAGTCATCTGGTCACTCTTCATAACATTCTGGAGTATATGCAAATTGCCATCATAAAAACTGTGGCAGGAATCTTTGTGACAATTAATATTTCCATCATTCTCAAAACTATTTGGCTACGACTGTAGTCATATGTCAATACTGCTATATCATCCGTTAATATTAGCTTTGAGTTTCTCACAACATTCATTATTTTCATTTAGAGTTGCCTTCTTGGTATTGCACTGTTGTAGCTTGAGGGAAAGACAAAGCTAAATGTAATTAGGTAGAGTGAAAAAAAACTCATTACACCAGAATCCTATCTAGCTCATAAGGTGTGTAAAACATTTGCTGAAGTTGTTTGTTTAAACATGTATGTGAATATTGAAAACACCCATCAATATTACATGAACATAATTTAGATCTTATATAACAATATATTGAAAAATTAATTGAGTCATAATTAGTGAATAGTGCTCAGTGGGTCTGTTAATTAGTGCTATAATTGCACTTGATTTGGTTTTAATTCTAACATGAGCACAAATGTTTGGAAGCAATAGACAATTCATTACATAAAATAACTCCAAAGCTACCTCTCCACCACTGCATCAGTGTTAGTAATCCGAATTTTAGTAAGCAGACAGAGATCTGTGTACTTATTGTAGTTAATCAAAACAGATTTTTACTCAAAGTGAGGAAATGTTTAGCAAACATATACTTTGAAATACAATGCAAGATCCCCCCCAAGTAGGATGGAGGCTGTCTATTTTAAATAACCTTGGCCTTTCCTAAAAAAATCACCCAATTATATACAAGCCTATGCTTTATTTGCACCTCAAGTCACCATCAAATCTGAAGGTGACCTGAAGCCTGCCATATGCTATGGCTCCCTAAAAAATCTTGGAAAAGGAATGGTAGAGTCATTAGTTTAGTCCGTCATTTTCCAACCGGCTATATCCTAACACAGGGTCACGGGGGTCTGCTGGAGCCAATCCCAGCCAACACAGGGTGCAAGGCAGGAACAAACCCCAGGCAGGGCACCAGCCCACCGCAGGACACACACACACACACACACACACACCAAGCACACACTAGGGACAATTTAGAATGGCCAATGCACCTAACCTGCATGTCTTTGGTCTATAGGAGGAAACTGGAGCACCCGGAGGAAACCCATGCAGACACGGAGAGAACAAGCAAAAACCATGCAGGGAGGACCTGGGAAGTGAACCCAGGTCTCCTTACTGCGAGGCAGCAGTGCTACCACTGCACCACCATGCCACCCATCATTAGTTTATTGTTTTAATAATAACCATGGACAGATGACAACAGATGACAAAAACTCTGGGGTCCTAAAGAAAATAAACAACAGGGGACCCATGGCCTTTAGTACCTCAAAAATACAAAGTTTTGTTGACCTTATGTAAATAGCTACCCAGCATTTCTTGGGCATTCTGTATTAGATCTAAGAATAAGTTTTAGTATTGATGCACATACCGTACATATGACCTTGTTTATAATTCTTCAGATTTCTCTAAATCAAGGTCATTAGTGCCAATGTGTAACACTAAATTGAATATTTCCTCAAAGACCAAGCAATCCAATTTTGCCTTAACATCAGAAAACTTCTACATACAAGTTTTGGGTTCAAAATGTTGACCTCAGAGTCAAAGGACTATATCTGTACTTCTTTAGCCCTTATCTGCCTTTATACGTAATTACCTTGTTGTTGAAAAACTGCTTCTGATTTATTCTCTTTTGTTACTACTGTGTGATTGGACATTCCAAAACTGAATAAAAATGGTTGAATTATCAAACAAACCAAATGAATCGATATTTGGCTTGCCTAATGGCTGTCAAGTTCCTAATGTAGGTGTCTAAAGTGCTTATCTTTTCCATCAACTCAAATTAAAGCTATCTTTACTGTTGGCAGGCAATGAATATGTGAACATATTGCAGGATACACAACACAAAACATTTCTTCAAATAGTGGAGGATAAATTGAGCTTACATCTATCACCAAATCATTTTAAACTTGGCACAATCCAAATCTAAAATATAGAGGCTATTATTGCAAAAGATATTCCAATTAATTTGACATCTATTATCTATCTAATTAATTGGTTGAATATATCAAAAGAAGGATGGTGAAGCTAAATGTTGCACAGAATAGGAACAATCCCTTTTAGCAGAACTAATAAAGTGGCAAATAAACATCAAAACGGTCAATGACTAAGCCTCTGACAACATGTACAAAACACAAAAGGCACACAGTTCAATTAAGTTTCTATCTCATTCATAAAGGAGTCTGATGTCTTCCACATCAACTAATGTCATATAAAAAACATTCTCTGTCTTTTGAAGCCATGCCAATCTTCAATAATATTGTCAGAAAAAGGAGATTTTTAATTTATTGACCCTCTTTAGTAATTTAACACAAAGGTTATCAGAAAGCAGGAAACAATAACTCCTGTAAATACACATTACTGGTTCCCTATATTTCAAGGCAAAACATGTAGTTACAGGATCACATCCAAAAAAAATCACAAATAATACTTTAGAATATGGCACATTGTAAAAACAAGCTTGCATTGTCACTTTTTATTAACCAGAATAAGCCTTTTGTCAATGTTTAATATTTTTGTCACTCATAACAGCTCAAGATCCCATTGTCCATAAGCAATACAAAATTTGGGGGTAGGGGCCATGGGAATCTCAGGCAGGCCCAAAATCAAAAAAATTAAATGAATCTATAAAATAAAAAAATAGTTGATTTCACTCTCATCAAAGTTTTTGCCATTTGTTATAGATCTGAAGGGGCTGAATCCAAATCTGGCCACAGACCTACTCTATGAAATCCAGTTTTTGAGAGATGAAAGATTAAATTGAAAAAAAAAAACAGTATTTTAGAGAAAATTGGTAAAAGATTTTTATATGAATTATTTAGACGTGAAAAAATGATAAATTACATATAAAATGTTTCTAAATATAATTATTACTTACAAAAAGAGGCAGCACTGTGGCACAGTGTTAACACAACTGAATCACAGTAAGGGAATCAGGGTTTGCATCCCGGGTTTTCCCTACATGTAGTTTGCATGTTCTTACCATGTCTGCATGGGCTTCCTCCAACTCTCTAAAGACATGCAGGTGGTCTGGCAATCCTATACTCCTAGTGCTCTGCGATGGAGTGGCACACTTTCCATGGATTGTTCCTGCCTTGCCTTGGCTGGGATAGGCACCAGTCCACCCCCTGCAACCCTGGTCCACATTAAGCGGTTTAGAAAATGTCTCACAAAAAGTAGTCACATGGTAGTTTTTTTCTTCTTATAGTCCTCTGAAGGTTTTTCACAGTGGAATGATCAACAGAAGTCTTCTAAGATAGACACACTCCACTTTCCACTATAATGTCTCTCCAATTTTGTGATGCTCTGGCGGAACCTCCCCCCCATGTTATATTTTACCATTTGCTTACCTATTACCTGGACAAGACAATGAATGGATCCACCCAACCTTGCATATTTCTGTAAAAACCATTTAAACAACAGATTTCTCTCTTCTAGACAATAGCAATGCATTTTTCAAACCTTCTAAATACAAATGTCTGACTATTTTGAAGGAGTAGAGTGTTGTACCGTGTTAGCCATAGATTGATACAGGAGAAAGTAGGGTGAAGTTTTCGAGGCAGCTAAGGCCTCTTCATCAGGCAAGTTTGCATTTGTAATCTATTTAGTTAGCCAATAAAAGGTGTCATTTCACCCTACTTTCTCCTGTATTTTGAAGGAATAAGAAGAGAGAAATAAATTATGTGTAGCAAATACAAGATTTTAGGCTGTTTTTATTTCAACTAACTTTAAGAACACGGAAGGCTGCCATTTTAAAAATCAAAATATATTTCAAATAAAAATACTTATGTTGTTAAACAAACTTAATTAAAATAAAATTAATTCTTTTTGAAACTGCATTTTTCCCTGAATCCGATATCTCATGTTATGTTCATGGTAAAGAAATTCTATTTCCAGAAATGGATTCATCACACCTTAATCTGTAAAACAAACTGATTTTTTTGCATGAGAAGATTTTGGTGCAGACCAGTGTAGTCAAATGTGGACAAAGTATTTGAAATGAAAGGAATTTATTATGAAAATAAACAATAATCGCAAGGTTTTTGAAAAATAATCCTGTAATAATGACAGAAAAAAATCTATAGCCTCTCAGGTCCTGACTATATATAACAGTACCTATCAATTACATAAGCTGCCTATTGCACTTTCCTATCAAGTTGTAATTATCATTATTATTATGTCCTACATGGCTGACGCTTTTATCCAAGATGACTTGTAACATCTGAGATACAATTGGCTACAATCCTTTTTCATTTCAAGTTGGATCACAAGGCAGATGAAGTGACTTACTCACAGTCACGTTAGTAGTGGGATTAAAACCCACAACCTCAGGGTTTGAAGTCTTAACCACCAACCCACACTTCTACCTTTCTTCTCTTGTAACACTTGTAGCAAAAGGGCACTATATGGGCACCCACACTATATACCGTATATTTAAAATAAAAGAAATGCATTTTTCTTCAGCTGGGGGACATGTCTTCTCCGTGTCCCTCAGCCACAGCAAAGTCCCACAAGCACAAATTAAATGCAGCAAAACATAACACAAAGCACACCACTCCTCCAAGCAAGCATTGTCCTCCTCCTCCAGACTTGGCTCCTGGAGTGGTGGCTGCTGGCTCCTTTTATAGTCCACCCAGAAGTGCTCCAGGTGCTTCATCACCTGTTTCCAGTTGCACTTCTGGGTGTGGCTGAAGAACCGCCCAAACAGGCTCAGGAACCCTTGCAGCACCCCCTGGTGGCCACCCCGGGTCCCAACAGGGCTGTGGAGGACTCCATCTCCCATGGAGCCCTGCAGAAATCTGAAGCACCAATCCACCCAGGGGTGCTGCCATCTAGCAGCCCGGGGGAGGTATTGTGCAGCCCATGACTGTTCCCCTGGATTATATGCAGAAGGGGTGTCCCGGCTGGGCATCGACCCCAGCCATCTGTCACACACTGTAATGTAGTGGCAAAAGCACTAACTAAAATGTGACTTTGACCCAGTTAGATAACCTTCCTGTACGCAAACTTCAAAAAACATAATATAGTTGGGGTCATAAGTACAGTAATCCCTCCTCGATCGCGGGGGTTGCGTTCCAGAACCACCCGCGATAGATGAAAATCCGCGAAGTAGAAACCATATGTTTGTATGGTTATTTTTATATATTTTAAGCCCTTATAAACTCTCCCACACTGTTAACATTATTAGAGCCCTCTAGACATGAAATAACACCCTTTAGTCAAAAGTTTAAACTGTGCTCCATGACAAGACAGAGATGACAGTTCTTTCACACAATTAAAAGAATGCAAACATATCTTCTCTTCAGGAGCAGAGAATTTCAGAGAGAGAGAGAGAGAGCGCTCGCAAAGAAAAGCAAACAATCAAAAAATCAATACGTGCTTCTATGCTTTTAAGTATGTCCCACTGCGATAAAGCGGCATTTTTTAGAGGAGCGTCCATATCTTTATCTTTTAAGTAAACAGCCTCTGTGCAAACAGCCCCTCTGCTCACATCTCCTCCGTCAGGCGCAGAGAACGTCAGAGAGAGAGAGAGAGCGAGCGAGATTAAAGCAAACAATCAAAAAATCAATAAGTGTGCTTTTGGAAGCACCGCGATAAAGCGGCATTTCTTAGAGGTGCGTCCAGGCAAACAGCTTCTGTGCAAACAGCACCTCTGCTCACACCCCCTCCGTCAGGCGCAGAGAATGTCAGAGAGATAGAGGCAGAGACAAGCAAACAATCAAGCACCGCGCGGGAAGCATATCTTATAGCATTGAGGAGTTTTAGTTAATATGTAATACATGCTCTGATTGGGTAGCTTCTAAGCCATCCGCCAATAGCGTCCCTTGTATGAAATCAACTGGGCAAACAAACTGAGGAAGCATGTACCATAAATTAAAAGACCCATTGTCCGCAGAAATCCGCGAACCAGCGAAAAATCCGTGATATATATTTAGATATGCTTACATTTAAAATCCGCGATAGAGTGAAGCCGCGAAAGTCGAAGCGCGATATAGCGAGGGATTACTGTATTTGAATACAATTTTCATAATTTTAGCTCTGTACACCACCCCAAAGGATTTGAAATGAAGCAATCACTATGTGATTGAAGTGTAGACTTTCAACTTAAATTTAAAGGGTTTAGCAAACATATTGTATGAGCCGTTTAGGAATGACACCCATTTTTCTGCACATCCCCCGCATTTCCAGGGGTTTAGAAGTATTTGGACATTTGACTGACAAGCTGTTTCACAGCCAGGAGGTAGCAGTTCCCTCATTATTTCATTAACTATTAAGGAGGTAAAAGGTCAGGAATTGATTCCATACTTATGAATCTAACTGTTTGGATTAACTAATTAGCCAAACATACAATAATAATTTTCTTCAGAGTCACAGGTTTTCCCAAACATCCTCAAATGCTGGCAACACTAAATTGTCTCACTGGGAGTGTTGTTGCTCTAGAACTAACTAGCGCCCCATCAAGGTTTGGTCCCCATCATAAGTCTATTTCTGTGGAGGTAAGTTTCAGTTCTCCCAAACACTGTATTGTATTTGGAGAAAGTCAGTTGGGAAAATTAATGCATACATTAATACACTGATTGGATTCTGTGTGATCTGAAGCATAGGAGAGACTAAAAGGTAATGTATGGACAGACAGTTCTGTTCTACTGGAGAGACAACCAGAGCATTACATAGGTGTATTTTCAATAATATATATAGCACCAGGGCAGGAAATACAGTTGCACAGTGAAAAACTGATAACTGGAGTCTTTTGGGAAGTGCACCCTAGTCTTAGGAATTACTCATCCTTTCACATATTAAGAAGCACACCTGGGAGCAAACTGGTATGTCCTGGGTCTAAATCCTGTTAAAAAGCAGCATGGCAGACTTCATGCAAACCTGGACCTGTAATCGATCTGTTGCATGAGGCCACTTGCACTTCCCTCCAAAATTCATCAGTTTCAGATTATCAGGTGGCCCCTACTTCAACTCAGTTTATATCCATACTTTTACTGTTTGGGACACTTCTGTAATGCTCTATGTTCCTATTCTTAGAGGAGTTTTTGTGTGTATGTGATTCACAAAATATTTTGTTCCCACTAAATTTTTCCATGCAGACTAGAGTTTAATGAATTATAATTAATGTCAGTAGCAGAGCCAAATACTAGGTAGAAGTTTTATTTTTTAATTCACACAAAGCCACAGAGGGAGATAGAAAAGTTTCATAGCATCACATTGTGAATTAGTAGAAGAAATGATCTGAAATAAAAACCCCCTGGTATCAAGGCAATTTCTTTAACAGTGGGCTGCTAAGCCAACTTATTGAAAAGCTCAAATGAAATTACTCATACATTTGTAAAAACAGTGATATATTCTGTGATTCAAATGACTGTGATTTTTTTCAAGTACTGGTTACTGGTCAATATTTTAATTCTAAATACTTTATGATTTTACATTCTATCATCAGAGGAACAATGAAAAGTTTAAAAAAGCTTCAGTGAATTTGGAATGTGTAAAACATTTGACTTCTTGCAAGAAGTGCAATAGTGCAGTGACTAGCACTGCTGCCCCACATCTGCAAGGACTAAAGGGTACAGATCCCATCCTGGTCACTGTCTGTGTGGAGTTTGAATAGTTTTCCCTTATATGCCAGACATGTCAGGTTAGAGCAGGGTTCTCAAACTCCGGTCCTGGAGGGCAGCAGGTTTTCCTTCTAACACTTTTCTTAATTAGTGACCTGTTTTTGCTGCTAATTAACTTCTTAAATAATGGTAATTGACTTGCTCTTGAAGACTTAGACCCTTTCCTTAACTAGCTGCCAAACAATAATGAGATACAAAATAAGCCAAAACATGACCAGCAAACTTTGTCCATCATGCAGTATCTGAAAATAAAGAAAGATGAAGGTCTCAGGAATGGTGATCTGCTCAGGTCCACAAACCATTTTAACAGAGCTCTTAGAAAAGAGAAAATCGACAATTTTGGAAATGTCTGCTATTGCACAACGAAAGCGACAAGAAGCCATGGAAAAAGAATGGGTTTAATGAACAATAAGAATCAGCATCTAATTAAGCAACTGGCTGGAGTGAAATTTGTTGGAGTTTGAGGCCCTGACTTAGTTGGTCTTCTGTTGGCTCACTCATTTCACATTTCGGATTGGGTGCCATTTAAGGAAACAAATGAAGTAATTCAGAGGAACGATGAAGAAATTCAGGGAAACATATCTTAAAAAATAAGTCAATTAAAATGAGTTCAAAAGAAGTTAATTAGCAGCAAAAACAGGTCACTAATTAAGAAAAGGGTTAGAATGAAAACCTGCAGCCCCTACGACCCTCCAGGACCAGAATTTGAGAACTCTGGGTTAGAGTATGCAGGTGTGTGAATGAGTGTGCCCAGAGAATCCAGAGAATGACTGGCATCCTCTTTTAGGGTTTGAGAAGTCCTTGAAGAAACCCTGTTCCAAGGTGCATAAAAACCTTAGACCAGGTCAACAGGTCACATTTCAGCATGACAATGACCTGCAGTATACAGCCAAGATAACACTGAAATGGCTTTGGGACAAGTCTCTGACTGTGCTTTAGTGGCTCAGCCAAAGCCCAGACTTAAACACCAAAGAACATCTGTGGAAAGACATGAAGATGGAAGTCGCTTCCCATCCAGTCTAACAGAACTTGAAAAGATCTGCCAGGAATAAAGGGATAAATTTCCCAAATTTAGGTATGCAAAGCTTGTAAAAATTTACCCAAGAAGACCAAAAGCTGCTCAGTTGTTAAGGGAAACTCTACAATGTACTGAATTAAGAGGATGAAAACTTCTAAGAATTAGCAAATTCAGTTTTTCATTTTTAATAAATGTGCATACCTTTCTGAAAACATGCGTTCACTTTGTCATTATGGGATATTGAGTGTAGATTGAGGGCAGAATTTATCCATTTAAAATTAAATCTACAACACAATAAAGTGTACAGAAAGAGAAGGGGTCTGAATACTATCTGAATACACTGTAAGTCTTAAAAAATGCACACTATAAAAGATAATAAAACAGATATTGAAACTAATTCAAAAAATGAAAACATTTGTGCATGAAATTTGTGTTTGTAAATTTGTTGCTTCATTTGACCCAAGTAGGGAAATAACCGTGGACAAGGTCATTTTTTTAGTTATACTCCTACATTTATTATGTACATCAAGTATTTTAGATTTTAAACTCATAGTTTTTAATACTTCATAGTTCAATAGCATAAAAATGTTTGAAATTCTAGGTCTCGGCAATTGTGTAGGTTGTCCTCAGTTCTGATGCTATCTACCGTGGCAGTGAAAGACTACTCAGAGACAGCCAGAAGTCTAACATCTGGCTTTTTAAATACAATGCACACCTTTTGTAATAAATTTGAATTTTATTATGGACATTTACTTTTATTAATTTTTTATAAAACTTCATTCTCTAAAGCAGCTATTATATATTTCTATAGATGAGGCTTGTGTTTTTGGAGGTTTAAATCCAACTTCCAATTGAGAATTTACTTTTCTCTTTTGACAACTATTGTATTTATCTCCCTGAATATAAATATTAAACAAAAAGATGTCAGCTGTTAAAAGGCATAGTCAAAATAATGATATTGGCAAGGTACTAAATAATGAGAGTAAAAGGAAGCAGCTGTGCATAATTAAACATCTCACTGCATCTGGAAATGTAAAAGGTTCAAATAGGCATCTTCAGAATCTTCATTTATATACTATAGCATATTCATTCTTGCCAGCTTATATTCAGAGGTAAGCTTTAAACTAAATTATTTTCAACTACTTCTATGCCGAAAATGAAAGTGATACTTTAAAGAAACAATCTTTATTTTGCATTGCACCCTTGCATGATGCCAACAGTAAAAAACACTTTGCATGAGACATAACACGATATTCATTCTTCCAGTCACAATGTGATCAGTTTTAACAGACTCCTTCCAGAAGCATAGTAATGGGAGTTAAATCTAACAACTTACACTCTTACTAGAACATAGAGATTGCAGCACAGGAACATTTTTTTAAGAAATATTAAAAAGCTAAATAATGGCTAATATTTCCTCTTAGTTATTATATTTACGCTGTATGAAATATTTGATGATCTGCACAGCTATATTTGTCGAAGGTTTACAAAATACTTCGAAATGCAGCTGCTGTAAAGCATTACTATGATAGGTATATAAAAAAAAATTCCGTGATCCAAGTGTCTTTGTTTTAAAAGGTGCAGTGAAATTCAAAGTAAACAGTTCACACAAAAAATAAAGGATAAAATTAATGCACAGTAAAAAGAAATGCTTATCATATACACTATGACTTATATCAGGCCAAACCTCCATACAGTCAGAAAACTATGTGCCTCAGAGCTTTTCTGTTTGCAGCCAATATAATTTATCTAACAGTTCGTGTTCCAATCTAACTGTCCATTTAACAATCTGGGATTATTCTGTTGTCACACCAGAAACAAGGTGATAAAACAGAATCTTACATTACCTATGTAGTTAGGTGAACTCTGTGATTCTGTTTAAATTAAGTAAACACTTACTGTATATGAATTTGCAGAATAACATTAACTTACTAGGGTTGGGTCTTACAATCTGGCCAAATGAACAGTATAGTGTTACTTTTTTGTTTGTTTGAAAGGGAAATAATTCAATTGCTTCATTTTTGTTTTAAATTTTACTTTGAAAGGGATGCATCTGAATCGCACCTGAATGCCAGCATCCTTGGAATGTAAAGATCACCCACTTAAGAGTTTTCTCTCTCATTTTTGTCATTTCATTCAGATGCTGCTGTTGACATTCACATGCTGAGCTGGGCTAACCAGAGCAGCCTGTCTCCAGCAAATCTTTCTGGCTCTTCCCAGTCAAAAGGCAACTTCTGTTTCTTGGGTATGCTTAAGATTTCTCCCATGGGGCATCCTACCTACATACCCAAATCACTTCAACTGATTCCCTTTGATTGAGTGGTTCAGCTCTAAACTTCTCCAGTATTGCCAAGCTCCTTACACCCAAGCAAAGCAAAACGTGATAGAGGTGGCTGAAATCACAGTCAGGTGACAAAGAAGAGTAGGGTAGATATGACAAACAATTTTCTTCTTATATTTTTAATAATTATAACATTATTTAAATAATCAAGACTATCTCCAGTTTTTACTTTTTTAATTTATTACATTCTCTCTCACAACATGGCTTTCAAACTTTCCAAAATTTGCAATGTCTTTTTATGTTTAAATTTATTCATTTAGCAAACTCTCTTATCTAAAGCGACTTACAAATGAAAACATAATCAGGTAAACATCAGTTTACTGTTCAGACTACTGTAGGTCATAAAACTTACCAAAACAGATGATAAGTGCTGTGAACCTTCATAAGTACCTTATACACTCATGTTTAAGTTCTCCTGGCTTGATTTTTACCGTATAATTTCTGGTATTTTATAATGTCGGTCGTATAAGTCGAATGCGGAAAACTAACACTATTGGTCCAAGAGATTATGATCTGCTAGAGCCCATCTGAGAGAGTAACCACAGAGCATACTCATTTTTTTTTCTATGTATTGTGCCTATGTGACCACACAGTAATACCCAAACTATTCCAAAGCGACGTTTGCATTGTTTAGTGTTTATTGTATCTGACACCCTCATACATCTTTTTCGTGAGAGCATCCCTTATTTACAATGGAGCGTTCGATCAGAAGAAAATATAAAGCTGGTTTTAAATTAAAAGTCTTTGAAGTATCAAAAGAAATTGGTAATGCGTTGCTGCAACAAAATTCGATGTGTCTGTGAAAATGGTGCGAGAGTAGAGGAAGTAAGAAGATGTAAAACAAAAAGTAAGTGTTGCATTTTTGAACAGGTGTATAAGTAGGGGTCTGATTTTATGATCTATTTTTTGGGTTTCAAGGCCCAACTTATATGCAAGTATATACAGTACTTCTTAAATACAGTGGGAAGTAATCAGTTGTTTGACTGATGGTGGGCAATTCATTCCATCAGCAAGGAACTACACACGAAGAGTCTGGAATGAAATTTGATGCCATATTGAGGTGGTATCACCAGACGCTATTCATTAGCAAACCTAAGTGGCATGCATCTTTCTTGGCTGATTTACAACAAGACAAGCCACCTAACTTTGAAGCATCTACAGCGGCTTGAAGAAGTTGTGATGCATACGTTGTAACATAAGATCAGATCATGTGAATGTTATGCAGTTTGAATCTGAATGAACAGGAAACTGTTGTAATGTGGTCAGTGCAAGCTAGCTGGTCATCGATCATCACCCAAGACTTTGTATATGTTACTGATAGTGTCCAGCTTTACAGATATACTACTTTGAAACAAACTACTGGCTAGGATGATAATAAGCTAATAAGTCTTCTGTAGCCTTTTTAAATTACTATGATAAATTTAGAATAATCAGTTTTGTTTTTTTATGTAATTATTTTCTTAATGTTAGGCCCACACATAAGTGCTGTTAATTTATTTTGTGTTTTAAAATTTGCTATAAGACAACTGCCTTATTTAGCTTTGAACACCTATAGGCTATACTTCTCAAACTGGTGGTCACCACAAGAAGAAGTAGTTACAAAGCAGGAGACCTTCAGATGTTAAATTGGTTTGAACTTCTCTCTTGTTCAGTACTGAAGAGAAGCAAGAGATGAATGAAACTACTTGTATTATTATTGGATTTCAGAGATTTATCAGATTTGTTATTTAGTTTGGTGATTTGTGAGACTTACCAGGTTTGGTGGTCGGTTTGGTCCACTCCTGCACCTCAATATTAAGATTAGCACAAACACAGATATGCACATAGAGACCTTATCCAGACAAAGTTGCAGGTAATGTCAATTGCAAGTCATCCCACAATATTCCACATAGGATTCTCTTCACACACATACACATAGAGACCCAGGTCTGGAGTGGTGCTAATTGCCAGAGTCGCCACAATATACATAAGATTCTCTACATAGGGACTCACTATTATCAGCACTAACAAACATACGGGTGTCACAGTGACACACATAAAATCTCAACTCTTTTAGTTATATGCCACTTACCAACCAAACAATGTCTTACTTTTACCACAGTTGCTCTAATTATTAAGAAACAACCTTAATAGCTTTGATAAACCCTGCGGGTAAGAAAGCAGCAATCTTCTCACATTTGGTATTACTTCCCACACTTGGTATTGCATTTTTTCACATAAGAAATATAGCAAAACTTAGATCCCTTATAACTTTGCAAAATGCCACAAAATTAGTTCACGTTTTTGTTTTTAGTGGACTAGATTACTGTAACGCACTCCTCTCAGGACTATCCAAAAAAGTCATCAATCGGTTGCAACTAGTGCAGAATGCAGATGCTAGAATCTTAACTAGGAAAAGAAAATCTGAGCACATCTCTCGAGGTTTGATGTCACTGCATTGGTTACCTGTTCCATTTAGAACTGACTTTAAAATACTGCCTATGTTTTACAAAGCCTTAAATAATCTCGCTCCATCCTATATTTCGGGATGCCTGTCACCTTATACTCCAAATTTCAACCTTAGATCTTCAAATGAGTGTCTGCTTATAATTCCAAGAGCTAAACTTAAAAGAAGTGGTGAGGCAGCCTTTTGCTGTTATGCACCTAAAATCTGGAATAGCATACCGACAGAAATTCACCAGGCTAATACAGTGGAGCACTTTAAAAAACTGCTAAAAACCCATTATTTTAACATGGTTTTCTTATAGCTTCATTTTAGAGTAAACCTGATATTCTTTACATGCATTTAATTATCATTTTTGTCAAGGCTCCGCAATCCATACTAACCCTTACTTTCTCTGCTGTTCTTTTTCCTGTTTTCTGTGGTTGTGATCTGCGCCACCACCATCTGATCAAGGCATCATGCAGTCCTTACATTGATGGATCGAAGGCCAGATATCCACATGACCATCATCGTCTAGTTCTTCCACGTAAAGCCTGAAAACTATGAGGACTGATTTAGACCATTTCTGTTTGGTAGAATGCCCAGTGGGGGCTGGGCGGTCGGTTTTGTGGTCTTGGAACCCCTGCAGATTTTTTTTTTTTCTCCAACCCTCTGTAGTTTTTTTTTTGTTACTTAGTATTGCCCCATCTAATTTTTATATTTTTATTTTTTTCTTGTAAAGCACTTTGAGCTACATCATTTGTATGAAAAAATGCTATATAAATAAATGTTGTTGTTGTCCTTTTATTATTTCAATCACTCTTGATAAAAGACAAGTATAGGGCGTATAAAAACAGCATGGTATTTATTAATATATAAAAATACCAAATCAAAGAAAATTATATTATAAAGTAAAATTGACCGTAAAGTCTAGGTATAAATAGTGTTAGAAAAGTTTACTGAAAATCAGTAAGTTGAGTCTTGAAACCTGAAAAATCGATCATAAAATTAGTCCCTGACTTATATGCCCGTTCAAAAATGCAGCACTTTTTTTTTTACATCTTCTTGCTTCCCCCAATCTCGCACCAGATTCTCAGACACATCGTATTTTGTTGCAGCAGCGCAGTTACCAATATCATCCGCCACTTCAACGTCTTTTAATTTAAAATCAGCTTCATATTTTCTTCTGATCGAACGCTCCATCGTAGATGAAGGATGCTCTTACGAAAAAGATGTATGAGGGTGTTAGATACAATAAACACTAAACATTGCAAACATTGCTTTGGAATAGTTTGGGTATTACCACGTGGTCATGTAGGCACAATACAAAGAAAAAAGGCAGTGTGCTCTGTGGCTACTCTCTCAGGTGGGCATTAGCATAGCATAATCTCTTGGACCAATAGCATGAGTTTTCAGAAATTTGACTTATACGACTGACATTATAAAATATGGTAAAATCAAGTCCCGACTTATCCACGGGAGAACTTAAACTCAAGTATATACGGTAGATATTGCCCTGGATGGCTTTTGATTTGTAAGTTGGTGTTATTCATAGATTAAGTTCTCGGACATTCAGATTTAATGGTCACACGTACCTCGATCTCAGACACCGCTGTCTCTGCTGCCCTTCTGCCATTGTCTCCTTTGGTGCCACGGACAAGTCATATTTAAGTTAAAATGCATATGTTTGGATTCCAGGATACATGACTTTATACACATTTGATTGGTAATCTTGTCCTTATGATGAATGACTCTGATCAGTGTGTGTGATCTTTTAAGTACCTTCACACTTCTTCCTTTCTCAAGCTATAAATTCATTCTGAAACCTCTAATCCTGCATCATCCATCCACTCCCATATTATAAACTAATTGAAACAGGCCCTGTGGCATATACTTGTCTTCTTTTCTCTCCATCATTAAGTTATAAACCAATTAACACAGGTGCACTAAGGTTATAGTTTAGAAATACAATACAGGAAGAATGTAAGAGAAATATTTTTCAAAGAGAATCGCTTCTGTAGTTTAATTGCTTTTAACAGTTCTGTAAATTCAGCTCATCCTGGTTCATCTGAGCAAAATATATGCATTCTGAAGTTCACAAACTGCAGATTTTACTCTCCAGGACACTGTATCTTCTATTGTTTTCCCTAATGTTTTACACTGACATATCTAGCAATACTGTTATGCTGTTTCACACTCAAAAAGTGTTAAATGGCTTTTTGATGTAATAATCTCAA
Organism: Polypterus bichir lapradei; assembly: GCA_026402145.1. NCBI lineage: Eukaryota > Metazoa > Chordata > Cladistia > Polypteriformes > Polypteridae > Polypterus > Polypterus bichir. The sequence continues at coordinate 16,284,848 of JANRMT010062822.1, forward strand.
TATCCTCTAGCAGTTCAAAGACAAGTATATCATATTTTGGAATTTTTCTTAGTGTTTACCATCATTGACATTTAAGTGGAATCATTTAATTAAATATGATTAAATGAAACATACTGTATGTATTCCTTACTATGCTGCACTGTATAAAAGAAAACATGGTATTGCACTGCATTATGGAAATGTGCTATAACATACCTGCTTTATAGCATCCTGTGTGTATAGCCTTATCTGCATGTGGATAGCTGCTTTAAGTAAAGAGACTTACTAGCTCAGCACAAGCAGACCAAACAGTTTAGCTACTGTATACCTGTGCTAATCACTAAAGCAGGTGCATGATCACCACACTACTTTACATTGGAGGCTTGCATCCTCAGCTACTAACCCCTATGGGAATACAGCAATCACCCACACCACAAGCTCTTATCACTATACCCCGAGTACATTATAATGGAAATTCCTATTTTTGTTATTTTGGTTTGCCTATGCTATAGTTAATGTTAGCTATATTGCTTATATAAATGTGTTAAGTACTGTATTTCTAGAAAAAAGAAAAAAAAACACAGATGCGATGTTTGCTCTGAGGGTGTTGATGGAGAAGTATAGAGAAGGCCAGAAGGAGTTGAATTGCATCTTTGTGGACCTGGAGAAAGCATATAACAGGGTGCCTCGAGATGAGTTGTGGTATTTTATGAGGAAGTCAGGAGTGGCAGAGAAGTATGTAAGAGTTGTACAGTATATGTACGAGGGAAGTGTGACCGTAGTGAGGTCTGTGGTAGGAGTGACGGATGCATTCAAGGTGGAGGTGTGATTACATCAGGGATCGGCTCTGAGCCCTTTCTTATTTGCAATGGTGATGGATAGGTTGACAGACAAGATTAGACAGGAGACCACGTGGAATATGATGTTTGCTGATGACATTGTGATCTGTAGCGATAGTAGGGAGCGGGTTGAGGAGACCCTGGAGAGGTGGAGATATGCTCTGCAGAGGAGAGGAATGAAGGGCAGTAGGAACAAGACAGAATACATGTGTGTGAATGAGAGGGAGGTCAGTGGAATGGTGAGGATGCAGGGAGTAGAGTTGGCGAAGGTGGATGAGTTTAAATACTGTAGAGAGTATACTCAACAGTAGAGAGTAATGGGGATTGTGGAAGAGAGCTGAAAAAGAGAGTGTAGGCAGGGTGGAATGGGTGGAGAAGAATGTCAGGAGTGATTTGTGACAGACGGGTATCAGCAAGAGTGAAAGGAATGGTCTATAGGATGGTAGTGAGACCAGCTATGTTATATGGGTTGGAGACAGTGGCACTGACCAGAAAGCAGGAGACAGAGCTGGAGGTAGCAGAGTTAAAGATGGTAAGATTTGCATTGGGTGTGATGAGGATGGATAGGATTAGAAATGAGTACATTAGAGGGTCAGCTCAAGTTGGACGGTTGGGAGACAAAGTCAGAAAGGTGACATTGCTTTGTTTTGGACATGTGCAGAGGAGAGATGCTGGGTATATTGGGAGAAAGATGCTAAGGATAGAGCTGCCAGGCAAGAGAAAAAGAGGAAGGCCTAAGAGAAGGTTTATGGATGTGTTGAGAGAGGACATGCAGGTGATGGGTGTAACAGAACAAGATGCAGAGGACAGAAAGATATGGAAGAAGATGATCCACTGTGGTGACCCCTAACGGGAGCGGCTGAAACAAGAAGAAGAAGCGCTCCACGTGTACAGCTTTACCTGCATGTAGACAGCTGCCTCAAGCAAAGAGATTTAAAATCTCTGCACAAGACATAAACTACACCTGTGCCAATCACCAAAGCAGGTGCCGACTCACAATGCTGCTTTCTTTTGAAGATGTCTCTTCTCAGCTAATGACCATTGTGAGGAATTTGCCAATCACCCGCACCAGGTGCTCTTAACAATATACAGTACCTCGACCCAATCAAGCAATATAAAATAAATTAACATTATAAAGCAAAATTAATAAAGACACAGTAAAAATAATGGCAGGAAAAGTAGAGATTTTATTTGAAAAGAATTTTAAAAGGTTAGGAAATGTATTTCAAAGAGTCTTATTAAAAATACTTATGTAGCAAATACAGGTGATGGAAGATGAGTCATTTCAAGTAGTTAAAGAGCTAATTTGGATTTTCTTCAGTCCACAGAGGTGTTCTTTTGTTGTTCCCATCTCTGCTCTCCTTACTCTGCTCTCTCTTCTAAGTGCCGCACACATCTTAAACTTAAATGCCTCATTTCGTATGGAATTAACAATGATTACAAGAATAATCAATAAGTGTTTTTCTTTCTCAGGCTGATTGTTCATTCTGATCCTAATTACCCCTGGCCTAATAAATTACAAAAAGTATTTGTAACAATCTGTTTTTATAGGATTCTAAAAGAATGATCTAAAAGACATAAGGTTTGTGTCAGTCAAAATACAAAGTTTAAAATCAATCTATAGCACTTATTTAAAAAGATTTCCAAGAGTTTGTTTCAGATACAATTTAAAGTCCAATGTTTCAAAATTTAAGGAGGCTCTGTTGACATCAAAAAAGGTCCAGGTTTGTTATATGCTGGATGTTTATTCAGGTGTCCTAATTGCTGGCAGGTTAAACAGTAATAGCTCACAGAGTTCGTAATGTGACTTATTTGCAGTCCAAGATCCTGTTTTATATATTGTTAATTCATAGTTCATTATTGGGAGTTTTGAACATTGTTTCTTCATATGGTATATTTCTATGCCCATGCAGACACTTTCACAGTTGGACAGATAATACATTTGTGTCTTTAGAGAAAAATTAACAAGTATTTTCACAGCCTGCACATTTACTTAAACGTTTTAAATATTAATGGAGTGCCAGAAAGTTTATTTTTTGACAAAGCACTACATTACAAACTTTTTTGAAGAATACATTAACTTATACAAATTTTATATTGTAAAACTGTTCAAGGTTAAAGATTCACTAATAAAAGCTTTTTTTTAATAATATTATTTTTACTTTAATCATATGCAAGTCATGATTGCCCAATATGTGTTAAGAGAAAGACTTGTTTGAATCAGTCAATTTCAACAAAGAAATCTTGATCAAATACTAGCAGCCTGACAGCCAGGCAGTGAAGATTACAGGTGATGACCAGGAGCATATTCTGGGGAGTGACAGAATTTAGAAAATGTCTTAGCAGATAATAGCTACCCATTGCAAACACCATTTATATACAGCTTATCAGAGAGGATAGATGTTTTTAAAGATGCACACAAAAGAGCCCTAGGGATTCTTTCCTCTCCAGTGCCATATGCTCTTCTAACTAATAATACTATCCTTAGCAAATCAACAGGAGTGTAGGGAGAGATGTCGTACATGCTTCCAGTCTGCACGTCAGAACAGTTTATGATTTTTTAAACAAAAATTGAATTTTCAGATATAATATTTTGATATCAATTAGCAAAATAAAAAAAAAAATTATAGTGTAACACATTTTACAGATCTGTCTAAGTGAATTATAAACTACCAGGTTTCAACTAACATTGTATGGAAACCTTTAAGTCTGATAAAGTTTTAGTAACAGCCATTATAATTAAAAGGTATGCAGAAGCAGGTTAAAAAGAAAAAAAAATATTTCTTTTAGATTTCATTTTCAAAACTCCTATCATTTTTTATAAACTGTAGTAGCCTATACTTTCTGTTAGTTGTAAATTCATATGAAGGAGTTTTTAATATGTTACTTTAATATAGACATACTGTACATGTGCAAATAGATTTTTCTTCCTCGCTGCTTGACCTTCCGATACTTTCACACTCTTGCAATAATATTCTTGATCTAATTAATGCTCATGGGGCTTATATTCTAGAAGTCTATTTTCTCACTTGTCAAACCCTTTCAGAATATTATTGAATTACTTTTGATCAGTGATACCCTTTTTAAATAAATACAGTATATTGTCATGATCTGCTCTATGTTCTTCTCATAGTTCCATTCTTTTCACTTTTCTGGTCCTTTCTACTTCTCATTCTCATTAAAGTTTATTGCTTGATTTGTTTTAAATAATCTTAACCTGAAGTCTGAGCCTGCACTAATTTAGCTTCTGTCTTTACGTGTTTGGGCTAGACTCGAGGAACATTTATTCGAATATGGATGTTACTAAACTTCTATTCCAAAAACATGCCGCAAAACTTCAGTACATGTCTCACAGTAATGGTACTGATACTTGAAGATTTACTGATGCTATCAGTGTACTGCTTGTGCAAGGTGACAACTGTTCAGAGAGAAAAATGTCATTTCTGAGATAGTGTAGCATGGAGAAGTCAGAATGCAAGCAGAGATCATGACAAGGAAGACAACAATTTACTAACAAAGCTTACTATGTGTAGCCACAATTGCAGTCAGAAAAGACAGTAGCCAAAAAAGGGTACACAGAATCAGAGCCAGCAAATGTAAACCTCAATGAAAGGACTGAAAAATGTCTTAACCAGTAGAATCAAAAACTAACAATGCAAAATGACACAAGTTTGTTTCTGTCATGTGGCAGTGGGCTTTTAAAACGTTGTGCTAGTGAGAACCATCTCCCTGAAACATGGCCTTACATCCTAGCAACCAGTCTCTAACATGGCAGCATCTATTGGGAAAACACATATCATTTTTAATAACATTAAAAACACAATAAAGAAAAAAATGTATACAACCACTTGATTCCTTGGCCTTAGAAATCCTAAAAAACATATTTTGACAGCCAGCACCACTGTCATTCACTGTACTATAAACCAAAAGAGACCTACTTTGGCTTCAGTGGAAACACCAGCTAAAATGGATAACACGCCAGGCCAAGCACCCCCCACAACCTGCTTTATCCCCCAGGCATTCACACATGTGTGCCTCCCTTTTCCATCACACTCAGCATATAAAAATGTGGAATAGGAAGCGGTTCCCCCACTGAGTTTTCAGGGTCCTAGAATAAAAATATTGCTCCGAAGAGTGGGGCCTGGGAGGTGATGATAGTGGGGAGAACGGGGGTCCCCTTGGAGTTCTGATTGATATATAATAGATCACAAGGTGCTTATACACACCCATTTTCTTCAGGTACTGAAATGACCAGAAAGCTTGTATAATAATGTTTCAAAAACAGGATTTTAATACTACTGGTACATGACTGCAATTTATTTATGACACAGTCCTTGATCATTGGCCCACATTGGTGCAATCATTAGGGCAGACACTTTACACTTTCATATTTAATCCCCATGTAAAACACAGGAGCAGGCAAAAATGCTCCTTTAAGGCTTGTTTTGAAATCATAGCTGGGCAAATGGCAAAGCATCATGGGACACCTGGAAAAAATGCTTGCCTAACATGGCTGCATGGCAAATTTACAGAGAAATATTCTGTGAATGAAGCCACCAGCCAGTGTACCATATTTGCCGCAAGAAACACTTTACTGCATTTTTCTAAACAACACTATTGTTGACTTACCCGAGCTCTGAATTTTGTCTTGGCTTTGGGTTTTTAAGACATTAACTTGTTTTAATTTAGTTTTCAGCATTTTTGTTTATATAATACTTTATTCTCAAGTTAGTTTTCTCCATTAGTTTATCAGATCAGTTAGTTTATGGAGTTTCTTTTTTCCTAGTTGGTGAATAACTGCTTCTGTTTTTTTCTAATTAAGTACTTTTAAAACTAATTCTCCAATTAATGTGATTTGTGATTTAATGTAATAAATCGTTATTTTCACTTAATTTTAAATCATGAGTTTTTGACAATTCAAAGTTTTTAAAATTTCTTTTCCCAGCTGATCGTAACACATTAACATTAACAAAATTTTACAGGAAAAACTGCAAAACCTTTTAAGAAATCTACAACTTTAATTACCCCCAAAGACAACAAGAGCTGATAATCCTACTAATGTTCCTGGCTTTCTCTTTTAAGGGAGGAAACTACATAAATGACAAACAGCACAAAACTGCTGTGAAACTTGTCATTGTCAAGGTTTACACTTGAACTGCATAATGTAGCAGTTTGTTGGACAAGTCAAGGCTCTTTGTGTGTGCTACAAGGTGCTTTTTCTGAGAGGAGGAGTGTAAAAGGTCTAGCAGCAGGCTTCTACAAGTGCATATTAATCCTGACTTCAAGACCTATTAACTCACATAATTAAATTTTTAAATTTTCAGAAGATTTTGTAATAAAAACTATGTAATTTCTGTTGGCATTTAAAGAAATATAACATTCTGAAACCTCAGAAGTCATTTTCAATTTTCCTATGAACATTTCGCATAATGGGAATATATACCTTTAAGACTATAAGTCGGGTTAATATTAAAGTGCAAGCAAAGGTTACATTTTTCATTAAGTAGTGTTTTAACATATAGCGATTAGAGGCAATGTATTACAAATTGGCTTTAGTGTTGCTTTTATTTTTTGTTATTATTTTCTGCTCAGCATTCACTTAATAATTAGTTTCATTTCAGTTTGTTTACAATACCTTTGTTGTTGCAGTGCTGCAGCTGCCATTGTTGAAAGTATGTATGTATTTTTTGATGGTTGATGTCAGAGCTGCCATCTTATTTAAATACAAGCATGGCATTAAAATTCACTTGAACTCGAAAGCACATTTTCCAGGTGTCTGTGTGAGCATTTCTTTTGTCTGCACTCAATTATGTTAGGTTACATTTATTGTTAGTTCCTCCCATGCACTGTTGGGATAATCTCCTTCAGGAATGAATATCTTCTTCTGCTCCAATTTTATGTGGGAGTGTCTTTCGTTCAGATGATTCAGTGATACTGCAAATCCATTTACTGACAAGACACTTTCATTTCAGCTGTATTTTTTTCCACGTTTATGTTGATGTCATATACAATGTATTGTGAACATAAATTTTTCTTTTACCGTGACCTTTGGTGACAAGTTTAGCATTATTGGTCATTCAGCTGTTTTGGATTGTTACCCAAAATTATATATTATAAAAATAATTTTGACAAAAATACAGTTGAAAAAAAAAATTATAAATTAATTTTCTCAACAGCATGTAGAAAAAAACTTGTGAAAAAAAATCCAAAAACTCACAGACCTACAAAGTAGATGCAAACCCAACACAAACAGTGACATAACTGGGGATTAAACACAGGTGCGTAGAGTTATGATTCTGCACTTAATAGGAAACTTTAGCGAGATTGCTCTTTTTTCAGAGGCAAGAGAATAAGAATATAGTCTTCTGAAAGTCAGGGTGTCTTTGAAAAAGGGTGAAGATCCAAGTCTTTAGATTCCTGGTGCTTCCTGATTTGCTGTATGGCTGGACACTATTCAGTGACCTGCATTGTGATGGAGTGTCAGATAGGGCACTACAGTGGAGTGATTCTCCAAAAGGCGACCCAGCTCATAGGAAAATAAAAGAAAAGAAAATAAGATTGAGTTTTGAAAAAATAAATATATTACAAAATATATTATATATATATATATATATATATATATATATATATATATATGTCTGTGTTAAGAAAGATTAAAGTTCCTGTCTTTATAGAAAAATAAAAAAAAAAGAAATTTTTTTGGAAGAATTTTTTCTTGAAGAAGCTTATTTTTGTAAAGAACTATTGTTAAGAAAATAAATTGTGCAATAGATATATTATTTGAGACAAAGAGATTAAAATTTGTTCAAAATCTGTATCTAGATTTATTATAAGATATTTAATTAAGAAGTTAAAAAATGGAGAAACCATTTCTTGTAGAATTGGGTCCTGGTGAAAAGTTTCCTTTTGAGATTAACCAAGAAAATGCATTAAAAAGAGACCAAAGCAATAGTAATAGACAGAATTTCAAAACTTCTTATACTGGTTTGAGAAATAGGTATGGAAATAATGATTACTAACTACTCAGACTACTCGAGTAATGAAAATTATGATACTAAAAATTTTAATTACAGTTCTAGAAATGAAAATTGTGGTCTTAGAAATGAGAATGTTGGTTACAGAAATAGACAGCATTATGGTAATTATGGAAATAACTTTAACAGGAATAGAAACTACAGAACAAATAATTACAGAAACAACAACTTTTTACAGGGTCTGATAATAAACATAAGGTTCAGAAGACCAATGTATAATAACAAACATAGAGGTCCGGTACCAAGCTACTATGGTTTTAGAGGGGGAAGTACAAGGTTAAACAGATACTATGATAACAGAGATAACTATGGTTTGAGTGACTATAGATATTTTGAAGCCCCCCAGTTCACAGAAAGATTAGAGTCAGGCAATTCTCTTTATTCCTAGAAAGTAAAGGTATTCTTTAGATGGGCACAGGTGAAAAGACACTTTAAAATTTCCCAACAGCCCCTACAGGGCAATAAGCCTAGAGCAATTGCTGAACAGACTGGAAACCTTTCAGACCTAATCAAACCAGCTTACAGTGATGCGAAGATAAAAGAATTGATTGAGGCCAATGCCCGAAACTGGGAGGCCACAACCATACAGAGCCTAATAGAGCACTATATAAGCAAACAAGAAGAAAGTGAACAAGAGCTAATTAAAATTATATGTGAAGATATACAATGGGACAGATATTGGGAAACAGCTATTACCTTGCTCAAAATTAGATATAGAGAAAAAGAACTGGGATCTTGGATAGCAGAATTAACAATTAACAATACTTTGGAGAATTTACAAGTTGAGCTGACAAAGAAAGATCAGCAAAAACAAATACAATTACAGACCCAGTTAATTCTTCAAGAAATGGAGGCAAATTTATATAACAAAGAAAAGGATATGCTCTTAAAAGGGACAACAGGGGCTCAAAAGGAGAAAACAACAATAACACCAACAAGGGTAAAAACTAAAAGAATGTTAACTTGGGCACAGGTGGTTTCCAAAGGTTCATCTCAAGAATCAGAAACAGATTCTGTAAATAATGAATGGTTCATTCCAAGAGAAACTATAAAAGTCAAAGAAAAAGTAAAACAACTTAAACAAGTCATTTCTCTACCTCAGAGAAAAAAAGACAAAGACAGACAAAATGTAATTCCAACTGCACAGAAAGTACTAATGTCTGTAAATGAAATAGATGATCTAGAATTAAGCTTTTACTTACCCGACAGTCTTAACACATCCACACCTTGTACAACAATACAATCTGAAGAAAGAGCAGGGACTGAAAAAAATAATAGAGAACAACAACATAATAAACAATTACAGATAAACAAGACTGAAGTTGATGAAATTGTCTCATTACATTCCTCACAGAAGGAAACTAATAGAACAGGTACAAAACAAAAAACCTACAGATTTTATGAGATGTTTACAGAATCTAAAAGAATTGTTACAAAGGATAAACATATAGAACCAGAAAAATTACAGCAAAGGTTAAATAAACCATTATTACCAGTGGTAGTAAAAAACAGAGAAATGGTAGTAGGGGGGGTTCAGTATGCTACATGCCCAACCTGAAGACTTTGAAGATCTGGTTTTTAATTTTACATTAGAGCCTGAACCAGAATCAGAAGAATTAACCATTGACAAACAAACAAGAAAATTGATGAGCTCAGATCTAAATATTTCACTTGAAACTGATATTAACCTAAAATCAACACAAACAACAATAAACAAACAAATCAGTTCAACTGCGATCACCTCAGAAATACATCTGATTGATTTTGAGGGAACAACTTTTCAATTCATAATAGAAAAACATTCTTCTTCTTCCATCATTAAAACACCTGTGTCAGACTCACAAACTGATATCACAGTTTATCCAAAGAACCATGGGATCTCGAGAAGAGAAAACATAGAATACATAACAACAAATACTAATCCATCAATCCATCCATCCATTATTCAACCCGCTATATCCTAATCAAATTGCAAAATTTCCAGAAATTGAATTTATACTTCAGAAGGACCAAATACACTGGACTAGGTCTACAGCCCATAAATTCTTTAACAATTGGCTAAAAGCTTTGAACTTACAATAAACAGGGCAAAAGCTACAAATCAGAAGATAGAAATCAAGAAAAATATATTAAGTCTTTCAAAATGGTTAATACTAAGTGAAGCTCAAGAAACATTATTATCTAAAGGAATAACTTTTATATCAACCCCTGAGACTAACAACAGAGCTATTGACAACACTATGGCAGAAATTGAAGATTTTTTTAGAAGAATGAAACTGATTAATTATTTTAAAAATAAACAAATAACAGAAAAAGTGCCTTTTTGTTTAAAAACTAGTTTGATATCACCTAACAATAAGATTAGCACAAAAATAAAAAACTTCATAGCTAAAAGTACACACAAGATCAAACAGATTCCTAATAGTCTACATCATAATGAGAATAACAAAACAGATCAGGAGAGACAAGCCCTTAAGGAATTAAAACTGTAATTATAAAACCTGCTGATAAAGGAAGTGCCATAGTGCTTATGGTCTTGGAAGATTACGTCATAGAAGCCTCTAGACAACTTATTATTCAAAACTAAATGGACCCATGTATATAGAAGCATAAAAATTGATACATAAAATAATAGTATGGAAAATAATAAAATTATACATCATAAACAAACTCAATTCTTAAATGACCCAGCTGAACCTAGACCTAGAAGGTTTTATATCTTACCAAAGATACACAAGAAACCTACAGAATGGACTAAACCTTATTTAATCCCACAAGGAAGACCTATCGTATCTGACTGTAATAGTGAGACATATAATATATCAAATTATATTGACTCTTTTTTAAATTACATAGTACTTATGTGAAAGATACTACTGATTTTATTCAGAAAATTTAAAACTATAACAATCACAGAGAAAACCCTGTTATTTACAATTGATGTAAATAGTCTATATACTAACATAGACTTTAAACATGCTTTAAAAGTTATTAAAGATTGGTTAAAATACTATCCTGAAAAAAATCAACCTGATAAATATATCTTACAACTTTTGGCCGTATCCTTAAGTAGAAATGACTTTATCTTTAATGGCCAATACATCTTACAAATCAAAGGTACAGCTATGGGCAAAAAATATGCTGCAGCCTATGCTAATCTATACCTAGTCAGGCGGGAAAGGGAAATAGAAACAAAATTACAGTACAAACCAACAGCATATTTCAGATATTTAGATGATATCTTCGGTGTGTGGGAACATGGTATACAAAAATTTAAAGAATATCTACACAAACTCTATCATCATTGGCTCAACATTAAACTAAAGGCCAAGATTATTAATACTTCAATAAACTATTTAGATACTGAAATTTACAATAATAATAATAATCATTCTACCAGAGTATATTTCAAGACAACAGAAACTCATGCACTATTACACAAAGCAAGTTTCCATCCTACACACACACATAAAGGGTTACTGAGATTTCATAGAATCAGTTCCACACAAGAGGATTTTCTAGCATCTACAAAATATTGACTAGGAGTTCTACCAAGACAAATACAGCAAAATATTTGACTGCTTCAAGGCACAGTGCACACTGAGTGATGCAAAGAGGGAGAAAGATGAGACAAGGTCAATAGATGATATTCTGTATGTCTGAAAAGAAAAATCTGGGGGGAGCCACCTGCAAAAAGAGGTGCAAATAGGAGAAAACCAAATTTACACATGTAAATGCAGTAAAGCCATCACATTTGGTATGACAGGTAAATTGTAGTGAATAAGAAAATATTAAAATGAAAAAAGAGCATGCAAAATATTTTTTATTTTTTGCATTGGCCACTCTAAACTAGATGGCATCAGATTAGAATTTATATTTTAATTTATATGTCAAAAATAATATAAACATTCTATTCGGCTTAGTGAAACCATTTTACTTTTGTTTTAAACTCAAAAACAAAAGTTTCAAAGGTTCCCAAGTACAGTGGAACCTCAGGTCATGAACATGTCTGAACACGTACAAATCGGGTTACGACCAAAAAGTTTGCCAAACTTTTGCATTTGTTCACGACCACACAGTCGGGTGACAAACAAGTCAGTTTCCCTTCCGGTTCGTACGTGCCAATGATTTCCGCACATGTTCAGTCTCTCCCTGTACTGTATGTTGTTCTTGGTGCATCATGCAGAAGGACACTCCCTCAAAACTGTAACCTCCTCTCAACCCAGCTTCACTCCTGTGGTATAGTGGGTCCACAGCTCCCGTCAAAAAGGCCAGTTTTAATAAATAATCACTGCACTTGCGGCTTAGCGAGGGGGCGTGGTGGTGTGTGGCAGAAGCGGTTCCTGAGGAGTTTGTGATGTGGCCGTTTCTCACCTAAGTGCACAGGTGAGAAGCGGTCCACATCCGTAATTGTTCCCAGGAGCTGCTGATTGCCACAACTACCACGTCCTCTTCATAAACAGAAGTGCGAGACGGCTAAAGGGAAAAAGAAGAGAACAGGAAAGAATGGGAGGTTGCAGGAGAAGGCAGGAAGCAGGAGGAGAACGACGGTGCAGGAGAGAAAGCGAGCGCGAGAAAGAGAGAGAGAGAGAGAGCGCGAGCGCACGAGAGAGAGAGAGCGAGTGAGCATGAGAGAGGGAGAGAGAGCGAGCGCAGGCTCGCGTGCAGCTAGCTGAGCAGGGAGCCTGGGTGTTTGTCTCAGTGTTATTCAATGTTTTACATTCAGTTTACTATTACACTGTGCATTCTATGGTATAATTAACCATTTTTGTGCTTAAAAATCTTTAAAGAAAATATATTTGCATACAGTTCGTAAGGTCTGGAACGGATTAATTGTATTTACAAACAATTCTATGGGGGAAATTACTTCGGGTCACGACCAAATCGGGTTACGACCAGAGTTTTGGAATAAATTACAGTTGTGACCCGAGGTTCCACTGTACTTTGAACCTTATTTCCTGGCAAGAGAATATTTTATAGATTGTTATAAGCATTGCTGTTTAATGTATTTTTTACAATCATATATATTTTTAACATCCATACTGAGATTCTGCATATATTAATAAAGCAGACTAAATGCAAAATTCATAGCATCTGCACAGTGAGAAGAAAAAACGTAAATGGAACTGAAGCTTATCTGTGGTTTTAGATTAGCCATGCAATCTCTATTTCTTACATTTCTGAAAGAATGTTGCCTAATGAAATTTAAGTAGATCACCTGAAGACAACAGCATCCAAAGGTAATGTACATTGAAATCTTTATTTGTAAAGTAAGCTCTCATTCTTTCCACTTAGATATATAGTTCATTAAAGTTACTTGGGTAAAATACTGAAATTAACCTTCATTTTCACAAAGGTTTACGTTGTGGTTAAAATAACAATGTTACAGCAATATAAACACTAAAAAATACATTGGGGTTGGGTTGCATTTACACATATGAGTATTATTGCACTTAAACATATGGTGTGCTGACAAAATGATTTCATGGCAAAGCCAGGAGATGCATTTAAGCCGTAAAAGGTCAAAACCAAGAGATAAAAAATACCAACCGAAGTACAAAAGTGTGAAACAAATGTCAAAAACAAGCAATAGTCTGTAAGAAAAGGCAGTCTGAAAATGTTAGGTAAAGGTTTCTTTAGAGTTCTGAATCCGTAGATTGAATAGAGAACTGACCACTTCAGCCAACATCTGCGTCAATTACCAAGTTTGTGACATCTAAAGATGCACCTCTCTGAAGACATCGCCATCAGAGGTGATGTGTCTGCTCAAAAGAGCAGTAGCAGACCTCAAAGAACTACATAAAATAATAGCAGTTCAGTACAATTCAGTTTATTTTTTTAATAGTGCACTTCACTAAATGCAAGCTTAGAATGCTGTGACAAGTTCTCAGGAAAATTGCAAAAATAGATTTTACAAATTACTAAATACAGAATGAGTACAAATTAAAACACAGATTTGTTGAAACACACAGAAAACTATCTGTTCTTTAATTAATTGTTAAACAATGGCCAGTTGAGAGCAGAGGTGGGGAAAACAAACACCAGTCAGCAACATCCCAGGAGAAAATAAACTTCTGGATGGTCCATGCTCAAATGTGTAAGAGAGTAAATCAAATACCAAGTCAGAGACAGTTAAACTCCTGGAGACCAACAAGACACTCACACACCCACCTATAGGCATTCTTTGGTGGAATCTGTATTGGGCCATCCAATCTGATAAAAAGCACCTTTATATCTATTAATTCCAATGCTCTCAGTATCTGAGATGGCTTTTCCATGGCAGGAAATAAGCTTGGCAGTAGAGCACTGGCACCAAGTGCCACATCAAGCAGTGTGTACCACACCCAGCTAAAAACCATGGCTCATTGATGTGATCTTCATAGTCAATATATTTTATGTATTTAATGCACCACCTACTCCAATAGAATTCATCAGCTCAACAGAAAATAATACAAAAGACACTAGTACAGAGTACAGCTTGGCATGTGAAATGATAAGAGAGTAAGTGAAAGTGAGGCAAGATCTCACAAGATTACAAAGGGGCATAAAATGAAAAACATATGAGCAAACAACAACTGAGACAAGTCACTGAAGTAGAAATCAATAACTGAAAGATGTGGTTGGGCAATAAACTTACAAATATTGAAAACAAAAGTTGCATGAATGCAATGAACAATGAACAGAATACAATCAGTGGCATAGCTATAGTTCATGCCACTCGAGGCGAGGCAGTGCTACAATTTGCTGCCTTCCAACATATCTGAATATGTTAACCTATTTAAATAGAAAATTAAAATGATGTATAGAGAAAAATTAAGATATATTTTGCATAGGTTTCTTCATACATAGAGAAAGCAATAATTTTTCACATATAATTATTTATAAGTATCAACTAGACAAGAATATAGTATAGACACACTGATAAGCCGTGTTCTAATTATTAGTTTAATATAATTAAAACCAGAACCAGTGAAGTGTACAAGTGATAGGTGGGGATGTTTTCTGCGCAGAGCAAGAACGCATTCGGATTGATAACGAAATGAATATAAATTGTAAATTAGTTGTTTATCTTCCTAGAAATTATTATCGGTGTAATGTTTATGTTTATTTTTGTTATTGCCTCATAAATTTCAACTGCTGTGTCTGATGCCATCACAGATTGACAGTCTGAAAATTATTTTTAAAGCATTTGTGGATAAAAATCAGAGAATTTTACTTTTTTCATTCATGAGTGATATTTTTCTGAACCCTGATGCTTACACATGAATTGTACTGATCCTTTTGGCCAATAATGCCACCCCCAAAAATGTGCCGCCTGAGGCAGACCGCCCCCTCCGCCCACCCCTAGCTGCTCCACTGAATACAATACTGGAATCTCACTAAATTCTTGCCAGGGTTCTCTTTTGTTTCACTAAAAAACAGTACCTTTTTAAATAATTTTAACATTCTACAAAAAACATTTTTTATATTGCAAACTTTAAGTTGATTATGTTCCTCTTCTATGTTCTCCCAGTGTTTCACAGCTAGAAGATACTACTATCATTATTACCATGTCTGTTTGAAATGTGGACATTTTTTTCTTACTGATTTGTATGTTTTCATTTCAGCCACTATAAATAAATAATTTCCCAGTTGTCCCCCATCCACTAATGTACTCATAAGCTGCACCTGTAATACTCATTTGGTATACTGTATGTGTCAGCAAGGGTCACAGGACTAATTTCCATCTTTTAAACTTTAAACCTATGCTTCTTGCATTTTCCTCCCTCTTTCTTAAGTGCAAGATCAAATTTATTGTTAGAAATATATGCAAATATAGGCTTATCCATCCTTACTGACAATTTCTGATCCTTTTTTCTCACGCTCCTTTCCATTTTTGCCTTGGTCGCTACAGTTCCATGGTAAGTTTAGCCCAGGTGTGAGTTCATATAAAGGCCTGGTTGACACAGGGTGGCCACTCAAACAGATCTGAAAGAATTGTATGGTTTTGATGTAAAGTGTAGGAAAACAATCAATAAAACTGAGTTTTGTTGGATGAAAATAAAACATAAATCATATACTGCATATGTATTATGTCTTTCTGAAATGTGCATTCATTGTAATTAAATAGAAATGTTCTGATATGATTGGTTAGGCTATTTGAATAGGTATGGTTACTAGAAACCCATTCATCCTTTCTGTCGGTCTATTTCTCTTGGTTGAGATAACTTTAGCTGGCTTAACAGGTCTGCACCTAGATGTGATTATGCTCAAGAAGATCTTTTTAAGTAGCCTTTTTAAAAAACCAAGAACAGAAGCCAAAGAAACTCCTGCTTCACCACAAGAACAAGAAGAAGCAATCAGCATCACCAGCCTGAGCACACTCCATCTTCAGTACACCCAACTCCTTTAAGTCACAAAAGTGCTACTGGTACAAGCTGTTTACTTTCTTACAATACAGTAGATGGATAGATGCCGTAATGTAAATTGTTTTGTCAAATTCCATCCAACTTTCATATTTGTGGCCTTGCTGGCAGTTTAGTGTTTCAAAACTTGTGGTAATGAGCCTACCCAGGTATTACCAAAGAGAAAAAAATCTGCATGTTTCAAGGGGATGTAAACAGAAAAGAAAGTTTCCTTTCATATATAGCAGTCAAGAAGGAAGATAACGCTTTTGCTAAAGTTTCAACGCTGCTTCAGTGGTGCAATGGGGCAGCACGATGGCAGTCCTGGATGTATGGTCTTATGAAAGCCTACATGGCTCCATGCGCAGCCCGGTTCCTTGCCAGTGTCTCTTCGCCACCCACCTCTGAAGTAAAAAAAAAAAGAGGTGCAAAGTGTTTAGTGTACTGCAGTAAGTAAAAGGGAGGATAATTCTAATAGCAGTAGTAGAAGGAGAAGTAATAACTTAGCTTAGATGCTGAATTAAAAGTGTTGAAGATGTGAGCATGTGCAACTGCGAGGCTGCCTGTGTTTTAATAGAGGCCTTGCTGAGGTGGATGCGACATGCCATAACAACATGCCAGCATCACCCACGATTAGCTAGAGGTCGGTTTTGTTCATAAATATTTTTGTGGATCTTATTATTGAAAGGACTGTGTTTTTGTGTAGTATCTTCTTATACTATTTTTATTTAGGAAGACTGTTGTTTTTGTTTCTTTTTTATTTGGGTACTTGCAATACACATTATAAATATTGTGTGGTTGTGGTTGAGTTTTTTTAGGGACTTGCTTCTTGTTTTGTGCATCAGTTGGGGTGAGGACTGTGTAAGAAAGCACACCTGATACTGTTTTCTGTGCACCTGTAAACAAAAAGCATCCTTTTTCACCTGTGCCTCCCTGTCTAACACCTCTCATTTCTGATCTCAGCCAGTCCTGAACTACAGGATGCCCAGTGTTTAGTCTGGTGCCATCTTTTCCACTACATAGGGTGTCAAAAAACTACTTAAGAGAGTCAATAATAGGAAATTGGAATATCTTTACACAGTCTGACCATTTCTGCCTACCAAAGGATGCCCATCATGGCAGGATAGCTGACAGCAGCCACATATGCCCTTCGGTTATATTTTCTATGGTTAATAAGCTATTATGTCCTCCCTCTCCTCTGGACTGGAAAAAGTGATAGATGATACATTTTCCTTTTCTGTCATAACACTAAAACAAAAAAAAAAATACTTCAAAAGCAGTTTTCCCTCCTTTTATTTGCCTAGTCATTAATTTCCCACTAATCCATTTAATACATTTTCCATTGTGTCATTTTTAAAGTAAGATCAACCACTCTAAGTCAGTATCCAAACTATCATGACAATAATAAATACATCTTCATCTGTTGCCACTGCAATTTTAGATATAACCATAACGTAACATTTCCAGCACTATTCTTTATCATGTCAAAGCATCCACAAATCTCATAAAATCCATTGAGTCTATTTCACCCTATATCTGAACTGAAATGTGAGAATGCATTGCTTTTGATGATTTTGTCATGAAGGACTTATTACCATTGTACTGTTAGCATTAGTGTAATGCTTAATCTAGTCAACTACTACATCTTACTCTGCAGTTCAGAGCACATGGATACCCCCAGTAATGCTATTCTTGGGTTCAAGTCCAATCTCAGAAAAAACAGTAAAACCATACAGTGTCTTTTCACAGTCAAAGGAAGTCTAAGTTCTGTTTGTTCTAATTAATCCAGACTTTTTCCTACTTTGATTGGCCATAAGGATCCATTGAAATTGATCCATAAGTACTTCTGGAGTAATTAATGATACTGAACATTGTAAAAGCCTCAACGTATTACATGTGTTCAGTGTCAGAAATAGTAATAATTTGTTAGAGCCACACTTTTTATTATAAATATTGCTCAAACTTTCAAACGTTTGGTTGTGTCCTAAAATTGGATTAAGTATATTTAAGAACATTATGTTAAGTTGTACTCAAATTAAATTGTACAATAAAACACCTGTACATACACAAGCAAAATATCGGGAGACTTACTGGATATAAATAAACAATATGCTTGAGCCAGAAATATAAATAACCATGGTACAAAAACAAATTGTCAAAGTTGAAAAGAATCCCACCCTTTATTCACCATAAATAATGCAAATTGTTTAATATTACAAAATATGAGGCATGCATATTAAAAAATAATTTTAATAATCACATTTTCATTCCAAGTTCAAGTTGGAACTAACTCAAAGCACTTTTACGTGATGATTGTATTTTTTTTTATTCCTACAGATTATGATAAAGTACACGCTAGACAAGTACATTTTGCTTCTGCTTTACAACAGGCCATATTGCCTGGAATGATTATTTTTTTAATGAGATGATTAATTAAAAATACATTAGAATATTATTAGAGGCCAGTTTGCTTGCAAAATCACTTAACATGTGATAGCCATATTTTTCCACAAGTTAGCAGTTTAACTGGCAGGATTTGAGAACATGTTTTTTTCCTTTGTAGTTAAACAAAAATTGAAAAACTATCCCTGTGAAAATGAAAATTGTTTTACAGTTTTGCACATTTCTGAAATACTTAAACGGTACCAGCATGAACACACACTATTCTAGCACACATGGGTTGTAAAACAAGTAAATCTTTAAAAGACCAATGCTCTTTTCACTTTGCAATTTATTTTTTGTTTAGGAACTAAGCTGTTTTGAATTTTTATCAGTTTTCAGGTTCATAATAATAGCACAGAATTACTGAGAGTGAATATGGTTGTGAATATAGTTCAGAAGTAAACTAAGTTCAGTATAGAGCATGTTGTATTGGATGAATAACTGCCATAAGACAGTGTTGGTGATTAAAAGTCTCCATACAAGGCCATTTATTAAGAAACTAACCTGACTACCCACTGCTGTGGCCCATCTGGAGAGTCAGATTCCCTAAACAACTACCAATGTTCGGGCCATGGAAGATTCCAATTATCATGGAATCATTGTCCCCAAAAATTCATGTAGCAATTATAGTTAAACTCGGACCAGGTTTCTCTGCTCTGGATAGCTCCCTTTTTGTACATGTAGATGCTACATGAGTGGTTCTCAGTCTGGTCTTGACATTACAATATTAATAGTGTGGTTTATTAAGTTTTCGTCAATATTGCATTGAATTTCGGACTTTCATTGTCACAACACACATATAATTGCCCGTGATTGAATTTCATTTCTTTCCCTCTTTTAAATAAAATGACTTTTTTGAATGTTTGGCTCTCAGACTTTTTAATTGTCTTTGCTAAAGCTATTATAATGGGAAACTGTTAACGTTTTAATACAAATGGCATATCAAGATCTCCTTTGTTGTGTAATGTTATCTGTGGAAGATGTACTACATTACCTTTCTTGGATACATCCTTCTTTCTACAGTAATTTGTGTGGTGGAAGACATTCTTCGGGATATTGTAAGTTGATGTTATCATCTTCCGCATGATCAAAACCAACTGTTTCAGCATAGTCTATCAATATACATTTAACCAATTTACTGTGCAAGCGATCGTCATTTTTGGCGTTAATTCATTTGACTTCATCGTTTCTCGGTGCTTAGATTGCCCATGTACTCATTTTTTATGTTGATAACCCTTCGTGATGAAATTATTCAATAAGATTTGGACATGATACTTCTTCTTTAATTGGGAACTTAAAGTGAGGAAAATGTTAAAATGTGTAAAAACTGAGAGAGCAGAAACTGTGTCTGTCAAAAGCATTCACACAAATGAGAGGTGAGATTATTGTGTGCATGGTTCAAAATGGTTGAGAGGAGGGCGGGAGTTAAAAAATCTCATGGCCAAAGTGAATATGGTTGAGAGGAGGGCGTGACTTGAAAAAAATCTCATGGCCAAGGTCTCGTCTCGCAGACTTGAAAAAATCTTCCAAAAAGTCTCATCGTGTCACAGGATTTTTTTATATAATAGATATTTTTTCTGACCTTTTTTTGAAATTCAGTTTAGTTTTAGTTTTCCTTCATCATGTATTTTTAGTTTTAGATTTTATATCTCAAAGACATTTCTATTTCATTTGTCTATCTATTAATTTCAGTTTTAGTTTTAGTAAATATGGCATGGAGCGACTATAGAGTTTAGTTTTGTGTCACAATCAGATAGAACTGTACACTTAATGGATTTGGATATCATATGAGTGTAATGTTAGTGGAAGCTTCCTACACTACATGGTTTACTATCTGGTTTTGTTTTTGTCTGATAAGAACAAGCATAGTCAAAACCAGATACTGAATATGAACAGTTTAATATTTTCTATGTCATTTGTGCTGAACAAATGTGTGCTGACTGATGGCATTTTTTATCATTTCCTTTTGTTGCTCAGAATGGTCCAGTTTGTAATGAAAGTTAGGTGAATTTTAAGGTTTGATGGTTTTTTACTCTAAATGTCTACAACATACAACATATCTCGCTCCAAGACAATGTGCTTATAATGAATGCCTTCAATATTGCATTCAAAAATCTCCCGTACAGGGCTTGTTATTTTCTACCAGCCATATTGATCTCTGAATCCGTCTCAGGCACATACAATTAATAGAGAGAGTTTTACCACCTGTAGGGCTGAAAAGATATCAACCATCAGAAAACAGATTTTACTGTGTCCTGACTGGTGTGATCATGAAAATCATGGGGGATTAGGAAGAACAGGGCTTTTAGCCTTGAATGAGTGTGCAGACCCCACTGAACTGTATTGAGGGACACAAAGAAAAACATGCATTTAGTGTCAAGGTTAGGGGCTGTGAGACTTGAATAGGCCAATGTATAACAAGCACAGTAAGCCGTTAATGAGCAGAACAAGAGTAGGTAATAGGTGTATGGAGGAGCACAAAGCGACAGAGAAAGCATCTGAGATGAGGAGCAATACATACATTATATAAACCTGTTTATCCAGAGCAGGAGTGCGGCAAACCAGGAGCCTACCCCAGCTGCTTTGGATGCAAGGCAGAGACCTCCCTGGTATGCAAAATGTATGATATGGCTGATGTTAAGAACAAAAAGAATATATTTCAAATATCTATTTAGAAAGAGAGAGAGAAATTGAAAAAAGGAGGACAAATATTTTAAAACATAATTATTTTCACAGGCATTTTGAGTTGTGAATATAGACTAAAAAAGATAAATTAATAAAAATAGAATAAATACAAAAATACATTAGTACTGTATGTTTAGTTTTTCACCAGTTGGCAGACTCTCTTCGCCTGCCTACCTGTGGTTCAGTAAAGACATTGCCAATTCTGGAATTTTACAAGGTTTGTATTGCTTCATTGTTAAATGACTATTTTAAAGCAAAAGTGACTGGTCAGTAACAATATGCTGATCTTATATGATGAACGTCAGTCTCTCGATCAGTGCAGTTTTATTTTCAAAAAGGATTTCTCCTGTGTGAAGTGGCAGGTGAATTATTATCAACAAAAAGCAGCCACCTGGGAAATAAACTGAAACAGTAACTGAAGTCACTGTTACTCACTCGTGACTTTTATGTCCACAAGGTAAAGGTTCTGTTGACCAGAACACTCCGATTTCAAGTGTTTGAGTTATATCTTGATATCCAACAAGCGCAAAGAAAGGTAGCATGTAAATCACTTTCTATTTCACATGCTTTATTTAGCTTGCTCTGTAACTGCAAATGCTGTGTGAACACCTGCCCTCCGTCACCAGCCGCTGTTCACTGGATAAATATATGAGGGTGGCTCGTGGTGGATGACTTTCTGTTTTAGAGTTAAACGTTACAAGGGTTAAAGACTAACAGCAAGAATATTCATTTAAAAACTAAAACTAAAAATATTTTTTGTAAATTATTTTATTTCTGTCAGTTTTTCCAACTACTTTAATAGTTTTGTTTAGTTTTAGTTTTTCATTTTGGTTTTGTTAATTATTTTATTTCATTATTTTATTATTTTTTTTAATAATAGTTTGAGTTTTGATTTCAGTTTTCATTAACTATAATGACCTTGCTACTAAACTTTCCCCAGTTTTACGCTAGAACCGCCACACATTTTCTCTTTTCTCAGTATCAAGCCATCAGGCTATGCCAAGTGCCGTCTGAATTCTTTTCTTGTCACTAATGGTACATTAGCTCTTCATCCTGATAATACATCCCTATTTCCCCACTCCAAAATGTCACAGAGAGCCTAATACAGCTTGAGTGAAAGTAAAAATAAAACATTTCTTAGAACACAGCATAAATTGTTTATATATATCTTCACTTGAAATGATAGCATACATTTTCAATCAAAAAAATAAATACATTTCTAGGATGTGTGGCTGTTGTGCAGAAAACTGCTTCAGTATTTGTTAGTGAAAAGCAAAACCTCACATTTCAGTAGAATAATACATGATATAGAACATTTTCATGCAGACACTTTACATAGTTCTCTTTTTGTTTTATTGTGTGTACTTAATGCAATTTTGCACTTGTTCTGGGAGTAAGGACAGCTCTAATGGATTCTGTGACATGAACAGCTTTCTCAGTCTGTGCATGAAACCACTTCAGTATCTATTCAAAATATTATATTAAGTCACAGCAACAGTTTACTTACATATTTCATGGATTATGTTGGTAAATGCCCGGCCACATGATGGACTGAATATAATGCTATACACATCACCAGCATTTCATTTTTGCAGCTTGCACACCAAAAAGGGGTTTATTGGATTCACTTTTGTTTTGCTGCTTGTGTGTTCTGCACTGCTTTCTTCTGCTTCTGCATATGAGCAGTGTCTGTCTCTCTCCTTGATCTTCTTTTGTGTCTTTTCACAGTGGGCTGGCAGCTCACAACTCATTTTGTTTAAAGTTCAGTATGAAGCAGGCACTGTCTTTTGGTCAAGCAGTTTATTTGCCATGCAAAGTCTGCACTTGAAGTTAAATAAAATAGCCACTGGTGCTCCCTGTTTTGTTGGCTTCTTCCTTATCCTCCTCCTTTATATGTAATGGGGTAAGATCCAAGTGTGCGCTGATATATACATAAACTATTTTGGAGACTGGTGAAGAGTCCCTAGGAAGCATGACAGCTCGTCGAAAGTGAAATGCCCCTCATGACAAGCGTCAAGAAACAAATCTACATTGCCACTACTCCTAAGCCCAGAAAGAGAAATGCACACTTCCAACACATTGGAAAGTGAGGTGAACATATTATCAGCATTGACTTTTCTCATATTGCATGTGAAAGGCTCACAGAACACATCAACAATCACACTGTGTTTCCCTGGCAATCGACTATAATCTTTGCCAGAATAGGCAATAGTATCTAGTATATATATCTGTTATACACATCAGCAGCAAATATTTGATTTGAGACTTGTCAGATTCATTTGACTTTCACAGAGTGAAGTAACAACGTGTCAACAGCTGCTGATCAAGTACTGTATGTCTACCTTACTTATAATGCATGATGGAGATCTGCACTGTGCGCCAAGTGTCTGATATAGCATCAAAGATGTCAGTATGTGAAATGCACAGCCTGCATCAGTTTTAAATTGGGAAAGAAGAACACACAAGATGGTACAATGTGGATAGAGCGATCTGCGAGTAATTGCATCTCACTTGCAACGTTTTCACAGAAACAAAAGTCCTGATGATATACAACTGCAGGAAAAAAAACTTTTCAATTTTCTTTGAATGTGTATACATCTGCCATCAAACACACGTACAGTTGTGTGTGTACGTGATTCAATACAACTGCTAGCATATCAGTAATGCTGTTCTCAAATTATCTTAAAACGTGCCTCATTTACGGCTAGGTAACACATTGCATCAGTCCTTCCATTTTCACAAAGAAAGATCACCATTTATTCTTGCATTTACATTCATTGTGTCTGTAATACCAGAAAGTGTTGCGAGTGAGCCGACGTCCACCACAGCTCTCGTTATTTGTGGCTTGATGTCTGTGTACACTATGTCCCACATTGCATGTTCTCTCTTTCCCACATAGAATTCATTCTGGCTGTGTACATTTTCAGTGATATGTAAAAACATTGCAATGCCATTTCAAGTGAGTTATGTTTTACCTAACTGAAATAACTGGAGCACTGACAGTTTTCTTTTTTTTTTTTTTTTTACTTTTATTCCATATCAACCATAGTGAAACAATGTGAGTGATTACAAGTGTGATCTTTCCTCTTAATTATTTTAGAGTTGTTTGCTAAGGACAGACAGCAATCCACATCTGGGAAACAATGTTCATTAATGTCAATTTCAACGACAGAAGTGGATCTATTGAGGTAAACAAGATATGCAAATATGGTCAAGTGCGAACCAGAGGAGAGGCACAGCAGTTCACAGCTGCATACCAATATTAACGTGTGTTTCTTGAGGTGGCAATACATGGTCTTTCATGTAAAAAAAAAAATAAACAAATTAAGAAAAGTCAAGGAAGGAATTCTGATGAAATATTGAAAATTTTAAAAACACAATGCCAGTTGGTGTGGGCTGGAGAGCTTCTAGTGAGGCTAGCCAAGCCAAGATACTTCCACGTAGTTCACCAGCAGTCATGCATCCCAGTCAATGAATGTTAGCAGTAGAGAAGCACTTCTGTAATGCAGGCAGATAAAAAATATTGTGCTTTCACAGTATGCTAAATATGACTCATAATATTTAATTTATGTGTTTTATTTATATGTGTTTTTATTTTAGGATTACTCTAGATGTGGCATTTAATTGAATAAACTGTATGCATACAGCTCATCAGAGAAAGTACACATTGCCTCTCTTTTGTGTGCTCAAAATATGTTGTACCTGGGACAGCAGGCAGGTACAAATGATCTCATTAGACCATTAGTCATATGTTTATCTGGAGAGGAGAGAAAATACTGGACATTCAATGTGTTTTCAAATAATGTTGAAATCGGGAGCCCATGCAAACTAGCCAAAAATTCTGAGAAGATAAAATAAATATTAAAGAGCATTATTATTTTATGTATATACATATGTATTTAAGTTTAGATAAGTTAACCAGTGTATATATGCTTGTAAGAAGGTATGAAATAAGGGCTTGGTACCATGTTGTTAACTTGCTTCTCTTGAGTAGTGTAAAGTAACCTCACTAAAAACCAATCAGACCAGACTTATCAGTTGCCCAGTTTCAGTTGACACAACATCTTACATAAAGTAACCATCAAAGGCACCCTATAAAAAGAAAGTATTTTGAAAGCATTTTCAGAGACATTATAACTGCCATGAGAGAAAACAAGTCATACTGTCCTTTTGCTCCCAAGCATCACACCTGGCTTAAGAAGACAAAGACTGCAACAGCCAAAGTATAGCCACCTGGTAAGAAGCTTTCTGTGTGAGCCTCATGGATGTTTAGATTGTATGATTTTGTATGCTTGCTTTTTTCTGAAAATAAATACAAGTAATGATTGAAATAAAGCTTGGGTATTACTGATTTTTTCTTACTGACATTCAGCAGTGATGGATGAATGTTAATATAACAAGCTGTTTTTGTTCAGGTTATATTCTTTCAGATGTAGCGATTAGAGTACAGTGTGGCATATCTGTGACTCGTCAAAAGTAGGTGTTCAACCAAGCTCTAGGTTTCTGGTAGAAAATTTGTGCAGCCCTTTCAGAGGTAGCTATTTGGGTGCGGATCACCATATCCTTGAATCTTTGGCAGGAGTGCAGCACCTGAAGTGGCTCTTGGCCTTTGCTAAAGTGTTCCAGCAGGAGTGTGTGGCCTATGAGCAAGTGACTTCTGGGCGATGCTGAAGTAATCTTCTTTATGACAATAAAGTGCTATTGAGCATAAAGTGCTTTTTTTTTGCATTTTATTGATTTTATTAAAATCAAACTAGGGGGCTCTGTCCCTGCTCACTTTGCTCGCCAACCCCAGGTGGGCACTATGCGCCAGCCACTTTGCGGCTCTGCCACTCACTTATGGGTAAGCGGGTGAACAATTTGAACAGTGTCACACACGAGCGCATGGGGTGCAGCTTAAGGACCCGACGCCAAGGCGACAAGTCATGCCAGGGGACAACATCAGTGTACTAACCTCTCTCTTCTTATTTACTTAGAAAGAATGAAGCACCACTGCCGCCATAATAATGCCCGGACGAGTATAAGAGCCGCAGCACTTCCGGGTCCCTTTCTTCCCTCTGGTCCCTGTCTGATGACGTCAGCCGCCAGTCCATCTCCACGCCTTTCCCAGCATCCCACTCTTTAATTTCCGGTCAAACCATATAAATTGTCCATCTACCCATCCTTATGTGTCTGTTGATTTTGATTTGAAATTGCTGACCTTATTTTCATTACAGTATACGGGGCTAAAAATCCCAAAACTTTATGTGTGTCTTTGCTTATCTATTACAGTGGCGTAGTCAGCAGGATACAGCCCAAAGAAATGTCGGAAGGGCAGGACCTCAATACAGTCCTCACAACATAGGCGAACGAGCTCCAGGCTGTCAGGATGGATCAGGCAGTCACGAAGAAGGAGCTTGCCTAAACCAAGCGACGGCTGGCAGCGGTGAAGCCGGAGCCCTCACAGCCTCCACATTCTCCTATCATCCCTCTCTCAGAAGCAGACGACATCAAGTCGTACATGTCCATCTTCGAGAGGATGGCGACTCGGAACCAGTGGCCACCAATAGAGTGGGCAGCCATCTTGGCACCGTATCTGCAGGGCCCTGCGCAGCGGGCCTATCACAACCTCCCCGAGGAGGAAGCCACCCAATATGATCTCCTGAAGGCCGAGATATTCAAGCGCTACAGTGTAACCTCCGGCCAGCAGGCGAGGGTATGGTGGCAGTGGAAATTTGACCCCAACCGCCCGGCTAGAGCCCAGGCGTTCAAGTTCTAGGGCAAGCTTGGGCGCTAGCTACCAACCAGGTGGTTGAGCAGGTTGCCTGCAAGGGGTTGGTCTATGCTATACCGGACTACCTTGCCCAGCAGGTCTTCTGGAGGTTCTAGAGCACCAACTGGCGGTGACCCAACTCGGGGGGTCTGAGAAGTTGGCTTGTGGGATTCGTCAGGAACGTGTTCCCACCCCAAACCCACCCGTTGCATCACTGAGGCTCCGGCTAAACCGAGAGACAGGTTGCCCGCCCTGCTGCACTGTTTCAAGTGCGGCGAGGTTGGGCATATGCTTCCCACCTGTCCTCGCAACATCGAGCCGATGCTCTGCAGCTGGGCAAATGGAGAGAGGTACTGTGTTCTGTCGAACCCTCTGGCAGTCACAAATACGGGAGTGGTGTTGTTAAATTGGCACTCGGTTGTGGCATTGTTTGACTCCGGGAGTAACATTACCATTGTTGCTCGCCGTTATGTCCTACTGTGACAGTGGGTGGCTCAAAGAACGAGCGTAACTTGTGTCCATGGAGAGACCAGGTCGTACAGGTCCGCAAAGTGTTACATAACCTGGGAGGGGAGTCTAAAACAACTGCTTGACACTGTACTGCCCGAGCCCCCCTTTCCAGTTATACTGGGACAAGACTGGTCGGAAAGTAAACGCGGTAGAACTGTCACCACTCCTACTACTAGGTTGGGTCTGATTGTGGAGGGTCAAGGAGCCCTCCCAGCTCCTCCCACGCTGTGCTCCTCGGCAACTAATGATGACGTGATGGCCAGGGGGAGCTCTTTTCGGCAATGGACCTCGACCTGGAAGTGCAACCAGATGGAGTTCTGGGTCGGATGAGTGCTAACCTGGACCAAACACCTGACCCGTTCACCGGCATGGACTACCAGTTTCGGTCTACGCTGGTGTTGTTTAAAAGAGAACAGTGGAATGATGATTCCCTGAAGTTTGCCCGGAATGCCATCGTATCCATAGACAACATATCGTCAGTCGATTCCATACCACCCGGACCCTACTTTGGTTTGGAGAACTGTGGAACACGAAGGCGAGGTACAGAAATTGCTGTTAGTTCTGCGGATCTTCCGGTGGGAGGTATGCGAACTAGCTCATGCCCATCTCTTTGGCGCCCATGTCGGAGCCAAGAAAACGCTGGAGAGAGTAAAGCTCTGGTTCTATTGGCCCGGGATGAATGAGGAGGTCCGACGTTTCTGTCAGTCTTGCCCAGTCTATCAGCTATGTCAGATACCACGGAGGGACCATGCTCCTCTAGTCCCGATTCCTCTTATAGATGTCCCCTTTGAAAGGATTGGTATCGATCTGGTAGGACCCCTAGAACCTTCGATATGAGGCCATAAATACATATGGGTTATGGAGGATTATGCAACTCGATATCCAGAAGCGGTTTCCCTGCAAGCTGCCAATACAAAGAATATCGCACAGGAATTAGTAGGGCCCTTTTCCTGAGTGGGCATACCTAAAGAAGTCCTTATGAACCAGGGTACGCCCTTTACATCGGATACATTCAGGAAGGTTGCCATGTTGCTCCAAATCAAGCATCTCAAATCATTCGACTATCATCCACAGACAGATGGACTGGTGGAAGGGTTTAACCAGACCCTCAAACAGATGCTCCGCAAGGTAGTCAGCGCCAACGGTAGGAACTGGGACCAACTTTTACACCTGGTGCTTTTCGCTTACCAGGAGGTGCAACAAGCCTCCACCGGGTTTTCCCCTTCTGAGGTTCTGTATGGGCGGCAACCCATTTTGGACGTGCTGAAAGAAGGCTGGGAAGGGGAGGCACTTCCCTCCACTAACATCTTAGAATATATCTCGCAGTTACGCGATAGATTGGAAAAAAATTGGCCTCTGCTTAAAGAACACATGTCCAGGGCTCAAGCAGCACAGGTCCGGAACTATAACAAACTCCTCCCTGCGCGAATTTCAGCTGGGGGATCATGTGGGATCTTGTGCCCACTTCCCACTCAAAATTGCTGGCCTGTTGGCATTGCCCTTTCGAGGTTAAAGAGAGAAAAGGGCTCATTGACTATTTGTTGATCAGCCAGATCGTTGACCGAGCGAGAGGGTGTATCATATTAACTTATTGAAGCAGTGGAAGGACAGGAAGGAAAGCCCTCTCTCTGGCCCCACCCTCTCCCTTTTCTCAGAAAAGGCTAAACTTAACCTCGGTCACAATTTGACTTCCCACCAACGATGGGAGTTTGAAAGTGTGATCCTTCTGTCCTGGAAGTGGTCAGCGAAACACCAGGTCGGACCTCGCTGATTTAGCACGACATCGTGACGGACCTGTGGGTGGTCGTCAGGGAACAGCCCTATCGTTTCCCGGAGGTGAAACGTGCTGGGTTGGAGCTGGAGGTTCAACAGATGTTAGACATGGACATCATCGAGGAAAGCCACAGCCCTCGTTCCAGTCCTATCGTCCTTGTGTCTAAACCAGATGGGTCGTGGAGATTCTGTAATGACTTTAGACATCTTACTCAGCTCTCCAAATTTGACGCCTATCCCATGCCTCGCGTGGACGAGCTCCTCGAGAGGCTGGAGACGGTCCAGTATTTGACTACTCTTGACATGTCGAAGGGTTACTGGCAAATTCCCTTAACGGCATCTGCAAGAGAAAAAACGGCATTTAGCACCCCTACTGGACACTGGAAATACAAGGTCTTCCCATTTGGGCTGCATGGGGCACCAGCAACTTTCCAGCGTCTGGTAGACAGAGTGCTACGGCCCCACCAATCCTATTGTGCCTCCCACCTCGATGACGTCGTCAACTTTTCTGGCACCTGGGAGGGACATGTACTGCAGGTTTAGCTGTCATCCTGAAGCTAGCAAAAGCTGGGCTGTGTATCAATCCCCGGGCTACCTGGTAGGAGGAGGGTTGGTGAAACCACAGTGCTCCAAGATAAAAGACATCCTGGAATGGCCGCATCCGATAGTCAAGAAACAAGTGCAAGCCTTCTTAGGATTAGCGAGTTACTACCACCGGTTTGTACCTCGGTTTTCTGAGATGGCCGCCCTCTTGACATACGTGACAAAAAAAAGGGCCCCTTTGCATGTGGTATGGAATGATGTGATGGAACAGGAATTCAGTGACTTAAAAATGGCCCTAACAATGGCACCTGTTTTGAGAACTCCTAATTTTCTCTTCCATTTCTCCTCCAGACCGATGCTTCGGACACAGGTCTCTGTGCCATGCTGAGCCAAAGCATTGATGGTGTTGAGCACCCCGTAATCTACCTAAGCCGGAAACTGTTGGACCGGGAGACAAGGTATGGAGCGGTGGAACGGGAAGCCTTGGACATCAAGTGGGCGGTAACTCACCTGCAGTACTACCTGCTGGGCCGGGAGTTCACTCTGGTGACGGACCATGCCGCCCTCCAATGGATGACCCTTCACAGGGACTCAAACCCTCGGGTTACCAGGTGGTTTTTGGACTTGCAGCCGTACAAGTTCACCGTCACTTATCGCCGGGGTAACCTCCGAGCCAACACTGTTTCACGGGTTCACAACCTCTCGGTTCAGGCCGTAAAAGGGGGTCATGTCACGCACAAGTGCATGGGGAGCAGCTTAAGGACCCGACACGCACCACGACAAGTTGTGCCATGGACAACGGCAGCATACTAACCTCTCTGTTCTTATTTCCTTAGAAAGAATGGAGCACCGCCGCTGCTCTAATAACACCCAGATGACTAAAAGAGCCGCAGCACTTCCAGGTCCCTTTCTTCCGTCTGGTCCCAGTCCGACCATATAAATTGTCCGTCTACCCATCCTTATGTGTCTGTTGATTTTGATTTGAAATTGCTGACCTTATTTTCATTATTTTACAGTATATGGGGCTAAATAAATAAATATGTGGATGATAAATTGGACTGGACTGCTAATACTGATGCTCTGTGTAAGAAAGGTCAGAGCCAACTATACTTCCTTAGAAGGTTGGCGTCCTTCAACATCTGCAATAAGATGCTGCAAATGTTCTACCAGACGGTTGTGGCGAGTGCCCTCTTCTACGCGGTGGTGTGCTGGGGAGGCAGCATAAAGATGAAGGATGCCTCACACCTGGACAAACTTGTTAGGAAGGCAGGCTCTATTGTAGGAATAAAGCTGGACAATTTAACATCTGTGGCAAAGCGACGGGCACTGAGCAGGCTCCTGTCAATCATGGAGAATCCACTGCATCCACTGAACAGTGTCATCTCCAGGCAGAGGAGAAGCTTCAGTGACAGACTGCTGTCACTGTCCTGCTCCACCGACAGACTGAGGAGATCGTTCCTCCCCCACACTATGCGACTCTTCAATTCCACCCCTTGGTAAATGCTAACATTATTCCAAGTTATTGTCTGTTTTTACATGCATTTTTTATTACTCTTTAATTTAATACAAGTATTGTTTTTTTGTATCAGTATACTGCTGCTGGATTATGGGAATTTCCTCTTGGGATTAATAAAATATCTATCTATTGTGGTAAATAGGGGGCACTCTCGTTCCCTTGAACCCCTGTCTACAACTCCAGACACCAGGTAAAAGTCCAATAATTGACTTTATTTAATCACCACAGTGCACAAAGCACACTCTCCACCACAATACTCATATAAATCACAATAATCACAAATAAACCAATCCTCTAGCTCCCATACGCGTTGCCACCCTTCCACCCAGCTCAGCTCGCCCTCTGGGAGCTCCCACAGTCCTTTTATATCTCCTGACCCGGAAGTGTTCTCCATCCCCAGTCCATGTGACTCTCACATCACTTCCGGGTCAGGTACAAGTTTTTTTCTTCACACCGGAAGCACGTCATTCCTCTTGTCCATGTGTGCTTCCGGGGTGTAGGGAAAATAGCCATTATTCCTCCCTGCAGCATCCCCTAGTGGCCCCCACGGCATCCAGCAGGGCTGCGTATAAAAACTACATTGTCCATGATGCCCTGCTGGTCTTCTGGGGACCTCCATACTGCAAGAAGGGCTCCACCTGGCGGCTTGGGGGTATTGGCCGGGATAAACGGCCGGCCATCCACCTCACTATCTATCCATCTATCTAAAAACCCCAAAACTTTATGCGTGTCTTTGCCTACCTATTACTACAGATTGTTACTTTCATGGGAACTGTTACATATGCATAATAGAACAAACTATTTTACATTACAGCAATTAACCATAGTAAAAAATAGTAAAACGTAATACATTTAAAGAAAATTGTTTCATGTTGCATTAGAAGTATTTGTTGAGTTATACGTTTTTGTTCTGTTTGGCTTTGAAATTAACGCGCAAATACTTTTTACACTTTTACTGTAAAACTTCAGTAAAAAAAATATTTGGAATTAACTTTTCATCAATATCGCATTGAATTTTGATTCCATGTTTGGACTTACTTCGTGACAACACAACCTATAACTGCCCGTGAGTGAATATCGTTTCTTTCTCTCTAATAAATAAACCAACGTTTTGGAATGTTTGTCCCTGTGATTTGTTAATTGTCATAGCAAAAACTATTCTAACAGGAAAAGGTATACATAAATATATGCATATAATTGTAAATAAAACATAAACAAAAAGTGGCAGAGAAGTAAACTGTATGTATAATTATGGTACCAGTATCACTGCAGGCAGATTAAACAGCTAGTAAGATCTTCTTTGCCATGCCAGGACAGAATGCGACCCACGATCGTGTTTCAAAAAAGTTTTGGGATCAGTTTTTTTAGCTCTTTTTCTGCTTCCTCCGTAGAAGTAAAAATGAAGAGCTTGCCTTGAATGTCCACTTTCTGTTTGGCAGGATACAAGAGGCTGTATCTTTGACCTCGGCTTTCCGTAAGCACTGTTTAATGTTGTAAAATGCAGCACATTAAGCAGCTGTTAAGGGTGAGAAATCTGGGAAAATATTAATGTTTTGTTTCAATTATAATCTCGTTTCTGTCTAAGAAGTAATATATATACAGTAATCCCTCCTCGATCGCGGGGGTTGCGTTCTAGATCCCCCCGCGATAGGTGAAAATCCGCGAAGTAGAAACCATATGTTTGTATGGTTATTTTTATATATTTTAAGCCCTTATAAACTCTCCCGCACTGTTTATAAATATTCTCCGCAGAGTTATACAGCATAATCCCTTTGTATTCTCTTAGATATTAGGCAAGATTCATTGAAATTATGTATATAAACACACTGTTTATATACAGTAAAACCTAAATATTATTTTAAAGATATTGAGTGTCTCCGATATCACATATGTTACAGCCATTACGATAGACAGGCCACCAGCAATAAATACGTACAATGCAAGAAAAATAGTATACAATAAATGTGTGTACAGTGACACTAAACGTACGTACATGTACTAAGCACTGTAAGAAGAAAATTAATTATGGTTACTCACCAACAATGACACGATGACTTGTCCGATAACAATGAGTTTAATTTTACTGCACAACAAAGGAGAGCGTTACAGCCCTTGTAAAGGAGCCACTTCAGGCGATTGTGTAGCACTGCCGTTGTTCTTCTTCTGGCAGTCTTCAATCCAAATCCCTAAAGCAGATTCCATCCAGACTACTGCCTTATTACATCCACTTACAACTCGTTTTGCACCCTGGTTAAAAGGACACTGCAGCCGTAGATCTTATATTCCTTTCCTACTTTTTAAATAAAAGAATCGTAGCCTTCAACAAATCCAAAACGTTTACCTTTTCGGCAATCGTTAACATCTTCTTCTTGTGCTTGGGCACGGCCCCTGAAGCAGTAGCAGATTGTTTTGGAGCCATAATGAAGGGCTTGACTATGCACAAAGATAAACACTAAAGAGCACAACTCCTTACACAGCGAAACACGTTGATGCTGAATGAGTGAGACGAGACTTCCTGGTTAACACTGCATTCAGCACGCAGGAACTCAACTGCGTGCTCTGATTGGTTAGCTTCTCAGTCAGGAGAACTTAACTGCGTGCTCTGATTGGTTAGCTTCTCAGCCATCCGCCAATAGCGTCCCTTGTATGAAATCAACTGGGCAAACCAACTGAGGAAGCATGTACAGGAAGTAAAAAGACACATTGTCCGCAGAACCCACGAAGCAGCGAAAAATCTGCGTTATATATTTAGTTATGCTTATATATAAAATCCGTGATAGAGTGAAGCCGCGAAAGTCGAAGCGCGATATAGCGAGGGATTACTGTATATATATTATATGTAGTTTTAATTGTAATTTTTCAAAACGCACGATGAGACTCCTAGGTTTAGAGGAATTTGATCCCATATGTGGTAAGTTGCTGCTGTCTCTGTGCCTGATTTGAAGTCCTCTCCAGTTATTTTAGAGAATAGTTCAGCTATGAATTTCACTAGGTTTGGGCTTTCGCAATTCTCAGGGAGACCTTCAATTCTAATATTATTCCTTCTGCATCCATCTTTCAGTGCAGCAAGTCTGTCTCTGAGTGCTTTGCATTCAGAATTTGCTGCCATTGCTTTTCCGTCAGCAGTAGATGCCAGTTGTTCAGCTGCTTCAATACAAGTCATGAATGTTTGCTTAACGTCTTCAAACTGAGTGCCAAGTGCTTTAAGTTTATTCTTAAACTTAGATGCATTTTCATGTATGTGTTCCTCAATTTTTTCTAGCATACCTTTAAAGTCTCCCTTAAAGCAATTATTTAAACGTTCTTCTTGATCTTTAATATCCCGAAGCAGCTTCTCGTTTGTCTTGTGTATGTCTTTTATTTCTTTCATTATATCTTTCTTGAGCTCCTTTATTTGAGTGGTAGCCCTTGCGGCGATCATTACCTTCAGTTCGGACAGCTCGTTTTGGTCCTCTCCATGCTTCGTGCATGACATGGCAAGCCCAGTTGAAGTCGAAGGTTCCGGCTCGCGAGGAGTAGTTGACAATGCGGAAGGTAAGGCCATTTTCAGTTTCAATAAATCTTCTGGAATCAAAGAGCTATCCTGGCCCGATTCACTTGTACAAATGCTCCCACTTTCACTCTCGACAGGAAATGATACAGTAGCATCAGGTCCCAGGAAATCTGTGCTCTCGCCTATCTGCTCCAGGTCAGTTTCTGAAAGGCCATACCTTGAACTTGGACTTAATACCTGTCTAGGCTTGGAAGAAGCTTGTTAATATATGCTTGCAGTTACTGTAATTGTAATCCATACTGTAATCTATACAGGATACCTTGGGATGATTAAAAAAGAGAAAAAATAACACCGCTGCTAACAGAGTTCTGTTTCAGATGTAACGGATGAGACCAACTGATTGTTTTTTAATCCATCTAAAATAAAAATTTTCATTTTCGTTGTGTTGGCAAATTTACAGTCATTTAAATTCAAAATACCATACTACTACTACAAACTACTTACTAAATGTTTTATCCTCTGCCACTTATTTTTTTCTCATTTTTTTTTTGTTAGCATTATTATCTCCATCTAAGGAAAAGATAATTTTAAAGAAAATGTCATTTTATTCCTTGCAAAAGTTTATCATACTATTTGACTGATTTGAGTGATGTTTTCCTTATTCTGAAGAAGACTGGCTTCAAACATAATCTCTTAGCTGGATTTTTTGGTCTTCCTTTATGACTTTTATTTTTCCAGCCTAGTTGATTTGGGGTTGCTAACGTTTTAGTTTTGAAAAGGGAAAGAGAGTTCACAAAGAGCAACCTCAGGCGCAAATTACACCACATTAGCTGCTCTGTAGTCTAATGGATGGTCATTCACTGTGTCTGTTCATTGTAAATTGGCTACTTTCTAAAGGTCTACTTTAATAGGTGAAGAAAAAGCACAATTTTTGTGGTAAAATAAATGAACGTGTTGGTTATAATACTGTTTCAAAGATATGAAACTTGCTTTTGCTAGAGTGATAGACACTTGGCCCAATGTGAGTAAGTGTGAATCTGTGAGTTAATTTGCCTTGTGATATGCAGATGCCAACCATTCAGGGTTAGTTAGTACCAAGGTAGACTTGACCCCTGCAACATTGGAATGTGTTTAATTGGGTAAGAAACTGATGGCAGGCTGGATGTTGATATTTTACCAGGAACAAATCTAAGATGATGTTGGCATGGAACACAGAGAATGGTGATATTGACATGGAACACATAGGATGCTGAGGAAACTAGGGTTGAAATGAAAACTCCTTGATCACAATATTTGTGCATTGATCTAAAATTCATGAACATTACACAAGTAATTTGGGATTTTTTGACTGCACATGTCAGTCTAAGAATTGTAAAGAATGTTTAATCAAGGACTATTCATTGGAATAATGAACCTCTATTGTGGTTGTTGTGCAAAACCTAATTTTTACACATAAATTCTTTTGTGGGTTACATGATTCACAGATTACAGGCATTAGTCTTTTGAGTAGTGGAAAAAGTTATTTGGTATAATGAATCTTCGCTCCCATGTTCTCAATACATGGATGAATTTATGTACAACACACACCAAAAGAACTATAAAGGCCTGAATGTTTTTTTCAACAGTGAATGAGTCTCGTAGATCTTTTATGTTGTGAGATGAATTTGTCCTGCATGATTTAATGGCTGTCTGATAAGTCAAGGTAAAGAATAGTAAAGTAAAGCAAATTTTGATTATTTTTGAGTAATCTGATACATCCTATGAAACATTCCTAAACAGGTAGTAGTAATATCTACCGGGATGACAATTTCCCTGTCTAGAGGGCACGGGAGGTCAATGAGTAGTTTAAAGTAACATGTATATTAACTATACACTATAGTTATTCCAGTCAACTAAACTCAGTTGACCTCTCACTGAAGATTCTAGACAGCATTTTTAGCCACCATCATCAAAACTCAGAAGGAATTTTTGACTAACAAATGGTGTTGCATCCCTTTGGTTGAATACAAGAAGAGGCAAAACAAGAATGAGTAACCAGAATCAAAGGGTAAGACAAAAATCGAAAAACAGGGTTGTAACCAAAACACAAAGTTCCAGTGCTAAGGCTTCCTCGACATAAAGTTACAGTATTACTATGAAGATCACTGGATCAATGACAAAGATCATGTGCCGTTACAATGCCATTACATAATTGAAGAAAACTAAAATTCTACTGAAAATCAACTTCTGCTTTTCAAAGCAAAACATGAAAACAATTTCAAAAAAGGGAGCATGCACTGGCACAGCGCGAAGCCACACTCCTCATATGATCAAACAGCTCGAGATGCCAGTTGGCAATCCCCAAGACAGACACACGGTCCAATACCACCCTCCAAAAATGACCATCAATCTGCCACAGCCAGGTGTTACATGGGTGTCCCCTCGGCCTGGTCTCGCCACTCGGGTCCTCAACAATGATGATCCTGCAAGCTGAATCACCCTTGGGGAACTGCGCCACAAGGTCATATTGCTGTAACTTACGCTCACTCATAATGCAGGTAATGTGCCTCATTCAGGACTCTGTGTGCAGCTGCTCATTCAACACAAAGTCAAACTAGTGATACCCAAGGATTCTTCGAAAAGATACAGTACCAAAGGAGTCCAGTCTTCATCTCAGGTCACTGGAGAGTGTCCTTGTCTCTCTCCCATATAGCAAAACAGGAAGCACCAGGACTCTAAAGACTTGGATATTTGTCCTTTTGCAAAGATATTGGGAGCAGCACAAATCCCTTTCATGCGACCACATGACACCCCATGCTCTCCCAATCCATCTACTGACTTCAGAGGAAGAGTCATCAGAGACACAAATATTGCTGCCAAGATAAGTAAACCTCTCAATGTGGTCGACATTCTCTCTGCAGACAGACACATTGCTGATGGCTGTGCCCAAGAGGTCATTAATGGCCTGGATCTTGGTTTTTATCCAGGACACTCACAAGCCCAGACACTCAGACTCCTCACTCAGCATCTCAAGAGCCCTGGTCAGAGCCTTCATTGACTTTCTGAAGATCACAGCTTCATTGGCAAAGTCAAATTCAGTGAATCTTTCTTCACTGACAAATGCCGCACGGCCACTGGACCCCGCGACCCTGTCCCGCACCCAGTTCAAGCAAGCACTGAAGTGTCAGGATGTCCCAAAGGGCAACTCAATTGATTGAGTCAAACGCTTTATGACAATTGACTAAGGCTGCAAAGAAACTGGCGATATTCGAGTTTGTGCTTGTTAAAACTTGTTTTTATAATTGTTGCCCAGAATGATTTAAGGTACTGTGCAATAATGGAATTGATTGATGGAAGATTTTATAGTGTTAGTGGAACTAGAAGAACACACGGACCTCTGGTGCTTCAATAAAAATGAATGGAAAACATACTGTAGTCAGAAGTGGTGTAATGTGGAAGTCCAATGATTATTAAATGTATTACTGAAAAAAACGAAAACAGCATGTAAAACATAAATATCAACTAAAGATAGTAAGCTGCTGTTTGTTTAAAAAAATACATCATAATTATTAATCATTAATTATCTACATTTTATTTGTAATCTAAATATATAAAAGTCAATGTATATGTGTATGTGTATGTATGTATGTTGCAGCATCACTTCCGAATGGTTGGAGCGATTTTCATGAAACTTGGTAAACATGTTTCTCATTGGTCGACTAAAAATACTTTAGGGTAAAATCAACCCTAAACCCCCCTTCTGGGTAGGGTGGAGGGTGATCTTGCAGTCTTGTATGCATGTTATCATCCAGTTGACAGTCGGAACGACCACCAGAGGGCGAACTGGAGGCGACAGCCAGCATTCTTTATGTTTGAGCACCACTGCGCCCCTGTTGTTTTTGAAATTAAATAGAGTTGACCGGTTCTGAGCATCAACTGAATTATAACATACATACAAGACCGCAAAACATGCACATTAGTGAATCTTCATTGTTTGTTAATTTATTTTTATTTTTAAAGTAGTGTTTTGTTTTTTTTTTTAAATTATGTTTTTCTCAAACAATAAAAAAAAAAACACTTTTTTTTTTCCACCCGGGCAATGCCGGGTATTTCAGCTATGTTAGCTACTTTTACATATTTTACTTCAAGCATGTTAATATTTTTCTGTAAAGTAGAAATAACATGATTATTTACTAATACAAGACAGTTTTAATAACTACTTGCCTAGGCATCTTGTATTACAGTGCATCTGGAAAGTATTCACAGCACATCACTTTTTCCACATTTTGTTATGTTACAGTCTTATTCCAAAATGGATTAAATTCATTTTTTTTCCTCAGAATTCTACACACAACACCCCATAATGACAATGTGAAAAAAGTTTACTTGAGATTTTTGCAAATTTATTAAAAATAAAAAATTGAGAAAGCACATGTACATAAGTATTCACAGCCTTTGCCATGAAGCTCAAAATTGAGCTCAGGTGCACCCTGTTTCCCCTGATCATCCTTGAGATGTTTCTGCAGCTTAATTGGAGTCCATCTGTGGTAAATTCAGTTGATTGGGCATGATTTGGAAAGGCACACACCTGTCTTTATAAGGTCCCACAGTTGACAGTTCATGTCAGAGCACAAACCAAGCATGAAGTCAAAGGAATTGTCTGTAGACCTCTTAGACAGGATTGTCTCGAGGCACAAATCTGGGGAAGGTTACAGAAAAATTTCTGCTGCATTGAAGGTCCCAATTAGCACAGTGGCCTCCATCATCCGTAAGTGGAAGAAGTTCGAAACCACCAGGACTCTTCCTAGAGCTGGCCGGCCATCTAAACTGAGCGATCAGGGGAGAAGAGCCTTAGACAGGGAGGTGACCAAGAACCCGATGGTCACTCGGTCAGAGCTCCAGAGGTCCTCTGTGGAGAGAGGAGAACCTTCAAGAAGGACAACCATCTCCTTAGTAAAAGGCACATGGCAGCCTGCCTGGAGTTTGCCAAAAGGCATCTGAAGGACTCTCAGACCATGAGAAACAAAATTGTCTGGTCTGATGAGACAAAGATTGAACTCTTTGGTGTGAATGCCAGGCGTCACATTTGAAGGAAACCATACACCTCTCATCACCAGGCCAATACCCTCCCTACAGTGAAGCATGGTGGTGGCAGCATCATGCTGTGGGGATGTTTTTCAGTGGCAGGAACTGGGAGACTAGTCAGGATAAAGGGAAAGATGACTGCAGCAATGTACAGAGACATCCTGGATGAAAACCTGCTCCAGAGTGCTCTTGACCTCAGACTGGGGCGACGGTTCATCTTTCAGCAGGACAACGACCCTAAGCACACAGCCAAGATATCAAAGGAGTGGCTTCAGGACAACTCTGTGAATGTCCTTGAGTGGCCCAGCCAGAGGCCAGACTTGAATCCGATTAAACATCTCTGGAGAGATCTTAAAATGGCTGTGCACCGACGCTTCCCATCCAACCTGATGGAGCTTGAGAGGTGCTGCAAAGAGGAATGGGTGAAACTGGCCAAGGATAGGTGTGTCAAGCTTGTGGCATCATATTCAAAAAGACTTGAGGCTGTAATTGCTGCCAAAGGTGCATCGACAAAGTATTTAGCAAAGGCTGTGAATATTTATGTACATGTGATTTCTCCGTTTTTTAATTTTTAATAAATTTGCAAAAACCTCAAGCAAACTTTTTTCATGTTGTCATTATGGGGTGTTGTGTGTAGAATTCTGAGGAAAAAAATGAATTTAATCCATTTTGGAATAAGGCTGTAACATAACAAAATGTGAAAAAAGTGATGCACTGTGAATACTTTCTGAATGCACTGTATATATTTCTCTTCTGGTTCCTCCTGCTTCCTCTTCAAACCCGGTCCCACCCACACGCAGCCCACAACGCATTTCTCGATTCCTATTCATCCTCTTCCAAACCCTTCCCCACGCTGCCTGTGGCCTCCCATACAGCCCCACACCGTTTTTCTCGATTCCTATTCCTCCTTCCAACCATAGACATAGAATTACTAGACACCGCATGACCAGCAGTATCGTACGTCAACATCACCGCCATATTGCGAGTGGCACTGCTGTGGAGTGAAGTAATGAATAATGTGCTGCTTGGGATTGTACAAACCGCTGTATGCTCCAAACCAGATCCCAGGGGATTACATTTCATAGGTAAGGCTGAACAATTGTTTTGGTTATATTTGGCCATTAGAAAATCCCATTTTATAATCTTAGCACTCAAGGTCACCTTAAAATAAAATTAAACAACATTAGTAAAATTAAAACAAGAGAATGATAAATCAAAAAGCAATAATTAGCAAACAAAGACAACTGGCAGTAACAGTGCAAAATTCACAATTGGTATGCCAGTTTGAAAAGATAAGTTTTGAGGGCAGTTTTAAAATGTGTTATTGAATCGAGCTGACGTATATGAGAGGGAAGGGAATTCCCGAGTTGAGCACTATGCACTATGAGAGATGCTCGAGCTCCCATAGCACAGAGTTTGATGTGTGGTACAGAAAGTAGAGCTACAGATGAGGATCTGAGTGAGCAAGAGGAGTGCAAGTCTGTAGGAGATCAGTGAGGTTGTGGAGAGCTTTAAATGTTAAGAGCAGTATTTTGTATTGTATTCTGTAGTTAACAGGGAGCCAGTGAAGTTGAGAGAGAATAGGTATAATATGTTCAGTGGATTTAGAACAGGTTATTATCCTGGCAGCAGAATTTTGAAGAAGTTGTAAGCGATGGATATGTTTTTGTGGGAAACCAGATAGAATAGCATTACAGTAATCTATACATGAGGTGACTAGGGCATTAACCAATACTCCAGTACTGTGTTGCGTAAGAACAGGACATCTAGAAATGTTTCGGAGATGGAAGAAGGCAGTCCGAGAAATGTTACTTATATGGCAGGAATTATTTAATAATAATAATTATCTATACTAATAAAAGGCAAAGCCATCACTGACTCACTCACTCACTCACTCACTGACTCATCACTAATTCTCCAACTTCCCGTGTAGGTAGAAGGCTGAAATTTGGCAGGCTTATTCCTTACAGCTTACTTACAAAAGTTAAGCAGGTTTCATTTCGAAATTCTACACGTAACGGTCATAATGGTCGATAACAATCGACAACGTCCGCCTTGTTGAACTTTCTTATTTATGGCCCCATCTTCACGAAATTTGGTAGGCGGCTTCCCTGCGCTAACCGAAACCGATGTACTTACTTATTTCGATGGTATGACGCCACTGTCGGCCGCCATATTGAACTTTCCAACGTCACCAATTTTCCAACTTACCGTTTAGGTAGAAGGCTGACCCTGTCTTCACGAAATTTGGTAGGTGGCTTCCCTGCGCTAACCAAAACCGATGTATGTACTTATTTCGGTGGTATGACGCCACTGTCGGCCGCCATATTGAATTTTCCAAACGTCACAAATTCTCCAACTTCCCGTGTAGGTAGAAGGCTGAAATTTGGCAGGCCCATTCCTTACAGCTTACTTACAAAAGTTAAGCAGGTTTCATTTCAAAATTCTACACGTAACGGTCATAACGGTCAACAACATCCGCCATATTGAAGTTTCTTATTCATGGCCCCATCTTCACGAAATTTGGTAGGCGGCTTCCCTGCGCTAACCGAAACCAATGTACATACTTCTTTCGGTGGTATGACGCCACTCTCAGCCAGCATATTGAACTTTCCAACGTCACTAATTCTCCAACTTCCCGTGTAGGTAGAAGGCTGAAATTTGGTACTTATTTCGGTGGTATGATGCCACTGTCGGCCGCCATATTAAACTTTTAACGGAAGCCGATGTACGTACTTATTTCGTTGGTATGACACCACTGTTGGCCGCCATATTGAACTTTCCAACGTCACTAATTCTCAAACTTCCCGTGCAGGTAGAAGGCTGAAATTTGGCAGGCTCATTCCTTACAGCTTTCTTACAAAAGTTTAGCAGCTTTCATTTTGAAATTCTACGCGTAACGGTCATAACGGTCAACAACGTCCGCCATGTTGAACTTTCTTATTTACGGCCCCATCTTCACGAAATTTGGTAGGTGGCTTCCCTGAGCTCACCGAAACCAATGTACGTACTTATTTCGGTGGTATGATGCCACTGTCGGCCGCCATATTGAACTTTTCAACAGTCTTTGTTACGTATGGGCCCATCTTCAAGAAATTTGGTACACGGGTTCCCAACGCTAACTGAATCTTACTTACATACATATATACATCCATAGCCTGCAGCTCGGTCACCGTGTGAGGTGGCGTTGGGTCCCCCATCCCAACGCCTCCCACGTTGTTGGCTGCCTGCCTATATAAGACCGTCCGTCGCTCCGGTCTCTACATTCCCTTCCTTGCTTCGCCACGGGATTCACGTCTCCCTACTGATAACTACAGCCTTTTTGTTTAATCCACGGCTTCTCCGCTGTTTTATTGTTTGTTTATTACAATTATAGTTATTGTATAGGTATTTTACACTTACTTTACATTGCTCGGGTACCCATTTCCTTTATCATTCCAACCCCCATTACCATGTCTATCGAAGTGATCACTATCGATCAAAGAACTGTCACTTACTGAGTGGTTTCCATGCCCGGAAATGGCACCTACTTTTTCCATTCTCTTTGTTACATATTACACGGCCATATCAGGCTCACTCTTGATATCCGGAGGAACATTGTGTGTTATGTATTGAATGACTGGGACAGGATCAAGGTGTGGACTGATGACAGTACAGGAGATAATTATACTACACAGGAGCACTATAAGAGTGAAATGCTTCAGCCCTTCACCTATGG
This sequence comes from Polypterus bichir lapradei, assembly GCA_026402145.1. Classification (NCBI taxonomy): domain Eukaryota; kingdom Metazoa; phylum Chordata; class Cladistia; order Polypteriformes; family Polypteridae; genus Polypterus; species Polypterus bichir. Next base: position 16,328,580 of record JANRMT010062822.1, read on the forward strand.
TTCTGCATGTGAGTTGATGGCTGCCGCTGAATTGTTCGGTTGTCGCTTTCAAGTGTACCGAAATGGCCAAATATTTTACGCCTTTCGACAACCGCCAATGCCTCTTAAACATCTTAGATTCACAGGTGACAATTTCAGTAGTGGACACTTTGATGTTTATGAATGTTTAAACTCTCAAAAGGTGGATGTGATTTTATCGATGAAACCGGTTGTGTGCTTACAATGCTTGACAGATGCCGAATGTCACTTCAACACAACAAATCCTGCAAATACTGTCGTAATTGAAACAAACCATGAAACTCAAACCGATTATGACAGCAGCAATCAAAGCTGTGAGATCTGAGACAAGATTACTGTTCACATGGCCAACTGTAAGTTGCATGCTCAAGAGTAAGCTCAGCACACAACTTGGTCATGTTACAACCGGAGGGCCGAACTGACAACATGGTATACAAAGAGATCCTTAACAAATAATTATTGGCATATTTTCCCTCAGTTTAAAAAGGTTAAATTTTCTTCTTAATAAAAATTTTAAGGCAGTACTTCGCCGCTGCGAAGTGCGGATATTTTGCTATATGTATATATACGAGTATGTATATGTGTATATATGTATATATTTGTATATGTGTATATACTGTATATATGTATATGTATATATATATATATGTACTGTATATGTATATATATGTGTGTTTATATATGTTTATATGTGTTTGTGTATATATAAATATATATATGCTAGCAACACTCATGACAATGACAACACAATTACATTGTCAATCATGTTACGTTATTATTAAAATGTTTCCTTTTCAATTAGCTCCAATTAGCTGTGAACCTCCTAATCCCACTGAAATTGCACAGGTGGTGAACCAGCTGAGGGTAGGGAAGTCTACAGGAATCTTTGGTATCTGGTGTGAACTTCTCAAGGCTGGTGGTAAGGTTGTCCCTGGCATTGCAAGCAATCTTTGCTTCCATTTGGGAGATAGGTGTCATCCCTTCTGACTGGAAATCAGGACTTGTCGTCCCTAACTGGAAAGGGAAGGGTGAACACCTAGATTATGGCAACTACAAGGTGATAACATTGCTCTCTGTACTGGGTAAGGTCCTTACTAGGGTCATCCTCAATAGGATCCATGATCACTTGCTCACCTACCAGCAACTGGAGTAGTCTGGTTTTATGCCTAGGAAGTCTAGCATCGACTGCATCCTGGCATGGAGGGTTCTCATCAAGCACAAACACGAATATGTATGTCATTATGGAACAGTGGTAGTGCTGCTGCCTTGCAGTAAGGTTTGGGGTTCATATCCTGAGTGTTACGTTTGTAGAGTTTGCATGTTTTCCCCACTTCTAATTGCTGTGATAGGCTCCAGCTGCTCCATAACTCTGCCCTGTATAAGCGGGTTAGTCTTTATTGTCGTCAGCACCCTTTACTAAAAAATTGTTCCTGTGGCCCTGGCCACTGTTTCCCCACTTCTCCATGAAAACAGTTCTTCTGTGATAAAGACTTGAGTAACAAATGGAAATTGACATAGTTTATTATAGTGCTGGAAGCTACAAAAAGACAATTACCCAGTCCTGGCTAAGTTAGCTAATATTTAGAATCCACAGCTACTGCTGTCTCTTGTGAATGTTTTTTTTCTGCATCTGTTGTAAATAAAAAAATCATCAGTTGAACTGACCACTTTAAATAAACTGGTGTGCTTAAGCAATTGGCTTAATAAATAGATTGGAAATTAATAATGTATTTTTTGTTTTCATATTATTATTGTTATTAATTCATATTCATAGCATTATTTACACAACCAATCCAAGTGCTATACTAATTTAAAATGTGATGTTACTCAATATAAAAAAAAAAAAAAAAACTTACCTTGACTGATTAGTGTTTCTATTACGCAAAACTATCAATAAACTAACTGGAATAATTTTTACTAGCCGATACCTGCCGTAGCATACGGCAGTGTAAGAATAGGAACGGAAAACGGTGAGAAAGTAATTCAGAAATCAAGAAGAAAGAAATACTTCTTGAAAGACACAGTTGTGAATAGGTGTTTTGCTAGAGACGACAGATAATGGAGGAGGATCAGCTTCAAGAACTGTGAACCCAGAGATAACCCACTTCCTAGCCGGAGGATCAGCTTTAAACAGCTGCTCAAAGTAGCCTGCCCAGTGGGTCACAACTGCAGCGTCATCCATAGGGACCATTCCATCACCCTCCCTGACTGTGACACTCTCTGAGGAACTTATTTAGATGTGCATAATGCTTTGATTCCTCTGTAACCAGGATGTGGGTCACTGGACCATAGAGGGTGTGTCACTTGCTCACAGATTCCTCTGACAAATGCCTCCTTATCTGCCCTCAGAGCCCTCGCAGCATGCTTCTCAGTACAGTACAGACTGGAGTTACCATCAAGCTGTGCGTCTTGTCACAGTGGGTCTCAAGTGCTACCATGCAGTGGGCGACACCTCAGCACCACACCAGTTCCGATCCCCAACAGGTCTAACCCCATTGGCGGTTTTGACTCTTCTAGGGATGAGGCTCCTGAGGAGTTTCCCCCATCCAGTTCATAATGCAAGCAGCATTCCTGTGGGCGGGTACAACAGAGCTACTCACATGGAAAGGAGTCCTGTCTGCCATTTCGGAGTTGCGAGAAGTTTTTACAGTAGCTGGAGAGTCAATCCCACCATCAAACCTCCAGTTTTCCTTGCAAATTGGAGAACTGTTTGCAGAGCTGGATGCAGTTTAACATCATACCCAGTACACAAACTCAAAACTCAAGAACAGATAATAATTTACGTATAAACAAATATTAATAGTAAACTATTACAATCTTACACAATGTTTACAAATTACATTTTTTAATAAATATTTTAATAGTGAGCTGCAAAGAAAAGAATGGCTTTTTTATGGTTATGGGATATAAAGTTAGCCATTTACAGTGTATACTCTGTAAAGTAGCAAGGCCTCATAATAAAAAGGTGACCCACAGATGTACATTTTCATTTCCACGATTATTTTGATTTCTGGAACATGTATTTTGATTAATTAGATATTCCACTCCTTGTAATTCTGTTATCATTCAGATATTCAATCCAGGCTCTATTTCAAATTTTCAAGAAAAATCCATAAAATGGACTTGGTGTTGTGGCTTGGTTCCATTTTAAAGTTTTTCTGCAGTATTGCTACATATCCTATGGCAAGTTTGGGTTCTGTATAAGTTTTTTAATTTTGAAGAACTTGAATATATGATTTATTTTTTTGGCTTTGAGCGTCTTTATTAAAGTTAAAAATAGTATGACGGCACTTTTTACTGCTACACCATGACTATTTTCTTACTGTTATTGTTATGTATGTGGCCAAATTGTGTTTACAGTATCTAAGACGTTGCTAAGCAGGGATAGGCAGAGGTATGTGGCAGTTGTGTGGCATTACATAAGTCAATGCTATGCACTTATTCAAGATTATGGATACAATCAATATGTTTTTGTGCATCTATTGCTTTGCTATAGAATTGCACTTAAAAGAATGTTGACATGAAATAAACAACTATGATTTCTGACCTCTAATAAGGTTTTGACAAAAGACAGGACTGATTTCTTTTGGTTAAAAAAGTAGGCTCAGCTTTTGACTATTACATTTAAAATTTATCTCTTTCCGGACATTAGTACACTAGGGAGCATTAGAATCCCTTATGTATTAATTTTTCTCCTATTCTTTAGAGTATTAGCTTAAAATAACTAGTTATTCATGAGCGCCCAAAAATATAAAAACAGCATCAGTTGTCTTTCTGATTTGCAACTCATACTTGATTACCTTCTAGTTGATAAAAAGAAACAATAAAGTTGTTTCTATAATAAAATTATTAGAAACCAAATTAATTAAAATAAAACAAAAAGGTGGAAAATCGAGAGACTCCAGTGCAGTAAAACTCATAGTAAGCATCTTTTTAAATTTCAAAGAGAAGTATATATCATTTTATTATTAAATTCTGTGACAGCAGAAATAGCACTATAATGAGCAGTCTAATTAAATGATGAGTTCAATTAACAAAATAACAGGACTGAAGAAAAAACAGGGCAGGTATGCAATTAAAGAGCATTTCTTAAAGCTTAAAGCAGGTAGATACCATGGCTGTGGTTAAAGGGAATGCACAGATGACAACCACTTCTCCTTTTTTACCCACTGAGTGGGCAAAGCACAGATTATTATCGTCAGACTATCTTTTGCAGACAATCAGGTCTTTTATGGTCCTTCTGACCACACCTAAAACATACAATATGAGCAACCTCTTGGTGCTAACACTAGGGCTTTGAGATGGAAGGTGACCTTTAAACTAACGTGGGGACATATGCCTTTTATTTGATTGAATATTAATTCTTTGAGGGCTGAATATTTATTCAGAAAAACATAGTTTCTGGAAAGCAATGGTTTCACACAGAAATCAACATAAAATATCTGTTGCTGCATGCTGCGGCTGCCAGTTTGCCAGACTTGCTGCCAGGCTGTCTTCGCATGGCTGGGGCGGCAGCCGCAGCAGTGGTCATGGTCGCAGTGCATTGCAATCTGCTTTCTACCTCTTACCACTGTTAAGTGGCAGTCGTCCTGGCGAACATTGCCGTAGGTGTGTCAGCACCATGATTTGCTGAGGACCAATCAGCTGAAGCTGGAACCTCACATTCATTTTTGATCACTTGTATCAAAATCAGAGTCCGGCAAGTCATAGTCCAGTTCAGAGATAATAGACAAAACTTCATCCATGGAGTATTTTGCTTTACGCATTCGCTTTGATCTCTCACCATTATGCCATTTTTGCTCTTGTTTGCACCTTACTACTCATACGAGCGCAGAAAATCTTGGGTCAAACCAATGAAGCTAACTTTCCTTCTAGCAGCGAGAGTGCAGCTAAAACATAATGGTTTGTTTTGGCACAGATTACAGTTGACTACCATCGTCAACTCCTCCTTTTGAAAAAAGTCGACATCAGCCCTAAAAGAGTTAAAGACTTTGAGATATCTTTGAGTGGTTGGCATGCTGTAATGTATACGCATACTTCGTTTGTATACTATACAGTAGATGTTTTGAATTTCTCTCAGCCCAAAAATATCTATAGCTACAAATTCAGCTCTGGCTTTCCCTGTTAACAAAGGTATTACTCTCAAGGCCTGTTTAGCTCTAGTACTTCCTGACTAAATATTGCTAAGTAATGTTCTGTATCTTCTTCAACATTATAGGGGTGCAGCTTTGGACATTCCTGGCCTTTATACGTCTCAACAGGTACATCCACTACATGAACGTTAACAAAATAACTATGACACACGTATTAATGCTGACCTGAGAAGTAACAGGTTCTTTAGACTTCATCACCTCCATACCACTTGCTGTTTTTTTCATGGACCAATTTTATTTCAGCCTATAGTAGGTTAAATTGATGCTGTAAATTCTGCCATCTTTGTTTTGGATGTTGCTGTTTCTTCTGCTGCTCCAACATCAACTCACTTAGCACTCTTTCCACTAATGAAGTGACACTTGAAATCTCCTGATGTAACCTCATCCAAGCCATCAGCTAAACTGGCAACCACATCATTTTCCACTGATCAAAAAAACCTTCTTTGATGTCACTGAAAAAAACAACAAAAAAAAATCTCACTGGTGTCAATAAAAGAACCTACCAAATGGGTTAATAGGTAAGCCCTCAACAATTACATCAAAAAGAAAAACTAATCAAAATTCAATATCTAGGTGAAAAAAGTTGAGGACTTGCTTTGCATAAAAAATACACTTAGTAGCAGAAGAATACAGGTAAAAAATAATATCCAATTAAATATATTTTCAATACATATTGTATGTCTCTCGTTTAAATAAGGATATAGAGAAAAATAAAAAGTCTAAAGAAATAAAAGGAAATTAACTTTTTTATGACAGCCAGAAAATATTGAGTCTTCATACATCTTTCTCAAGAAAAAAAATAAAACACCCCATTTTACAAGTACTTGCAGGCTTTATACATTCCAGCCTCCTTTAACCAGTAGGGTAAGACCAGGATGTACCATATCTAAAGTATAATGACACATCATGATGAAGCTCTCAGTGCCTTCAGACAAGAATTCCACAGACATCCAGTCCAATATCTTCCCATCAACACCCTCATTAGACTAACAGAACTGGTTCTTCATCAGATCAGTGGTGTTGCAATGGATGCTAGAATGTGTCCTAACTATGCCAATATCTTTATCGGCCGGGCAGAACATTGTTTCTTTTCTTCTTACCTAGGCTTTTTACCAGAACTTTGCAAAGGAGATATTTGTGCAGATGCCCAGCTCTTGTTCCAAAAGCCAGCTACATGAATACATTATTGATTTTAATAGTTTTGATCCATCTCTCTGGTTTACAGTTGATTTTTCTACCACAACTCTACTATTTTTATATGTCAGTCTTTCTATCAGCATTCCAGGACATAAAACCTCTGTTTATTACAAGCCAGCTGATTCACACCAATCACCTTCTCTACAGTTTATTCTATCTGTGACATTCTAAAAACTCTCTATCCCTTGCACAATTCCTTCGACTTCTGCTTCTTCTGCAGTGATGAGGGTGACTTCTATAATGTAGCACTGAAAATAAGGAATTTCTTAAATGATAATTATCATTCTTTATTATATTATTATTATAATTGATAGGATACCATTCTCCTGTTGTGGACAGGGCACTCACTCAAGCCATAAGTAAACCTTCTAATTCTGTACAAAAATGTGAGGCATTTATCTTTTGCCCACCCAGGGACACCAAATAAATGTAAGAAATGGTGTATGGATAAGAGAAAAATAATTATTTATCCATTTGCCAATTAATTAAATAATTTGATAAGGCTCAAACCTTATTTTCCTTACCTTTCTTTGTAGAAGTGGTTTCCAGAGAGTAGCTTCCAGGCCAAAGATCGTTTGTGACCTCTTGCTCTGCAGGGAGAGTTTGAGGCTTCACACTCAAAAGACAGTGGCTCATTGGCTTTCAACACACAAAGAGAACGGATTGGCAGCATTCAGCTTTGCCAAACAGAACAGCTCCTCAGCCAAAGAGCAGCTTTCAGGTTTCCAAAGGAGACCCCCCCCCCCAAAACAGAAAAAAGAGGTGAATACAGATAGTTTTGAAGAAAGGTGCAATTTCAGGTGATGAATTGAGGTCACTTCCAGTTACATAACCATTGTCTGCTTATTGGTTGATACGAGCTGCAGTTCAGTCATTCACTCAGAAATACAGGTGAAGTGCAGCTGTATTTCTGCAACACCTGTTAAATCTGCTGTCTTAATAGGCCTTGTATGCTACTAAAGCCTAGAAAAATGTGCAATGCCAGCTTTGTCCAACAGTTAGTCTTTTATTCTCAAAAACCAATGTTATCCTGACAATTCTTGCTTCACTTTTCTAGTAATAAAGTAAAATGACGGATAAATAAAACATTCAAATACTTTCATTACACTACAGGGACTAGGCTAAAGTACACATTCATTTCCATACATAGTCAGTGCATTTTTTAACTAATTAAGGTTTAGATAACCTTGTGTGACATCAATATGATTCAGCCAATTTTTATATTAAGTGACACATATCATTATTTTGTACTGGCACAAAATAAAAAAGAGTATGAAGGCAAAACTTGACAAATCACACACCAATTATGAAAGTGTAATTGCAAAATGATAAGATAAAGCCAGATCCTGGACATCTGATTTTTTTCACTTTTTGATTAAAGAGTAAGGTGCTTCCTCTAGTTGACAGCTTTCCAGTCATAAAAGATGACAATAACATATTAAATATCTGAAACATGAATTGTGGACTACCGTGGGCAGGAGAGGGGTCAAAATGCTACTTGCATTCCTTTTTTTGGCTTATGGTTAATAAGCAATTAGGCGCATGTAATTTAAGTTTGAAAATTAGCTGTTTAACTAATTAGGTTCAGTTCCTAATCATGGGCCTCATGCATAACGGCGTGCAAAGAATTCACACTATAACATGGCCTACGGACAAAAGCGGAAATGTACATACACACAAAAAATCCAGATGCATAAATCTGTGCAAACGGCAACTTCTACGTTCTTCCGCTACATAAATCCCGGTCAGCATGAAAAGTAACGCACGTGCACGCTCCTGCTGTCCCGCCCCGTCTCCTCTTTGAATATCCAAATCAATATAAATAGCCCTTAAGCTCAGAGTTCTGTGAAAAGGCAATGGCAAAAGCATGGGGGGAAATAGAAGAATTTCAGCGAATACCAAGTGGAGGCAAGGAAAAACTTACTATTTGTTGGTTTAAACAATGATATAAACAACAAAAGGAAGTTGATAGAGTGACATAGAGTGTCAGAGAAACTCAAAAGCTCAAGTTCACAAAGTCGCACAGTGCCCGAAATAAAAAAGAAGTTGTCAGATATCAAAGTCGCCGTGAAAAGGCGAGTCATAGCCCACCGTCTGAATGTCATATGAAAGCTTATTAGGGTACAGAGAAAAAAAATAGGCACACAGTGAGAAATGTCAACATTAATCTCTAAATTTCCACTTTAATCACCTAGTTTATTTTGTCATTAAAGTAGAACATCATAAACTTTATCTTAAAATCATTTAATTTACTAGTTTCTCAAATCCCATCATAACTATGTTCTGTATTTGATCTTCTATTTGCTCTATGTGTGTGAATCACTACCTGCTTCTTAAACAGGCTTTCTCTTCCTCCGACAGGACACAGAATCCATTACATTTGTGATATTACAGCTCTCTGAATAATTAAAATACTGAGATGTATACTTGACATCATTTTCATTATGAAAGGAGTTAAAGCATGTTATTAAACATGGGAACACGGTGGCACAGTGATTGTTCATGCCTCACGCAAGATGCTTGCTGCGCCATACGCGACCTTCAATTAAATAATTTATTGCGGCAGTACTGTGTCTTTCAAATGTACTAACCTCCAATTCCTGTCTCCAAGTAACCAATCGCCACACAATCAGCTCTGTAATAGACGTTAAGCCATCTGTAAGCTTAGAATGCCGCTTCTTCAAAACTTTTGAGGAACATTGAAATATCTTCGTAGTACATGTTTAATTATTCTATCGATCTATCCTTCCAGTGTTGTGACAGCCCCAGCAAGAATACAGTGCGAGGCAGGAACAATTCGTGAAGGTAGCGCCAGCTATTCACTAGCGCTGCAGCACCATGTCCTCATATGTTTAATTATTAACAATATAGATTATTTAAATGAAGTTAAACTTCTATCTGTATAATATAATAAACATATTTTGCTGCATTTCATCTTAAAAAATCATATTGTCATAATATGTAAAGACATGCTTTATAAAGTGGCTCAGGTTGTGCAATATTATAACTGTATCGCAAGTTTACAGTGAGGTAATTGTACTTATAAGTACAAAGCGTTCTACAAGGTACAATTGATGGACTGATTGAGTGCGTTTATAGTTCTTGGATGAAACCGTTTCTGAACCGCAAGGAAAGGCTCTGAAGCATTTGCCGTATGAGAGCAGTTCAAAAGACAGCATGGCTGAGGCAGCGTGTGCTTGATGCTGTATACCAATAATTCTCTTTCCAATCAGCTGCTGTGGTGCTGTGATTCACCACTCAGATACAGTGATATAAATACTACGAGTGATGCAGTGAGAGTAATATGGAAAAAGATGATCCGCTGTGGCAACCCCTAATGGGAGCAGCTGAAAGAAGAAGAAGAAGGTGCAGTGAGAGTAACAACGCTAAAGCAGCTATTGTATTTAGAATAGTTTGACCATTCTGTGGACCATTATATGGTTACAGGTTAATTACAATCAGATGCATTAAACTAATAAACAATATGCGCTTAATTTCAGTGTATTTATAAAGCCGCGTCAGGGATGTAGATCTAAAAAAGAAAGGGAAACCCAGAACAGTAGCACTGCTTTGACGCTGGGGGCTGCCAGTTTGCAAAACTGAGCGGAGAACTTGCGTACGCCAGGGTTGGCGCTACCGTGAAAATGTGCGTGGCTTTACTCCAAGATAGGATTTTATACATCGTGATTTAAAAATGGAAACATTTGTATGCAACACTTTCCTGCGTACGCACCATTTATACATGAGGCCCCAGGTCTTTTTGGTGTTTGGATGTTCTCATTCTTTCTCTATGCATTTTATGCAGGTGCAATATTTCCCTTCCACATACCACAAGAATAAATTTGGTATTTTTTGAATAATGTTATTGATTTTATTGAAATCACACAACATTCCATACAAATAGATTAATTTTACAAAAATAAGATTGAAAACAAATCAATCCCCACCCCTGAGAAAGACAGCCTGGGCAGCAGAATAAAAATAGTAGTAGTAAAAATAAGTAAATAGATGAATTAATAAGTGAATAAAGATAAATGGAGAAGAAAAAGAAATGGGAAGAAAATCTGCTTCCTCTGTGCTTTAAAAGCTTATTCTAAAATGTTATTGATTAGATCCTGCCAGGTTTTGAAAAATTTCTGCACAGATCCTCTAAGTGAAAATTAGATTTTTTCCAGTTTCAAATAATATATAACATCAGTTACCCACTGACTTGAAAGAGGAGAGTTAGCATTCTTCTAGTTTAGCAAGATAAGTCTGTGTGCCAATAGTGTAGTGAAGGCAATCATAGTTTGTTTGTCCTGCTCCACTTTAAGCCCATCTGGAAGAACACTAAACACTGCTATTAATGGATTAGGAGGGATTGTGACACCAAGGCTGTCTGAAAGGCATTTAAAAATTTTGGTCCAGAATGATGTTAATTTGGTGCAGGCCCAAAACATGTGAACCAGTGAGGCTGGAACTTGATTGCAGTGTTCACAGGTTGAATCTTGCCCTGGAAACATTTTGGACAATTTTAAGTGAGACAGATGTGCTCGATATATAATTTTGAGTTGAACAATTGTATGCTTTGCACATATGGAGCTTGAGTGAATTCTCTGCATTGCTACCTTCCACTCCTTTTCTGATATGTTGAGTGACAGATCTTTTTCCCACTGTCCTCTTGGATCTTTGAAAGGGAGGGACTGTAAAATGGTTTTATACAGTAATCCCTCCTCGATCGTGGGGGTTGCGTTCCAGACCCCCCCCGCGATAGGTGAAAATCCGCGAAGTAGAAACCATATGTTTGTATGGTTATTTTTATATATTTTAAGCCCTTATAAACTCTCCCGCACTGTTTATAAATATTCCCCGCAGTTATACAGCATAATCCCTTTGTATTCTCTTAGATATTAGGTAAGATTCATTGAAATTATGTATATAAACACACTGTTTATATACAGTAAAACCTAAATATTATTTTAAAGATATTGAGTGTCTCCGATATCACATATGTTACAGCCATTACGATAGACAGGCCACCAGCAATAAAAACGTACAATGCAAGAAAAATAGTATACAGTAAATGTGTGTACAGTGACACTAAACGTACGTACATGTACTAAGCACTGTAAGAAGAAAATTAATTATGGTTACTCACCAACAATGACACGATGACTTGTCCGATAAAAATGAGTTTAATTTTACTGCACAACAAAGGAGAGCGTTACAGCCCTTGTAAAGGAGCCACTTCAGGCGATTGTGTAGCACTGCCGTTGTTCTTCTTCTGGCAGTCTTCAATCCAAATCCCTAAAGCAGATTCCATCCAGACTACTGCCTTATTACATCCACTTACAACTCGTTTTGAACCCTGGTTAAAAGGACACTGCAGCCGTAGATCTTATATTCCTTTCCTACTTTTTAAATAAAAAGAATCGTAGCCTTCAACAAATCCAAAACGTTTACCTTTTCGGCAATCGTTAACATCTTCTTCTTGCGCTTGGGCACGGCCCCTGAAGCAGTAGCTGATCGTTTTGGAGCCATAATGAAGGGCTTGACTATGCACAAAGATAAACACTAAAGAGCACAACTCTTTACACAGCGAAACACGTTGATGCTGAATGAGCGAGACGATACTTCCTGGTTAACACTGCATTCAGCACGCAGGAGCTCAACTGCGTGCTTTGATTGGTTAGCTTCTCAGTCAGGAGAACTTAACTGCGTGCTCTGATTGGTTAGCTTCTCAGCCATCCGCCAATAGCGTCCCTTGTATGAAATCAACTGGGCAAACCAACTGAGGAAGCATGTACAGGAAGCAAAAAGACACATTGTCCGCAGAACCCGCGAAGCAGTGAAAAATCCACGTTATATATTTAGTTATGCTTTCATATAAAATCCGCGATAGAGTGAAGCCGCGAAAGTCGAAGCGCGATATAGTGAGGGATTACTGTATATTGCAGAAATGCTGTCTAAGTCCTCGAAACTGAGCAATATTTTTTCCAGCATAGAGGGAGGTGGGAGGTGAGGAAAATTGGGCAGGTTCTGTTTAACAAAGTTTCTAATTTGAAGATAGTGAAAGAATGTGCTGTTGGAAAGTTAAATTCAGAAAGTAATTGTTCGTAGGATGCAAAGACGTTGTCTATGTACAGATCTCTAAGTGATTTAATCCCAAATGTTTTCCAGACATTAAAAACTGCATATGTTTGCAAGGGTTGAAAAAGGTGGTTCTCATGCAGAGGTGCCACAGATAAAAGATTCTCCATCTTAAAATTCTTTCTACATTGGTTCCATATTATGAGTGAGTGAAGCACTATTGGGTTGTTAGTATATTGGCGATAACTTGCATTTATTGGGGCACAAAGCAAGGAATGTAAAGAAGTACTGCAGGATTTTATTTCTAATGCAGACCAAGCCTGTATATGTTCATCTATTTGTGTCCAGGTTTTTATAGTTTGTATATTTGCTGCCCAGTAATAAAAATGAAAGTTAGTTAGCACCATGCCACCTTCTACCTTTGGCCTTTGTAGGGTCGCTCTTTGGATACGTGGATGTTTTGAATTCCAAATAAATGTGGGTATGGTTGAATCTAATTTTTTAAAAAAGATTTATTGATGTATATTTTTTCAAAATTATTGTATGCTTTGATCAGCCACAACATTAAACCCACCTACTTAATATTGTACTGCCAACCCCATAGACGCATGGACTCCACAAGACCTTTGAAGGTCTCCTGTGATACCTGGCACCAAGATGTTAGCAGAAGTGTCTTTAAGTCCTACAAGTTGTGAGGTGGGGCCTCTATGGATCTGACTTGTTTTTTCCAGCACATTCCACAGATGCTTGAATGGATTGAATTCTGAGGAATTTGGAGGCCAAGTCAATGCCTTGAACTCTTTGTCATGTTTTTCAAACTATTCTGGCACATTATCCAACTTAAAGAGGCTGCTGCCATTAGAGAATACTGTTGCTATGAAGGGCTGCACATGATTTTTAGGTAGGTGCAAAGTAATATCCACATGAATGCCAGGACCCAAAGTCTCCCAGCAAAACATTGCCCAGAGCATCACACTGCCTTTGCTGGCTTCCCATAGTGCACACCGCCTTCCACATTATCTAAAAGAAAATATGATTCATCAGACAGGCTGCTCCATGGTTCAATTCTGATGCTTATGTGCTCGTTGTAGGCGCTTTCACCAGTGGACAGGAGTCAGCATGATCTGGCTATGGGTCTACAGTTACAGGCCCCATACTCAGCAAGCTGTGAAGCACTATATGTGTTCGGACACCTTTCTCTCGTGGCCAGTATTAAGATTCTCAGAACTTTCTGCTACTGTAGCTCTTCTGTGGCATTGGGCTAGCTTTCACTTCCCATGTGCATCAATATGTCTTGTCTGCCCATGACCATGTCACTGGTTCACCAGTTGTCCTTCCTAGAACCACTTTTGGTAGGTGCTAACCACTGCATACTGGGAACACCCCACAAGGCCTGTTGTTGATGCTTTGACCCTAGCCATCACAATTAGGCCCTTGTCAAAGTCGCTCAAATCAGATCCTTATGCTTGCCTATTTTTTCTCCTTCCAATATATCACTTTCAAGAACTGACTGTTCATTTGCTGCATACTATATTCCACATTTTGGTAGGCACCATTGTAGCAAGATAATCAATGTTATTCACTTCACTTGTCAGTAATTTTAAAGTTGTGGCTTATCCATGTATATTACACTGCTTGTCTCCCTCTGTAGCAATCATTCAGCCCTAGGAATGTGGTTTCCTCTAGCATATAATTTTCAGCTCAAAAAATTGTTTTCAAGCAGTTATTGACATTATTGAATGTTGATGCCCATATGTGAATTGGCAACTAGACAATTATGACTAAAAAAATGTCACACTTGTAATCACTCAAAGTGTTTCACTACATGTGATAATAAAGATCATAGACAAATTTGAAAACCTTCAGCACCCCACTTATTTCCGTCATGGATCATGGAAAGCATCTGAAACAGGTAGGTGATATATACAATAGATTTTGCTGCATGATTCTGTATTTATCTTGGTCAGAACCAGCAGTGTTGTTTGCTATTGCTATAATAACTATTAAAATTAATTCAAAATTAATATAAAATTGCAGTGAATCACAACTGAGAACTACCTCATCACATAAGGGACTTGACTAAACATCTACCAAGAAGAAACAGTAAAAATTACTAATTACATTTATTCACTCGAAACACTCAGTTCTCCTTTTATTACCGTATCCTCACCAAGAGTGACTCAACATGTTCTATAAAATCTGATAATTGGTTTGTGGTGCTTCAATCTGTTTCATGATTGATTGGCCTTATCGCATATCTGATTATCTGCCTTTTTTCATTTTCCCTCTATTTTTTTCATCATGCATGAAGAGCCAGATTAAAATCTTTAGAAGCCCTAAGCACTTAAAAGATTTTGGTGCCCCCATATATTTGAGCTGCACTAACTCTCAGTGGATGATTGAATGGGGCAGCCGACATGACCAAGACAAGAACGATCACGTTAGCCTCAGTGGACCGTGTGGCAGTTATCATGTTCTAATTTTTTTGCATTCCCAAGATTAATATCTATCATTAACTTCTATTATTATTATCTTATTATTATTTTTATTATTGTATACAGTGGAACCTTGGGTCACAACCGTAATTCGTTCCAAAACTCTGGTCGTAACCCGATTTGGTCGTGACCCAAAGTGATTTCCCCCATAGGATTGTATGTAAATACAATTAATCTGTTCCAGACCGTACAAACTATATGTCAATATATCTTTTTCAAGATTTTTAAGCACAAAAATAGTTAATTATGCCATGGAATGCACAGCGTAATAGTAAACTAAATGTAAAAACATTGAATAACACTGAGAAAACCTTGAACAGAGAAAAGTAACATTGCAAGAATTTGTGCTATAGACTTAGGAACCACTCGCTGTAAACACTTTTTTTTTTATGAGTTTTAAGGACAGGGAAAAACATGAACATTTGAAAAATCCGTAATTTAATAAACAATCAAGAAAAGTAACATTGCAACAATGCACGCTACGAACCGATCGCTGTAAACAGAAGTGGAGTTTAAAATCCAATAGAAAAAAGTCTTCATTAAATACAACGCTCGAATCAGTCTCTTTAAAAACAAGCCTGGTGCATTCTTTAACTGGATTCTCTGCCTTACACAGCCAGCCCTGTCTCTCTCTCTCTCATTTGCTCGCGCTCTCTCTCTCTCGCTCGCTCTCTCTCTCTCTCTCTCTCTCTCATTCGCTCTCTCGCGCTCTGTCTCTCTCGCTGCACAGGAAATGCACAGGGAGAGACTGAACACATGCGGAAATCATCGGTGCGTATGAAACTGAAGGGAAACTGGCTTGTTCGTCTCCCGAGTGTGTGGTCGTGAACAGATGCAAAAGTGTGGCAAACTTTTTGGTCGTAACCTGATTTGTACGTGGTCCGAGACATTCATGACCCGAGGTTCCACTGTATATAAATATATGTCATTTTTTCATTAATGTGGGAGGCACTTTTTGTGGAACTTGTTTCAGCTGCACCGTTTACAGTTTTGCAGCATATGGTCCATGGTAAATCCAGCAATGGAAAATATCTGTGGTGCACCCCCTTTACTTGATGCCTTAAGGACATGTTTATTTTGCTTAATGTTTAATCCAGCCCTGCATGCATACACACAATATATCACAGAAAATGCATAATGTGGAGTATGAATTAGCTTTGATAAAAAATGCAACACAGTGTAATTAATAATTCTGTTCAGATTTATTGGCATGTGTACAAAATACAATAAAACCCTTACATGAATGCTTGACCAACACACATCTTGTTGCCTCTTGGCTTGAACCTCACTCCATAGGCTATGTAAAATATAACTACACAGAATGCATGTATCCAGCAGGGGACGCTCTTTCTCCCCAGGGTGTGTTTCTTGATGCAGAATTGACTACAACCATCACCATCCCTTTTGTACAAATGGTGGAAAATAATTACAAGAGAGAGAAATATGGCTCAAAAAGAGATTTATGTATTTAACTTGCTTTAAAAGATAACATTCATTCCCCGAATATAATGCATAATCATGTATATATACATATTCTGGCCAGAGAGAAGCAAAGGGACATCACAGCCAAGTGGGAGAATGCTGACACACAGATGTCCCATCCAGCAGCGAGGAATGTCAGTGGCATAGTGAGATGCTTCTGACATCGTGCTGAATCCTCATCGTTATAAACGCTCATATAATTACATATTCTTGGAATTCATATCAGATATGGCAACTACCAGAAGAACTGGCTGGTAATTAATACCTTCGTAGACTCTGGGTTTTTAACCATATTGGTCAAGCAGACATTAGCACCTTTTAAAATAACCTGCTTGTGTCCTTCACATGTTTTCTGCCTATCTCCCTAACATGACTTACAGCTGTCATTTGTCAATCTCCCTGACAGTCTCTCTCCATCTCTCTCTCAGTTGAATTGCACGGCTTTGATTACATTTGTCACAAATAACCTTCTTGTTACAATGCAATAGATGAAAAGTAGACCCTGCTACAATAATTGCACCCCCACAGATTCTGGGTCATGATTTTAGTTGGGTTACCATATTGCAACAGCCTGCACCAATTTTACTTGGATAAAAGAGGATGGCACAGAGTATACAGGGCAAGCCACAGGTAAACAGGATAATGCTCGAAAGCAGGATGGTCATGACATGATATATAAAAATGTGACAATAAATAATCGGTATCTTCTTTGCTTGATGCTGACATGGAACTTGGCTGTATATGGAGCACAGTTTAAACAAAAAAATAATCATAATTTGAGTATGCATCTACTGTTAAACCACTTCTAGCCACATGTGATTCAGTATTGCATATACATGATTGTGACTCCAGCAGTGCATATAAAAAATGATTTTAGTACATATGACTTAACACAAAATATGATTTGAGCATACATGTGCCATCAGTGCTGGTGCACATTTTGAATCATGTGCAGTCACAATGGTTTGACAAAAGATGCAAATTAAAACTATAAACATTAATGAAACAGAATTAGAGAGACAAAAAGGAAGAAAATATGCAGCTTGAAGCTATGGTCATCAATAGAGATGTAAAATTCTACCCAAGATAGCTTCTGTGAGTAGACAACCAAACAAGAAATGTACAACACGTAACCCAACAATCACAGTCAAAAACAAGCTATTGCAAAAGCTCCTGACTGTGTACATTTTCTTCCCCAATACAACTAATAAGGTATCATAAGGTTTTTAAAGTTTTTTAAATCAGATACTTGGATACTAATGTCTCTGTCTCTTCCATCTTCCCCTCCAAAATCATGTAATGGAGTCTTACAAATAGACGACAAACAAAAAATAGCAGTGGGATGGCTTCATCAAAGAAACAATAAAAAGCAATACTTCTTATTTAAATAAAAAAATATGCTCCAAACATAATGGCATCTCTTCTAAGGTGGGCTCCTATTGTGTGCTTAGTGTAAACTTCACAAGATTTTTTACTTGTTCATTATGTTGTTCGTATTCGCTGGAGCAACTTCCTTGTCACTGTCATATTTGATTGTATAGACTTCTGAAAATAATTTTTTTTTTTTTTTTTTTTTTTTTTTATTAATTTTATTACAATCCATACAAAGCAATCAAGTTTTTACAAAGAGAAAAATTAAGAACAGATCGATCCCCACCCCTGAGAGAGAGAGCAAGCCAAACGGCGTTAAATTTAAGGCTTGGAGACATACCTAAGTTAATAAATTCTCTGTGCCTTTTGAACTTATTTTAAAATATTACTGATTAGATCCTGCCATGTTTTGAAAAAAGTCTGTATGGATCCTCTGACTGAGTATTTGATTTTTTCCAACTTCAAATAATATAACACATCGGTTTCCCACTGACTTAAAAGAGGAGAGTTTGGGTTCTTCCAGTTTATGAGAATAAGTCTACGTGCCAAAAGTGTAGTGAATGCAATCACAATTTGTTTGTCTTCCTCCACTTTAAACCCATCTGGAAGAACACCAAACACAGCTGTTAATGGGTTTGGAGGGATTGTAAGTCCAAGGCTATCTGAAAGGTAATTAAAAATGTTTGTCCAGAATAATGTTAATTTGGTGCAGGACCAGAACATGTGACCTAATGAGGCTGGGACTTGGTTACAACGTTCGCAGGTTGGATCATGCCCTGGGAACATTTTGGAGAGTTTTAGTCGAGACAGATGTGCTCGATATATAATTTTGAGTTGTATAATTGTATGCTTTGCGCATATGGAGCTCGAGTGAATTCTCTGCATTGCTACTTTCCACTCCTTTTCTGATATATTAATTGAAAGATCTTTTTCCCAGTGTCCTCTTGGATCTTTAAAAGGGAGGGATTGTAAAATGATTTTATATATTGTAGAGATGGAGTCTAAATCCTTGAGATTGAGCAATATTTTTTCCAGCATGGATGAGGGTGCAAGATGAGGAAAATCTGGAAGGTTTTGTTTAACAAAGTTTCTGATTTGAAGATAGTGAAAGAAATGTGTAGCTGGAATGTTAAATTTGGAATGTAATTGCTCATAGGATGCAAAGACGTTGTCTATATAAAGATCTCTAAGCAAGTTAATTCCAAATTTTTTCCAAATATTAAAAACTGCATATGTTTGTGAGGGTTGAAAGAGGTGGTTCTCTTGCAGGGGTGCCACAGATAGAAGCTTCTCCGTCTTAAAATACTTTCTACATTGGTTCCAGATTCTAAGTGAGTGGAGCACAATTGGGTTATTAGTGTATTGCCGATAACGTGTGTTTATTGGAGCACAGAGCAAGGAATACAAAGAAGTACTGCAGGAATTTAATTCTATTGCGGACCAAGCCTGTGTATGTTCTTCTATTTGTGTCCAGGTTCTTATCGCCTGTATATTTGCTGCCCAGTAATAAAACTGGAAGTTAGGTAGAGCCATGCCGCCTTCTGCCTTTTGTCTCTGTAGGGTCGCTCTTTTGATGCGTGGATGTTTTGAATTCCAAATAAATGAGGTTATTGTCGAATCTAATTGCCTAAAAAATGATTTATTAATGTATATTGGGATGTTTTGAAAGACTTCTGAAAATAATTTAAAGTATTTTGTATTATACATTGTGAAGGATGGCCGGCCATTTATCCCGGCCAATACCCCCAAGCCGCCAGGTGGAGCCCTCCTTGCAGCGTGGAGGTTCCCAGAAGACCAGCAGGGCATCATGGACATTGGAGTTTTTATGCAAAGCCCTGCTGGATGCCGTGGGGGCCACAGGAGGGAGCTGCAGGGAGGACCAAGGGCTTCTTCGTGCCCTGTGACCCGGAGGTTCGTCACAGGAAGAGTGACGGACTTCCGGGTTGAAGAAAAGGACTATTTACCCTGACCCGGAAGGAATAAGGACTTGTGGACTGTTGGGCAGAAACACTTCCGGGTCAGGAGATATAAAAGGACTGTGGGAGCTCCCAGACGGCGAGCTGAGCTGGGTGGAAGGGTGGCAACGCGTCTGGGAGCTGGAGGATTGTAGTATTTGTTTATTATTGAGTATTGTGATTATTTAATGAGTATTGTGGTGGAGAGTGTGCTTTGTGCACTGTGGCGACAAAATAAAGTCAACTATTGGACTTTTACCTGGTGCCTGGAGTCGTGGACAGGGGTTCAAGGGAGCGAGAGCTCCCCCTATCGATCACAACATCCATTAACCTTACAGTTAAAGATTCTATTATTTGTATAAGCATTTATAAAATATATACATTTTTAAGTGGCAGCCATTTCTTAAACATTTTTATCTTTTATATATTGCTTTACGTATGAGTTGTTGATAGCTAAATGTTTTTGGTGCAAGATTATTCAGTATTTTATGAAATATTCTTTCTGTATTTTATTTCTCCTTAACCTCTGTTACATTTAGAGCTTTTCCCAGTTTATTTCATTAAAGATTATAATATGACCAGTAACGGTGCACTGTATGATAATGTGCAGTGAATACACTTGACTTGAGCATTCATAGTTTTCATCCTCTTTCTCTGTAGGTTTAGCATTCGTTTGCTCAGAGGTTGATACACTTGCTGCTTCCTCAGCAGCTCTTCTTTTCTCCACCCTAGCGGCCCACTTCTTCTCTTTTTTCATCTGCATCTTTTCACATTAAAGCTGATTAAGTCAGTGTTTGTGCTGCAATTACTTAGTATGTTTTGTTTAATCTTTCACTTAAGCTGGCACTTAAGTCTTCAAACTGCCTCAGGAATGATTTAAGATATGAAGAGGTAGGGGAAGTGACAGCGAAGGTGGCAGGGAATGAGAATGGCGCCTGTATGCATGCGCCACACAGCCGCCCTGCTGGCCGCTGCTGACAGATGCTTCTACAATAAAACAAAAATAAAAAGAGGAATAACCGTGGAGGTCAATCATCACCTCGAAAGCTGATAGTAGACATCACATAGTATATGTCTACCAAATTTCAGGTCAATACGTCAAACGGTTTGCGAGCTACAGGTGATTTAAAATCCTGGACAGACAAACGAACAGCCACGGTAGCGTATATATAATATAATATAATATAATATAATATAATATAATATAATATTATATTATATTGAAAAACTAATATAATATAATATAATATAATATAATATAATATAATATAATATAATGATTATATGCATCTGCTAAACATTTGGCTTTTTGAAATTTAATGTAATAATGTTAGCTTTTGCCAGTTCACACTGTCAAAACACTATGAAATCAGTTATTTCATGGAGGCTGGTGGCTAATTATCTAAGGACCTTTGCATTGTGAATTCTGTCTTGATTAATACATAATGTCAAGTCAAGACAGATGTTTCTTCTCATTATTACTTTAATATATTAACTTTAGAGACATCATTAATTCAACTTATATGTTAGTATCAAAAAAGGAAAATAAAGACTGTCATAACGATTATTAAACACAGACCATGATATCAGAGACTTGAAACTCAACATCCATCCATCCATTCTTCTCTTTTCTTTACTTGCTTTTAGCTATGAGCAAAGTAAAAGTATGAGTGTAATAAGTATGAAAAATAGACATATACTAAAATAAACATAGGAGACAATGAATACTTTAACATTTAGTGACCCTGCATGGCCCAGCATAAGAATTGGAATAATACTATTGATATGAAGATGGTATGCGAGTTAATTATAAAACCCTTTAACATATTGAATGCCATTCCACAGAAAAATTACATTAATTAATGACAAATGATACAAAGTTTCTGAAGGTTAAAAAGCAGTCTATATATTTAAAAATTTTAATTAGTTACTCTATTTCTTTTTCCACCTGATGCAAAATGAAAAATTCTTTTCAGAGTTTATTTTCATTCCATGTAGTTGCTTTGTATTAGATTTGGCATATAGCCTAAAACACTTTGAAATGTCCATATAAGCCTTTTGTTGATTTTAACCCCTGATAAGCCAACCAAATCAAATAGTGTATAGCTGTGCAATGTTTAGCATGATTATGTTTCAACTCCAAAAGATTGGTTTTGAATATTTCTTGCTTACTGTCGGCATGGATTTGTACTTTCTCCCCATTTCTATATTAGTTTTTCAAGGTTTCTTTTGGGATCTAGAAGACAAGCAGAATAAGTTGATTTGCAAGTCTAAGTTAAATTGCCCTAGTAGGAGTGAGTGTGGCTGTGACTGTGCCCTGTGATAGACTAACATGTTCCCCAGTGTTTTATCATGAAAAACTTCATGAAATGCACTTTAACCTCCAAAGGTTCTTTATTATTGGTGGATAAGTTAAAGCTGGAAATGCCTGAAGTGTTAGCCTCGTTTTACAAGTAAACCCTACAAATACATACTTCTGAAATCCACATTAAAGCTCTGAAATACTTTAGCAAAGGCCTAAAGCCGCTATCTTAAAGCTACTGCCGGGTTACCTATATCCTTCAGCTCCCAGGTTGCTATCTTTAAGAGGACTGCATTAGACTAGCTTATCAAAGGCAAAGGCCACAAGCCTATATCTTTCAGCTCCTGCTCGGTTACAGATTACAGCCTGCTCCCAGATTGCTACCTTTGAAAGGATTTTGAACAAATATGCCTAACAGGACCTGACTATACTAAAAAGCTTGAAGGAAATACTGTAGCGGCCAAGAGAGTCTGATCCTACCGGGTTACCGCTATACTTCCAGCTACGTCTGAAAGAATTTTTAGCACTCTTCACGGGGTAGAATTGCTGATGTCAGCAAACAAGGCAGTTTCAGTGAGATACAATAATGCCCAAACCTATATTTATTTGGAGAGAAACTAGGCATATTAAATACTAGAAGTTAAAATTTAAGAAAACATACAACATGAATGATTCAAATCAATGTCAATACAACAGGTTTCAACTCAGTATAACAAGAGCGATGCCCATATAAATTGACTATAGCCGCAGGAGAAAGTCACATTTTACTTTGTGGTACAGTACCAAGCAGAGTTGCTTTGCACTCCAGCCATCTATTAGCCAGCGAAAGCACTGTGAAGAAGTTGTCTGTTGTTCCGGTCCTGCCTTTGTCCAGTCTGATAGCGGTCACAAGACATCATATCTTTGAATGCCGGTACAACAAATAGCTCAGAGCAGGTATCAGCCTCAGCACGCACAGTGGTCATCGCCGCTCTTATGAAAAGAATGGAGATAAATGCTATCAACTCAGAGTGGGAGAGGCAAGTTTGTCGTACTACGTGAACGTCACTGAGAGAATAAAACTGAATACAGTAATCTCTCGCTATATCGCGCTTCGACTTTCGCGGCTTCACTCTATCGCGGATTTTATATGAAAGCATAACTAAATATATAACACGGATTTTTCACTGCTTCGCGGGTTCTGCGGACAATGTGTCTTTTTACTTCCTGTACATGCTTCCTCAGTTGGTTTGCCCAGTTGATTTCATACAAGGGACGCTATTGGCGGATGACTGAGAAGCTAACCAATCAGAGCATGCAGTTAAGTTCTCCTGACTGAGAAGCTAACCAATCAGAGCATGCAGTTAAGTTCCTGCGTGCTGAATGCAGTGTTAACCAGGAAGTCTCGTCTCGCTCATTCAGCATCAACGTGTTTCGCTGTGTAAAGAGTTGTGCTCTTTTGTGTTTATCTTTGTGCATAGTCAAGCCCTTCATTATGGCTCCAAAACGATCTGCTACTGCTTCAGGGGCCGTGCCCAAGCGCAAACGGAAGATGTTAACGATTGCCTTTTTATTTAAAAAGTAGGAAAGGAATATAAGATCTACGGCCGCAGTGTCCTTTTAACCAGGGTGCAAAATGAGTTGTAACTGGATGTAATAAGGCAGTAGTCTGGATGGAATCTGCTTTAGGGATTTGGATTGAAGACTGCCAGAAGAAGAACAACGGCAGTGCTACACAATCGCCTGAAGTGGCTCCTTTAGTAGAGCTGTAACGCTCTCCTTTGTTGAGCAGTAAAACTAAACTCATTGTTATCGGACAAGTCATTGTGTCATTGTTGGTGAGTAACCATAATTAATTTTATACTTACAGTACTTAGTACATGTATGTACGTTTAGTGTCACTGTACACACATTTACTGTATACTATTTTTCTTGCATTGTACGTATTTATTGCTGGTGGCCTGTCTATCGTAATGGCTGTAACATATGTGATATCGGAGACACTCAATATCTTTAAAATAATATTTAGGTTTTACTGTATATAAACAGTGTGTTTATATACATAATTTCAATGAATCTTACCTAATATCTAAGAGAATACAAAGGGATTATGCTGTATAACTCTGCAGGGAATATTTATAAACAGTGTGGGAGAGTTTATAAGGGCTTAAAATATATAAAAATAACCATACAAACATATGGTTTCTACTTCGCGGATTTTCACCTATCGCGGGGGGTCTGGAACGCAACCCCCGCGATCGAGGAGGGATTACTGTAATAAAAAAAAAGCACTAACTTTTACAGGTAGCCAATATTTACACCGGGTGTTACAGACTCAAATCAAATGTATATTTTTATTATATTGTAGTAATAATAATAATAATAGCAGCTCACTACTCAAAACACAGAGCTCCCGGTCACGAACCTGAGACCTTTGATTTATAAGGTTCTTACCTCTGAGGCATTCAAGAAAACGTATAAATGCCCTGTGGATTGACATTTGAGCTTGGGATTTTAATTCATTGACAGCAACATGTAAATCAAATGCTTTTTTTCCTTTGGGTATATTCTTGAATAAAAATGCATGTGTTTATTTGATATTTGGACTAAAGTCTTCACACATTATACACTTCACGTCAATATTAGCACATGTCACACACGAGCGATTAGGGAGCCGCTAAAGGAACCGACGAGCAGCGCGAAACTACAAGGCAGAGGACAGCGACAGTGTACTAACCTACTGTATCTCTCATTATTTCAACAGGAAAAACGAGAAAACACCGCAGTGAATTTGTCTCCAATACCCTTGCCAGAAGTCGTGGAGAGGAAGACACGGCTGGAAGTGGCAGAAGCGGTAAAACCGGAACCTGGAAGTGGCTCGGACGTCTGGTTAGGGTATTGGAGACAAATTCACAGCGGTGTTTTCTAGTCTTTCCTTTTGAAATAAAGAGAGATCGGTTAGTACACTGTCGCCATCCCCTGCCTTGCGGTTTCATGCTGCTTGTCGGGTCCTATAGCTGCTCCCTAATCGCTCGTGTGTGACACATAACATGGAAAAAGTTTCTGCTTTAGGTATATGTTCAGCATTTCTTTCATTTCTCACATTTCCTTTCATCCTACACTTACCCAGATCTTGGTAGACACGGAACACACATGAAATGCATGTGTTCCAAATAATGATATAGTGTATTATTTACCCTGCACAACTCCAGTCACCTCACCTCACATGCAGATAAGGAGCCTTGGCTTTAGCTGGGAGAACTTTTTGCCCAAGAAAAGTAAATTTTTTTATACTCATTACACACAGGTTTGATTGCAACCTCTTTCTGCAGATTGAGAGAACACATATCACATCTAATCTAAAAGTATGGATATCTACAACAGTTTATAAGATGAACAGGCAGCATGGTGTAGTGGTTAAGGCTTTGAACTTCAAACCCAGAGGTTGTGGGTGCAAATCCCACTATTGACACTGTGTGACCATGAGCAAGTCACATGACCTGCTTGTGCTCCAATTGCAAAACCAAAAGAAATGTAACCAATTGTATCATAAATGTTGTATGTCGCACTGAATAAAGGCATCGGCCAAATATGTAATGATAAAGAAACAATCACATCACAAGTTGTGTACATAGCAGATAGATGTACACATTATGTGTTATGCTTCAATGTACTGTTTCTTAATCTGAAATATTTGTAAACCTCCATCATCACACCATTATTACTTTTATTTATTCATGTACAGAATTAAAGGCTTGCCTCTATGATGGTGTAATAGCACTCATAATTCACAGATTAAGCATACTAGGTTCCAGTTTGTTTGAAGACTGCATTATCTACCCTTATCTGTGTGGAGTTTTCTGCAGGTACTTTGGTTTTTCCTCTCAAACTCCTACATACATACTGTATGTATTAGCTTAAAAATAAATTTAATTGGGAATTCTAAGTTGACCCAGTGTGTGTTTGAGCAGATACTGTGATTGAGTGACACCCCATCCACATTTGGTTTTTGACATGATGCTTCTGGAGTAAGCTGTAGATCCCAATGAAGCCAAATGAAACTCAAGGAGGGCCAGAGCCTATCAAGGCATGAACGAGTCCAGAACAAAGCATACTCATACGAATACATCCACATGTTTTCTCAGTGGCAGTTTAGTATTGAAGATTAACATATCATACACAGACTTGAGGGGTGATTGGAAACCTGAAACACCACCTTTTGCAAATTTTACAAAAAGCAATTGGGCTGTTACTCAAAGGAACAAAGCATAGTAGAAATTTGAAGGTCATAAACATGTACAAAAAAATGTTCCTCTGGAACGTGTTCATGCAAGAGAAACTCTTTTGAGTCTTATCATAAGAAAATAAATGAACAAAAAATGCGGAGATTACAGATATTAATCAGGTCACATCAAAGCACAGGTAAGGTAGAAAATCTTCAAGGTAATCCCAGGTAATAGGAAACAGAAAAAAGAACATGGAAAATAAGAAATATGACAGGAGACCATTCAGTCCATCAGGCTGGTTTGTTCAGCTAATAGCTAAGTTGTTCCAATATCTCATACAGATTCTTCTTAAATGTTGTCAAGGTTTCTGCTTCAAGTACATGTCTTGGTAGTTTGTTCCAGATAGCCACAGCTATTTGAGTAAAGAAGAGCTTCCTGGATTCAGTCCTATATGCACTTCCCCTTAATTTTTACTGGTGTGCTCAAGTACTGTGCATGATACAGCATTAAGTTGAAAGAATTCTGCAGCATATACTTCATCAATGCCTCTGAGAATTTGAAAGACCTTGATTTAGTCCCTACACAGTCTCCTCTACTCAAAACTAAACTGGTTTAATTATCTGAGCAGGAAATGTCCTCAAGTCATGAGATGCACTTGGTTGCTCTCCTATGCACAGCTTCAAGTGCTGCTATGTCAATCTTGTAGCATTTTGTCCAGAACTGCACATAATACTCCAGATGCAGTCTTACTAGTGCCTTATATAGTCTGAGTTTACCATCCCTCAATTTATATTCAATACTTTTTATGATATAACCTAACATTTTATTTGCCTTTTTTTAACAACTTCTGTGCATTGCTTCATAAACCCCTAAATCCTTTTCAAGGTTGCTTCCTTTAGGACAATGTCTGTCATCTTGTATTTACAATTGACATAGCACTTTGCACTTTTCTACATTATAAAGTATACACTTGCATTTCACCCAGTGTTCATTCAGTACTAAAGCTTGCCGAAGTCTTCTTGAATTGTTTTTGCTGTCCCTTGTGTAGATGAAGATTTGTTCATCCATCCATTTAACAAGATCATACAGTTTAAAAATACCCAGAGAGTCAGTGCCTATGCCTGCATGATTTTGAATCATGGAAGAAATTAGACTTGGATGGGATAGGACACTAATTTATATAAAATAATATGCACATCTTTGGAATAAAACTGAAATACCAGAAGAAAATGTCTTGCCATAAGCCAAACCACATCAGTGTTGGGACTGATACCAATAAACAGAAGATGCAGGGGTAATCTGCAAAGTGAAATAAAATAGAAGCAAAGATTCCAAAAGAAAAAGGAAAATCCACAGAGAACAAAACAAAGAAGAAGAAAAAATAATAACAACCTGGGATAAGTCAGTATTAAACTAGCTCAAGTTAACACCCATGTTTTTGAGTGTGTAATGAAGCCAGAGAGTGACTGGAAGTTGTGAATATCCATTTCATTTTAAAAAAAGAATGTTACAAATGAATTTGGAAAAATTAATGATATAACATATGTGACAATATATAGCCAAATTTAATTTTGTACTATATGTCTTCTATTTTAGTAGTATATCATAGTCTAACTTTCTATTTGCATTTCCCCTTTGTATTAGCTTATTTTTGTGTAACCTATTAATCTCTTCTACTGTAGCAACTGGCCTTCTGATAAAATTAATGTTTACACTGAGATAAAAACAACTCTTTAGGGAAAATATTCAGCAGATGATTCAGACACTGTGAAGGACTTAAACTTTAGGCACATATGGTCTTAGACTTGGCTAATTAAATTAAAAGTTTTATAGACAGATGTGAGTCATTACACACAACAGCATGCATTTAAAAAAGCAATATATAAAATGGTATTCTTAAAAAAGACACTTTAAATAAATATGCTTAAGTTGTATATTATTAGGCAAATACCACCAAATCCATCATAAATAGGACCATCTTTTTCAGCAAATGTATTCTCATCTGAATTATACACAGTTAAACAATGATGTCTTTTGAGTTCAGTACATAAGAGGAAAATCTAATTTTCCATTAAAAAATCTCTTACTGGAATTTATTTGTCTCAATAAAACTGTCAGCTTTTATGGTGTATATATGTTGTTACTGTTTGTAAAATTTTCCATCCTCTGTATTACTGAGGCCCTGGGAAACATAGGTAGGTATTTGTATGCATACATTCACAAGCTGACTTGACTTAAGTTGACTTTTTATGTGTATATGTATAATATGTGTACATTATATATATATATATATATATATATATATATATATATATATAGTCACACATGGGCGTCAGAGGACTCCTCTAAGGACCAGGGAAAGGTCTGCATTAACCCACCAACAAGAAGGGAGGCTACCACTGACTTTGTCCTGTTGTTCTTCTTCCCTCACAGCTCCGAGAAACCACCCACTAAGGACAATTAACCCTGCCCCTTCCAGTAGTTGCGCTATAAAAAAAGCGCCAATGAAGAAAAAGGCGTCTTTTGTCAGAAGACCCGAACGAGCTGCACAGCGGAGAAAGTGACTCTCAAAAGTCCTTTAAGAAGGAAGAATCCCTGATTGGGAATAGCACATTGGTGCAGTTTTTCATTATTTTTTCATTTTTGTTTGTTTTGTCTCGCGATGATTGATATATATATATAGCATAGGTCTGATCACAATCTGATATATATTTGGGTGTTTACCTACCAGGTAATGCTTGTTGTTGAAACATCGCCCTCACAGTTTTGAGAAGCAGATTATACATATGTGATACAGTGCCTGGCAAATAATACAAAAGTAAAAAACACGTATTTCACCATATTTGGGGCTCATCAGGTGTACAGACTTTTGCTTGTCTTGCAGGGTTCAAACCTCAGACGTCAGCTCCTAAGGCAAAGCCTCAGACATTGGGCCACATCACCTTGTTGCCTTCTAATCAACCAACTACAGGGTGGTCCAGATCTAATTATGCAGATTCAGATTGTCTGGATGACTTTGATTTATGCAGGGATGATTCCAGTTCGCCACAAAGACGATTCTTCATGTCGTCAGTTCACACACTTCTTGATGGTCCAGGATTTTTCCCATGATTTTCTATGTAATAAACTTAATAAGTTATAGTGTAATGAAAAGTGCATAATTAGATCAGGACCACCCTATACATGTGTTACCTGGTAGGTCACCACCCAAATATAAGATTGTGATAAGACCTATGCATGTAATACTCCGATCTACACCCTGTCAAATAAGCAAATTAACCAACTAGGAAACTTAAAATGTTAATTTTTGCAATTAATGTGGCCTGTTTAATGTGTTAAAAAATGATAATATATAGGGCTGGCAACAAAGCAGTGTTTTAGTGAGGGCAGTATTTTCATGTATTTCTTTTTACAATATGAATAATAATACAAATAAGTGTGTACCTAAAGAATTACATATATATTGAAATAAAATTTTCATTTAAAGTTCCTATTATGCAGTTCACAATGATACACCACATGCCAATGCATAGCACTGGTGTTCATTTTCTTGATTTATACACACTGACATAGGTGCAGGGAAGTGGAAGGAAAGGGGGTGAGGAGGAGTAGTTTATGGCAGTCCTGGTGCAAAGCTAGAGAAAAGTTGCAAAGGGAAAAATTACGCTCTCTCTCTTTTTTTTATTTCATTTTTCTGTAAGAAGATGGGATCAATGTCATATCTCATAAATACTAAATGAGTTATTCTGAGTGGCACTAAAATCAAAATAAGTCTCTAGTACCTCTGTATTTAACTCACCAGTCTTCCATCTTAAAGAGCTGACTTCCCTAATATAATGACAAAATTCTACAAAACAGAAGTACAATGATTTTCCCTACCCATGATTCAAGTTTGCAGTATCTTTGCTAATTTATACAAAGAACGCAACATAACCATCCAACTAATGCACGGTGTCGGTTTTTAAGTGAGATAGCAGCTCTTTTTTAGTGTAACAGGAGAAAAGGTGTAGGTTGAGCAGTGTTTTCACTTTTCTGTGGTGGCACACTTTTTCTGACCTAAATATTCCCAAGGCACACCACAATTGTACCAACCACTAAATCGTTAAAAATATACATATGTGCTAAACTGTCCAAAGGAGCGGAACCGAGGGGCAGCAAAAAAAGCAGCTTGAACATTGCTGTTCACAGACACAGCACTTAGTGAGCATCTTGGATGCATTTTCCAGCTGCTTCGTCCCTTTGCCCGCTCATACAGGTGGTCCTCTCTCTGCCTTACTCTACTGACCCGGGGTCAGAGGCAACTTGTTATGCCCAGTGTCCCTCTGCTATGCGAGAGTCGCTGGCGAACATGCACCCAGGAAGATTGACCCCCAACATGTCTCCTGGCTATTAAAGTGCTCTTTAAGTGCTGTGTCTGCAAAACTATTATCATGGAGCTACTTTTATGTCGGCTTCTGCAGGGAGTCCCATCCTCCTCAGACAGGCCTCGACCACCTGAGAAGTGTGTCTCTCTCAGGTCAGGACCCAAGGGCACTACACTATGATTTCTACTGTGCACCAGTTGAAAAACATTTCTGTAGAGTATAACTATCAAGCCATTGAAGGTGATGAACAATTGAGGATATTATTTATAGAGTTTTAACACAAGTTTTAATGTATGCCCATTTAAGAGATGCTTATTCTTTCAATTAAATCAGTCGTCAGCAGTGCATTCAAAGTCGATGTTCGTTTTGATCGTTTAATTTTTACTTTGATACATCTGTGTCTCATATGCTATGCCAAATTCATAATAAATACAATGGCCTTGATTTCTTTTTGCCTTCATTTCAACTTCAGGCTGTACTTGCTCATGTAGCATTTTGTTATAAGTTCAGGTTTAAGGTCATTCTTTAAGTTTAAACTATGCCATTATTTTTTTTTAATTCCTTTGTGTTGATTCTACATTAAATTTGTGATTGAGTGTGTATTTACTTCATGATATATGTTAATTTTTGTAATAACATGTTTTAATGTTAGCTGTGATTAATCATGATTAATCACATACATTTATGTGATTAATTAGTTAAATTAATAGTTAAAAAAATATATATAGTCACGCATGCACGTCTTTGATTCACCTTATTGGCTCAACTCAGGTATGCAGTACCACTCCAGGATGAGTGGAGGCGCTGTTGCTAGCAGTTTTGTCTCTTCCCTCTGCAGCTCTGAGAAGATGCTCCCTGAAGGTGAATGACTCTGAACTCCTTCCTCCAAGACATCCCACTTCTTCTGGTCTGTAGACAGACCATAGCCAAAAGCCATCAGAGGTGATCACTATTTTCTTTACTGTGTGCTTGCGCTATAAACTGCCTGTTTATTTTGACTTTAAGAAAGTCCTTTTTTTATTAAACAGGGTAGCTGGGTTGGTACACCAACTCTTCTTTGGACTCGCTCACATCATGACAATACAGTATATATTTTTGCATTATATATCAATAATTCCATAAATGTACTCAAAACACTGAACTGCACTCTTCACATTATCAAAACAATATGTTTAATTATACACACATCATTGAATATATACGCTCGTACAAACATTTTCCATAGTTAGAATAACAGAATCATTTAGCGCACAAAAATGGTGGAAACAGTACCGCTGCCTGAAAGCACCAGGGACTTAGGATTGATTTCTAGAATTGTCACTGTCTATGAAGAGTGTACAATGTGATTCATTTGCATTTGTGAGTTTCTCAGGGTAATCCTGCATCCTCCCACTTTCTAAACACGGGGTTCTCAGTTAAAATGCTACTTCCATTCGGCTCTGAGTGGATGAGAGATGATGTGAATGTGAGAGTTCATGTGGCCTGTGTCCATTGAGGGGCTGGTTCCTACGTTGCATGAGCAGTCCACAAACAATTCTAAAAGTTAGTGGGAATAATGGACTGTCAAAAACAAACTCATCTAGCCAAGAATATACACTTTATCTTACACCAAATTTCAGAAGTAAAAATGGAGGTTGTCACACACTCCTCTAAAGGGAGACTCAAAAAGGTAACTGCCTTAAACAAAGGGTATACAAACAAAGTGGTACTTTGAAATGCAAAAAGCTGTTAATAAGTCAGAATAGCAAAGTACTTTGTGATTGTACTTACTTTGTGCCTGTTTTAATTAGACATAAATTCTGTGAGGTGTCTATAGAAACAAATAAAACACATTCATTTCATGTATTTAAGGAAATTGGGAGTAGGTGGGGGAAAGAACCCATAATTATTGAGATATCATACCAACTCAACACAGAGTGACCAGGAGCCTCATGTATAAACTGCGCATATGCCAAGGTTATTATAGTTAATGAAAACTAAAATCAAAACTGAAACTATTATTGAAAAAATATTTTCGCAGACTGAAATAAAATAATTAACAAAACCGAAATGAAAAACTAAAACTAAACGAAACTCTTAAAGTAGCTGGAAAGACTAACTGAAATAAAATAATAATTTAGTAAAATATTTTTAGTTTTTGTTTTTGAATGAATATTCTTGCTGTTAGTCTTTAACCCTTGTAACTTAACTCTTAAAAACAGATACTCATCCACCACGAGCTGCCACATATTATTCATCCAGTGAATGAAGGTTGGTGACGGAGGGCGGGTGTTCCCACAGCATTTGTGGTAAATTTCAGCACAGTTGTAGTAAATGCCACCATGGTCATATTTATTTTTCTGGACTGGATTTGGCAACCTCCTGTCTGACTTAGCTATAAATCTGATTATGTAATGTCAATGTGTGATTGTAATATACATATAGATATGGAAACTGACATCTTTAGCAAGTGTTTTATTCAGTAGAGTTTTGCCAGATTGTTAATGGGCTGGCTCAGTTATTCATAATCATACATTGGATCAAGTTCTTGCTTACAGAGTTAAGATTCAAAGTTTTAGTATAACTTCACTAAATGAAGTTATTTATTGTTATGCCAGTCACAAAAAATGATAAAGTTTGAAAACCTGTAACACCTGCCTTCTTTCCCTAACCCACTTTATGAAGCTGGCTGCAAGATGCATATTTACTTCAGAAATTAAATAAAACTTATTTTTCTTGAAGGCTGAAATAATCTCAGCCTTCATAATTTCAGATGAACTTAAAGGAACTGCTTTTGCAACAATACCTGATAATGAGTTTAAGAAAATAAATTCTTAAATTTTCTAATTTTCTAAAACTTAAAAATAATCCATGTTAGCATGTTTTAAAAGTGTATTATTATTTACTAAGTGTATTGTTAAAGCTTATGGTTCTTTAGGGTTTTCAAAAAATAGCACTTCATAGTACTGTATACTATATTTATAAATTCTTAAAAGTAGGTGCCACATTGTAGCTGCAGGGAGCCACACTCTGGAAGTTTTGGACATAAAGTAGAAACCAGCGCTGGGTAAGCTGCCAGTCCATTACAGAGCACAGTCTCATATTTCTCTTCAATTTAGAGTGACCAGCTAACCTCCATGTCTTTAGGATGTGAGACGAAGGTGCACCAGGAGAAAGCCTAAGCCGACACTGGAAGCATACACAAATTCAACTGCAACATTAGCCAGAGATTTAACCCCAGCACTCAGATACTGTATGCCTAAAATGCTTTAATAATCTAGAGTTCTACTGCGGAAAACTTGAATATTGACATCTGTCCATTTGTAGGGACTATCACACTAATAAAAACACAACGGCATGTCAACTTCCAATATAATGTGGTTAAATTTAATACAGGAATGCTGACACCCACACAAAGCTGGGCTGCAACAACTGCAGAGGGGATGCTACATAATTTAAGCTACACAGCACAAGCAAGACATGCAAATAAAGTTATGGAATGACACTGAGAGCCAGTGTACCTTCAAGATTTACATATGTTGAATACATATTAGAGGTGTGTGCAGGTCTGTTTTTTAAACGTGTTCAAACTAGTTCTGTGACTGCTCTGTCCAATCCTGTAAATAATTAAAGTAATTTTAAATCTGATTTTTATTTTTTTTATTTATTTTAAGGCAGAAAGACAATGACAAAACGTGTGGCATTTTGGTATATGAGGACACATGAGTTATTTAGATTTTATTTGTGGTTAACCATTAAAAACTTGTAGGGATGAGCTTTTGACACAAACACAAGTATTTGTTTACTGAAACCACTTGTTATATTGGTTTTGGTTTCATGTTTAAGCAGTAGCAACTGGAGTTTTATTACATATTATAGACAATATGTCATTCCTCATTTCTTAGTGCATGTCTGCATTTGAGTAAAAGTCCAAATGCACACCTCAAATGCACATATTAATAAGCTAGCATTCTAGTTCACCCAAATTCTATATAAGAGGGTTCACATTGTGATTTACAATGTTATAAATTAATAATTATCAACCACTGAGAATAATAAACTTTCCTATAAAACTACACTTAGAAACTTGGCATGTCGGAGTCACGTTTTTAAGCTTTCTGGAGTCAAGACTGTTTTTTAACAACTCCACAACAGTACCTAAAACTTTAAATTTACTCTCAAAATGCAAGGTTCTATAAGGTATTGTCAAATGATCTAAATTCATGATACACTTTTACAGTCATATGAAAAAGTTTGGGAATCCCTCTGAATTCTTTGGATCTTTGTTTATCATTGGTTGAGCTTTCAAAGTAGCAACTTCTTTCTAATATATGACATGCCTTATGGAAACAGTAGCATTTCAGCAAGTGACATTAAGTTTATTGGATTAACAGAAAATATGCAAGATGCATCGTAACAAAATTAGACAGGTGCGTAAATTTGGCCACCTCAACAGAGATATTACATCAATACTTAGTTGAGCCTCCTTTTGCAAATATAACAGCCTGTAGATGCCTCCTGTAGCCTTTGATGAGTGTCTGGATTTTGGATGGAGGTATTTTTGACCATTCTTCCATACAAAATCTCTCCAGTTCAGTTAAATTTGATGGCTGCCAAGCATGGGCAGCCTGCTTCAAATCATCCCATAGATTTTCAATGATATTCAAGTCAGGGGACTGTGATGACAATCCAGAACATTGTACTTCTCCTCTGCATGAATGCCTTTGTAGATTTCGAACTTTGTTTTGGGTCATTGTCTTGTTGGAATATCCAACCCCTGTGTAACTTCAACTTTGTGACTGATGCTTGAACATTATCCTGAAGAATTTGTTTATATTGGGTTGAATTCATCCAACCCTCGACTTTAACAAGGGCTCCAGTCCCTGAACTAGCCACACAGCCCCACAGCATGATGGAACCTTCACCAAATTTGTTAGTAGGTAGCAGGTGTTTTTCTTGGAATGTGGTTTTCTTCTTCCACCATGCAAAGCGCTTTTTGTTATGACCAAATAACTCAATTTTCGTCTCATTAGTCCAAAGCTCTTTCTTCCAAAATGAATCTGGCTTGTCTAAATGAGCATTTGCATACAACAAGCGACTCTGTTTGTGGCGTGATTGCAGAAAGGGCTTCTTTCTCATCACCCTACCATACAGATGTCCTTTGTGCAAATTGAGCTGAATTATAGAACGATGTACAGATACACCATCTGCAGCAAGATGTTCTTGCAGGTCTTTGGAGGTGATCTGTGGGTTGTCTGCAACCATTCTCAAAATCCTGCGCATATGCCGCTCTTGTATTTTTCTTTGTCTTCCAGACCTGGGTTTAACAGCAACTGTGCCTGTGGCCTTCCATTTCCTGATTACATTCCTTACAGTTGAAACTGACAGCTTAAACCTCTGAGATAGCTTTTTGTAGCCTTCCCCTAAACCATGATACTGAACAATTTTTGTTTTCAGATCTTTTGAGAGTTGCTTTGAGGATCCCATGCTGTCACTCTTCAGAGGAGAATCAAAGGGAAGCACAACTTGCAATTGACCACCTTAAATACCTTTTCTCATGATTGGACATACCTGTCTATGAAGTTCAAGGCTTAACGAGCTAATCCAACCAATTTGGCGTTGCAAGTGAAAAGTATTGAGCAGTTACATGCATTCAAATCAGCAAAATTACAAGGGGACCCAAATTTTTGCACAGCCAGTTTCTCACATTTGATTTAATTTCATACAACTAAATACTGCTTCACTAAAAATCTTTTTTCGGAAAACACCCCAGTACTCAGATGTTCCTAGGAAATGAAAGCCATACCACTGTTATCTTTTTTGTTGAAAGTAGAGCAAATTATTATGCAGGCTGAGTGGGGTTCCCAAACTTTTTCATATGACCGTAATTCTTCCAATTTTAGATAGTTACTAATTTTAAGCGAATCTTCACCTTAAAGCTTATTTTTCATTTAAACTACTCTTTTTAAGAATTAAGCATGATACTGTTTTAATAAAGAACATATTTCACTAGAAATGTAGTGTTTTTGGATATAACACTTGCTTTCTTTATTCTGGGCGTAAAGGGCAAGGTTTTCAAGGGAAAGATTAAAAGGTATAGAGGACAGTGTACAGCTTTGTTTAAAAATGGCTGGAATATACCCAAATTAGTAAATAAGGGAGGAGAGATAAAAGGTGTCGATCATTAACAAAACCCTGCACACTAACTTATTAAACTTGTAACCTGTCTGTGAAAGGCCTGTTTCACAAATCTGAATGCTTTCTCCACTGATGAGAATAAGGGATAGAAAGACACAGCAAAGTTGGTGCTCCATCAGTAATACAGAGGAGGTGGCAAATGTTTCTGCAGCCTGGTTGGATCTAACGAAATCAGTCTGACTGGAGTGTAGTAATGTGTGAATTAGGCACTGAGGAATTAGATTCACCAGCAGATTGACATCAGAGTTTATCAGGGAAATCATGAAATAGTATGAACAATCAGTAATCCTCTTACTTAATTGTAGTAGAAGTGTGATAATGGCCAGAATAATGTAGGAACTAATTTTTTGTAGAGGAAATAGTAGCATTGAACATCTGGAAGGTTAGTTAACTCATTTTAAAAGGTGGCCCTTGGACGTCCTTGTTCCCATAGAGTTCAATGCCTCCCTACGTTTAGTCATTCAGTGGGAGGCACTAACAAGGAGGCTTCATTTTTTAAAAAAGGTGTTGAAAGTTTCCAAAAATAATTCTGGAAAGAACTTTAAAAGTGCATGTTTGTCTAAATGGATTTGTTGCTAAGGAGCCTTCTTTTGATTTTGATGGCCGATTGACGTGAATTACTCACATTCCCAATGTTTCCTGGCTAACACATTGCTGGAGTTAAGTTTGTATACAGTGGATTCAGAGACTATTCAGACCTCATCCCTTTCTGTTATGTTCAATAGTAATAATGAGCCAAAGAGGTGTGTTTACAATGCATGAACATCTTTATTCCACATACTAATGTTCACCACTAAAAGGGGCCGTGCCCAACACAATCCAGCTCACCTTTTATAGAAAACCTCCCCTTTTAAGTAAGAACCCCTCCCATAACAAATCCAAGGTAACACAGTTACAAACACTATATTGCCAAAAGTATTTGGGTCAGGTTGAGGTCAGGGCTCTGTGCAGTCATGTTGGAACAGGAAGGGGCTATCCCCAAACTGTTCCCACAAAGTTGGAAGCATTAAATTGTCCAAAATGGCTTTGTATGCTGAAGCATTAAGAGTTCCTTTCAGTGGAACTAAGGGGTCAATTCCAACCCCTGGACTGAAAATCAACCCCACACCATAATCCCCCCTCCACCAAACTTTATACTTGGCACAATGCAGTTCTTCTGGCAACCGCCAATCCCAGACTTGTCCATCTGATTGCCAGACAGAGAAGCATGATTTGTCAGTCCAGAGGACATGTCTCCACTGCACTAGAGTCCAGTGGTGGTGTGCTTTATACCACCGCAACCGATGATTTGCATTGCACTTGATGATGTAAGGCTAAGATGCAGCTGCTAGGCCATGGAAACCCATTCCATGAAGCTCTCTACACACTGCTCTTGAGCTAATTTGGAGGCCACACAAAGTTTGGAGATCTGTAGCTATTGACGATGCAGAAAGTTGCAGACTTCTGCACACTGTGCGCCTCAGCATGCACTGTCCTTGCTCTGTGATTTTACGTGGCCAACCACTTCATGGCTGAGTTGCTGTTGTTCCCAGTTGTTTCCACTTTGTTATAATACCACTAACAGTTGAGCATAGAATATTTAGTAGTGAGGAAATTTCACCAATGGACTTATTGCACAGGTGGCATCCTATCACAGTACTACACTTGAATTCACTGAGCTCCTGAGAGCAACTCATTCTTTTACAAATGTTTGTAGAAGCAGTCTGCATACCTAGGTGTTTGATTTTATACACCTGTGGCAATGGAAGTGATTGGAACACCTGAATTTAATTAGTTGGAGGGGTGTCCCCATACTTTTGGCAATATATGTATGTCTCATATCAAACAAAACTTCCCATTACGTACTTCTGCAAAATTCTTTCAGAACAGGAATAGAATGCTTCCTCACAACAACCATTTCTCTTTCTTTACAACAGACTCTATATGTAGCATTACAAATTCAGGCGCACTGGAGGGCGTGACACTCAACCTTAAGTTGTCACATAAGGTGTGTTGGTCACATCAGCATTTCTGTGATTGATTGTGTCCCTGGTACTGTAAGTGTGTATGTGTGTCAGTGATAGCTGGCTCCTGGACAACTAAAGGTATGTCAGGTAGTGTCTGAGCTTGCAGAGAGTAAACTATATGCATGTGAGCACAGTTTCTCCTGACCAGACCTTCCTCTGTGCATATGATGTAAGACCTGCATGTTCAATGACTGTCCCTTGAATATTCTCTCTCAGAAGCGACGCATCTTGGCTGGGCTGTAGTGGTGGTAAAAAGTAGGCCCTGTGATGTGTGTTGTAGTTGCATTGTTGTCCTTTTTTTCCTTCTGGGAATTCCTTCATCCTTTTGAATTTGGCCAGCATAACTGTCTCCCCATGAGAGGTTGTGCTGAGGAATAGCCATTCTCTAGAGGTGTGGTGTAGTATGACATCAGCACTTTTGTATTGACAGCTCCTCCTTTCCACAATCCTTTTACTATAGCCACTGCACACTTTGACTCTTCATTTGCCTACAGATATCTTGGGATGCTGGTAATATGTGTGAACCCATAGTCTTTGTCTCTGGTACTACGTGACAGCTGAGCACTTCCTTCAGAGCTGCAATGACCATGTTGGTGGAGACAACACTAAGGTGGGCTATCTCAATGTAGTGTGAAATGTAATCAACAACAAGTAGATAACTCCCTCTCTCCCAAAAGAATAAGTCTGTACCTACCCATTGCCAGAGTCTCTTTTGCACAGGTGTCACCAGCAAGGGCTCTTTGTGCTGTGCCCTATGCTATGAACATATGCTACAGTTGACAGATATGTATGGACAGACCTGGCAGCCAGACTGACTGGCGGGCTCTTGCCCTGCACTTGGCAATACCTTGTTTCAGGCAAAAGGGAATCACAGTTCTTTGACCCCTAAAAAGAAGCTGTCCAGCCAAGTTGAGGTTTTCCCTTTCTGACCAATATACCCAAGCTCTGGTGTTTGTCTGGCCACTCCTACTCACAATATTTGATAAGATGTTCACAGGCCCATGCCACTGCCAAAGCCTTCTACTTGATCCGTATGTACATAGTGTTTTGGCCTCAGATAGTGTTAGCAAGTCAATTGGTCTGGTATGTTCCACCTGTCTGTCGTTGGCTCAGGACACCTCTAAGACCAAAAGATGAGGCATCAGCAGATACACATTTCTCAGTAGTTGGTGACTATGGGGCCAACACATGTGGTGAACACAATTTGAATTTTAGCCTCTGAAATGCCTCTTTCTGTGGTGCGGCCCAGCACCATTTGTTTTTCTCATTAAGTAGATCTTTGAGTGGAAAGGTATATGACGCAAGGTGGGGTAAAAATGTGCCTAGATAATTAGCCACAACCACTACTATCCTCACACCTTCTACTCCAGTCGGTTCTGGCATCTCCATGATAGCTCTGATTTTGCCTGGATCCAGTGTCAGACTGTCTGTTGTGACACAATGACCAACAAACAGGATAATGTCTTTAGCAAACTCACATTTTTCATTCAGCTTAAGGTCTTCTTCCTTTAGCCTCCTCAGAATGTGATGCATGCTATCAAAATGTTGCTGTCTGTCTTCCCCATACACTAATATATCTTTGGTGTGGCATACTACTCGCTCACACCCATCAAACATCTGTAACACACAACAATAGAAGCTCTGGGCCTGACAAAATCTCTAATGGTAAACGACTGAAAGCATATCACCCAAATGTGGTGATGAAAGTTGTCAGCAATTAACCCTTCTTGGACAATGGGACTGAGATTGTGTCATGCTTTGTAAACACCTTTGCCTCAGCAAGCATGGCTAGTTTGTGATTGACTGCTGTGATGTTTTGTCTCTCTCTCTGCACCCACTTGTTCAGATGTGTCAGATCCACACACAGCCAAATCTTCCCCTGGACTTTGGGCACCACAATGATGCTGGCCCACCATGGTGTGGATTGGGTCACTTTTGAAATTACCCCCATGTCCTCCATACGTTTGAGTTCTGCTTGCACCTTGTCACATAATGGCAAAGGCACATTATGCAGAGATGACAAAGCCTGTCTCCAACTCAATTTTGCATGGCTCCTTTAATCTCCCTAAGCCAGAAAAAACAGTGGGATATTGGGCTATAGGATCTTCCTGCTCAGCTTGGACTGTGTGGAGACCCTGTATTAATGTAAGAGCTTCTATTGCAGGGAGACCTAATTGAAGTTTAGAAAGTCCATCACATAATTTTGTATTCTGTTGTTCTCTGTTTAATACTCAGCTTTCCTTTAAAGCACACTTTATCTTCCATTCTGTTACTACCTGCTCCATACAGCACTTGGCGGCTGAAAATTCCTATGCCGTTTAACTGAGAAGATACTGCTTGGAATTGCTGTAACCACTTCTCAGGTGTCCAGCTTGAAAACCGTCTTTTCTCCATTCAAACATAACAGTTCATTCCACTTATCAGATCCCTTGAACACACTTCTCCCAAGAATGTGAGGTGCTCCTCATTTTTACTCTCTTCTGGTCATGGACAACCTCTGTTGACCTACATTTCTTTGCAAAATGTCCTTTCTTATGACATCTCCTACACTCTGCATCACAAGCAAGGCAGTATTTCCAGAGGTGTTTCCATGAATTTCTGCATCTGCCATATTCTAGGTACTGTTTTATCTTTCATTGCTTTCTGCCTTTTTGTATATTGCCTCGACTTGTCTCATCACCTGCTCTGTACCTGCAGTATTGGCTGTTGTTTTTTTTACTGCTGTATCACTCTGATCATGGCTTTCTCTAACATCAAGTCTGCATCTAGCTGTAAGCTTTCTGATAGTTTAAGCTCCAAATTCACAGTGTTCAGCGAGTGAGTGCATGGCTGTAATGAACAACTCTACACTCTCACTCGGCTTTTTATTCCGCATGTTAAAGTGTCCTCTTTCAAAGAAAACAATCTGCTTGTTGACACAATGTGCACTGAAAGCTTTTGTGACTGATTTGTATGATTTTTCCTGTCCTTTTGTCAGGGTTAATACATTTAAGATATCTTCGGCATCATGATCAGCCATGTGCATAAAAGCATTCCCCTGAAATTCCTGCAATTGCTTGTCCAGCCCTGATGCTATTCTGTAGCATTCAAAGCATTTTGGCCATTCATTTGCATTGGTGAAGTCGAATTTGCCTGGCAGCACTAGCTGTGGCACAAGCGCATCTCTTTCTATCTTCTCTTGACAGTTCAGAAGATGGTTAGT
Organism: Polypterus bichir lapradei; assembly: GCA_026402145.1. Taxonomy (NCBI): domain Eukaryota; kingdom Metazoa; phylum Chordata; class Cladistia; order Polypteriformes; family Polypteridae; genus Polypterus; species Polypterus bichir. The sequence continues at coordinate 16,370,576 of JANRMT010062822.1, forward strand.
TTGACGTAACGTTTTATTCTACCTATTTGCTTCTGACACTATGTTACATTCAGTAATAATAATGAACCAGTGAGGCATGTATACAATGCATGAACATCTTTATTCTGCAAACCTATGTCCGCCCAAAAGGTGACCATGCCCAACACAATCCAGCTCACTAATGATTCCCTTTTATAGAACACATTCTACTCACATCATTGTGTTGTAGATTAAATTTTTAATTGCTATATTCGTCAATCTTTATTCAATATCCCATAATGACAGTGAAAATATGTTTTTAGAAAGTTTTATGCATTTATTAAAAATCAAAAACTGGAATCTTTCATTTATATAGATATTCAGACCCTTTATTGTGTCACTCCAAATTGTCGTCACATATATCCTGTTTGGTTTATCCTTGAAATGTGTCTTGAACTTGATTGGACACTTTATGTATACAAGATCATACAAATAACACTGGATGTCAGGACAAAAACCAAGCACCGAAGTTCTCTGTAGACCCCTGTGATCAAGTTGTGGAGAGGCATAGATGGGGGAAAGGGGATGAAACCATTTCTAAATCTTTGAGTGCTCCCAGGAGCCCAGTGGCCTCAATAATTGTGAAATGGAAGAGGTTTGAAACCATCAGGACTCTTCCTTGAGGTGGCTGTCCAGCCAAACTGAATAACTGTTGTAACAAAGGTGCTATATAGGCGCCTGACCCGACACAGATGGACACGGAGGCACATATAAAAACACAAAGACTTTATTTTTCTTCACCCGTGGGCGCACGTCTTCCCCGTGACCCACATACAATACACAGTCCCACAAAACACCAGTCCAACACACAGCAACACCACCTTTCTTCTTTTACCACCACTCCTTCCCAAGCTTTGTCTCCTTCCTCCCAACTCTGGCTCCTCGAGTGGAGGTGGCTGGCCCTTTTTATAACCCACACGGAAGTGTTCCAGGTGCTTGACCACCTGGTCCTAATTGCACCTCCGGGTGGGGCTGAAGATTCGTCCAGCCAGGCTGCTGAGTCCATGCAGCTCCCCCTAGCAGCCAACCGAGCCCCCAAACAGGTTGTGGAGGACTCCATCTCCCATGGAGCCCTGCGGGTGGTTGGGGAATCACTGTCAGCCATGGAAGCTGCCACCAAGTGTCCCGGGGGAGGTACTGGACTGCCCATGGTGGCTCCCCCGGAACATAAGCAGCAGGGGCATCATTGCCGGACATGGGACCCGGCTGTCCTTCACACTGTGCAAGAGGGACCTTAGTCTGGGAGTCAGGGGGTCACTCTAGTAGAGCTTCAGCAATTTTCGGTTGAGATTTTAATGATGAGCATCAGAAGGACAAGCATCTCTGCAGCACATATGACTCCCTACTTGGAGTTTGACAAATGGCATTTAAAGGACTCTGAGAGCATGAGGAAAAAAAATAACTTATCTGATCAGAAAAGAATTAAACTACTGGGGCAGAACGCCAATCTCTATGTCTGACAAGAGACTTAACCACAAAAACTCTAAGCTGCATTTGGTCCCAAAGGGGCTTCCACAAACTACTGAATTAAGTACCTGAATACTTGTATGAAAGAGAGATTTCAGTTTTTGATTTAATTACATTTGAAAATCTTCCTGAAAACATGTTTTCACTTTGTAAGTTTGAGTTATTGAATGTAGATTTATACATTTAAAATAAAATCTACAACACAATAAAGTATGCAGATCATATAGGGGCCTGAATAATTTCTGAATCCACTGTACATTCAGTAATATCAAACCCATGTAAACTGGCCCTCAAAATAAACCATTTGAAGGAGCAGCAAATTTACTTCTGTTGATGTTGAATTAATTGTTTAATTAGTAACATACTGTATGTCTGGAGTGTACCACACATTGGTTCATGCTTTCTAAAGGTAAGAGCAATATGTCATCTTTGCTAGTCTTTTGCCATCACAACTGTGCAAAACCTTTGCCAAGCCCAATTTAACTGCACTGAGTCTCTTTTGGCAACTAGTTGGTTTACCTTAACATTTTTGACATCCATGAAGATGACAGTCTTATTAGACATGTTAATGTCTTCAGATTTTCTTGGTAAAGAGAGTTTTCTTCTTCAGTCTTCTGCATGGGGTCTTTTTGTGAAGGGAAATATCACTGGAATCTAAAATGTAAGCAGAGTGCTTAGAGATGTCTTTATTAGGATTTTGGGAGTACATGTGTGAGGAGAAATGTGGTAAATGCAAGTAACCACCCCAAAGTACTACCCTACAAAAGAAAGTCAAGTAGCCCAGTTATCAACTTATACATTATTTATTAGTCATTCATTTTCCTATTCATGTTCATTCCCACACTATTAAGCAAAAATCAGCAGCCAACCTTGGACATTTCTCTGCATTCTCAGAAAGGGTGTATCACTGAAAAAATCACAATTATTCATAACATGTCAGGTTAGAGTTGCCAAATATTAAAATGTGGACAGTGAATCATCCTATACAGAAATGTGGAGAATATGGAAATTACTTGGGCTGGAATTCAGACTTGGTTTCTCACTTTTTCACTTTAAATTACTTTACAGTGAATATGTGACAAATCAATCAAAAATATATTCAGTACTAAATATCATATATCTGTGATTCATATCAATCTCAGCATCCATCCTCTACCAGGTTTAGAAATTCATATTATCAGAAAATGACTTTGAGACATCAAAAACTAATGATAATACAAGTACAAAGACATATGCTAATTCAGTACAATTTCATTATAATGCATCATGTAAAAAGGAAGTAATTAATTAATCACAATGCTGTGGAAGTATTTTTGATTATATTTCATCTGTGCTTTAGTTAGAGTGCTTTTAAAAACCTGTGTTTTAAAATGCTGTCTTGGAGGCAGCAGGGATTTTGTATTTTCTGCTTTTACTTGATGTGCTGGATTCAAATGCTAGCTGTGCAGTTATTCTTTGGTTTTTGTTTTTTGCATTTTTTATTTTTCCTGCCATTACTTGTAGTGGGTGTGGCAATGCACTGTACTTTTGCATGCTCCCCAACTTGACTTGACTTGACTTGCCATTACTACCTACTTTGGAGCTTTGCAGTTCTGTTCTTCTTATAAAATACTATATAGCTTTGTAATTTAGTTGCTTCATTTTTAAACTTTTTAAAAACATTTTTACATTGTCTAGATCAGGGGTGGGCAATGTCGGTCCTGGAGAGCCGCAGTGGCTACAGGTTTTCATTCCAACCCAATTGCTTAATTAGAAACCAATCATTCCAAGTCTTGGACCTTATTTAATTCTAGGGCTTGTTAGTCTGCAATGTAAGGTTCTTGTATCATAGATTTTTTCCTTTCCAAGGATATCATCTAAATGATTTGAAGCCTAAAACGGATCATTTTAAGTTTTAATTAAATCAAACAGTGCATTGATGAACACACACAGATGTAAATAGAAACATGCAATGACAAGCGAGTTGCTTTGTCATTTACAACTTTTTGCTAATAAGGAGCCATTAAAACAATGAATGCAGCTTTTTAAGATTGAAATAAGCAATTAAGGGTGGGGAAACTTAACAAGCAAAACCACTACAATGAAGCATTAAAATGTTACTTAAGCAATAAGTGCGTCATCAGCAATAATTAACTTCTCATTAAGAAACTGAGTTGGAACAAAAACCTGCAGATACTGCGGCTCTCCAGGACTGACATTGCCTGCCCCTGGTCTAGATTGTACTTCAGTATTGTGTAAATTCTTGCTTGAATCAAAAAATGTACACATTTTTACTATTTAGGTTTTAAATGTAAACTATTTAATAAGGTGTGTAACAGACTACATAAGTTGGCTGGCATCCGCTTTGGGATGGCTGGTTCCTTATCTAGCTGGGAGGCCTTTTAAATGGAAGGGATGTGGGCGAAAAGGAATCCCAACCAGGCTGCTTAATAGTACCTTTTCTGGTCAGGAAGCATTTATAATGGACAGACAGAGGGAGAATGCTTCCCAGGGCCATGTGCTCCCCGAGTACACTCTGGTGTCCTCCCCGTTCAGGCATTCGCAGGGCTGCATGGATCTTGTTGTTTTAGTAGGTAGTCTTGCTGAGGTTCTCAGGTGCCACTAGAGGGAGCTGCTGGAGGCAGGCTCTCTTGTCACAGGGATTACTGGACGCAATGTGATAGCACTGGAAGTAATCCCTGGTCTGGTATAAAAGAAGCCAGGGAGTCAGAGTTGGAAGAGTAGCTGGACAAAGGGAAGAATAAGATCGAATTAGAATTAGATTATTAGAGTTGTGAAGGGTATGAAGGAAGAAACCTGTATAAGGTATGTGTGAAAATAAATGAATTTGTTTCCACCTGGAACTGTGTCTGTAAAGTTGTGTCAAGGGTTTGGGGCTGTGAGATGCCCCCTAGCAGTCACAGTGGTAATTGATTTTTATATTCAGATTCATTGTCATATAATGGACATATCTCTCTATTATAATAAAAAAATCCTGGGACAAGACGTGACTTTTTCAGAGAGATACTTTCATGTCCTGCGAGACAAGACTTGGTGCCAAAAGATTTAACCACACACAGGGCCGGAAATAAAAGACAAAGTAGAATGTCGTAAAGAATTCAAAAATGATGGCGCAATACACATGCAGATAATGAAAGCACTAAAATTTGCAAACAAACAGAAATTATTAATCAGTAAAATAACGGAACAGCAAAAAGAGATTGAATATATTGTTCGGATTTAAACTTTAAGTCGGAGACTTGTAGATCGTCTAATTCGTGTTGCCATCAGTGAAAAGTAGTGTTTCTTCCCAATGAAGAGGTGTATCCGCGAGAATTAAAAGATTTGTTGATTGGTGAAAATGAAACGAAGTGGCTGGCATGTATCGCTGGGGGTTGGTGAGGGTAGTTTAAATAATAATTCAATACAATAGAATAGCTAAATATTGCACTTCAATCAAATGTGTATGTGTAAGCTGAAGTTATGATTTAAATCTTTCCTGAGATTAGGTAACGTTAACTCCAAATTATTATTATTACTATGGCACTCTTTGAGGAGTCAGGATCATTTATACAAGTTTCACAATGTAGGTTAAACTATCATTATAATTTTACAAATTTAGACTGCATTCAAAAACAATATGCAAAATATATATTTTTAGAGCAATTATTGGGGTTATTCAAGCAAAATATTCCATTAAACATTAAAAAAGTTTGATTAAAAGAATAGCTGATGAACTCACAGCTTGCATGAAATAAAACAGAACTTGTCATTGACTAATTTTGGCAAATGTGATTGGAATCAGATAATGCATTCATGAGCCATGCATTCCACAGATGCAGTGACACACACAAATATCATTCCCCAAATGGTCAAACATTGTTCAAATGTGTGCTGTCACTACACACAGCAATAATGTCTTTACAAAACTATAAATATACAAATGTTCACATTATAAAGTGTTAGCATAATATTCCTTGAATTATGTTGAACAATTGACAAGAACCGCATCCCCCTTGTTGTCACCTGCAACCCACATCTTGAAGCCCTTCAAAAAATTATTAAAGAACTTCAGCCAATGATAAACAATGACCAAACACTGAAAAATGTATTTCTTGAACCTCCCCTCCTGGCATAGAGACAACCACCAAACCTTCAGCAACTAATTGTCCGAAGCTCTCTAAGTGAACCAACAGAAAATGGCACATCTCCCTGCCTGCGGAAAAGATGTAAAATGTGTGCCTACATCTATAATACAGACCATATAGTTATACCACACTGCCGACTAGAACATCACATAAAGGGATCATTTTCCTGCAGATCATCTAATGTAGTCTACCTAATTCTCTGCATAAAATGTCCTGACACTGCACTCTATGTGGGAGAAACTGGACAAACACTCCACCAGAGAATGAATTTACACAGATTCCACATTAAACATGGCAATACAGATGTTCCTGGAGCGGCCCTCTTCAACAGCCATGGACACTGTAAGAGGGACTTTAAAGTCACAGTGCTTATGGGCAACTTCAGAACACAGCAAGAGAGAAAAGAATGGGAAGTTAAACTCATGTTAAAATTTAATACATTACAACATGGTTTAAATAGAGACAAGAGTTTTATGGCCAGGTATGAGGATTGTTTTTCATCTCTCAGACTGACAAAGACAACCTGTCTACAGACCCACATTGTTTTGAAAAACTCATCAGAAACTTCAAAGGACTTTGTTGGATAGTTATCTTATCCAAAGATCTTGACCATACATTGTTCTTCTCTCTCTTGTTAAATGAACCCTAGCCTGGAGGAATCTATTAATTTTTTACATTTAAGATTTCTCATTTAAAGATTTATATAAACACAGAGAACTCCAGTTTCTGTATTACATCTTGCCTGAAGAAGGGGCCTGAGTTGCCTCGAAAGCTTGCATATTGTAATCTTTATACTTAGTCAATAAAAGGTGTCATTTTGCTTGAGTTTTTCTCAACAATTTGTAAGAAATAATATAACATTTGTAATAGATAGCCCGGCCACAGACAGATACGACACTAATGTCCAAAACACACGGGTTTATTTCTACAACTATTTACAATTAGGTTCCCCACACTCACGATTCCTTAGTCCTTTTAACTCTCTTCGGCCGCCTCCACTCCTCCCTCGCAAGCTCCGTCTTTCTCCTCCCAACTCCGGCTCTTCGAAGGGAGTGAGGCGGCCCCTTTTATCATGCCCCGGATGTGCTCCAGGTGCTGATGATGGTCTTCCAGCAGCACTTCCTGGTGTGGCGGAAGTGCTGCCCTTGCACCCGGAAGCACTCCAGGCATAACATCAACAACAACAACATATATTTATATAGCACATTTTCATACAAAACAATGTAGCTCAAAGTGCTTTACATAATGAAGAATAGAAAAATAAAAGACACAGTAAGAAAATAAAATAAGTCAACATTAATTAACATAGAATAAGAGTAAGGTCCGATGACCAGGGTGGACAGAAAAAACAAAAAAAAACTTCAGCCACCTGGAGAAAAAAAATAAAATCTGCAGGGATTCCAGACCATGAGACTGCCCAGTCCCCTCTGGGCATTCTACCTAATATAAATGAAACAGTCCTCTTTGTATTTAGGGTTCTCATGGAAGAACTTGAGGATGATGGTCATGTAGACTTCTGGCTTTTAGTCCATCAATGTTGGAGCATCATGATGCTTTGACTAGGTGGTGGTGGTGGCTTCGGATAGACAGAAGCGACGAATGGTGAGAACAGTCAGAGTCAACCCACAGACCAGCACCAAAGACCTACAACATCATCTTACAGCAGATGGAGTCACTGTGCATCGTTCAACCATTCGGCGCACTTTACACAAGGAGATGCTGTATGCGAGAGTGATGCAGAGGAAGCCTTTTCTCCGCCCACAGCACAAACAGAGCCGCTTGAGGTATGCTCAAGCACATTTGGACAAGCCAGCTTCATTTTGGAATAAGGTGCTGTGGACTGATGAAACTAAAATTGAGTTATTTGGGCATAACAAGGGGCATTATGCATGGAGGAAAAAGAACACAGCATTCCAAGAAAAACACCTGCTACCTACAGTAAAATATGGTGGTGGTTCCATCATGCTGTGGGGCTGTGTGGCCAGTGCAGGGACTGGGAATCTTGTCAAAGTTGAGGGACGCATGGATTCCACTCAGTATCAGCAGATTCTGGAGACCAATGTCCAGGAATCAGTGACAAAGCTGAAACTGCGGCGGGGCTGGATCTTTCAATAATAATAATTCATTACATTTATATAGCGCTTTTCTCAGTACTCAAAGCGCTATCCACACAGGGAGGAACCAGGAAGTGAACCCACAATCTTCCACAGTCTCCTTACTGCAAAGCAGCAGCACTACCACTGCGCCACCTGTGAGGACTGACCCAAAACACTGCTCAAAATCCACTAAGGCATTCATGCAGAGGAACAAGTACAACTTTCTGGAATGGCCATCTCAATCCCCAGACCTGAATATAATTGAAAATCTGTGGTGTGAGTTAAAGTGAGCTGTCCATGCTCGGAAGCCATCAAACCTGAATGAACTAGAGATGTTTTGTAAAGAGTAATGGTCCAAAATACCTTCAACCATAATCCAGACTCTCATTGGAACCTACAGGAAGCGTTTAGAGGCTGTAATTTGTATATATTTGTAGAGGCTGTATATGATATATTTAACTGACATTTTTTATCGTAACAACCAACGATTTATGCAGAAAAATAATGACTATTAACAAGGTTGCCCAAACTTTTGCATCCCACTGTAGATAGATAGATAGATAGATAGATAGATGTTCCCAGGGGGAAATTTGGCTTTTAAAAGAAGTTAAATAAATATTACTTTTAAATTATGACAAACAAGGAAACCCTCTTAAATATATACCAGAATAAATAAAAAAAGAAAGGAAATTCCTTACTTGGCTGTCACAGTCACAGTGAAACATTATGCAAGCGTATTGCCACTGGTATAAAGAAGCCCAGTAGCATTTCTTGACACATTTCTGCTGAATAATTTGTTGGCTGAAAGTACTCAGTGAGGAGAGAGGATGTACAGCATTGTTCATAATGGCACACAGTTTTGTTTACATTCTCTCGCCCACTACTATATCTAAGGGGTTAACAGTACAACCCATAACTGAACCTGAATTTTTAATTAGATTGTTGATTCGGTGGGCCTCCCTTGTAAGTGATGTTACAGGACCAGCATACCACAGCATACAAAGTCACACTGGAAATCACAGAGTTGTAGAACATGTAAAGAATGTCACCACCCACATCAAAGAAACACAGTTTCCTATGACAAAAGTGCCTGCTCTGCCCTTTCTTATATAGCTACTCTGTGTTATAAAACCAGTCCAGCCTGTCATTGATATGGACCCCCAAGCATCTGTAGTAATGCACCACCTCTACATCAACTCCATGAGTAGTGCCCAAGCATAGAGGCTCTTTTTTCAGTTAAAAGTCAGCTCCTTGGGTTTGTTGATGTTAAGATGCAGACAATTCTTTCTGCACGAAGAAGCAAAGTTCTCTTCCTGACTATTATACTCATCCCATTTATCAATACACCCCATGTTATATTTATAGTACAAGGTGTACAGAGTGAAGAGAAATAGAGACAAGACTGTTGTTTGTGGTGCTCCAGTGTTACTCACCTCCATATCAGAAACAATACAATACAATACAATACAATTTATTTTTGTATAGCCCAAAATCATACAAGGAGTGCCGCAATGGGCTTTAACACTAGAATTGCCAGAGTCTACGAAAAAACTCAATCAATCAAGGCGTGAGCTGGGAGAACTTAGTGAACGTTCTGCGACGGTGGGGATGGAATAGCCGGCTGCTTGCTGCTCGTCCTAATTGGCATATTTACAGGACAAAAGAAGCTGGCGGAGAAGTGTGAACGGTTTTAAGGTGGGCCGGATCTACGAGTTGTTTCGTAGACTCTGGTAATTCTAGTGTTAACCCTGCCTCTTGACAGCCCCCCAGCCTTGACTCTCTAAGAAGACAAGGAAAAACTCCCCCCAAAAAACCATCAGTAGGGAAAAAATGGAAGAAACCTCGGGAAAGGCAGTTCAAAGAGAGACCCCCTTCCAGGTAGGTTGGGCGTGCAGTGGGTGTCAAAAAGAAGGGGGTCAATACAATACAATACAATACACAGAACATAACAAATCCTTAATACAGTATAAAAATTTTAGAAGTACGTAGCAGAATTTAACAGTGGATGACATCACATAATATGATTTGGATTTGTTTAGAGTCCTGGAGACCTTATCCATCAAGTTGCCTCACCCATTTGGCCATTCCATAGCTGAAACAGTGCTGGGCCAGCCAATCCAATGAAAGGACCTCTGTTTCCCATGATTCCAGTGATCCTCCATCAGGGATGACTTTACCATAGGCAGGCACAACAACTTGGCAGGTGGGCCGTGGCACCAATTGCCACATTTGAGTACCGAGAACAGAAACAGAATAGGTGAGGGTTAGTATTCAATTATAACTATCATGTTACTTATGTTTTAGTGCTAATGACTAACAACAGAGATGCAGTATGTACAGTTAATCAGCAGATCTAGTCAGGATATGCTAAACTGAAGTAGTGAGTCTTCAGCCGGGATTTAAAAGCTGAGACTGAAGGGGCATCTCTTATAGAAGCAGGCAGACCATTCCACAGTTTAGGGGCCTTGTAACTAAAAGCTCGACCTCCCACTGTTATTTTATTAATCTTTGGAATCATAAGCAGACCGGCATCTGAGATGTTAATGTGCGCTCAGGTTTGTAAGTCATGATAAGTTCAGACAAGTAAGCCGGACCTTGGCCATTTAATGCTTTATATGTTAAAAAGAGGATTTTGAAATCTGCCCTAAACTTAACCGGGAACCAGTGTAAGGATTTAAGAACTGGAGATATGTGTTCGTATTTTCTTGTTCTTATGATAATTCTTGCAGCAGCATTTTGGATTAACTGGAGGCTGTATAAAGAACAGTTTGAACAGCCAGTGAACACCGCATTGCAGTAGTCAATCCTACTAGAAATAAATGCATGAATTAATTTTTCAGAATCCTGTTTATTTAGAAAGCGCCTTAATTTCCTAACATTTTTAAGCTGGAAGAAACATGATTTGGACAACTTTGTAATATGTGCTTTAAATGACATGCTAGAGTCAAAGAGAACTCTGAGATTTCAGGCTGATTCAGTAAAATTAATGGTGATTCCAACTGAGTTAAATGATGACAGAATATTGTTGTGATCAGCGTCATTCCCTCCAACAATTAACATCTCTGTTTCATCTGTGTTTAAAGACAAGTAGTTCTCATCCATCCACTCCTTTAATTCACTAACACAGCTAATTAAAGACAACATCGGAGAAACTTCATTTGATCTAAATGAAAGGTATAACTGGGTGTCATCTGCATATGAGTGAAAATTAACATTATGTTTCCTAATGATAGATCCCAGTGGAAGCATGTAAAGCGAAAACAGTAAAGGTCCCAGTACTGAGCCCTGCGGGACACCATATTGAACTTCTGTGTATAATGATGGAGTACTGTCAGCACATTTCTGTACATATTGGAATCGATTTGATAAATAAGAACTAAACCAAGCGAGCACGGTGCCTGTAAGCCCAACATCATTTTCTAGCCTGTGCAGTAAAATAGAATGGTCAATGGTGTCAAACGTTGCACTTAAGTCTAACAACATAATTACAGTGGAGTTTCCTTCATCAGAGGATATCAGAATGTTGTTTACACAGTCCTTGTGCCACACAAACTGCGGTCTGCCTGTCCATTATCCAGGCCTCTTCCACTTGCATATCTCTAAACTCAACCCTTAACAGGGATTGCTGGATGGAGAAATTAAAAAAAAAAAACAAACATATCCTCACAGTGTTGCCAGCTTTGTCCATATAGGAGCAGGCATGGTGGTGCCGATATTGGCATCTTACATTCCAATGATTATCCAACAGTCTAAATGAAGTGGGTTTAGGTGGTCTACCACAGGAGGGCTCACAAAGTATTAGAAACACTTCACAGCCTAATAAAACCACAACTAGATATATACATTAAGTAGCATTTTACAACAGCACCGTCCCTTTTAAATAAAGTGATGAAGGTTGCAGATTTGACTCTTTAACCGTTTCATTACTGGGATGACCTGCAATGATGTCTCAATGAAAAAAAATATTATTATATCTTTGCTGCCATGCTGATACAACTTAAGAACAGGTCATGGATTTTTTTTATACTTCAAAGCTCTATGTTCAAAAATAATTCTATAAATATAATTCTATTTCCCTCTTCTCTGTGCTTTTTGAGCCATGATAATGTTCTCAGTAGCCATGTCTGCTTAAATATTACAGCTCATGGATTGCCTAAGTGCTTCTTGATTTAATGAGAAACAAGGTAGTAGTGGAACCAATTGGGTTTTGATTCTAAGACAATCCTTATTTACCCAAGATTTAATTTGGGTTAGTTTCCTATTAGTTTGTGTGTAATTCGTTGTGAAATCATATTGAACTTGTTTACCAAATAAAGAATATAGTTTATGTTTTGCTGCACTTTTTTAAGATAAAGTAATTAAGATAATTTAGGCATTCTTAAATCCCAGGGATTGGGTTAGGTTTTAATTTGACGTTGTTCAGGATCTTAGATCAAAACACTGGGTAAGCCACCCAAATTGATATAGTTAGTGATGAGACCCTGTTGTATTTAGCTATTTTCTATTTTTTATTTAAACTAAAATTATTATTTTTATGAATAAAGTATGGAAGGGATAGGGGAATCCCTGTTTTGTAAAAATGATATGCCTCATTTAGGTACTATGTGGTTATTGTTGGTTTTGCTTCAATAAAAGTTTCTTTATGTTTTTTGTCAGTGTGTCATGTGTCTTTTGAAGCTTGCACAATCAAACCCCTAAACTGTTTTTATGAGCATTTAATTTGTTTTTTCAGAGGCACACATTTCAGTTGTGGCAGATTGCTGGGGTTCTTACCTGGCTGGGATGCCTGGATGGACCGGAAAGGGACATGAATAGCTTCCGGGTCATGAGGGGGCAACCGCCCTGGACTAGGAGAGGTCCACGGGAGAGAAGCAAAGAGGTTCTGGCCTGTTGGGACCTGTGGCCACCGCCAGGGGGCGCCTCAAGCATTGTGGGACCCGGAGAACTGTTACTTCCACCACACCAGGCAAGATGGCGGCTGAACACTGCCAGGGACGCCCGGAGTGCTTCCGGTGCAAAGGGATGGACTTCCGCCACACCAGGAAGTGCTGCCGGAAGGTCGTCATTAGCTACTGGGAGCACATCCGGGCGGGAATAAAAGGGGCCGCCCTCATACAATCGAAGAGCTTGAGTCGGGAGTGGGAGCAGGACGAAGCTCCCAGGAGGAGACAGGCGGCCAAGGAGTGAGACAGATAAGCATTATTGTGGTGATTAATTAGCTGTGTGCATTGTGTGGTGATCGGGACTGTGAAACCAGAGTTTATTAATGATAAATAAACATGTGCATTTTATAAAGATGTGGTTTCCCACTGGTGGTGTCCAGGCAAGTCTCACACAGTGTATTGAACATTGTTATTGATAAATATATAGGTGGCATTGTCCCAGTCATCTTCATGTTTCCATCAAGCACAAAACATTTGGAGGAGACAAAAATATTATTCTATGATTTGGATAACATATAAATATCAAAAGTTTTAATAGGTATGCTGTTGGGAAAAAAATACAGTTAATGTGAAATATCAAAAAAAGTAAATAGCTCTACTTTCTCCCTTGGTATTGACTTCACTGATTAACTATGGTTCTGAAAAAAGCACATCTAATAAGAAACGCTTGATAAAAGACTGAAAGTAAACAAGGTGCAGCTGTTGATTCATTAATCCATTACACTATCTGTAATGTATGACAGTGTGAATAAAATGAAAGCTTCCGTGTATGTGTTTATGTGCAATCTGCTTTTCCAGCACATCTGAAGAAGTCTGCAAGCAGGATGTTATTCCAGACAGCATTCTCATAATCACATAACACGCTCAAAATGTCCTTTTTTTTGATTGTTAGGAAAAATGTCTTAAACGTAGTAAATCTGAGAACATGTTATTTATTATTTATCTATATAATTTGCTAAGGATATAATTATTATTATTATTATTCCATATAAAAGCATTGTACTGTACATTGCATTTCATGCTGTGAAGTTTGCATGTAACTGTAGCAGGTTTTCTCTGTGTTCTCCAGTTTCCTCCTATGTTCTAGGTACATTAATATTAGGTAAATGGCAGCTCTAAATTATTAACAATCTATGGTGGAAGAAAACACTGGAAGAATGAATTTCATGAAGAGGAGTCCTCAGCCCCACATTGTTCCTTGTCTTCATCAATGACATCATTGAAAACCTCCTTCGACATGTTTACGGAGATACATATGCAGATGATCTGGTACACTGGGGCTGAGAAATACATTTTTTCACTGAGAGGTAATTTTTCACCAACTAAACAAGAGGTGCATAAAGTCAAACCCAAGAAGACCACATACACCATCTTCAGTCTGTCTAAAAAGGAACATAAGGCCATTCTCAAGATCAACAGTCAAGACATAGCAGCACAGAACAACCTCAAGTACCTTGGAGTGAGGTTTTACAAGAGACTGACCTGGAATCAACAGACTGACAAAGCTAAAGGTAGGACCAAAGTTCATATGGCACTTATGAAGAAACTGTAAGCCACAAGCTGGGGAACTGACGCTGGAATTCTCAGGAAGATGTACACAGGCAGGGTCAGACTAGATCTTGAATGTGATATGGCAGCATGGGCAATAGCAGTCAAGAGTAACTTTGAGCAAGTCAGAAAGGTGCAGAACCACATGAACAAGATTATCACCAGAGCCATGAGGTGAATGCCTATTTTGAAGATGGAATCTGCGAAAGGCCAGGACTCTCTTGAGGACAGAGGAGACTCAAAGCTCATTATTCAAGCAGTCAAGTTTAAAAGACTCTCTGACCATCCAAAAAGAAGCAGACTGTCTCAACCAACTAAGGGAATACTGAAGAGGGAAAGCTTCATCCACCAGACAAGAGTCCTCAACAGACAACACCAGTATCTTTTGAACTAAGAACAGATATCTCCCAATAACTCAACAGCTGTGCCTGAGAGCTTGTACAGTGTTCAGTACAGCGTTCCTGGCATTGCCCAACGAGAAACTCAAATCAGAGTCAAAAATAAGTCTTTGGAACATATTCAGAACACAAGTACACTCCGGACAACTGAACCTGTGTATATTTCAGTTGCACAGCTGAACAAGCTATCACAAATGTTGATGCCAGAATCTTCATCAAGTACCCAGGATGAAGAGAAAACGGGATCTCCCTCGCAACTTCACCAATTAAAAAACAGAAGCACTGGTTCTCCATACAGTCCATGTGGAGTGCAGCCTAGACACTTCTAACAACATTGTCTTTCTCACAGACAATCTGTCTATCCTGCAGGCCTCACCAGCTTCCAGAAACAAAGAACTACATTACCTGTTCTCTGCTCTTAACTTTCTTTACATATTCAATAAAGTCAATTTGCGATGGATTCCCGCCCACTGCAATGTACTTGTCAAAGAAGCTGTTAACATTATGGTGAAGGAGGACTCAACAAAATACCAAGTGGACAGGTTTACAACCTTCCAAGAAGCCAGGACAATTATTAATGAAAAGGAACACTATAGGTGGCTGTAGCTGCACCCACAACAACAGGCAAGATGCTTACCACCTACTCAACAGACTCAAGCAAGTGACTGTCTTCAGGCTGTTCACTGGCTGCCACCACCTAAATCACCACATGTATACTAAGTTCCATATAGGACAGTCAGACCAATTCCCAAGTCAGCATATCAACATAACATCTTTTGAGGATGTCTTTGCAAGCCCAAAGGACCTGTGGCACACTGTCATCTTTACACCAGGAACTGGAGTGTCCATTTAAGAGTCTGGTAGAAACAACAAGAACAATCTTAGGTGTGCACTTGAGTTTGCCCTTATTGAATATTGAACACGTAGGTCCTGTCTTTTAACCAAAGCTACCAGGATAGCATATGGATCTTCATAGCTCTAAACTGGAAAATATTAGTTCATAAAATGTACAGATCGATAAAATGTAGGTCATACCACAGGTGATGAGAATAATTCAATATGATATGAGTAAAGAACTATTGAGTGAGAGCCAAATCAACATAAAGTGCCTTGTAAACATATTCTGGCTCTTGACCAACTTCAAATAACAAATCATACACTGAAATTGTGTTCTCTATGATGTTTTTATTTCAAATACATTATTTTTATTGTGACATTGTTTTATGCTCAGTTAAAATGAAAAATGGTATGCACATAAGTATACCCACCCCACACTTTACGTTTTTGTAAAGCCGTCATTTGTAAAAATATCAGCTATTTTTTTTATAAATTTCAGGCATATTTGCTTTAGGTTGTTCAGGTAAGTAGGATTATACTTATGCACTGCAATTTTAAATAGTGCTACAGAGTTTCATTTGAGATCAGAACTTGTACTTGACATTTATAGGATATTCACCAGTGTGTCACTTTATGATCAATTTGGTCTTGTGTTTGGGATCATTGCCCTAAAGAACCCAAACTTCATATTTTAGAGCACTGAAAACAGATTCTGTTGAAGCACTTTTCTGTATTTTCCACCACCCATTCTTCAATTTATGTTAACCAGAAGACCAGTCCCTGCTGATGAAATTCAGCTCCATAGCATAAAGCTAGGACCACCATACTTCTGTATTAGTGTTGTATTTTTGAGGTATGTGTGCCACAGTCATTTCTTTGAGCTGCAACCAGGAAGCTCTATTTTGGAACCATTTCAATACAGAAGTTTTTCGCACACTCTACAACTGTCATGCATTTTGACAAACCTTCACATAGAATAATAACCCCATATTGTGGGGTTTTTATCCAGAAAACGTGGTAATTATTTTAATGATTCACTGGTGGAGGCTGCAATGCAATTGCATCCTCATTAGGCAGTTGTTTTTCATTTGTCTAAGCTTTGAGCTTGCACAACACAGAGACTGAAGAGTCACGCAAACAGTTATGGAAGAAACCAGCTTCACTTTTTGCTGAGATCTGAGTAAGTTACCATGCCATGTATTAAAAATAATAAAAAGAAACACCCTGGGGATTCAGACACTGAACATGTGAATCCCATTTTGTAAATGTTACAGGGGCTCATTTCGTATAGTTCAACCTAAATCAGTCCATCGCATGTCCTGCACATATACATCCCAGATGAAATGCCAGTACTACACTTTGATCAGCACCTGTAAAAGGTGAGTTTGTTTAAAAGCTTATAAGAAGAAAAAACATTGATTGATAAAAGCTGATAAAATTAAAGTTTGCCTAAGTAAGCAGAACTAAGAGGAAGGCTATGCAATGTAAATGATTTACTTTGTGCACATAGGAGGTAGCAGTGTTTTTCCGATTGGTTCCCATCTGCCTGGAATGCAATAAGGTTTTACATTTTCTTCTACAAAGTATGTTTTATTTTTTCCCCATTCATTTTTTTTCTAAATTAAATTTGGTAATTTCACATGCCATTTTCTGTCCAATTTGGGATGTTTGTTAAAATGGACCCTTATGCCACTTGGCTTTATTTTCATATTTAATTTATCACTGTTATGTTTTATTACCATGATGTTTTTTATATCCCTGACACCATTCTGTTTTGTTCACATCATGAGAGTCACAATCAATGATATAAAAAATATTTCTGGCATAAATATGGTAATGCATGATAGGAGCATTATCCCTTGGTGTTTTCTCTTTGTGACTTTCACATTTAATGTTACTTAGTTTAATTTTCTAAATAGACCTAATGTAAGGAATTCTCATTTAGTGTAAGGAATTCTCATCCCTTTGTTTTTTTAACCATCTCTTTGTCATCCTGGATTTGACCTTCTGTAGTGCCAGACCATGTTATCTTTCTTATGAATGCCCTTAACAAATTTAATTGAAGACTTTGTTATTTCTTACTACTACAAAATAGGCCATATCCTAATAAGACGCCTAGGCTTACACCTAAGAGAGTGCAAAAAAAAGATTTTGTTAAAAAAAGAAAAAGTCAAATCAAAAATCAAATTCCAAAGAAAAATGTTGAAAGGACAACAAAGCTAAGCAGTACTGTTGACTAAGTAAAAAGAAATTAACTAAAAAAGCCTTAATGTGAAAATCAAAACTAGGAAGCTGTTGTGATGTGAGATTTTTCATATAACTTGATAAATATTTTGTATGTCTTTATTTGTAATTTAGGCAAAGCAATGTAATTTAGTGTTACTTTTGTGAGAAGCATTCATGTTTACCCCCCCCCAACCACCACCACCCTTTACAACTGAGTCTGTTTGTAATTTTACAACAAAGTTGGGGGGATGTGCCTTAAACCAGTTTGGTGAGTGTTTCTCTGCTAAAGTCTTGAAACCCCCACAGAAAGCCAAATTGCCTAACTGGCAAACTTTAGCTCAACAAATGGTTTTGGGGGGATGGCAGGTGTTAAGATGTTCTATTCCCCCATTGGTCTGAGGTATGGCTGTTTGGAATTGGCTTGTCTCAGAGGCCTTTAAGTACCATGACGTCCTATTGGCTCTAGGTGTTGGATAGAACATCTATAAATTTGCTTGCTCAACCTCACACTGTCTCTCTCTCACTAATCTCTGATGATGAAGTATCTCTCTCTTACTAACATATGATGAAGAAGACAACACAATGAAGAGCACAGTTTGGCAGCCATATTGAACAGGCTTGCAGCCTGTTCTGAAGAAAGCAGAGCACCAATGATGCTTTAACTAGACATTTTAAATAACTAACAAGTCTGTGTGCCGCCTAAAACTACACATCACCATTTAATCAGGTTGTATGGTTGCCAATATTCAAATGCACTTTGCATATTGTTATTATTTATGAATATTACCAATAATACATTATTTTAAATTGTAATGTAACTACTGCTTGTCTTTTTACTACATCTACAGTAGAGTCTCGCTTATCCTACCTTCGCTTATCCAACATTCTGTATTATCAGACGTCACACTGCAAAAAAAAAAAAAAAAAATGCATCAATCGGCAACAAGAACTGCAAGTTGTGAGCATGAGCGTAGTCTATTTTTTGTTGCTCCCGACTCTACCGCAGCTAATTACAGTGGAACCTTGATTTGCGAGCTTAATTCGTTCTGGAAATGTGCTCGCAGTCCAAAGCACTCGTACAGTATATCAATGCGAATTTCCCCATAAGAAATAATGGAAACTCAGATGATTCGTTCCACAACCCAAAACTATTCATATAAAAATGATTAATACAAAATGTAAAGTAAAAATACATAAAACAAATTAACCTGCACTTTACCTTTGAAAAGAATCATGGCTGGTGTGAGTGAGTTTATAAACTCTTGTGGGATTCCATCCAACAGGACGACACGCGGAAGAGCATCCCAAAGCAATCACAGTCTCCCAGCGCTGTAGCAGTTCGCCATACAAGCCAATTCGAAAAGATCGTAGACATGCTATAAGCGCCTGCCGTCTATGGGTGATACAAGGAACATTATAAATGTGCAGGGCACGGTATTACTTTCCCCCCGACCCTGCCTGACTGCTGTGTCTGTGTATAAAAGAATGGCAGATCCCGCTGCAATAAATAACCGCGCTGTTGCTGTTTCAAGCTGAATAAAGCTGGTGTTGCTAAAAGTACTGAGATTCAGGTTCGAGTTTTCGGGTGCAAGACGGGGACTCGCATGTCACAGGACAAACACACACACACACGCAGTCACAATGCTGTAGTAAACAGTATACGCTCGTACGAATGTTGACTATATGAGTGACGGAGTTAAGGCTGTAGAAACTGCAATTAATTACACTGAGCAACAAGAAGAAGCTACAGGAATCAACATAATGATGCTGCAAAGATGGCGAGACGACAGTGAAGAAACGGCACTCGTCAGGAAAGTAAACTACGATCAAAAATGTCTTTAAATCATCATAGGACTGAACTTTTTAAGTACAGTACATACTGTATTTAACTTCAGACAATTCTGTAACTGTAAGTGCATTTTTTCAGTTAATTTATTCTGTTGTTTTGTTGTAAAACATGATTATTAGGTTCGTAATGTGTAAAATTATAACATAGTTTGACGTTTAATAGGCTTTTTCTTAACACCTGCCATTACCCAACATTTTTGCTTATCCAACGTTCTGCTGGCCCGTTTATGTCGGATAAGCGAGACTCTACTGTAATTGCCTGAGGTTATAGATATAGAAGGGAAGGTGGGGAGAAGTTATATACAATAATACCTTATAAACAGTGGTAAATCTGTGGGATTAGGCATTCTGACAGAGGCTACATCTTAATAATACAAAAAGGGAAAGTAGAGCAATATATTACTCTACCAAGACAAAACAGCTGCGCTGTGCATGACCCTCAATGAAATAATTTATTGCAGCAGTACTGGGTCTTTCAAACGTACTTCGAAAAAAATAATTAAAAAATTATCTGTATAATGTTAATATATATACTGCATTTCATCTGAAAAATGATATCAAGAGCTCCAAGAAGATAGCGCCTGGAAATCTAAATCGACTTAGAAGCCAGTCATCATCATCTGTAAATCTGCACTCTGTTCTATTGAATTGAATTGAATTCCTTTATTGTTCATCCATTCATCCATCCTCTTCCACTAATCCGGGGTCGGGTCACTTGGAAAGCAGCTTGAGCAGAGAGGCCCAGACTTCCCTCTCCCCAGCCACTTCTTCCAGCTCTTCCGGAAGAATCCCAAGGCGTTCCCAGGCCAGCCGGGAGACATAGTCCCTCCAGCGTGTTCTGGGTCTTCCCCGGGTCCTCCTCCCGGTTGGACGTGCCCGGAACACCTCATCAGGGAGTCGTCCAGGAGGCATCCTGATCAGATGCCCGAGCCACCTGACTCCTCTCGATGCGGAGGAGCAGCGGCTCTACTCTGAGCTCCTCCCGGATGACTGAGCTTCTCACCCTATCTTAAGGGAAAGCCCAGACACCCTGCGGAGGAAATTCATTTCAGCCACTTGTATTCGCGATCTCGTTCTTTCGGTCACTACCTATAGTTCATGACCATAGGTGAGGGTAGGAACGTAGATCGACTGGTAAATTGAGAGCTTTGCCTTACGGCTCAGCTCTTTTTTCACCACGACAGACTGATGCAGACCCCGCATCACTGCGGATGCTGCACCGATCCGCCTGTCGATCTCACGGTCCATTCTTCCCTCACTCGTGAAAAAGACCCCGAGATACTTGAACTCCTCCACTTGGGGCAGGATCTCTCCCCCAACCCTGAGAGGGCACTCCACCCTTTTCCGGCTGAGGACCATGGTTTCAGATTTGGAGGTGCTGATTCTCATCCCAGCCGATTCACACTCAGCTGCGAACCGATCCAGAGAGAGCTGAAGATCACGGCCTGATGAAGCAAACAGGACGACATCATCTACAAAAAGCAGTGACCCAATCCTGAGTCCACTAAACGGACCCCTTCAACATCCTGGCTGTGTCCAGAAATTCTGTCCATAAAAGTTATGAACAGAATCGGTGACAAAGGGCAGCCCTGGTGGAGTCCAACTCTCACTGGACACAGGCTCGACTTACTGCCGGCAATGCGGACCAAGCTCTGACACCGGTTGTACAGGGACCGAACAGCTCTTATCAAGGGGTCCGGTATCCAATACTCCTGGAGCACCCCCCACAGGATTCTCCGAGGGACACGGTCGAACACCTTTTCCAAGTCCACAAAACACATGTAGACTGGCTGGGCAAACTCCCATGCACCCTCCAGGACTCTGCTAAGGGTGTAGAGCTGGTCCACTGTTCCTCGACCAGGACAAAAACCACAATGTTCCTCCTGAATCCGAGGTTCAACTATCTGACGGACCCTCCTCTCCTGAACCCCCGAATAGACTTTTCCAGGGAGGCTGAGGAGTGTGATCCCTCTGTAGTTGGAACACACTCTCCGGTCCCCCTTTTTAAAGAGGGGGACCACCACGCCGGTCTGCCAATCCAGAGGCACTGTCCCTGATGTCCATGCAATGTTGCAGAGACGTGTCAACCAAGACAGTCCTACAACATCCAGAGCCTTGAGGAACTCCGGGAGTATCTCATCCACCCCCAGGGCCCTGCCACCAAGGAGTTTTTTGACCACCTCGGCAACCTCAGTCCCAGAGATGGGAGAGCCCACCTCAGAGTCCCCAGGCTCTGCTTCCACATTGGAAGGCATGTTAGTGGGATTGAGGAGGTCTTCGAAGTACTCTCCCCACCGACCCACAACATCCCGAGTCGAGGTCAGTAGCGCACCATCCCCACCATATACGGTGTTGACACTGCACTGCTTCCCCCTCCTGAGACGCTGGACGGTGGACCAGAATCTCCTCAAAGCCGTCCGAAAGTCGTTCTCCATGGCCTCCCCAAACTGAGTTTTTGCCTCAGCAAGCACCGAAGCCGCATTCCGCTTGGCCTGCCGGTAGCTATCAGCTGCCTCCAGAGACCCACATGACAAAAAGTTCCTATAGGACTCCTTCTTCAGCTTGACGGCATCCCTCACCGCCGGTGTCCACCAACGAGTTCAGGGATTGCCGCCACGACAGGCACCGACCACCTTACGGCCACAGTTCCGGTCAGCTGCCTCAACAATAGAGGCATGGAACATGGCCCATTCGGATTCAATGTCCCCCACCTCCCTCGGGATGTGGTCAAAGTTCTGCCGAAGGTGGGATTTGAAGCTACTTCTGACAGGGGACTCTGCCAGCTGTTCCCAGCAGACCCTCACAACACGTTAGGGCCTACCAGGCCTGACCAGCATCCTCCCCCACCATTGAAGCCAACTCACCACCAGGTGGTGATCAGTCGACAGCTCCGCCCCTCTCTTCACCCGAGTGTCCAAGACATATGGCCGCAAGTCCGATGACACGACCACAAAGTCGATCATCGAACTGAGGCCTAGGGTGTCCTGGTGTCAAGTGCACATATGAACACCCCTATGCTTGAACATGGTGTTCGTTATGGACAATCCGTGACAAGCACAGAAGTCCAATAACAAAACACCGCTCGGGTTTAGATCGGGGGGGGGCCATTCCTCCTAATCACGCCCTTCCAGGTCTCACTGTCATTGCCCACGTGAGCATTGAAGTCTCCCAGCAGAACGAGGGAGTCCCCAGAAGGTATGCCCTCTAGCACCCCCTCCAGAGACTCCAAAAAGGGTGGATACTCCAAACTGCTGTTTGGCGCATATGCACAAACAACAGTCAGGACCCTTCCCCCCACCCGAAGGCGGAGGGAGGCCACCCTCTCGTCCACCAGGGTAAACCCCAATGCACAGGCTCCAAGTCGGGGGGCAATAAGTATGCCCACACCTGCTCGGCGCCTCTCACTGGGGGCAACTCCAGAGTGTTAGAGAGTCCAGTCCCTCTGAAGGAGATTGGTTCCAGAGTCCAAGCTGTGTGTCGAGGTGAGTCCGACTATATCTAGCCGGAACCTCTCGACCTTGCGCACTAGCTCAGGCTCCTTCCCCTTCAAAGAGGTGACATTCCACGTCCCAAGAGCCAGTTTCTGTAGCCGAGGATCAGACCGCCAAGGTCCCCGCCTTTAGCCTCCACCCAACTCACACTGCACCCAACCTACTTGGCCCCTCCCATAGGTGGTGAGCCCATGGGAAGGAGGACCCACGTTACCTCTTCGGGCTATGCCCGGCCGAGCCCCATGGGTGCAGGCCCGGCCACCAGGCGCTCGCCATCAAGCCCCACCTCCAGGCCTGGCTCCAGAGGGGGGCCCCGGTGACCCGCATCCAGGCAAGGGAAAACGTCGTCCAAAGTTTTTGCTCATCATTGGAGGTTTGTTGAACCGCTCTTTGTCTCATCCCTCACCTAGGACCAGTTTGCCTTGGGTGGCCCTACCAGGGGCATAAAGCCCCGGACAACATAGCTTCTAGGATCTTTGGGACACGCAAACCCCTCCACCACGATAAGGTGACGGTTCAAGGAGGGGTCCTTTATTGTTATTGTATGGTATAATGAGATTCAATATGCAAATCCTCCATAAACTTATTTTCCTATAAAATGGAAAAATAACAACAATAAAAACAATAATAATAATAATGATGATGATGATAATACGATAAAAAACAATGAAAAATATACAATATGAAAGCATAAGTGGCTCAGGTTATGCAATATTACAACTGTAATGCAAGTTCACAGTGAGGTAATTGTACTTATAAGTACAAACAGTTCAACCGGGAGCATGTGATGGACTGATTGAGTGCATTTATATCTCTTGAGATGAAACTGTTTCTGAACCTGCAATGTTCATGCAGGAAAGGCTCTGAAGTGCTTGCCGAATGGGAGAGTTCAAATAGAGTGTGCGCATGACTGAGGCAGTGTGTGCTATAAGCTGTACCCCGATAATTCTCTCCGCACTTCACACAATCTGTGGTAGACATTTCCGATCAGCTGCTGTAGAGCTGAGATTCCACACTCAGACACAATGGGTTAAAATACTCAGTGGTGCATTGAGAGCAACAACGCTAAAGCAGCCATAGTATTTGTAATATTTTGGCCATTCCATGCACCATTATATGGTTGCAGGTTGATTACAATCAGATGCCTTGAACTAAAAAACGATATTCACATCAGGGATGTGAATCTAAAAAATAAAGGGAAGCCACCCAGGAACAGTAGCACTGCTTTGACGCTGGGTGCCACCAGTTGGCAAAGCCGAGCCGAAAACTTGCATACACTATGGTTTGAGCTGGCATGAGAATGTGAGTGGCTTTACGGCAAGTTTAGTTTTTATACAACGCGATGTGAGCATGGAAACGGCCGTACGCACCATTTATACATGAGGCCCTTGGATAGGTCTTCAGCTATAGCAGCAATAACAATCTAATACTGCAAAAATAATTACACAGTTTGTAATGGATCTTATCAGAACTTATCAGACCCATGGAGGTTTTTAAATACTAACCTTAGAGCATTTGACATGGTTGAATGGGACTACCTGTTCACAACATTGCACAAATTTGGATTCAGCCCAAACATATCTACATGGATCAAGCTACTCTATACTAATCCAGAAACCTGTGACAATGGCATCCATTGATGTGTGTTAGTGAAGCAGGTTCTGTGATTTTACTTGTTTTTCAATTTATGCAATTTATATTTTATTTCAATCTATGTAATTTATGTCCAAGTCTTTAGAGTCCTGGTGCTTCCTGTCTTGCTATATGGTTGCGAGACATGGACACTATCCAGTGACCTGAGACAAAGACTGTATTCTTTTAGTACTGTGTCTCTCATGAAAATCCTTGGGTATCGTTGGTTTGACTTTGTGTTGAATGAGAAGTTGCTCATGGAGTCCCGAGTGAGGCACATTACCTGCATTGAAAGGGAGCGTCAGTTATGCCACTACGGACATGTGGAGCGATCCCCAAAGGGTGATCCATCTTGTAGGATGCTCATTGTTGGGGACCCGAGTGGCTGGACCAGGCCAAGAGGTCGCCTATGTAACACCAGTCTACGGCAGACAGAAGGTCATTTACGTAGGGTGGGACTGGACCACGTGTCTGCCTGGAGGGTTGCCAACCGGGATCCTGAGCTGTTTCGTTGTGTGGTGGGTGTGGCAATGCACTGTACCAGTGCATGCTGCCCAACTTGACTTTTCATTGTTGAAAGTATTCCCAATAGAGTGGTATCTAATAGTTAGGGACTGAAAAATATCGATTAATGCAAAATGACCAATACTAGCATAAAATCAATATCAATATTACCCTATGAAAGGAGAAAAAGAACTAAAATAAGTTCTCTATCTAGATATTAATATTAGTTTATTAAAATTTATATAAATTATTAAGGACTTGGAAAGAAACTGATTTATTGAATATGAGAATATGAATGGCACACAATGGGCAAGAAGATCAGGGGCTTGCCACGATTGTTCGTATATATTTAGGACTGAACGATCAGGAGCTGGGCACCAGAAATTAGGGTCTCAAGCCCCTGAAGCCTCCCACCTTTCAACACCACTGTCCATTTTTAAACCTATGTTTATATCAGGTCAGCTGCACGTTTTCTGTGTTATTAATTAGCGCATTCACCGTTTGGCTGCAGTATTGATAATGTCAGTTCTTTACAATAATAATCTGCGGATAACATTGTTGAATCAATTCAGTCTGTATATGCTTACATAGTTGCCTTCCTCTTCCATTTATTTCAAGGGAAGTGACTTTTTTCTGTATTCTGTTAGTAAACTTGCCTAGAGCAGAAGGAGAAGAGTAGTACTGCATGAGCTGTTTGCATGTTGTTGTACCCAGCCTTTGATTCTTATGCGCTGGTCATCCAGTGGCTGTCAAATGAGTAAAATACATAAAATATACAATTTCAAGCATCTACGCTCAAGTTAAAATTGAAACAGTAAACTAATATCTATTTGAAGTTGTACAGAACATTTCTCTGTTTTAAGATGGACAAATTTAACATGCTTTTCATAGAGAAATTTTTAAATTTTACCACTTCATTCAGTGCAATCTATTTGAGATATTTGAATGAAAATTTAACAGAGTTTGACCATTTTTTTTTGTGCCACAGCTTAATAAAATTGGTCCATGAGGGGCTGAGTTGTTTCATTGGTCAAGGGATTGACCGACAGACCATCAGACAGACGTGGGCTTTCAGAATAGGTGCTTCATGCATTTTATGCAAACGCACTTAGAAACGCTTCTTCAAGCAAAGGGTAGCAGGGCTCTGGTAGAAGCCGTCACACAATATGTACAATATGTAAATAGAAGACATGCTCCTAAAAAAACTGTAAGCTAAAGTTTACACTGAATGGAATAATGTTTAGCGTTGCTGCCTCACAGCACATGTACCTGGGCTCCGTTTTCGTCCAGGTCACTCTCTGTGTTGTTTGTGTTTGTTCTTCTTGTGTTTGATTCTTTGCATATTTCAAAAGTATGCTGAGGAGGCTAATTTGCTCTGAACTGGCCAGGTATCAGTAAGTATGGTGAGTCCACAACTGGTTCTTGTTTGCATGTAATGCTGTTAGGATGTACTCCATGCCGAATACTCCTGACTGAAAAAAAATGATTTTAGAGAATTGATTAATAAAATAAAAGCTGCCTTTAAATACTGAGATGATTTGTATTTTGAAACTCTCCTGTTGGGACAAAAGCTATAAATACTTCTAAATGTATTTGAAGGAAATGTCAGCATGATATTTTTGTGATAAAACAGGATCAACAAATAACATTGAAAATCTTTTTGGAAAAGTCTATAGATCTGTCATTTCACATGAAGTAGCCCTGCAGGTGACTCTGGGAGTCCATCAATATCACATATCATCCAAATGGCAGCAGTAAAAGATAGGAGTGTGATTTCAAATAAAACCTTTTAATCAGGAGAAGAATAAGATGTTTTATTAAAAAGAGCAAAAGTATTTTTTCTGGGTTTGTCATATAATTAGAAGTGTAACAAATCCAAACTAGTGATCTATAGTAATGTTTTCATTAACTTCTACTAGGAACCTTAAAGTAACAGCAAATTTATAAAACTGGAACGCTTGAGAGCTTGTATATTGAACTTCTGTTTTAACATAAATAACTTATGTTAAACTTATGTTAGTTTTACATCATCATTAAAGATGATTCAGAAAGATATTTTTTCTGTCTTTTTAATGCAAGAAATGTGCATTGCAGTTCTTCAATAAAAAAGGTATAAAATATGATTTGGAAGTGGGAGGGCATCTTTTTAGGCAAAAACACAGGGATGAGAAACTGGTAGCTGATAACATTTCTGTAACATTTTCCATCTATGTATTATTTTTAAATCTGCTTAATCCATTTAATTGTTATAAGAGCCACAGCCGCTCCTTGTGTCATGGGACACAATGTGAGACAGAAGGCTTGACAGATTGCCAGTCTATCACAGGGTGCAATCACACATACAGAAGCATACCCATATTGGAGCAGAATACAACTGTAACTTCCTTCTAGGGCATTTTACTAACAGTCCATGCCACCTTTGTTCATCCAAGGTCCTCAAGTGAACCACAAGATTGTGTGAGGGCCCCATATACAGGTTATGATATTTACTTTCTTGTCCTGTCCTGCAGTCTTAACCAAGGTGCTTGTTTTTGAATTTACATTTATTAGCAAAATTACATTTGCTAATAATAGTTCTTTGCATTTATATAGCGCTTTTCTCACTACTCAAAGCGCTCAGCAATTGCAGGTTAAGGGCCTTACTCAAGGTCCCAACAGAGCAGAGTCTCTATTGGCATTTACAGGATTCAAACCGGCAACCTTCCGATTGCCAGTGCAGATCCCTAGCCTCAGAGCCACCACTCTGTAATAGTGTTTTACACTGCCTGTTTTTTAAAGCATAATACAGAATGATCAGGTCATTTTAAAAACAACCTGTGTGTTATTATTAAATAAAAATTATTTTTACTAGTGCCTAAATTTCTTAATCATAACATAAAATGAATAGGCATTTTTAAGGACCAGCTATTTTTGTTAACAACAAAGGCTGCTCACTACCTGCTACTCACTTGGTTTAAGTGTTACTTTTTAAATTAAACGTTGAAATAATTATGTATTTCTGAAAATAAAACATCCACAGTAATTTTTAAAATACAGAATGAGTTACTATAGACACTTAACTAGCATAAGGTATTTTATTATCTTTTGGATTCCATCAGCGATAGTCACGTTATAAAAGTGGACACACAAATTGATTTTCTCTTTAAAGACAAAATCATTCTGTAGGGCTGTGCCAGTAGTAACGTAAAATGCAGAAAAGTGGCCAGCCCTGACACCTATGCAGCTTTAAAAACCGAGCACAATGGGTATGATGTTGACCTGTCATCTCCTTCTTGAGAAGGTGAAGCCTTAACCATCATGGTAAAATTAATGCATGTGGTTAAATTTTCAAGGAATAACAGGTTATATTTTCCTCAGTTGTGTTATTCGACACCCCTTGCTATCTGAGTCAATGGTGTCCTAACTGGGGACCACAGCCCTGTGGAAGTTAACATTATTAAATAAAATCAACTCCAGTTTTAAAGGTTGTCTAATAATTGCATAGTTTTTAAATACACATAGGGTTAAGCAGTGCTTGAAGTGCATACTGGCCCACTTCAAGTATTGGTTACCTCTATGTTTACTTGCCATTAATAGATGTGTAGTACCAGCACTTCTCACAATGGACGTTTCACATTTGCCAAGCTTGCATACTTCAGCACACACAAATATCAAAGATGACCTCAACAACTCCCAAACTCCCCCACTTCCAGATCAGCATGTGCTCCAGCCCCCTCATGGAACCTCTCCTGCTCTACCAAAGAAATTGTATGTATTATAAAACACATCACGTTATACATGTAGGGTGAGGATAAGAGTCAAACCCGTGTCTCCACAGTCTGACGGTACTGCTGTCAGACAGGCAGTCTAAGGCAGAATAACATTCAATGAAGAATGAAGACAAATTTTAAAATCCTTAATAATAACATATACATATCCAGCATTTCATTTTAGTATCATTAATATTAATCAACAGAGCAAAACTATTGCTTCAGACAGAGTTTCCAGTGTTTGGTAACCTTCATCCTTCCTCTAAAAATAAATACAGGAATAGGTTAAATTCAGAAGCAGAACTGTCCTTAAAATAACCAAAACTGGAGCACTGCACTGAGAATAATGATCCTTTAAAACAAAAATATACAACCTTTACAACTGACTGGACTGTTTTCCTCTTTATTTGACCTGAAGTTACACAGTATGTAACTTGATATGTACTGTATGTATATGTATATATATTGTGAAAGATGCCTGGACACAGACAGACACTGAGACAGCCAGAAGTCCAGAACACACACATTTCATTTTCCTTTTCTTTTTATACAGCACACACAGTACCCAAAACACCACAATAATGCTCACAGTCCTTTCTTCTCTTCTGCCACCTCCACTCCTCTCTCGCAAGCTCCGTCCTCTTCCATCCAACTCTGGCTCCCCGAATGCTGTCACTAGACGACTGAAGCATGTGTACAAGGACACCAGATGCTCATGCCACAGGAAAAAGCAGTGACTTAATTTACAAACGCTGCAAAAACACTCTTTGCTTTATTTATTTTTTTAAAGAGTGTTTTGTGAGTGCTACCATACATTTCAATAGAGCAAGCATTTGTCTCAAACTGCCCAAATACTGCTGCAGACAGTTTTCAAAAATGCTCCCTGCTAATACACTTACATATGAATAGCGTCATTGAAAATAATGGCAAATAACTTTGCAAGCAGTTTAAGTAGGGGCGCTCTGGTCTAGCATTAAAATGTGAGGAAAACCCTGGGGTGTAAATAATCCCTTAATATGATAATTTACATTTATATTTAATATTCGGAGCACTGAAAGGTTAAGTGACTTGCTCAGAGTCATTTAGTCTGCCAGGGATGGGCTGAACTATAAATGTTGTGGTTGACAGTCCAGTGCCTTTGCTCCTTGACCATACTGCCTGAAGTAACAGTGCATATGAGTGAGTGTAGATTGCATGGGCAGCAGTAGGATATGTAAAGGATAAGGGTCATTTACAGTTGAAGAATAAGTTTCCATGCAAAAATAATAGAAAGTAATAAACTGGAAACTACTAAGATATTAATGACTTCATTTTGTTCATTAGGAATATGTATTGCAGTTTAGCAAGTGAAAGGCAACACTGCTGTTTTTACACTCTGTTCCTGTTTGACATATCTGCTGTATTACTGACAATGGCTAACCAGTTAAAATTAATCAGCAAACTGTAGAGAACGTGTCATAGACCTGTCAAGATTCATGCTCATTTAGGATAATTTACAAAATTATTTGTATCTGACATATAGTGATTTTGAGTTTTCATTAGCAATACTTTTGCTATTAATCACAATAGATACCACAGCGAGAGAGAAGACAAGCAAAGATTAATTTAATACACATTATTAGCATTTTCATTAATACATATCAAAGGATTCACTTCTTTAGGTGTATAATCATGTATACTGTCAGAAAAATGATAATTACTTAATGCTCCCTGGTAATGCTATTTTCGCATTTTTTCACTATATTGCTATTTGATCGTTCTGTATCTATTCTGCCTGTGATGGACTGGTACCCTCTCTGGGTGCAGTTCCTGTCTTGTGCCCAATAACTGCTGGGATAGGCTTTACCTGCCCCACAAATCTGCCCTGGATAAGAGGGGTAAGAAAATGAACGGATGGATCTATTCTTGACAGTTTTTTCTCTTAAAAATATATTTTTATTTTGCATCCTTTACACTTCACTAATGTAGATATCTATCCATTCATCCATCCAATTTCAAACCCCCTTATCTTGAGCAGGGTTACGGGTAAGATGAAGCCTGTCCCAACAAGCATTAGGCACAAGACAGGAACAACTCCTGGACAAGGCACCAGTCCATTTATAAAATAATGCTAGACATTTACTCAGTTTTGCATGTCATCAGTGTGTAGCACCACAGATAAGTGAGTATTATGAGCTATAGCAATGCATTAGCATAAAAAGGGAAATTTAATGTACCTCAACAATGCATTGATCTTGTCAGACTGTAAAACAAGCAGCTGATCACAATATAGCTTTAGCCCTTAAATCTAACATTAAAGAATTAACAAATTGAGCTTGAGCCTGATAGGCTATCCTAAATTTCACAGAACACCAGACAGTAAACAAATGAGAGAATGCCAATGTGCCCATCTTTTGAAATTACCTAAAGAATGATTCATGTAACTAAATCATTTTTTAATTTATAAAAAGATGGTTATGTCTTCCAAAACATGATATGGCAGTTTGGTCCAAGCTTCTGTTCTCCAGTGTATAATGTGTAGCATGTGGCCGGGGCACTTGCCTGGCCGGGATGCCTCCACGCTGGGAGGTCCGGGGGAGCAAGCGTGGCCAGAGCGTTACCTCCCCCCGCACCACTTCTGGAGTATTAGATGGCACCGTCACTGGGTTGCAGTGGTGTCTCGGACTCCCACAGGGCTTCGTGGGAGTTACAGTTTGGTGCAGCCCTGTTGGGATTCACAGGCGCCATCAGGGGATGCTGCAGTAGGAGCTGCTGAGCCTTTATTGGCAGTTCTTCTGCCATGACTGGAAGTGCTGCCGGAAATGAGTCATCAAGCACCTGGAGCACTTCCGGGTGCCTTATAAAAGGAGCCAGCAGCCGCTACTCAAGAGAGCCAGAATCAGGAGGAGGAAGACGAAGCTTGACCGGAGGAGTAGAGGAGAATAAAAAGAGAAAGAGAAAGAAAAGAGGTCGTATTGTGTTTGTGCTGTGTTTTTGACTGTATTGTGCCTGTGGGAAACGGGGAAGGCGTTTCGCTCAAGGAAAAATAAAAAATAAAACATGTGTGCCTTGAACTTGTGTCCCATGCTTGTCTGTGCCTTGTTCAGGTGGCAGTGCCAGCCTGGGTTGTCCACAAATGAAATGATTTCTAGTTTATGTCATTAATGCACTTCACAGACCATTCTTTACTTGTGACGGTCAAGGTTGGCTGCGTGCCCACTGTTACATCCGGGAGCCTCTTGAACCCGAAGCGTTGATAGTCATGAACCAGGATGAGCTGGGCAAATGAGGACTTGCACTTTTGGCAAGGGGTAGGTGCAAAAGTGACAGGTGTTTTTATTAACATTCAAACAAAACATCAAAGTGCAAATAGTGCAGTGCATTGCCCATAATAAATAAATAATCCATAAAAAACACTGTCCATGTGGAGTTTAAAAAGCAATAAACAAATACATAAAAATTGAGGTGAAAAAATCATGACAGGAAACTGTTCTTTAAAAACGTAGATGCCCTGGTGCCTCCTCCTAAAAGCTGATGTCCATCCATCCATCCATTATCCAACCCGCTATATCCTAACTACAGGGTCACGGGGGTCTGCTGGAGACAATCCCAGCCAACACAGTGCGCGATGGCAGGAAACAAATCCCGGGCAGGCCGCCAGCCCACCGCAGAAAGCTGATGTCTCCTCGGCTTACATTCTTCAGATCCCACAGCATGAGGAGACATCCAATCCAACCTTCAATATCCAGGCTCAGTTCCCTGCTGCTGTTCACTTCTCCAACTCCTGCTGCTACTCCTCTGCCTTACATGAGAGTCCATTTGAGCAATGGGTCACTCCAGCTACCTGATGATGCTCAGCTGGATTGACTCTTTTCAGCCATTTGAGCACCTGCCATACACTCTTCCTCGGGGCTCTTACCCAGCTGTCTGCCCTGCTCTACCAGACCCTGGCTTTTCATGATCCTGATGTCTCTGTCATTCCTCCCTTCTTTCCACTTAAACCTCCATCTCTCATTCTGTCTCTTGTTTTTCTCCTTTATTCCCTTTCCATGCTGGCTCTTCTTATATTGGCTCGACTGGGTGCAGATTTGACCCTCCACCCACTCTGAGGTGTGAATGTGGCACCTGACTGATCCACTCACATTTGCACGTGAGTGCATGACCAGCCAAATACCAAACTCAAGTTTTGTTATGCCTACACCTGTTCTGAGCTGGCACGCTCTCAGGATTTTATTGTTTATTTAAAATCTGCACAACGCCACAAACCACTTATCACATTACTTATCACATTTCCAATGGACTTATTAAAAAAAAAACTGCAGTGAACTGGCATTCAATCAAGATTTAGCTTCTGCCAACACCTGATGCTGCCAAGATAAACTACTGTATGTCACACTGTGACCCTGCACTGAATTAAGTGTATTCAGAAAATGAATAAGTGTGTCTTTAAATGAACCTACATTGAGCTGACAAAGACAAACCTCATATTATCTGCCTTAAAGTGTCTTGTACCTTGTATAATATGGCATAACAACAACAAATGTGAAATAGGCAAGGCCTTGAATCGAGTTACTGCACATAATCAGAGGATTTGAAGGAAAATGGTTTTTTATTTCTTTCAATTTATTTCAAGAAACTAGTAACATAATGTAGTTGTAGACAAAAGTTGCAGAACTTACACAATAAATTACTGCAAAATAAATCTAGAAAGAACAACAGAGACATAAAAAACAGAGAAAAAACAAAACCTAAAAACACAAGAATGCAACCTCCACCCAAAAGAAAAGGAAAGTCAAAAACAGAAACATCTTTTTCCCACTATATAAAGGCACAATCTAAAAAATTTTAATTAACTCCTGCTATGTTTTTAAAAAATGGACAGATCCTCTAAGTGAGAATTTTATTTTTTTCTTATTTCAAATCATATAGGACTTCATTTACTTGTTGAGTTATAACAGAAGGTGGGTTGGGTTTGTTCTATATAAGCAAGGTAAGTCTGCCTGTTAGTAGTGTGCTGTCGGCAATTACAATCAATTTGTCCTTCTCTACTTCAAGCTGATATGGGACACTGCTGTTAATGGGATGAGAGTGATTACAACACCAAGGCTGTCTGAAAGGCATTCAAAGTTTTTTGTCCAAAATGATGTTAATTTGGTGCACACCCAAAAAATGTGGCCCAGTGATCCTGAAGCTAGATGGCAATGTTTGCAAGGTGGATCTTGCCCGTGATACATTTTGGACAATTTTAAACAAAGGTAAGTGTGATTGATGAACTATTTTAAGTTGATTAACTGAGTGTTTAGTGTATATACTATAGAAACAAAATGTATTATAAGTGCGCTCCTTTTCTGAGATGTTAATTGAAAGGTCCTTTTCTAACTTTTCCCTAGGATCGTTGAAGAGAAAATTCTTTAAAATGTTTTTATATATTTTGAAATGCTGTCTGAGTCTAGAAGACTGACCAGTATTGCCTCCAGAATAGAAATTGGTAAGAGGTGTGGAAAATTGGGTCGGTTTCTTTTAACAAAATTTTTAATTTGAAAATAATGGAAAATTGTGTTGCTGGACAGTTAAATTTGAAGCATAGTTGTTCATAGGATACAAATGTATTATCTATATCTCTAATTGTCTTAATCCAGAGTGTTTTCCATAGGTTAAATTCTGAGTAGGTTTCAGAAGGTAGAAAAAGATGATTATCATGTAGAGGAGCAACTGATAAAGGCTTCTCTGTTTTGAAGTGCATCCTGTAATAGCTCCATATTGACTGGTGAACAACTGGATTGTTGGTGTATTTACTGGGACACAAAGCAAGGCATACAAAGAAGATGTAGAATAACATTTGACTTTCATTGCTGACTGGGGTGGTGTAAAATCATTATTTTCTGTGTATATTTGTTGCTGTAATAGAAAAATTTACCATATATATTCACGTATAAGTCGGGTCTTGAAACCTGAAAAGTCGATCATAAAATCAGACCCCGATTTATATGCCCGTTCAAAAATGTGACACTTAAATTTTATTTTTTTTTTACATCTTCTTGCCTCCTCCAATCTCACATCAGTTTCTCTGACGCACCGAATTTTGTTGCAGCAGCTCAGTTACCAATTTCCTTCACTACTTCAAGAACGTTTAATTTAAAACCAGCTTCATATTTTCTACTGATCGAACGCTCCATCGTAGCTAAGGGATGCTCTTACGATAAAGGTCTATGAGGGTGTAAAATACAAAAAACACAAATCAGTGCAAACGTTGCTTCGGAATAGTTTGGGTATTATAGTGTGGTCATGTAGGCACAATACATAG
The DNA here is from genome assembly GCA_026402145.1 of Polypterus bichir lapradei. Lineage (NCBI taxonomy): Eukaryota > Metazoa > Chordata > Cladistia > Polypteriformes > Polypteridae > Polypterus > Polypterus bichir. The sequence goes on from JANRMT010062822.1 coordinate 16,405,743, forward strand.
AAAAAAAGGCAATGTGCTCCATGGTTACTCTCTCAGGTGGGCGTTAGCATATCATAATCTCTTGGACCAATAGCGTGAGTTTTCCGCATTTGACTTATACGACCAACATTATAAAGTAAAATCACGTCCGACTTATCTGCGGGAGAACTTATCTGTGAGTATATACAGTACTTGAAACTGCTGCCTGTTTAACTAGAACATGCTAAGCATTTTTAACTTTGTGTTTTTTTTCTTTTATAACAGCTTATATATAAGAAGACTTATACTTAGAGCTTTTAATATGTTAACTAGTTTGAGACTTTACATAATGCTTAATTTAGGGGGTTGTTTTTGGAGTACAGTTTTTATCTAAAGCTGACTGTTGAAAATCGAAATATATTCAAATGTGTTATGTAAATGAAGCAAGATGATAGAAGGAAGTGATCTGTATGGTTTCTTCAGTCTGCCACCATACCTCATTAACAAGCATGTGGGGCTCCACCTATAGCAAATAAAGGGGGCCATGTTTGAATTCCACATACAGTATAACAATGGCTTCAGACTCTTCTTTATTTATCATTTTCCCAAACACAGCCCAGTAATAAAATTGAAAGTTAGGCGCCACCTTCTGCATTAGACCTTTCTAGAGTTGCCTTTTGAATGCGTAGACATCTCAGATTTGTGGAAAAATGTCATCTAATAAAAATGCATCCATGACAATACAGCTCAGTCCATCATTATTACTAAAGTTTCAATGAATGTTTGCTGTTGAGATTAGAGAGGTTTTAATTTTTGTGTATAGGTCCTCAAACCTGAATGTTATTCTGTTTCAAGAAAGTGTTTTTTTTTCCTTTGCATCAAATTAAGTGATAAAACCTAATTTAAAATATTAGTTACATTAATGAATGTTTTGTTCGAAATTTAAATTCAGAAGAACACAAAAGATAATCAGCGGTAAGATGTAAGTGTACTCAATTTGTATATAATTAGTGATAGGATAAGCATTTCAGTTCTTTAAGTACCATGCAAATGGAATAGCATGTTACTTATTACAAGACTGGCTTGCCATTCAATTAACGATAATAACACTTGTGTATTAACTGATAAATCATCATGTATCCATCTATTTATTTTCCAAACCCACTTATCTAGAGTAAGGTGGTGGAAAAGGTGGAGCCTATCCCAGCAAGCATCGGGCACAAGGAAGGAACAATCCTTGGACAGGGAACTAGCCCACTGCAAAGTGAACACACACATACATCTATTCCAAGTTAGCAATGTCAATCCACCTAACCTGCATGTTTTGGAAAGTGGTACCTCTTTATTTTGAGACAGTTTTTATTTTGTGTCAAGCTTTGACAAATCTTAATTCCTGTAATTTGCACAAGCTGTAATTTGTTATGGTGTAGTGACAGAATAGGCAAGGCAAGCAATTGCCTGGGGCACCAAACTGGGTGAGAACCTCTGAGGGCATTTGTTTACACAGGTACTCATTACAACAACAAATCTGCAGTAACCAATCCTCCAACCCCCAAAGTCCCCATTGTGAGAGTATTTCATGATGAATGTTACTTTTTTAGTAAAGTTAAATGTAATCAGTGCCATTTTTATAAATCTTGAAAAGGATTTGCAGGTCCTGAAGCACAAAACAAAAAAAAAAGAAAAGTTGATTGTTCATTAAATTAAGTATGCCCATGCACACATTCTACAGCAGTAGCGGAGAATAGCTGTTAACTTATCTGGATTGAAAAGGTACACAAACCTGTCAGTAAAATAAAAATTACAGGAATGAAAGCCAACATCTGACTAGGAGAAGAAGCCAAAAGCTTGAACTCTTTCATCCAACAAAATGAGATCAAAGCTTGAAAGCAAACCAGCGAAAAGCACAGAAGCAACTGAAAACACCTAGCAATTGAAGAACTCAGTACTAAACAGTTTGTTCTCTGCCTGTCAAGGCGACGTTGATGGTGTATGTTGTGTCTCCGGCAGCATGTACAGCTTAAGTCTTCCAACTGGCAGTATAGACAGCTTCACCTGCAAAAAAAGCAGTTAATGGAGTTGTTTGTTAAAATATGTGCTTAGGAGGACCATGTAGGCGCCTAAGTGACATGGGTAAGAAAGAAAATTAGATGGGTGAAAAAAATTTATAGTGAAAATGTCTTTTTTATGATGGGAGGAAATTTTTTTTTTGGGAAGAAAAAACAATTTGAATACAGGAAAACTGGGTGTTTGGAGCAGAGCTGGGTGTAGATTACTCACCATCACAGTCTCAGTAATTCTCACTGCAGATGCAGCATTTTAGTCATCTTGATGCTGTGTTTATGTTTTGTTTCAGTTTACTTGTCAGTTGATAGTGCTGTGCGAATAACCGAATCATACCTGAGACATGCCATGTGTAAGGAGAGGCACATGGACAGCTAAAGATACATTGCAGTCTCAAGTCCATGAAAACGCTCTTCGGGGTTGGCCTAGCTCAGGCTGCATTTTCAGAGAGGTCACTGGAGGTAAGTGTGAGTGATTTGTGTGCCCTGTGGGAGTCAGAATTGTTATATTGTTCCAAGAATGAAAAACACTGTCTAAGTTATTACGCCAAACCTATACAGGCATCTGAAGAATAAAAGGTTTAGACAGGTCTTATTTTTGGTGTCCACACATGGACCAATATGTGGAGAAATAAGTGCTGTGAAGATATGGGTTGGCTGTAGCTGCTTTAATCCTCTTAAACTCAGGACCATAGACAGTCATGTACAAGATGAGCCAGGGCAATGAAGGCAAAGAGGAAAGAGTATATTGCAAAAGGTGCTTAGTTCTTTTATTTAACATAAGTCAGTGTATCACTTAGATGCAAAATTGCAGTGCAGTCAAAATTAATAATCTTCAGGTAAAATAGTGTTCTTGCGGAGGTTAAAAAATAAACAATAAATATTTAAAACAGTTAAAACCTGCAGATTAAAACACAGAATCTTTCTTAAAAATTAACATGGGTCTTGGTGCCTTCCTCTGAAACAGATGAGTCCTCTACTCTACCTTTATGATCTCCTCAACATGAAGAGATGTTGATCGACAGGCACAGTCATCCTTCTCTTCAGCTTGGGCCCCAGCCACCTCAAGCAGTGTCAACTGGAGTACCACAAATCCGACTCGTGTCCTAGCCAACTTCCCTTGATGTTTGTGGGGACCCTGTGACTAGGGAATCCATTCCCGGGCGGGTTTATCCATTCCTGGGAATTCGGTAATCTCGGGCTCCCGTGGATGACACAGTGCATGGGCATCTCACATGTGAACGGTTTTAGAACGACCGACACTTATTTTTAATAAAACTACTGCAATATGTTGACACCAATAAAAGACTAAACTAATCTACAAGCAATTCATGCTGTCATATAAGTACAGTACATGTATCTAGTTCAGGGGTGCCCAATACGTCGATCGCGATCGATCGGTAGATCGCAAAGGTAGTGAAGGTAGATCGCGTTGCATACCAAAAAAATTTTTTTAAACGTTAGTCTATCATATATCCTCCTTATGGCATTTGCCACTTGATTGACATACAGGGCGGCCAATCTGAGATCTCTTTTCTTGTAACACACTGGTCATCCCGCACGCACAATCAAACGCACAAGCTACTGCAAAACTCCGGCTGTGATCTAGTTAGCCTTCCAATTTATATCGACTAAAGAAGGGATTTAAAAAAAAATTGTTTGGGGAGGTTATGGGCTAGATGTGGAATTGGAAGAGGATTTTTTTTCTCACAATGTCACAATCGAAGTACGTTTGTCTGATCTGTTAATCTATCATTGCTATTCCAAAGAAGGAAAATGTAGAAAGGCACTTTCGAACTGTTCATAAAAACTACGAAACTGACTTCCTTCTGAAAAGCGATCTGAGAAAGAAAAAGGAGAGGGAACTAAAATCGCAGTTAATCGGACAGCCGTCATTTTTCACTCGGCTGAATTCAAAAGCTCCTTGACTGCATTATTCGGCTGTACTTATTTATGCGAGTCAGCCTTTTCCCACATGAAGATTATTAAATCCAAATACTGTAGTGACTATAAATGTATTGAATTGTTATTGTGTCATAAAGGTTATTAAATTATGCAAGGAACGACAACATATATTTTATGTATAAAGTATGTTCAGTGTGTGTGTATATATGTATGAGTATATATATATATATATATATATACTTTTTAATGTAGGTAGATCATTTTGACCTGGTCATTTTAAAAGTAGCTTGCAAGCCGATAAACTGTGGGCACCCCTGATCTAGTTAGTTGCGGTAATAAGAGCATAGAAAGCATAATGTGTCCAGCGTGCGGTCGTCCAGGCGAGAGCGCACTTCGTGCAGAGTACGCCAGCCGCTGAGAAAGCATTCTCTGCCTCCACTGAAGTAGGCAGCACAGTCATCAGATACTGATACACTTGTTCTAAAAAACGCCCGCGCTTGCCGTTGCTGTGAAACACCGCCATTTCAGCTGTTACTGATGCATTCAGTTTCTTGTCATCATTCTGTGATGGCAAGTTTCTTGGCACAGATAATGCGGATGCAACAGACTGATGCATTGCAATTTCAAGTTGCTGTTCAAAGCTGTTGTCTGACAGACGTCACTGAAGTCTTCAGTTTTCAATCATAACTCTGTTATTTCTTGATCGATTTTTACACTTTTACATGCTATATATGCGAGCTTGGCCGTTCCCGTTTTTCCGGGAACTACAGCAGTTTCATTCCCGGGAATGCGGGAATGAAAAATGTCCGGGAATCCTGGGCTCCAATGGATTCCCTAATTGTGACCCCTGTTCCTGTCTTCTACCACCATCCTACTGTGTTTGTGGGATGCACAGCAGTAGGTTACTCCTGCTCATGGATTCTTCAGGAGAAGTGATCTTGCCTCTGAAGCGGCATACATGTGCTGATTTTTGGGGCCACTTCCCAACTGCCTGTCTTTTCACATTATCAGCACCTGTTCTGCCACAATCCTAACTCTTTCATTTTTCTCCATTTAACCTCCAGATTTCATCTTTCCTTTTACCTGCATTAGTCATCCTCCCCTGTATTGTTCAGGATCCCATTTTATACATTTTGTGGATACAGGTGCTCTGTCTGAAGACCTGCAGAAGAAGAAATACTGCATTCATAGCGAGTGAGATAATAAAGGAGGGTTAAGAAACATGGTAAGGTTTCCTTTAACAGACTCTATCTTGCATACAGTGAAAAACATACATTCACCACCCACTTTATCATGTACACCTTGTTAGTACCAGTTGGGACCCCCTGTTGCATTCAGAACTGACATAAGGTGGCAGTGCTTCAACAAGGTGCTGAAAACATTCCTCAGGGATTTTGGTCCATAGTGACATGATAGCATCACGCAGTTGCTGCAGATTTATCGGATGCACATCCATGATGCGAGTCTCTCGTTCCACCTCATCCAAAGGTGCTCTGTTGGATTGAGATCTGGTGACTGTGCAGGCCATTTGAGTACAGTGAATTCATTGACATGTTCAGGACATGAGCTTTGTGACATGGCGTGTTGTCCTGCTGGAAGTAGCCATCAAAAGATGAGTACACTGCGGTCATAAAGGGATAGATATGGTCAGCAACAATACGCATTAGGCTATGGCATTTAAAAGATAATCAATTGGTACTAAGGAGCCCAAAGTGTGCCAAGAAAATCTCCCCCAAACCATTACACCACTACCACCGACCTGAACCATTGATAGAAGGCAGGGTGGATCCATACTTTCGTGTTGTTGACACCATATTCTGACCGTACCATCTGATTATTCCAGCACAAATCATGACACATCAGACCAGCAAATGTTCTTCTAGTGTTCTGTTGTCCAAATTTGATGAGCCTGTGCAAACTGTAGCCTCAGTTGCCTGTTCTTAGCTGACAGGATTGCCACCTGGCGTGGTCTCCTGCTGCAGCCCATCTGCTTCAAGGTTTATTGTGCTGTGAATTCAGAGATACTCTTCTGTATACCTCAGTTCCAATGAGTGGTTATTTGAGTTACTGTTGCCTTTCTATAAGCGCAAACTAGTCTGGCCATTTTCCTCTGACCTCTGGCATCAACAAGACATTTTTTTCCAGACAACTGCCACTCACTCGATATTTTCCCTTTTTTGGCCATTTTCTTTAAACCATAAAGATGTTTATGTATGAAAACCCCAGTAGATCAGCAATTTCCAAAATTCTCAAACCAGCCTGTTTGGCACCAACTACCATGGTTCAAAGTCATTTAAATCACCTTTCTTCCCCATTCTGATGCTCCATTTGAACTTCAGAAGATCGTCTTGACAATGTCTACAGGCCAAAATGCTGCCGGTAATTGACTGATTTATACAAATATGTAAAAGCATACTTAATTTACATGCAACCCAAGGTACTTTTCCAAAGGTTAATCAACAAAAACAATAAAGATAGACCATAGTTATTTGGATATTACCATTTATCAATATTACAACAATTTGTAATAGATAATAACTCAGTCTTTCAGTCACATCTGTAACATATTCTAATTGAGTGCTGTACCACACAGATTCATACTTTCTTAGCAGCAGTTAATGGAGTAAGAAGTCAAGTAAAATGACACCTTTTATTGGCTAACTTGTATATTGTAATCTTTTTAGTTAGCAAGTTAAAGGTGTCATTTTACTTGACTTCTCACTATATTCATAATGGCTAACACAGTACAATGCCCTAGTACTACAGCAGTTAACTGTAAATTGTATACAGAACAAAGCATTTAGGGAGATTTAGAGCAAGTATTCCTCCCCAGAGCTATGGACGTTGGTACACATTCATATCCATCTAAACCCAGCCATAATTTTCCAATACATACTCTATATTGCTGACCCAGTAGCGGAATTGAAAGTTAAGTAATGCTACGTTTTCTTCTGTCTTAGATCATTCAATTGCAGTAGATTCAGAAAGTATTCAGACCCCTTCACTTTTTTACATTTTTCTATGCGGTACCCTTGCACTAAAATCATTTAAATTGAATACAAAATGACTGCATAAGTATTTGCCTTCTTTAATATGTCACACTTAATTAATCACTGGTACCACCGATTGGTTTTAGAAGAGACATGATTAGTTAAATGGAAATCATCTGTTTGGGGTTTCAATTGACAGCTGTAAAAATGTACCTACATCTGGAAGGACAAACCTGTGGTGAGTCAATATCATGGCCTAGCATATACAATGAAGACAAATACACACAAAGTAACTCTGTGCAAAGGTGATTGAAAAGTCGCAGGATAGAGACAAGTTACTGAGTATTCTTGACAGTCCAGCTCTATCAATCATTAAGAAATGGAAAGAGTATGACACAGCTGTAAATCTGGGCAGGCTGCTCACAAACACTATGTGACTGTGCAACAAGACAACTAGTGTGGGAGGCCACCAAGAGAACAAAGATAATTCTGGAGGAGATTGGAGACACTAGGCAGACAAAAACTGTTGCTCAGGTGCTTTATCAAGAAACCAGCAGAGAAAGCCACTGTTAGAAAAAAAAACACAAAACATCATGGCTGGAGTTTGCCAAAAGGCATATGGGAGACTATGAAGTTAGCCAGAAGGAGGGTCTATGCCTCTGAGACCAAAATGACGTTTTACGTCATCAGATTAAACGGTATGTTTAGTTTAAGCCAAACATTGCACATTATCAGAAACACATCCTCAATATTAAGCATGGTGGTGACAGTATCAGACTGTGGGGATACTTCTCTACAGCAGACCTGGAAGGCTTGTGAGCATACAATGAATGCAGCAAAAGACAGAGAAATCCAGGTGTAAACCCTAATGCAGTCTGCAAAATACCTGTGCCATGGAAAAAGATTTGCTTTTCAGAAAGACAACTACAAGCATAAAGCCAAAGCCACACAGCAATGGCATATAAACAACAATATTAATGTGCTAGAGTGATCAGATATGAATCTATTATATGTCTGGAGAAGTTAGTAATTCATTATTTTGCTACATTTATGGAAGCAAACCATCAGTCAGACTACTTTTCTGGATTATTCTTCCTCATTTGAGAGTCATAATTACACTTATAATTAATTTTTAAAAGTCATATTGACTACTTTGAAAGTGTTTACAGTCTTCTTTAAGAAGTCCTGTTGTTTATTCTAAAAGAAAAAATGTATTTCACCACACTTGAAAAAGTATAAAGAAGTACACATAAAAAAATTGGATATTATAAAAGAATTTCACAAAAACTGATAAGTAACAAAATAACAGACAAAAGCCCTATTTGTCCAACTTGGAGTAGATATCCCATCTAGCATAGGCCTTACCACCTCATGGAGTAGTTATCCACTTATCTGCCCCTTTAGTACCACCAAAGCACTCTCCCTTCTCACCTTCCACCACTCCCTTTTCTCAAATATTATACTGGTCACCTGCCAGTGAGCCTTCAATTCTCTTCTTGACTTAATATGGATTTTGTCCACAGCACAGCATGGATTTAAAGTTACTCCTGTGCATATTTCTTATATATGGGAGTCCATCTTTGACTTGAACACTCCCAAGATGGGGTCCCTGCACACCTAACCCATCAGCATCCAATAAAGGAACTAAAAGACTTCTGGTCTCTTAGCAGCCCTCCATGGCTTCTCTTTATTGAAGAAGAAGGTCAAACATTCATCACATGGGATGCAGCCTTTTTCAAACCAGCTGCCACTCTTTTCTTCTTCAGTGAGTTAACAGGGCCTACTGCAACCTAGCTGCTCCTGTCTTCTTTCATTGGCATGCTGAGTGCTCTTTCTCTGCAGAGTGGTTCTCCCTTACCTGTGGGAGATTCATGGGGAAACTTTTTTTGTGTACTATCCAGGTAGAGTAGTTGTCTCTGGCAACCTCTTTCTAACCAACCAATCACAATGCAATGTCTTGGTAAGAAACTTGAACCATGAAAGCTAACCAGTTACCAGAGTAATAACTGGTTGTACCCTCCTATCACTTATACCTTGATTTAAAACCAACAGGTGGGCCTTTTATGTACATTGTATGTTCACTCAGTGTTCCTCCTGCTGTCTAAAGTCATGCTGTTAGGTTGATTAGATATTCTACAATGCTTAGGTGTGAGTGTGTCTATGGTGAACTGGAATTATGTCCAGGGCTGCCCTGTGCTGATTGCATATGCTATGATAGGCTCCAGCATAATTTAACCATGGCATGGAATAGAAGGGTAAGTATGTAGGGATATAAAAAATAATTATAATTTTTAGACAATACAGTAGGATAGAGCTAGAATTACACAGTAAACAGGATATTTTATGTATGTTATATATTGAAATATTTGCTGAATCATGTAATAAATTATAGAAATGTTTTTTTCCAAGTAAAATACTTTTTTGATGAGGTAATGGAGGAGGAAAAATAGCCAGCATATATACTGAAAAATTAAATAAAGTGGATTTTCAGGCAGTACTTAGATCTATTTAATTGGTTCAGTAAAAATAGATTCAGGTGCACCATGAAGAAACTCTGAAATTCAATATACTTGACAGAAGATTTTCTTTCATAAATACAATAGGGTCCATAAAAATCCAATCAAGTAAAGCACAACTGAAGAGGTGTAATGGAGTTGAACAAAGGACAGGACTGATTTTAACGATGCCAATCTAAAGTTATTACTTTAAATGCACAAAGACTACAAAAAATTGTAAGATTGTTAATCTAGAAATAAATTCCTTATGAAACATTGATTTTAAATTACATTTGTACTGAACAAAACTGCTGGAAAAATAAGCTGAAAATTAGAAACTTTTCGACAGAAGTTATCACAGTAAGTGATCCAACACCCTATGACAGCCAGTGTCCTTACTAAGCCATTATTTGGGATAGTCAGAGAAACTGGCCTGTGCAATTTTGATATGAAGAGAAAATAATGTAATGGATGAATTCATTTCTTTTTGTGAATTCAAATAAGTAAAGAAAACTATGTCAGATTATTAACATCTTATTTAGACTGGAATATGAAATGTGAGATGCTGAGGTATGGAGTGAAATGTTCTGCATGCTTTTTATTTGGCATTTGCCATATCTTCTTACATAATATGCTACCGTGGCTGTTCATTTGTCTGTCCAGGATTTTAAATTACCTGTAGCTCGCAAACCGCTTGAACGATTGATCTGGAATTTGGTACATGTATACTACGTGACGTCTACTATCCATTTTCGAGGTGGTGAGTGACTTCCAAGGTTAGTCCTCTTTTTATTTTTATTTTATTTTATTGTAGAGTCAACTCCCAGTAGCAATCAGCAGGGCGGCCATGCGGCACATGTGTACGGGCGCTGTTCTCATTCCCTCCTACCTTCACCGTCACTTCCCCTACACTGTAAAAAAATAATGTTAAATTTACGGTAAAGTACTGGCAGCTGGGTTGCCAGAATTTTACTGTAAAAAAAGGTGACAATGTTTTTAAGTCTATAAAAATTTTAGTTTTACAATAAAAAACTGGAATTCTAAATTAGGCCTGCAGATATTTGCAAAAGTGGGTCCTGTGAGGAACTCATACTGTATTACTGCTTTCTGCTGGCTTTAGCATTGCCATGACTTTCATGTGGATTGAATGCTACTGTGAAAAGATACAATACATTTACATTTATACTTACAGTTATCAATCAGCAGATGGTTTACCCAAAGCAACTTAAAAATGAGGTCAACATAATTGATAAAAACATCAGTCTGGGAACTGGTTTAAAGTAAATGGTACAGAACAAGGTTGTAAAATTGATCATCACAAGTGAAGAGATTTAAACAAAACAGAACATTACAAAGAAGCTACAAAGAACCTACCATCAAAATCATGATCAATTAGTAAGATATTTAAAGAACAAGAGAGTCTTCAAGCGCTTCTTTAATACAGCTGTTCAGATTGAGGTGGGCAGCTTGTTCCAATAGCTAGGAGCTACACATGAAAGGAGCCTTGGTTGCGATTTGATTCCATGAAGATTTGGCATCATCAGATACCATTCATTATCAAAACCTTAGTGGGCAATAAGGGTCCTAAGAAATTATGAATGGCTTCATGCACAGTGCCTATTATCAAAAGTATTCACTAACTTGGAGGTTTCATATGTTATTAATACACAGCATTGAATGACAGTTGATTTGGTCTGGCTGTTTTAACACTGACAACAGAAAAAGATGTCAAACAGGTGTCTTTAGAGTGGCCAAAATTATTTACAAATGGAAAACATAAAATAATCGATTCTTCACCTACTTCATCATTAGTGCAGCCAAATGGTTTTGTAATATAAGTAAATAATTATAGGGAGATCATCTGTTAATTGAGTAATTTCTTTGTGGTGGCGGCCTGCGCCACCACCACCTACCCAAAGCATCATGATGCTCCAACATTGATGGGCTGAAAGCCAGAAGTCTACGTGACCATCATCATCAGGTCCTTCCTTGAAAACCCTAAATACAAAGAGGACTGTTTGATTTATGTTAGGTAGATTGCCCAGAGGGGACTGGGCGGTCTCATGGTCTGGAACCCCTACAGATTTTATTTTTTTTTCTCCAGCTTTGGAGTTTTTTTTTTGTTTTTTCTGTCCACCCTGGCCATCGGACCTTACTTATTCTATGTTAATTAATGTTGACTTATGTTTATTTTTTATTGTGTCTTCTATTTTTCTATTCATTTTGTAAAGCACTTTGAGCTACATTTTTTTGTATGAAAATGTGCTATATAAATAAATGTTGATTGATTGATTGATAGTATATATATGTATCTTAACTGGAAGGTTCAACTTGTTTTTAGTCAGTATGGTGGCCTAACTTATACAATGAAGTCAAAAGAACACTTCAAGGCACTCCATGAAAAGTTGATTGAAAAGCACAAGTCATTGGATGGATTCAAGAAAACATTCCAGTCACTGAATAACCCTTGAAGTTCAGTGTAATCAGTCAGTAAGAGATAGAAACATTGTGATACAGTTGTAAATCTTCCTAGAGCAGGTCATCTATAAAAACTGAGTGATTGTGCAAGAAGAAGACTACAAAGGAAGGCCACCTAGAGACCTCTGATAACTCTGAAGGAGTTGCAGGTTACAGTGGCTAGTACCAGTTACAGGTTTATGAAGAGTGGCAACTGTTAATAAAATTACACATGACAGCTCAGCTATAGTTTACCAGAAGGCATATGGTAGACTCTGAAGTGAGCTGGAAGAAGATTCTAATAAGACCAAAAATGATTATCAGAATAAACTCCATGCTGGTCATAAACCAAACACTGTACATTATCAAAAACACACCATCACTACTGTGAAGCATGGTGTAGCAGCATCCTGCTGTAGGGATGCTTCATCACACAAGGCTCTGGAAGGTCTATGAAGGTAGACAGTAAAATGAATGCAGCAAAATACAGGGAAATCTGGGAGGAAAACCTGATGGAGTCTGCAAGAAACTTAGATCTTGGGAGAAGATTTCTTTTTCAGCAAGACAATACTGTATATACACACACTAGATGCTTTTGCCTATTTCGTGAAAGATCAGTTGCTAGGGAAAGGTGACTCGTGAACCTTTTACAGGCAATGTAAGAAAAGTCACTGATAACAACGTTTTCACATCACTTCCACAGTGCTTGAAGTGGATGTTTAACTTTTTTGGATGTTTTACATTAGCTAATAAATGAAAACTGTCATCAATCGCTACCAAGTCAGGAACACAAACAAAGCCGGTCCACCCCATATTCTCACAATGGTGTTTAAAAAAAAAATAACAGGAGCTCAATAGTCATTGGCTAAATTAAGGTTGATGTGTACAGCGGTTGGGTGTTAGGGAGCTCCACCTTATAGGTTGTTCATCTCCTAAATGAGATTGTCTCCTTCTGGGAGCACCCTGCTTTTATAGTCCGTGGACTGGAAGGGGCAGACTCAGTTGCCCTCGCTGGGCATTTTCTTTGACCTGTGGGTAAAAAAGGAGACAAGGTAGTAAGTGATTGCATTCCATGGTGTCCAGGGGTGATAGTGTTTACCTTAGACAGACCTAGAAGGTGAATCTCTAAGACGCATGCATGACACCAACTAATTGAAATGTGTTGTTTTGCTTTAACTAATAAATACTGGAGCAGTGTTCTGCCCAGTGGACATGCAACAATAAAGTTCTTTGAGTCCACGCATACTCTAATAAGTGAAAATATATATAAACAATATTGTACATGTTGTGTGCCAAAAAATAATGTATTTATTTTGATATTCACTTGAGCTATATTAGGTTATCTATGGCTTTTGGACTATGGCAATAGGGACATGTTATCAGAATGCCGAGCTGAGAGGCCATTAGTGAGAACAAAAAGATTCAAATGCCATTTGGCTTAGCATTGGTGGTTACTAAAAGGTTTTTAAAGTATGTGTGGCGGCTCTGGTGTTCTAGTGGCAAGCATTAAGGATTTAAACTTCATGCATGCTGAAACAGGAAGTCAGTGTATTGACCTGAAAAGGAGAGTGATATGTGCCTGTAAACAAAAGAGACAATGGTACATTTGAACCCTATACAGTGGCCCTGTAGCACATGCAGGAATCGTACTAGTGAAGTGCTTCAGAAGCCCAGACGTGGCAAGACCAGTATCTGACCCAGAAGTAGTTCAAGTGTAGAAGATGGGGTATCCTGATGGATGTTCAAGTAGTATTCATGCAGTATTTATTTTGAGGAGGGCAGTGCAGTCAAGTTGTAAAGAAAAGTAACTATAAAGGCTCAAGCAGGACACTCAATCTCCTCTCATTATTTATTTCTTTAAGAAAACTATCACAGTGCCATAGTAACAGGCCTGCAGGATGATGCACAGAGGCTCATACGTCTGTGGTTGTGAATTGAAGCCAAGCAGGTGTGTTGTGGCTAAGGCACTGATTTAAAACCCTAAGACTGCCAATTTAGTTCCCACCAGAGACTCACTGTATGACCCTGAGCAAGTTCCTTAGTTTACAAGGTGCTCTAATTTAAAAAAATAAATAAATACACATTTGAACAAACTCTGAGCCTAATACATAGGAATAAAGTACCTAGAAAGGCTAAAATGGCTCAGATTAATAGCAACCCTGAAGGCTGTCTATACTCGGTTCACTTTATGTATGCATTTCACAAGTCCTTGGATGATGAAATTTCTCTTGTTCATGCACATTTGCCTTGAATAACCCTGCAGACAACACACTAATGTCATGATGCCATTTACTGATAATAGATTTAATTTAGGCACCTTATTGCCAGCCCACTGTAGTCGATTAAATGCTGGCTGTGTTGTGCAGGATGGACTCCCCCTCTTTCTATTTCTGCCTCACTTTGAGTTTGACATTATTTGATTCAGAAGGTTATGCACATCTGTTCTGACTTTTTACCAGCATAATATATCTGTTTGATGATGGGATGTAGTACTTTCTTTTTGTTCCTTTCATTACTTGAGTCCAGGTTTGATCTACCGCAGTCTGACATTTCTTTCATATTGCCTTTAATTGTGGTATTTGCAGAATCATGGTAGTTGCTAGGCATTCAGACTCTTGAAGACCCCTTAACTTCTTAAGGTGCTCCTGAAGTGTAAAGACCAATGCTATGTCATGTGCTGTGTGGAAGCTGGCCCGGACACAGACAGGCAGACACATCAATGTCATCCCACACACGTTTATTTACATCCATTATATACAAAGTTAAAGTGCCACACAAACCCAAAGTCCCCACAAGTCCTGGCCACAACACAATGCCTTCTCTATCTTCAGGCCGCCTCCTTGCCTCTCCACCAAGACCTTGTCTTCTCCTCCCGACTCCAGCCATTGTCTGAAGGGAGGCGGCCCCTTTTATAAGCACCCGGATGTGCTCCAGGTGTGTTCCGGCAACCTCCCACCGACACGCCCCAGTGTGGCAGAAGTGCCGGCTGCATCCCCGGAAGCATTCCGGGTGTCCCTGCTCTTCTTCCCCCCCCCAGCACTTCCGCCACACCCGGTCCAGGGTCTCCAAGGCATTGGGGTGCCCCCTGGCAGTGACCATGGGCCCCTACAGGGTGGAGCGTCAAAGCTCTGTAACCGTGGCCCCCAAAGGTACCAGGGTGGTCGTTTCCACATGGTCTAGGGAAGGCGCAAGCCCTCCTCCGGTTCTCCTGGGCGTCCCGGCTGGGTCGCCACACCAGCCATCTCTGACAGCTGTTTAGTGAGAGTTTTGGCATGTATAATTTGATTCCAGGGGGCGTTGGAAGAAAGCCTGAGAGGACCTTGTGGGTTAGACCTTATCCTTTAGGCCACATGACCTGTTAAAATAACATATGCCAACCTGTTTAGTCAGAAATGAGAGTCGCAGGGGGATGGCACAGGGTAGGAAACAGCTCTGGACAGTGTGCCAGTCCACTCAGGGCCCATTTACTTATCTTGATATGGGAGCCAAATAGATTAACCTGTATGTCTTTGGGGATGTGGAAGGAAAACTGGAATACAAAGGGAAACCAACATAGACACAGGGAGAATGTACTCAATCCATGAAATTGTAGTAAATTTCTTACCAAATATACCTGTTAATATAAGTACAAAATAATTGTATTATGATTCAGTTCCTCTTTAAATGATAAAAAAGTCCTAATGCCTAGGCATCTCAAACAAAAGTAATTTCGATTAGATAACAGCCAGGCTTAAACAGAAGCAATTTAGGAACTAAGGAAGGTTGGTATTGTTATCTTTTAGTGCTTTCTATTAAAAAAAGAAAAGAAAATAACTTGTTCTTAACCATGTAAGAATGGGAGTAGTTCATTTAGCATTAGCACACAATGTAGTCATTTGTGTTCAGACTGTTTTAAGATTCAATAAGAAAATAAATCTTCTGGTGACTATTAGAGCAAAAAAGTTACATTGTGAAGTTTCACTTGTCATTTTTCTTAGTACAGTAATGGTGTAATTAAAAATGATCTTAAGCCCAGTAATCACCCCCAAAGAGTAAATGCTAGCAAGTAGAAAACTGGAACAATAACCAAACATGACTCACAAGTCAATTAGTCTGTTAAGGACCGCTGTTTCGACAGGGGGTCAGATTAAGAACCATTGCCTGCCTGCATGCTGACATCTTCAAATATGTGTTTTTTAGTTGGCCTTTTAAAGCAGTTTTGACTTTTAAACATAAAGAAAAGCCAATCATTATCACTTAAATGTCTAAATTAAAATGTCTAAATTGTATAGGGTCATTATTGTCACATGTATAGAGTAGATTGAAATTTTTATTTACATGTGCTAATCAACATGCAACAAATCGCCTTGATTAGTGAGTGTAATTAACTTACCTCAAAATTTCTGTCCTCCCAATCAAAAAAAATCAAGGCATACTTGTCAAAAATACATACAATATAAATTCTACCATAAAACTAGGCTGAATTGTTTTTTAAATTCATTGCAGCGAAGTACTTAAAATATCTTAATTATACAGCATATACAGTGCATCCGGAAAGTATTCACAGCACATCACTTTTTCCACATTTTGTTATGTTACAGCCTTATTCCAAAATGGATTAAATTCATTTTTTCTTCAGAATTCTACACACAACACCCCATAATGACGATGTCAAAAAAGTTTACTTGAGGTTTTTGCAAATTTATTAAAAATAAAAAAATTGAGAAAGCACATGTACATAAGTATTCACAGCCTTTGTCATGAAGCTCAAAATTGAGCTCAGGTGCATCCTGTTTCCCCTGATCATCCTTGAGATGTTTCTGCAGCTTAATTGGAGTCCACTTGTGGTACATTCAGTTGATTGGACATGATTTGGAAAGGCACACACCTGTCTATATAAGGTCCCACAGTTGACAGTTCATGTCAGAGCACAAACCAAGCATGAAGTCAAAGGAATTGTCTGTAGACCTCCGAGACAGGATTGTCTCGAGGCACAAATCTGGGGAAAGTTACAGAAAAATTTGTGCTGCTTTGAAGGTCCCAATGAGCACAGTGGCCTCCATCATCCGTAAGTGGAAGAAGTTCGAAACCACCAGGACTCTTCCTAGAGCTGGCCGGCCATCTAAACTGAGCGATCGGGGGAGAAGGGCCTTAGTCAGGGAGGTGACCAAGAACCTGATGGTCACTCAGTCACAGCTCCAGAGGTCCTCTGTGGAGATAGGAGAGCCTTCCAGAAGGACAACCATCTCTGCAGCAATCCACCAATCAGGCCTGTATGGTAGAGTGGCCAGACGGAAGCCACTCCTTAGTAAAAGGCACATGGCAGCCCACCTGGAGTTTGCCAAAAGGCACCTGAAGGACTCTCAGATCATGAGAAACAAAATTCTCTGGTCTGATGAGACAAACATTGAACTTTTTGGTGTGAATGCCAGGCGTCACGTTTGAAGGAAACCAGGCACCGCTCATCACCAGGCCAATGCCATCCCTACAGTGAAGCATGGTGGTGGCAGCATCATGCTGTGGGGATGTTTTTCAGTGGCAGGAACTGGGAGACTAGTCAGGATAAAGGGAAAGATGACTGCAGCAATGTACAGAGACATCCTGGATGAAAACCTGCTCCAGAGTGCTCTTTATCACAGACTGGGGTGACGGTTCATCTTTCAGCAGGACAATGACCCTAAGCACACAGCCAAGATATCAAAGGAGTGGCTTCAGGACAACTCTGTGAATGTCCGTGAGTGGCCCAGCCAGAGCCCAGACTTGAATCTGATTGAACATCTCTGGAGAGATCTTAAAATGGCTGTGCACTGACGCTTCCCATTCAACCTGATGGAGCTTGAGAGGTGCTGCAAAGAGGAATGGGCGAAACTGGCCAAGGATAGGTGTGCCAAGCTTGTGGCATCATAGTCAAAAAGACTTGAGGCTGTAATTGCTGCCAAAGGTGCATCGACAAAGTATTGAGCAAAGGATGTGAATACTTACTGTATGTACATGTGATTTCTCAGTTTTTTTATTTTCAATAAATTTGCAAAAACCTCAAGTAAACTTTTTTCTTGTTGTCATTATGGGGTGTTGTGTGTAGAATTCTGAGGAAAAAAATGAATTCAATCCATTTTGGAATAAGGCTGTAACATAACAAAATGTGGAAAAAGTGATGCGCTGTGAATACTTTCCGGATGCACTGTATGTCTGTAACAGAAATGCAGACGTGAATCCTGCCAGTTACTGTCTGTGGGGAGTTTGCACATTTTCCTTATGTCTCAGTGATCTTCCCAATGTGCTCTAGTTTCCTTCTACATGCCACGGACACGAAGGTTAGGCTAGTTTGAGTCTCAACAATGCAAATAAATGTGAGGGTGTGCATGTGTGTCCTGCAGTGGACTGATATCGCATCCAAGGCTGCTTCTTGCCTTCTGCCCCATACAGATAGGATGGCCAATAGCTCTTTATAAATTGGACTGTGAGCTGAGAAAATTAATGAATGAACTTATCTTTAACATGCAATTATTTATTTAATTTGTATTATATTGAGTATGTAGTAACATCATGCAGATTTGCAGATGGCAAGCACTTTTTAACATAGAGGAAGGACTACATTTAGTTACTAAGCTAAATGAAGCAGAGAGCAAAAAGATTTCAAAACATTTCAGGATATAAATAAATAGAAAATAGAAAAAAAATGATGAGGACATCTGTCTAAAGGCAGAACACTTGATAATGATGATATATGCAAGGCCTCTTAAAAATAATATTTAGAATAAAGCAATAATAAACTGCACTTAAAGAAATACTCTATAGCATATAAGTTGGTTGAGGCATGTTATATAATCTAAAAATTAACAATTAAAGTGTAAGCATTTGGCTTGATGTGAATTGAACCAAAATAGCTGCTGATGTAACTTAACAGTGGGATCAGAGCATATTGACCCCTTCACTTTGGGCACATTTTATTGTGTTGTATATGTAATATTAAATGGAAAATTTTGACATTTCTACCTATCAATCTACACTCAATAACCCATACTGACAAAGTGAAAATATGTTTTCAGAAAGGTTTGAAATTTTTTTGAAAATTAAAAAGTGAACTTTCTCATTCATAGAAGTATTCAGACCTTTAATTCGGTATTTTGTAGAAGCCTCTTGAGTATGTCTCTACAAACTTTGCACACCTTCATTTGGGCAGTTTATCCAATTTCTTCTGGCAAATCCTCTCAAACTCTGTTAGACTGAATGAGGTATATCTGTAAACTGCCATCTTCAGGTCTCTCCAGACATTTTATGGTTTAAAGTCTGGGCTTTGGCTTGGCCACTTATTGTCTTGGCTCTATGCTATCTGTCGTTGTTATTCTGAAAGATGAACTGTTACCCAGTCCAAGGTCATGTGCACTCTGGAGCAGGTTTTCTTCAAGTGCCTGTCTGCATTTGTCAACATTCATTATACCCTCAATTCTGGCATTTCTTCCTTTCCCAACCCCATAGCATCATGCTGTCTCTACCTTGTTTCACCACAGGGATGGTATTAGGCAGATGACGAGCAGGGCCTGGTCTTCATCAGACATAGTGCTTGGAGTTCTGCAGAAAGAATTAAATGTTTGCCTCATCAGACCAGAGAATATTTTTCTCATGCTCTGACAGTTCTTTAACACTAGAATTACCAGAACCTACGAAAAAACTTGTAGATCCGTTCCACCTTAAATCGCTTCTCACCTCTCTGTCAGTGTCTTTTGTCCTTTAAATGTGTTGATAAGCAGCAATCAGTCTGCTATCACATCCCCCCATCGCCGCACAGTTTTCTCAGCTCAAGTCTGTTTACCTGTGTGTCAGTTGCTTGGAGTTGTATAGAGTAAGAAGTCAAGCAAAATCACACCTTTTATAAATACTATATCATTATTTGGAACACGTGCATTTCATGTGTGTTCCGTGTCTACAGCGATCTATGTAAACACATCATTAAAAAAGAAACGTTTTCCATGTTTTAGTAATAATTGACAAAATGTAGACATGAAGTTTATAATGTGTGAAGCCTGAAGTCCAAATATCAAAGAAACATTTTCACAAAAGGTACAAATACAACAGAACAAGTGATCTTATACATTATCCCAAAATATTGCAGCAAAACTCTGTGATCTCAAATTCCAGGCTGCTTCATATCCCACATGTTATTTTTCAGTAGCTGCTATCCTGTATTGATTCATATAACAAACTCTAAATCAACTGATAACCAAAAAAAGAGTGCATGCCTAGATTCTGAATTAAAATCAGATCTGCCACTAGGAGTGCATGTATTAGTAATTTAATGCAAACTAAATAAAAAGTAAAAAAAAGTTTATAATGTTGTTTGCAAAACATTAACCTACTTTAAAATACAGTAAAGACTACTTGATTAATGACATTATGTAATTATAAATAGGAAAGCCTTAATGAAAACTAGCTTAGTAATTCTGATACCTGCGCCTGCAGCTGAGGCAGCTCCAATTATTCTGCCAATAGTTAAAACGGCAGCATTTTGTTTTATGAAGAAAAGGAGTACTTAAAAGTAGAGGAGAAAGTCAGTCTTTTCATAGTCAGAAATTCAAAGCAGATATTCCATTAAGCCTAAAGCCTGCTGAATTAAAGCACACACTAATAACGTTCTGAAACGTATCTGCTACTAATTTGCAAATCAAACTACCGCCGATCTTTATGCAAGACACCCATGATGATAGGTGATGCTCAATTCTGGTTGTCTAAGCATAACAAAGGTGTTGGTAACCATCAACAAATGCCCCAAACCTGGCAGCACCTGTGTGAACAAGAAGTTGTCCAGAAATAATGCAAATTATTTTAAATTTTTAGAAATATGGTTGGAATATAACTGCGGTGGGCTGGCGCCCCGCTAGGGGCTTTGTTTCCCACCTTGCACCCTATGTTGGCTAGGATTGGCTCCAGCAGACCCCCGTGACCCTGTAGTTAGGATATAGCGGGTTGGATAATGGATGGATGGATGGTTGGAATATAAAAGTACTATTTTTTAATTTCTCATGTTAAAAAAAAGACAAAATCAAAACAAAAAAATAGAAAACTCATAGAAATGATGGAGCAAAAGTAAAGAAAATTAAAATATTTAAAAAATCACACATGATTTTATTTTCCATTATAAGTAATTAAATATTAAATAAGAAGATTCAGATTTTAGAACTTTATTTGTCCCTAGGGGGATATTTGGCTTTTTACAGAAGCTCAATAAATAAATAAAAATATTTACATATATAGTGAAGTAAGAAGAAGAATCGTTAGACATCCAGTAAAGTTGGAATAAAAGCTGAACACCCCTTTAAGTATGGCTGGCAAAAAGTACAAAAGAAAACTTGCATAACGATGCAAAACAGTGATTATGCACTCCTCAACATCGGTCGCCAACTTCCTGTGTCTTTGGCATTTTTAAGTGTTAGCTGTTCCACAAGGGGTATGACTTCTTGAAGGTAGCGAAACTGAGTCACAAGCCTTCCAATGTTCTAGCCTCGAAACTACAGCCATAAAGGATGATTTGTTTAGCGACATTGCCCTCTCTCTGCATGATGTAGTACCTTTTGGAGAGCTCTGAAGATGTTGTCTAAACACATGTACATTGAAAATATATATATATATATATATATATATATATATATATATATTATATATATGCTGTATATATATAGATGGCTCTGAGGTTAGGGATCTGCGCCAGCGATCAGAAGGTTGCCATGATCTGCGACAGCAATCAGAAGGTTGCCGTTTCGAATCCTGCAAATTTCAGAAATATATAACCAGGTTTGACTAAAAAGAAATTAAACTTCTGACTTGAAGGATGTCACTACCCATATTAAGGGAATGCAGTCTCCTACAGAAAAAAGAGCCTGCTCTGTCCTTTCTTATATACTGTGTTGTGAGACCCGCCCTGTCTGTCATTGATGTGGACACTGAAGTACTTGCAGCATTGAACCACTTCTTGATCCACACCCTTTGGTGACCTTTGGTGTGGCAAAAGTCCTTAACCAGTTCCTTGGTTTTGCTGATGTTAAGTTGCTGACAATTATTTCAGCACCAAGAAACAAAATTTTTCCCCAGATTCCTATACACTGTCTCATCTCCCTTATTAATACACCTCATAAATGCAGACTCATCAGAAAACCTCTGCAAGTGAGATGTGCTTGGAACAGATTTGTGTGATAAAATACATATTAATTCTAAAAATGTAGGTACATGTAAATGAGAACAGATGGAAATATCTACACATTCCTTGGACATCTGAGAAAGTAGAGGCACTGGTGAGACTCTTAGACAAGAGCTGAAATGTTTTGCTTACTTTGGTTCACTCCAAGAAGTTCTCCACAGCAAACTCCCCCAAATCTCACTTTATGCAGTATGTCAGTGTGATATGCCTTCTACTTCCTGAAGTCTGTGATCATTTCCTTGGTTTTAAGCACTGCAACAGTTGACACCTGGTAGTTGGGAAAACAGTTAAAAGGACAAGAATGACTTGGCCTAAATGTCACAGAGAGACAATGCAGTTTCACAGCAGTAGTATCGTCAAGTTTTCTTATGGGGAATGGGAAATACAGTACAGGCCAAAAGTTTGGACACACCTCCTCATTCAATGTGTTTTCTTTATTTTCATGACTGAAGGCATCAAAACTATGAATGAACACATGTGGAGTTATGCACTTAACAAAAAAATGTGAAATAACTGAAAACATGTTTTATATTCTAGTTTCTTCAAAATAGCCACCCTTTGCTCTGATTACTGCTTTGCACACTCTTGGCATTCTCTCGATGAGCTTCAACAGGTAGTCACCTGAAATGGTTTTCACTTCACAGGTGTGCCTTATCAGGGTTATTTAGTGGAATTTCTTGCTTTATCAATGGGGTTGGGACCAGCAGTTGTGTTGTGCAGAAGTCAGGTTAGTTGGATGATCATTTATTTTTCAACAGGACAATGACCCCAAACACACCTCCAGACTGTGTAAGGGCTATTTGACCAAGAAGGAGAGTGATGGAGTGCTGTAAATGGTCATGAAAATAAAGAAAACACATTGAATGAGGAGGTGTGTCCAGACTTTTGGCCTGTACTGTATATTATCATCATTATTTTTTTTGTTCCTCTTAATGTTCAAATATCTCTTAAATAGACTTTCTGTAATATTGTTTTTTGTTTATTTGTTAAGTATTTTATAGTTATTCTATCATAGGTGTCAAATAAATCAGGATTTATTGACTGAACTGACTGATTAAAGAGCTGTTCCCTGAGAAGAATACAAAAAAAACATAAAAGAACATTTCTTTCTTGCCATCTACAAAAAGAATAGCAACGTCAGGACCCATTTTGGTATCCATGACAACTTGACTGACCTACTGAAAGAAACATGTCAAAAGAAAAGGCATTCCGTTTGAGAACAAGTTTAGCCAGGTGTGTGGGGGTATGTGGGAAAGTGCATTTTGTGATACTAAAAAAATCAATAAAACCAGCATTTTGACAAGTCACTTTATGCATCTTTAGGATCATATTGTGAGGAACACTATATCTGCCAAATCATTTAAAAATAGAATCAGATGTTGTTTGAAAAGAACTGAACTAGACAAAATGTTTGTTTAGCTTGATACTTGAACTTTCTCTTCTCAGTAACATTGGCATTGTACAACTATTTTAAAACATTGCTGACACCATGCAGTCTTGTTTCTCACTACATTTCATTGTCAGATAAAGTGGTGGAGATTGCTCCTCAAAAATGTTTGCAATTGTGACATGTTTAGTTAAATGCCTTTATAGGTTTATTAGATCCTTATTTTCACATGATCAAGGGACAGTAAAATTAGTCCTTGCATGTACTGCTAATCAACACACATAATGTCACCACTGTACTGGTACCATGATTGGTGAGTATAACTACCTTTCAGATGCGAAGGCCTGTGTCCTGGCTCAAGTTTATTTCTTTCTTATTTAGTGTTTTGTCTTTTAAAAATGACTTTGTATATTACGTTATTCATTTCTTTAGCTTTATATTTTTGTAATTTTATGATTTACTCCTTTTTTATTTTGTTTATGTGCAGTATTGTTTGTACTCTTGTCAGAGGGGGACATTTTTTGTACACTGGGTGGTTTCGTTTCTCTCTTAGGCAAAGGAACATGTAAATATTTCATTTAAAACACAGTAGATGAAGAGGCAATAGGCACCTATTGTTGGGACTAGGGTGAGAAGTTAAAAGGCAAATTTCCTGGGTAATCCTGCAATATGCAAGCTTTTGAGGCAACTTTTTCAGGCAAGATGATTCAGGCCCCTTCTTCCGGCAAGATGTAATCATATTGCCTGAAGAAGGGGCCTGAGTTGCCTTGAAAGCTTGCATATTGTAATCTTTTTAGTTAACCAATAAAAGGTGTCATTTTGCTTGACTTTTCACTACATTCATAATGGCTAACATGGTACAATACCCTAGTACTACTGGGTAATCCTGTTACTGATTATTGGGATGGCTGTCTACAGGATATAGGTATTTGCTGTCTTGCAAAAGAATCACCGCTTTGATGTTTTAACTGCTTAAATATGCAAACAATACAAAATTGTGATAAAAGAACTGCTCCTTCCTTGGAAAATGTTCGTATTTACCTGACTTAGAAATGAACATGTCTGAGAATGTTGGTTTCTAATCAGAATATGTATACTCACTGATAGTTGGTAACAATACAGTTTGTTAAATTGTATTTACACTATTTGTTAATTGGAAATTTGGATGATCCATTGATTAATCCATCATCCTGTTGATCTAGGCAGGGACTGAAGGGCATTTAAACTTCTGGGCAGGAGAAGGCAGGGGGAGGGATGGTCCACTGAGAACAGAGCACAGTGGCTCGCAGGCAGACTAGGGTACGTGGCTGGTACGATGTGAGGCACAAGGATGGCAACACTTACCTCCAGGGAAGAGGAGACAGCTCCACAAGAAGATGCCAGTTGTGGGTCCAGTGAGAGGGGGAAGCCGCACGAAAGAACCGAGCAAAGCTGGGGGATGAGAAACGAGGCGTGCCTAAGTCGCAGCAACACAAGAAGCCCAGAGTGGAAAAAAAGAATGACAAAGAGACACGGACAGGGATTCAATGATTTGACAAAACTTCTGTTGGGGAACGAGTGTCCAGCAATTAATTTTTGAGGTAACACAGTGCTCAAGCTGGACTCTGCACCACTAAAGGTTGTATCCTCCATGTCATGTTTTTAATGGACTTTTAGAGTGTGGACTGTGTGCTTTCCTTTTAAAAAAAGGAATTTCGTTCCAGATATTGTTAGATTTTTTTTTTGGTTCGATTATCTTTTTAATGTACTTTATATTGTCTTGTGTAATAGAAATTACTGTTGCTTTTCCTGAAATTACTTTTGTGTCTTTCATGTGTGCTATTATCAGTAAATTTCAAGAGTTCCCAGTCTCTTAATAAAACTGGGTGGCGTAGTCGGATATTTTAATGGTGTCTAAGTTAAATTACCTGTAAGTATGACCAGACACCTGTCACACTCTGCCCTACTTCATTTTTAGGTAAATCCTAACTTCTGCTCCTTTTTGCCCTGCCTTCTATTTTTTGGTATCTGAGGGATCCACCTCAATAATTTTTTTAAATATAAAGGGACTTGCCTTGCTTTGTGTTGGAGGTGTCTTGATTTTCGTCTTCTCCATTTTTGTGAAAATTAACATGGTGTGTGGTATCTGCAATAAGTTATAGCATGTACTCTTGACTTAAAGATATGTTTTATTCATAGAATTGCTATTAATGTATTTGAGTGTTACTGCTGATGCAATGTGTCACTGGAATTAAAGCTCTCATAGAAAAAGGCCTTGTTTTACTTTTACAGAGTAGTAACTGCAATAAAAATCTGATGTGTCCAGAATCTCATTCTCTACATAAAGCTGTCATTTAACATTAAAAGGGTCAAGGTTCTAGGTTCTGCACCACTACCACCCTATCAAAGCACCGTTCAGTCCCTACATTGATGGATTAAAGGCCAGAGATACACATGACCATCATTGTCTAATTCTTCCATGTGGAGCCTGAAAATGATGAGGACTGATTGAGATCATTTATGTTAGGTAGAATGCCTAGTGGGGGCTGGGCGGTCTCATGGCCTGGAACCCCTGCAGATTTTGGCTTTTTTTTTTCTCCAGCTGTCTGGAGTTTTTTTTTTTTGTTTTGTTTTTTCTGCCCTCCCTGGCCATCGGACCTTACTTTTATTCTATGTTAATTACCATATATATTCACGTATAAGTCTTGAAACCCAAAAAATCAATCATAAAATCAGACCCCGACTTATACGGCCATTCAAAAATGCAACACTTGAATTTTTTTTTTTACATTTTCTTGCCTCATCCAATCTCGCATCAGTATCTCAGACGCATCGAATTTTGTTTCAGCAGCTCAGTTACCAATTTCTTTCGCTATGATGTTTAATTTAAAATCAGCTTTATATTTTCTTCTGATTGAACACTCCATCGTAGATAAGGGATGCTCTTACGAGAAAGGTGTATGAGGGTGTTTGCAATAGAGAGAGAGAGAGAGGTTAGGAGCATGTGCTGATACAGCGCATTGCCGCACCCACATAGAAAAAACACAGTGTGCTCCATGGTTACTCTCTCAGGTGGGCGTTAGCATATTATAATCTCTTGGATCATACAACTGACTTTTTAAAATACCAGAAATTATACAGTAAAACCAAGTCCAGACTTATCTGCGAGTATATACGGTAGTATTGTCTAATTTTATTTTTATATTTTTCCTTTTTTTTTCTTTCTTCATCCTGTAAAGCACATTGAGCTACATCATTTGTATGAAAATGTGCTATATATATATATATATACTAGCAAAATACCCGCGCTTCGCAGCGGCGAAGTACTGCATTAAAATTTTTATTAAGAAGAAAATTTAACCTTTTTAAACTGAGGGAAAATATGCCAATAATTATTTGTTAAGGATCTCTTTGTATACCACGTTGTCAGTTAGGCCCTCCGGTTGTAACATGACCAAGCTGTGCACTGAGCTTACTCTTGAGCATGCAACCTACAGTTGGCCATGTGAAAAGTAATCTTGTCTGAAATCTCAAAGCTTGGATTGCTGCTTTCATAATTGGTTTGAGTTTCATGGTTTGTTTCAATTACGACAGTATTTGCAGGACTTGTGTTGAAGTGACATTCGGCATCTGTCAAGCGTTGTAAGCTTACAACCGATTTCATCGATAACTTCACATCCAGCTTTTGAGAGTTTAAACATTCATAAACATCAAAGTGTCCACTACTGAAATCGTGACCTGTGAATGTAAGATGTTTAAGAGGCACTGGCGGTTGTCGAAAGGTGTAAAATATTTGGCTATTTCGGTACACTTGAAAGCACCAACCGAACAATTCAGCGGCAGCCATCAACTCACATGCAGAACCATA
>JANRMT010062822.1:16440938-16501065 GCA_026402145.1 Polypterus bichir lapradei
TTTTATTTAATCCACGGGTTCTGTGCTGTTTTATTGTTCATTTGTTACGATTATTATAGTTATTATGTACGTATTTTACACTTAGTTTACTGTTCAAAATCCATTTCCTTTATTTAATCCGCAGCTTTTCTGCTGTTGTTTTGTTCGTTTATTACATTTATACTTATTTCATTCACTTTCTTTGCCTGACTGCCTGCCCATATTAGGCGCTCCGTAGTTTTTTTGTGAAGCAGCTTTCTCACAGCTTCTGCTCTGTTTTATAAATGAACGACATATAAGAAAGTCCTTTTTCTTTGCTTCGCCAACGAGGCAACCTTTTTATTTAATCCACGGGTTCTGCGCTGTTTTATTGTTCATTTGTTATGATTGTTATAGTTATTGTGTAGATATTTTATACTTTGTTTACTGATCAAGTACCCATTCCCTTTATTCTTCCAACTGTACCCCTATTAAAATGTCTATCGACATCATCACCATCAATCAAAGAACTATCACTTACCGAGTGGTGTCCATGCCCGGAGATGGTGCCTGCCTTTTCCATTCTCTGTGTTACATATTGCACGGACATATCAGGCTCACTTTTGATATCCGCAAGGACATTGTGTCTTATGTATTAAATGACTGGGAGAGGTTCAAAGTATGGACTGATGATGGTACAGGAGATAATTATAGTACACAGGAGCACTATAAGACTGAAATGCTTAAGCCCTTCACCTATGGTTCTGCATGTGAGTTGATGGCTGCCGCTGAATTGTTTGGTTGTCGCTTTCAAGTGTTCCAAAATAGGCAAATATTTTACACCTTTGGAGAACTGTCAATGCCTCGTAAACATCTTAGATTCACAGGTGACAATTTGAGTAGTGGACACTTTGGTGTTTATGAATATTTCAACTCTCAAAAGCTGGATGCGAAGTTATTGATGAAGCCGGTTGTATGCTTACATCGATTGACACATGCTGAATGTCACTTCAACACAAATCCAGCTGATTATGACAGCGGCAATCCAGGCTGTGAGAACACTGTAAAAAGGAGGTGTATCAGACATCGTGGTAGATTTTCTCATACAGCTAGACGGAATCAACTTCGTGCAGCTGCTGCCAAATACTCTCAGAAAAATCCACAAATTCATAGGGACGCTATCGCTAAATACTCGCAAGCACATCCAGAAATTCATAGGGACGCTGTCGCTAAATACTCGCAAGCACATCCAGAAGTTAATAGGGACGCTGTCGCTAAATACTCGCAAGCACATCCAGAAGTTCATAGGGACGCTGTCGCTAAATACTCGCAAGCACATCCACAAGTTCATAGCTACGCGTAATGGTCATAACTGGAAGCTATTTTTCTGCATATACTGTAATGGAGTTGAGCTCGAAAGCCGTGGAGGGGCGGAGTTTCGTGTATATATATAAATACTGTATATCAGCAACACTCATGACAATGACAAAACAATTACATTGTCAATCATGCTACGTTATTATTAAAATGTTTCCTTTTCTTTTTACTTCTCCGCTGCAAAGCGCGGGTATTTTGCTACATATATATATATATATATATATATATATATATATATACAGTATATATAAGACAGATAGATAGAGATATAGATAGAGATAGAGATATAGATATATATATATATAGTGTGACGGACAGCCGGGTCCCATGCCCGGCCGGGACGCCTCTGCTGCATACGTCCTGGGGAAGCCATCATGGACATTGCAGTACCTTCCCCGGGGCGCTTGGGGGCAGCCTCCCTGGCCGTGGATCCCTCAATCTCCCCCGTGGCTCCATGGGACATGGAGTCCACCACAGCAGCCCAGTTGGGAGATGGGGTGGCCTCTAGGGGGTGCTGCGGACGACCAGCCACCACGCTGGACGGTTTATCAGCCCCACCCGGAGGTGCAATTAAGACCAGCTGGTCAGGCACCTGGAACACTTCCGGGTGGGGTATAAAAGGGCGTGCCTCCCAGCAATCAGGGCCAGAATCGGGAGGAAGAGGACGAGGTTGCCTGGGAGGAGTGGTGGAGCAGGAAAGTGTGGTTTTTGTGTGTTTTGTGCTTGGGACTGTGTTGGGCCGGTGGGACACGGGGAAGACGTGTGCCCACGGCTGAAGAAAAAAATAATAAAGTATTGAGTGTGAACACATGCCTCTGTGTAGTCTGTGCCGGATCGGGCGCTATATAGCGCCTTTATCACAATAGATATATATATATAGATAGATAGATAGATAGATATGACAACAACACTCATATCAATGACAAAACAATTACATTAACAATCATGTTACGTTATTTTTAAAATTTTTCCTTTTCTTTTTTATAACTTCTTTAACACACTACTTCCCCGCTGAGAAGCGCGGGTATTCTGCTAGTATATATATATATATATCAAAATGTACCAAGCAGTTATATGGGAATAATGTATTTTTTTCTTTTTAATATTATTTTTGTCTTGATTTTCATTCTACTTTTCTAGGTGTTCTAATTGTTTAATTAATCCATTATTTACTAATTAGTGGGTCTGATGCTAAAGTAGTTGCAGCCTTTGATTATTCTGTATTGTTTGCCAGCGTGTCTGCTCTGCTCATTTTTAATTGTCATTAATAAGATACAACGAAGGGGAAAAACTGCACAGAGAAAGGGCAAAGTATAATGAAATCAACAAAAGAGAGTTAAGCATTTAAATCTATAGCAAAAGCAGAAATATTTCTAAATGTCTTATAAATATAAAAATCATGCTGTTGTGCTTTTCTGAATGTAGAATAAAAGAAAAATAATACCAGCTAATTAAATGAGATCAGTGCTATCAGGTGTTGTCACTGATTATGAATCTGGTTGGAACAAAAACCTGCAGTCACAGGGGGGCCACGGGACCGAGGTTGGGAAACACTGCACTATTGCATCCATCCATCCATCCATCCATCCATCCATCCATCCATTATCCAACCCGCTATATCCTAACTACAGGGTCACGGGGGTCTGCTGGAGACAATCCCAGCCAAAACAAGGCAGGAGCAAATCCCCACCGCAGGGCGTATAATATTATTGCCTAATCTTTTTTATTTCATCTTGTAAAGCACTTTGAGCTACATTGTTTGTATGAAAATGTGCTATATAAATAAATGCTGTTGTTGCTGATAATGTGCAGTGTTTGGCTTATTCCAAACTTGTTGATTTTTCTGACAACCAAAACGCTTAAGTTTGTTCTCATCTGACCATAGAACATTCTTCCACCTGCTATCATAGTCTCCCATGTTTCTTGGCAAACTCTACCCAAGTTCTATTTATGTCACTCTTCTACAAAGATAGAACTGGTGAAACACCCTGACCCCAGCTGTTGTCTACACAGCCCCTTCAATCTCAGCTCTCAGTTTCTTGCTGGCATCCATCACTAGTCTTTATATTGCACAACCACTCATTTTTTTGTGGCCAGCCTGCTCTGAGTAGATGTATAGCTGTGCCACACTCATTTCATTTCTTAGTGATTGGTTTACCTAGACTCCAAGGGATATTCAGTTACTTGGACATTTTCTTGCCTACATCTCCTGACTTGTGCTCTTCCATCACCTTTTCACAGAGTTGCTTGGACTGTTGTAATCATTGTGTATGCTGTGCAATGATACTAACTCACTAGACTTGGACCTTCCATATACAGAGGCATTTATAATACAATCAATTAAAACTCCAGAGAGGTGATCTCCAGTTAACTACTTATGTGACTTCTAAAACCAGTTATTTACACCACTGATTATTTAGATGTGTCATACTGATGGCAATAAATACTTATGTCATCAATTATTTTGTGTTTTGTATTTTTGTTAAAAAAGGCACATTAAATCCATTGTGGTTGAATGTTGTATAACAATAAAGTCTGAAAACTCCCAAGGAGGTAAATACTTTTTATAGTTATCCAGACTTGCTCGGATAAGGGTACTAAGTACTGGAACAAAAGATAGCCTTTGGTGTTTCCCTGTGCATACCGAGTGAACACATAAACTGGCATACATTCAGTCTTTATATACTATATGCTTTTTAGAGGTTCTTACCTGTAAGACAGTGTATGCCATCATATATTCATAATTTATGTTTCTTTTGCTTGTGTGTAGCATTTTACAGTTTTTTCTTTATGCAAATCCCCTTTTTTAGGCTCCAAAACAGGTAAGAATACCACCCCAAGTAGAGCAGGGGTGCTGTCACTAAATACTTTTTGTTTTCCATATGCACTCGAGACACTTACCAGCCAGATGATGAATAACCCAGCTTCCACTTCCACCATGAAGCTCTGCCCCTTTCACATCGGCTCTATAAAGATCTCAAAGCTACTTGAAGTGGGCATTCATTTTAGGACCAAGTGAAAGGATTGATCCTTCACCTTTCTTTTGTAGTGTGTGGTTATATGCCTTTTATTTTGGAAGCTCATGTGCGTGGGTTGTTAGGTTGTTTTTGTGGGCTGGTGTCCCTTGGTGTCCAAAGTAAGTGCCACTTCAGTAGCATAAACCTTTGAGCATATACCGCAGAATTTAAGGAGCATGTGTCCTTGAACAGGGTGTCCAGACTTTTACTTTAATAAATAGCACCCAGTGAGTAGCACTGCCCACTCAATATTATTAGATTTCGATGACCCTGGATTTCCCTTGGTGTCCACAGTGCACGTCTCCTAATTTTCATAAATGTCCCACCTCTGATGACGGCATCCTAGGTGGTCATCTATGCCACCTAATGGATTGACCAGCTCTGATTGCCATCAACCACAAATAATTTAGCCTGGCTAAAAGACACAAAATAATCTCACATAGATGGGTAAATCTTTTGTGCAGTCAAACAGAAGGCAATTTATGATCAGTTTCCATTGGCTAGCACAAATATTAATATGGCTGGCTGTGTAGAAGATGTGTTTACCGTATTTACGTGTGTACCACACGCACATTTTTTCCCAAAAATTAGCATTAGAAAATCAGGTGCGTGTCATACATGAGAAATTTAAATCTGTAATGTTTACTTCTTCTGCTTGGGCTCGCTTGCTCGCGCTCTCTCTCTTGCTTGCCCACTCACGCTCTCTCTCTCGCTCACTTGCTCGCGCACTCACTCTCTCTCTCGCTCGCTTGCTCGCGCACTCGCTCTCTCTCTCGCTCGCTTGCTCACGCACTCGCTCTCTCTCTCGCTCGCTTGCTCGCGCACTCGCTCTCTCTCTCGCTCGCTTGCTCGCGCACTCGCTCTCTCTCTCGCTCGCTTGCTTGCGCACTCGCTCACTCTCTAGCTCGCTTGCTTGCCCACTCGCGCTCTCTCTCTCGCTCACGTGCTCGCGCACCCGTGCTCTCTCTCACTCGCTTGCTAGCTCACTCGCGCTCTCTCTCACTCGACAGCGCTCTCTCTCTCTCTTAACACTTCCTATACAATCACAACGCGCGTCGTACATGGGACAAAACTTTTTTCGCGATTTTCTTTGTAAAAATGACGGTGCGCGTCTTACACGAGGGTGCATGGTACATGAGTAAATACGCTATTTACTTGATGCTGGCTCATTTAACAGCCCCACAAACTAGATAAGAACAAGGGATGCACATAACAAAAACACAAGAATTATTTAGAAATCAAAAGAACAACAGGAAGTCATTAACCAGTTTAAGAAAAAGTATACTGCCACTATTCAGAGACATATGCAGTGGAAGAAAAACTGGCCAGGTATTGTTCAACAACATCTGACAATCTTTAGAAATCCAAATCACTAAGAGGCTAAAGTATATCTACTACAAAAAGTCAACAATTCAACTGTACAAGAAATGAAACAGCAGTAGCTTACCAAGGGACAGCACAACTGAAAAGATGTTACCAAAATGTAGTAATACTTTTTTTAGTAATCTTTAACACATTATGTTAGTCTGTTTTCTTTGTTTTGTTTCTGTTCAATAAAATTATCCAATGTTTTTTTTTACTGTAGAAAATTCATTTTCATGTTGTACCTCCAAGATGCTGAGTATATTGGGAGAAGGATCGGAAGAATAAAGCTGCCAGGCAAGAGAAAAAGAGGAAGGCCTAAGAGAAGGTTTATGGATGTGGTGAGAGAGGACATGCAGGTGATGGGTGTAACAGAACAAGATGTAGAGGACAGAAAGATATGGAATAAGATGATCCGTTGTGGCAACCCCTAAAAGGAGCAGCCAAAAGAGGAAGAAGAAGATTTTATTTTACTGTTTATACCTTGATGCAGTGTTAGTTTTCTTGATGGTGCCTCCATTTTGTGGCATGATGACTGCTACAATCAAGAAAACTTAAAGAATGATTTTATTAGACCATCTAACAATCTGGTAGGTGCAGGTATTTTCTTTGTGCAGAAAAATGATGGATGCTTTTGTCATTGAATCAGTTAATGGGATCACAATAAGATAAGCATTAAGAATGGTTACTTTTTGCCTTTAATCCTGTCAATATTTATTCAAGCTATGGGTTCTAGAATTTTTATGAAATTAGACTTAGGAAGAGCTGATAAGTGTATTTGCATAAAAAATAGGACAAATGGAAAACCATGTTCGGTACCTCTACAGGCCTTTATAAATATAGGACCATTCCCTATGGAGATGTGAATGACTGTGAATTACATGTTTTCATCTGTTACATTTCACTAGAGAGCCATGTCAATCAGGTAAAGGAAGTACTGCTTAAACTTTCAAGAAATAATCTAATTAAATCTGTCAGGCATGCATATGTAGGGTATCTTCAGGGCTTCTGCAATCACTGGTAATTCCACGCCAGTACACATGTTGGCGCTGTCTATTACAGCTTTCCATCTTTTGCTCTCAGACTTAAGGATCGACAACTGGAGGAGCTCTGACATTACTTCCACATCTCAATCGGAAGTCCCAGCACTTCTGCCCAGGACCTTTTTAAGAACCTTCCTTGCCAGATCTAACCAGACTCACATTTTAAAAAGAAGTTGCCCTTACAACCATGTGTTGAAATATTTTGCTTTGGCATTTTAACCTGCCATTACAGTTTTTCTGAATTGCTAAAACACTAAATCCCATTGTAAAATCTAAACTGTCAACTAACAAAACTCTTTCATCAAATCAATCCCACAGTTGTCAAAATCTTAATCTGGTTAGGATGCAATTTGCAAATCTGAATTTCTCATTTACCAAAACTCTAAACACATTCTCAAACACAAAACACATTTTGCAGTGAGGTGCACTTGTACCCAGAATGGTGCACACAGGCTACAGAAGTTAAACACAACTAACACACTGTTTTCATCATTTACACACTACCACTCAAAATTGAAAACACATGTGTCCAATCAGTGGACCCAATTAGTAAACAGTATATAAGCCTAGTGAAATGCAAATGGCATGAGTGGATCCAACAATGGAGCAATACAATAGAAGAGGAAGAGGAGTCCGTGTCAGAGGTGGTGGGCAAAGACTAAGACCAAGAAGAAAATCTGTAATTTCAAATGACATTCGAGCAACTGTCATAGATCATGTTCTGGTGCATGGCATGACTATGAGGGAGGCAGGACAACGTGCGCAACCAAACCTAAGCGGGTTCTCAGTGGCTACTATAATCCGGACCTTCAGAGAAGAAAACAGGTAAAAAGTATACTTGTCTCAATAAGGGGACAATGAAAAATAATTTCTCCATGGTAATGTGTTTGAAAACATTTACTGAAAACATAGATGTGTATATATATATATATATATATATATATATATATATATATATAAAGTATACTTATAACTAAATGGTATTTTTTTAGAACTGAAAGACGGCCACATGAGGGTGGAAAAACACGCATGTGCTCACAACACCAGGAGACACTTATTGTGGATATGGTCCGTCAAAATAATGCAATTCGACTGTGTGAAATACAGCAGCGGATTATAGAAGACAACATACATTTTGAGGGAATAAATAGTGTGAGTCTGTCAACAATTAACCGTGTCCTGCAACGCAACAAAATAAGGATGAAACAAGTTTATCGGGTACCATTTGAGCGAAGCTGTGAGAGAGTGAAAGAGCAACGATGTCAATATGTGCAAGTAAGTAAACTTTTACAGTAAACTCAGTACTAGAATGTATACTGTATTGTCTGGGATGCAGCACATGTATACATCATACTGTGTCATTTACAGAACTAAATGTAGTTTGTTGTCACTGTGTACAGAGAATCTTTGAGCTTGACTAAATGGTTAGGCCTCATGAATGCATCTTCGTGGATGAAGCTGGATTCAATCTAGCAAAAAGGAAAAGAAGAGGTCGCAATGTCATAGGTCAGCGTGCCATTATTGAACTGCCTGGCCAGCGTGGTGGAAATGTAACTATCTGTGCTGCCATCAGCATCTATGGGATTCTCCACAGTAATGTTACTGTTGGGCCATACAACACTGAACTTCTAGTAACATTCCTGGATGGTCTACGGGATGCTTTGCTTGAGCAGAGAGATCGCGAGCAGGCAGAGCATCCCATGCATGTTACAGTTTTTACCCATTGCTTGAACACTATAGACACATGCTTAAACCAAAGTCACATAACTTGAAGTTGTTGTTACTATACCTTAAACAAAGTGCAACCATACCTTAAACAAAAGTGCTACTTTGCACTTTAGTTGCAATTCTGCAACACACTCGCTCCTTTCTAAAACACACTTGCTCCTGCACACTACACACTATTTCATACATAAGACACTTCGTTCAAAAATGAAATCTCAGGATACCATTGGGAAAACACATCTATTCAAAATACAAAACAGACTGGGTAATTGAAAATACTTAGACACACACCTGAAAATACTTACTTACAAAACGAAACACCAATCAGTCAGCTAAAAAAAGACCTCACTTAAGCCATTTTGAGAACTTTGCAAGCATGGAAGCAGGGAGAGCTAGAGGCAGAGGTAGAGGAAGAGGAACACAGAGAGAGAGAGGAGGACGTGGTCGAAGAGACCATGCAAGGACCATTATTTCTGATGACATAAGAGCAACTTTGGTGGACCATGTCATAAACCATGGCCTGACTATGAGGCAAGCTGGGCACAGAGTCCACCCTAATCTAAGCCATTTCACAGTTTCATCCATAATAAGGACATTCCGACTGGAAAACAGGTATGTCTTCAACTCTCTTCTCTACTCAGACTGTATCTAGAGTATTTACAGTACTGTACCATATCACATTGCCATATCACATGTACTGTATTTCAGGGTGGCTAATGCTCCTTTTCGAACAAAAGTGGTAGTTTTGTGAAACATACGATGATAACGTGTTGAGATGTTTCAGTACTGTGTATGGTATACACAGTAAAGTACAGTATATACAGTACTGTAAAAAAGAAGCAAACCAATAACAATTTGTAGTTGCATTTTTCTACAGAATGGCTAGAAGACCTACTGGGGGTGGACGCCAAAGCCTGTTCACCCAACAGCAGGAAATTGCCATTGTGAACCTAGTCAGGGCAAACAATGCAATCCGTCTCCACCAGCTACAGCAACAAATACTTGAAGATAGACAGGTATTCAACAACATAAATCAAATAAGCATTATCACTATCAGACGCATCTTGGCAAAGCACAACATGACCATGAAGCTATTGTCCAGAGTCCCATTTGAGAGGAACAGTATCAGGGTCAAAGAACTTCGACATGAATATGTACAGGTAAGTGTTACAGTCCTTTACATTTACAATACAGAATGGGTGCAGTCCAGTAACAGCTGAATATGTACCATTGGATCAGTGCCACATAGATAGATTCAGAAAGCTACACAGATACCTGTGTGGTGGGGTGGGGCGGTTCTATATGTGTAGTAGTATAGTTGTGTGTTTTGAGTAATGCCATCCACAATATGTATTTTTTGTTGCAGAGAATCTTGGACATGGATGGAGCTGTTCAGCCTCATGAATTTATTTACATTGACGAGGCTGGATTCAACCTTAGCAAAAGTAGACGATGGGGATGTAATATACTTGGCCAAAGGGCGATTTTGCACATCCCGGGGCAGCGCGGTGGAAATATCACATTGTGTGCCGCCATAAGCCTCCGAGGGCTACTGCACCATCATTCCAAACTGTGTCCCTATAATGCGCAACACATAATCACATTTCTAGATGTACTTCATGATGCAGTTGTACAGGACAGACCAGAGCAGACCAGGTTTGTTGTTGTCTGGGATAATGTCAGTTTCCATCGGGATGCTATCGTCCAGAACTGGTTCACCAACCATGATCAATTTGAAGTTGTGTATTTGCCCCCTTACTTGCCATTTCTCAACTCTATAGAAGAGTTTTTTTCCGCCTGGAGATGGCGCATATATGACCGCCAACCACATGCCAGCATGCCTCTTCTGCAGGCAATGGAACAGGCCTGCGGAGACACTGAGGTAAGGTCCATCCATGGATGGATTCGGCACACAAGGGGATATTTTCTCCTGATGCTTAGCAAGAGAAGACATTGCTTGTGATGTTGATGAGATCCTGTGGCCAGACCCCAACAGACGGCAGGATCCATAAGGCCACTTACGTGCTTATGTTTTTGTGTTTACAGTAGTGTATTTTTGTTTTATTTTTGCTTTAACTAAATTTACTGTACTGTAAAGTACACAACTGTAATGTACAGTATTTAGTATTTAATTTTTTGGGTGTTGTGAAAACATGCCTTTCTGTGGAACTGAATTAAAACAGTGCAAACAAAAGCCTGCAGTGTTTTATATAAAGTAGACTAGTGTGTTGCTGCTGATTTGAAAGTGTATTCATATGATGCAAGTGGGTATCATTATGTCATTAGAATGACATTTTGACAAAGGATTGTTAGGTTTTGATAGCAGAGTTTCAATTTGACATAGATGTGAATGGTTTATTTCCCAGTGTTGTTTCTTATTTACTTGTGTGTAGTGTTTTGACATGATGAGCCAAGTTTTGCAAAACGTGTTCAAGCAACGGGCAAAAACTGTATCATTTAGGACAATGTAAGCTTTCACCATGGTCCAAGAATACGCGATTGGTTTCACAATGAGCAGTATTTTATGAATGTGTTTCTTCCACCATACTCTCTTTTTGAACCCTATTGAGGAGTTTTTCTCGGCATGGAGATGGAAAGTATACGACCAAAACCCTTACACACAGGAAAATCTACTTCAAGCAATGAATGGAGCATGTGGTGAGATAGGAGTGGAATCTTGCCAGGGCTGCATTCGGCATGCTAAAGGATTCTTTCCTCGTTGCCTTGCAAGGGAGACCATAGCATGTGAAGCGGATGAAGTCCTGTGGCCTGACCCAGCACAGAGGCGTGATGCTGAGGCAGAATAAATTATTTGTATATGCTGTAAAAATATATAAAAAAATATGTAAAAATATATAAGGCTTGTGCCTCCTCCAGACCGTGAGGGGGCGTCCGTCCTGGTTCTGTTGGGGACCGCGGGTCGAGGGCATGGAAGCCCTACCCTGTAGGGGCCTGTGGTCACCGCCAGGCGGCGCCCCGATGCCGGTTTGTCCCATCTGGTCCTCGGCCGGGGCTGGAGCCCGGTCGGGACGCCTTGGAGGACCGGAGGAGGGCGTGTGCCTCCTCCAGACCGAGTGGGGGTGTCCGTCCTGGTTATGCAGGGGGCCTCGGGTACAGGGCTTGGAAGCCCAGCCCTGTAGGGACCCATGGCCACCGCCAGGCGGCGCCCCAGTGCCTAATTATCCCGGGAGCCCGGCACTTCCGCCACACCAGGAAGTGCCGGGGGGAAGACGACAGGGGATACACGGACGGCTTCCGGGTGCGCAGCCGGCACTTCCGCCACACAGGGGTGTGGCCAGCGTTAAGTGCCGGGAAGCAGCTGGAGCCCATCCGGGTCCCCATAAAAGGGGCCGCCTCTCTCCAGTCAGGAGGTGGAAGTTGGGAGGCAGCAGACTGAGCTGGAGAGAGAGAGAGAGAGAGAGAGAGAGAGAGAGAGAGAGAGAGAGAGGGAGGGGGGGGGGGGGGGGGAGGGAGGACGGGAGGCGGCCAGGAAGGCACAGAGACTGTGGGCCCTGGACATTGGGGAAATCGGTGCAAGAGGCACTGGGGTTTGTGAGTGCACGTGACTGTAAATATTATAGTGTAAATAAACGGTGTGTGGGTGCAAAAATGTTGTCCGTCTGTCTGTGCCGGGGCCAGCGTTCACAATATATATATAACTTTTTTGCTGCAGTTTTTTTTTTTGTTAAAATGTGAGTACAAGAATAAATGAATGAATAAATAAATATTATTTTCCCGCTATCCCACAGTGTTTTGTATTTATTTATGTAGTGTTTAATCATTGCTAAGTTGTGTTTGCACATTTGCTGGTTTTGTGTGGTTTTTGACAGTAGTGCTTGATTTTGAGTAAAGTTAAAATAGTTTTGGGTCAAATGTTTGGTTTTGCAAGACAAGTCAAAGGTTTTTTGAGTGTAGGTTGAATTTTAGAGTTTGTATTTAGTGTTTTGAGACAAAGAGATGATATTTTAGGAAATGTGTTTAAGCAATTCAGAAAAACTGTAAACAGTGTTCACCATCTGGTTCACTAACTTTTTATGCTTGTTTGTCTTATTTACAGTATGCATAGTATATTAAAATTAGAAGAATATGAGACCCATAAAATCGTACTATATTATTTGGCTTGATTTTTGCTTTGACCCTTCATTAGTTTACTGGTTACATTTATTTCCTGATGCATCCTGCTCTGCAGAAGTCTGTCGCAAAAACTTTTACCTAAGGTAGCACACATTATTGTGCTGGAACTCTGCCTGTAGTTCCTCTTTTTGTCTTTCTTTGGCTGCAGACTCTTACTTAGCAATGTTAATTATGGGGTGTGGACTTGCCTGCGAATGAAGATAGCCACTATCTAGAGGTCCTATTATGTATTCATTTCAATAATTTTACAGAATTTGTTTTTTGGTTTTTGACTTTACAATTTTTTATTCTGACTTTGGAATTTTAGTTTAATGATTTTGCCATTTATGTTTTTTTTCCTTCTGGTTGCTTTAGGGGATTTGCCCTTTAAATGTTTTCAGAACATTACAGCTCTTTTGTGTGTGTGACTTAATATTTTTAACCTTTCTTTTAGTTTAATGGATGCGTCACTAAAAATGCCTTTGTTTATCACTGTATGAATCTAAGTGAGCTTATCTTGATCGTCATTTACAGTAAACAAAAGTGCCTGTTGCAAGGATTTTATTATTATTATCATCAAACATTTTGTTAAAGTAAAAATTAAACTAAAAGTGGAGAGGAAAACTAAAGCTAAACTTAAATTAAAACTGTATATTCAAAAACTAACAGAAATCAAATTAAAATAGGTATTTGTTTTCTATTAAATAAATCTTTCTCACTAACTTCCTAGACATTATGTGGCTATGTAGCCCAAAGAATGCAAGAGCTGTCAGCTATTTGGACAGAACATGTTTTTGAACATAAAAGCATAAATGAGAGTTGGTCATAAAACAGAACTTTGAGTATGACACTGATAACAACAAACTAAAAATAACCTTGGACAATGGTCAACCAGGCTGTGCACAGAGGAGTACCATAGTGTGGTCCTGCTGCATGGCTTTTTCTGAAGAACGTTTGGCACCAAGCAGCTGTGTTGGTGTGTCGAGTCAGTGCCCTCTTATACATAGTGTGTTGTTAGGAAGTGGCACACCTTTGCTATGGGCTCAATTTCCAAAAGTCATGAGACATCACATCACTGATGCTCCAATTTTTAAACCTGTGCTGTATTCAGTGCAGCATCTGGGATTAAAGTCAAACCTCAGACAACATCAGTATGTGTGTGCTTCCAGTAATAAATGTGTTCTGGTTATCAACTTCTAACAATTGTCATTTTGACAATGTACATGGTTTATGTTTCTATTTTGGCAACAGATTTTCTGCCATTGGGCTTACAAGTAGGACCTAGTGATCAACATGTACAAATAATATCAAATGTGCATTTTCTTTTTAATATATTTACTGGGACTGTCCTAAGGTCTTGGGTTTTTGATAAGCGGTATCACAGTTTCTTTCTCCTGTCCTTTCCTATAATATTCCATCTACTCCTCAGGTTTTTCTTCCTTTGGATCTTTCTGCTCTTTCTATTTCCTCATTCCAGTGAAGATTGTTCTCTTTGGACAAAATAACTGAAATATTAGCTCAAGCTTTGAGTTGGAATTTTCCTGACTCTCTGTCCTATCACTTCTGGAAATCCTTTTTCTACAAACTTATGCTTCTTGCGCTACCTGCTGTTACAATTAATGGTGCTACTGGCTCAGATATTTCTAAGTGACAATATACACAACTTATCTGGCCCTACTGTACCTGAATGGAAACTTTACTTAGTAATTCCTATGTGCAGCTGTGCCTTCTCTCCTCCATGAAAAACTTGTGGTATTTGGGGTTGTGGGGTAGGGTGGACACCATGGGATAGGTGTTTTATTGTGTGTTGGCTTTTTGATGGTTATGTTTGATTTACTGTAACTTGTATCTATACTGTATTTTGTATCTACATAATAACATATCTCATAACAAAAAAGGTAAAACCAGTAGATATCTAATGGGACAAATGGTAGTTATCTGAGCAAAGCAGTCAGGAAGCATCTCTATTTTTCCTAGTAAACAATTTCACCACAGAATCAGCATATACTGTATTTTCATTATTTCTCATAATGTGCAATAACATGCTTAACAGTGTGTATTACCTTTCTGAACAGATTATTTCCTGTGAATACTGAAATATATTGGTCATTCTTTCCTATGTTTAAATGGACTTGTGACACATGAACTTGTTCCCTTTCAAGGCTACAAACAGGATGGCATTTAATGTGAGCTTTGGGCTTGTAACTCTTGGGTCAGTGATGGGATGTCAGGTGTCATTTTGGTGACAGTCAAACGAAAGTCACTGTGCATGTCAAGCTTGTTGTGTGCCTTTGATTTGATGGTGACAAGAGCACTGAAAGCTCTCTGATAGGTATGTTGTTGTGAACGGCAGGATGAATCTGGTGGTTGCGCGAAGCGCAAGTCTTGGAGTGATGCCAGATCCTTTCACAAGCCAAAACCGCACGTATCCATATTCATTATAGAATTTCTTCAAGAGAGAATTCGACTTAATATCCATGAGCTTGTCCTCAGCTTGAAGATATTCCACATCCTCCTCTTTCACGAAAAATGGGTCCCTCACCCATGCATCTTTTGCAACCTGTTCATTTATTTCTGAAAACCGGGATTTCATCTCCTCCTGAAGCTGCTCCATGTGGTGGGTGAACTTGTAGATCAAAGCATCAGGTAATTTCCCCTTTGCTTGTTTATTTAAAGGGGGAAGGGCTGTAGATCCCTCTTCACCAGTTTGTTCTTTCTGTACTCCACTTTACGCAAAAATGTATCCACTGCTTCCTTGCACTCCATTATGCTGGTCTCTGTGCCCTGCATGTGTTTGTTTGCTGGCCAGAGCCTGTCTATGTATCACGTAGTGAAACACCAGGCAGAGGGGTGCTTTCTCTTTCAAATGGCTGTTGAAGCCTTTATTCTTTCCCATCATAGAGCCAGCTCCATCTGTGCAGCATGCAACTAAATTATTATAGGGAAGATTGTGTTTTGTGAAGTATGTGTCAACAACACAGAAAATATCTTCTCCTCGTGTGTTGGTTGTTAGATTGACAGACATAAGAATGTCTTGTTTCAGTTCGGTTTTGTCAATTTAGTGTACATATACAATCAGTATCGCATCCTCTCCCACAGTGGTAATTTCATCGAGCTGGATGGAAAACGGGCCCGTTTTGAGATTTTCTATCAGTGTGTTCTCAACGTTTCCAGCCATTCTATCAGTTCTGTCTTTCGTCGTGTTGTTAGACAGTGGTACAGTCTTGAATTTGCTAGCGACCTGAGGTCCACACATTATTTCTGCCATTTTAAAGCAAGCCAGTTTAATAAGTGTCTCTGCTATGTTATGTTGCTTTTTGTCTTGTGCAATAAGGAGAGAGCACTCAAACAATGCAATAGTTGCTTGCTTTTGGTCACTTCCAGCCCTGGAAAAACTTTCCCTAATATTCTGGGGCCTGTTAGTTATCACAGTTTCTTTTTTTCAGAGAAAAAACTCCCTGGGTTTACCCACTGTGTCCGGGTGTTTGGTAGTCTGGAGTTGCTTCAGTTTGCAGGGTTTCATACTTTCTCACCGCAAATGACACACTCAATTTTGACTTTGTCCATTGACTCAATGAAACCAAACTCCAAATAACTGTCCTGATATGTCCTTTTTTCTTTCTGAGACAATCAATACTCTCTTCTCCCTGACACTTGGCTATTTTTCAAAAAGCCCTTTAACTGTTTTACCTCGTAATTCTGTGGTTAGATTAGCTTGCATGGTAGCTCTGCTCTGTGAATACTAATTGTATTATGCAAATAGCGTCCTTGTCATTGCCATGTACATTATGACCCTGGAAGTCATGGGTTCAAACCGATCTTCTGACACTTTATGGTCAATTCTTTTTTTTACTTCAGTCTAATGCCTCTTACTGTATTTGATTAATATCAAGAAAAGAACTCCTCAATGAGGTTCAGAAAGGGAGAATATGGTGGAACATCTACAACAGAGAAGGTTGGATGTTCCAGAAACCAAACTTCAATGTCTGCCGCCCCGTAAAAAGTTACATTGACAAGCGTTCCTAATTCATCCATCCCCCATATATAAGTATGCATACTCTGATGGCACAATGTGTAGTCCACTAGTGGTAGCTCAGCAGTTACATCACTGTCAATATCTGGCTTACAGTGTAAGCCTGGAGGTCATGGGTTCAGTCCCACCTCTTGTCACCTTAGCATATTTTTTTTTTTCTTTATTTCAGTCTAATGCCTCTAACTGTATTTGATTGATATCAGGAAAAGAACTCCTCAATGAG
Organism: Polypterus bichir lapradei; assembly: GCA_026402145.1. Classification (NCBI taxonomy): domain Eukaryota; kingdom Metazoa; phylum Chordata; class Cladistia; order Polypteriformes; family Polypteridae; genus Polypterus; species Polypterus bichir. Next base: position 16,457,790 of record JANRMT010062822.1, read on the forward strand.
GTTCAGAAAGGGAGAATTTGGTGGAATGTCAACAACAGAGAAGGTTGGGTCATCCAGGAAGCAAACCTCAATGTCTGCCACCCCATAAAAAGTTACATTGACAAGCGTGTCTAATTCATCCATCATGTGCCTTTTCCTCTTATACTGTATATGTACACTCCAAAGGTACAATCTGTTGTGATAGTGGGCTTGCAGCAGCAGTTGCTATAGCCTATTGGTCAAGTTATTGTAAATAGTTGGCCATGTACATTATAACCCTGGAAGTCATGGGTTCAATCCCATCTTCTGACACTTTATGGTCAATTCTTTTTTTTTACTTCAGTCTAGTGCCTCTTACTGTATTTGATTGATATCAAGAAAAGAACTCCTTAATGAGGTTCAGAAAGGGAGAATATGGTGGAACATCTACAACAGAGAAGGTTGGGTGTTCCAGAAACCAAACCTCAATGTCTGCCGCCTCATGAAAAGTTACATTGAAAGATGTGTCTAATTTATCCATCCCACATATATATGTATGCATACTCTGACGGTACAATGTGTAGTGCGCTAGTGGTAGCTTAGCTGTCACATCACTGTCAATATGTGATATATACATTGTAAGCCTGGAGGTCATGGGTTCAGTCACTCCTCTCGTCAACTTAACATACTTTTTTTCTTTATTTCAGTCTCATGCCTCTAACTGTAAAGATGATACAATTTTCACATTGGATAGCATTAATAGAGAAGTGTGGAGAAAAGATCTGCAGTATTTGCTCAGTGAAGCTCTATATTAAGTTTGCTGTGTGACAGATAGGGGGCGCTATCACTCCCTTGAACCCCTGTCCAAGACTCCAGACACCAGATAAAATTCCAAAAGTAGACTTTATTAATTCTGCACAGTGCACAAAGCACCCTCTCCTCCACTATACTCATTCAATACACCAAAATAATCACAATAAACAATCCTCCACTCCCAGACGCGTTGCCACCCTTCCACCCAGCTCAGCTCGCTGTTTGGGAGCTCCCACAGTCCTTTTATTTTCCCTGACCCGGAAGTGTTCCCAATCCCCAGTCTATGTGATTCTTTATTACTTCCGGGTCAGATACAAAGTCCTTTTCTTCACCCCGGAAGCACGTCATTCCCCTTGTCCATGTGACTCGGAGTTCTTCCGGGGCGTAAGGCAAATAACCATCGATCCTCCCTGCAGCGTCTCCTAGTGGCCCCCATGGTATCCAGCAGGGCTGTGTATAAAAACTCCAATGTCCACGATGCCCTGCTGGTCTTCGGGGGACCTCCATACTGCAGGGAGGGCTCCACCTGGCGGCTTGGGGGTATTGGCCGGGATGAACAGCCGGCCATACACCACAGCTGATATCCAAATGTAAGCATTATCTAACTTAGCATTATGAAAATATGAGAGTTGATCATGAAATTTGTGCTTAGAAATTGAACACTACGTGATGTGTTGTGTAGGAAGTGTTTAAGGGATTAGTGCAGAGAGCAAACTGCTGGATGTGTGTTAAGGGTTTTGTGCCACTGGCTTAGGAAACAGACCACTGAGCTCTAACTATTGACAATTGTGTGCCAATATGCAGTACCAGTGAGTGTGCAAATAAGAACAACTGCAACATCCAAACAGACAGTTCAGGAAACAGCTATAGCCATGCAGAGACATCCAGCAAATAAAGAAAAAATATTTGTACAGTTTACATAAAAAGGAAACACATTTTAAGTTAAAACTTATGCAGTGTTTAGTGCTTGTTTGGCCACAGAATTAGTCCCATGAAAACTTACATTGACAAGTATGTTTACTTAATCCATTATGTGGCTTTGCCCCATATATATGTATATGCATACTCTGATGATGCAACCTATTAAAAAAAAACTTTCATTGTCCAACACAACTGTGGATTGAGTTTCTCATCTCTGCTTACCCTCCTCTGCTCTTCCAGGCCTCAAGGAGTGACTCCTCCTGGACTTGAACCTGTGGGATGAGATTGTATGAATCACTGAGAATCTATTAAGTGTATTTAATGTCATTTGAAGAGAAGCACACCACACATCAAAGCACACAGTACGTGCTACAGTTTTCATGTCACATTTTGATAATAGTCCAGGATCACAGAGATTCTATTGAAAATCCAAGTGATACAAATTTAGTCTTTAGTTACCTAGTGTCCAAAAGATTACAATGATATGATGAAATGTCATACCAGCTCCACAAATAACAATATGCAATTCCTGATAGAACATGACCATACTCACTTATAATATTGATAATCATGAAAACATCTTAAACAAAAACAAGTTTTAACATCATGGCTGGGAATCAACCCCATTACCACTATTTTAAGAGCAGGTATTCTACCCACTACATCATATCTCAATGTTGCTTTGGGTTGGGATATTTCACACATTTATATTTTTTGTCAAACACAGAAAAGCCTCCATCTGCCCTCAAATAGACTGAAAGAGAGTTGAGTAAGAACTTAACACAAATATGAGGTAAAGTTCAACAATTAGTGTCCACCTCAATCTCTTCTTGTTCTTTGTTCAAATACCACAGTATCAACTGAGACAGTAACCCAGGCCAGGTATGGTAGTGTAGTGGGTTGGGTACACGTCTCTCAACCAGGAAGTGTAAGTTCAATGCCCATCCACGACTGACAAATTTTTTGTAAATAGAAAATTACCTTACATATACCTGTCATTACTCCACGCCACTTCTTCTGGGATTTTCCATGACTGTAACAATATTCCTTAAGGACAGTCTAAGGTTCCTCAAGGATTTTCAAGAAATGGGCAGACCATGCACAATCCTACGGGGCTCTCAACATCAATGTGACTTGCTATGCATTTTATGTTACCAGAGCTATCTGTATGAAAGTCATCTCTGCCAGTACCAGACCACACTTCCTTATTTTGGAATGAGATCTTCAGTTTTACAGGCAAATCCTCAATTACAAAATAGATCATATTTAGTGACAAAACAAAGCTATATGTACTATTATAAAAATAGTAATGAGCTTGAAGGCATTTCAAGTCAACTGTTCGGGAACTTTGCAGAATTTAGTCAAATGCATTGAAGTCAGTGGGCAAGAAGAAATTGAACTTGAGTGGATCATGAAGGTGCAATAGTCTTCTGAAGTCTACAGAAGTGTTTGCAAATATTATGGACCAAAAATTGTGTCCAAAAATGTAACTTGAGTTGTGAGGCTGCAGTGCCACCTACTGCGCCACCAGGCACCCCTAGAGATAAAATTGATAGAATTTAATTTCAGAAGAGGAAAAGTTCATGAGTGTAGGAAGAATGAATTCCCTAAGTTATACCGTCGACAGATTTGTTAGCAGGTACTCACCTCTCTCAAACTCAAACATTCAGTTTGTTTGGTTTTCTCACTCACTGATGCTGCTGCTGCCAACCAGGCACATTGCTAAAGCATGTGGAAATTTCACTTCTTCCTGTTTGATCAACTGAACAGCTCTCCGGGTAATACTATTAAAGGGCTAGGCATTCATATTTAACACAGCTCACATGCAAGTCCATACAAAAAGACACAACCTTTACTGTAAGACACAAATACACTGACACATTTCTAGTTGCCCTGTGATTGCATGTTTTGTGTTTATATGTTTTGCAAATTTTCCAGTCATTTTTAGTGTACTCTCAGGACTCTCAAATTAATGTACTATTTTTACACTACATTTATTTTACCCTATATTTACTCAATTATTAGGATACTAAAGGGGCTGTCCCATCCAACATAGCAACACTGGCTGCTAAACTTCTGTGATAGCACACTGGGGCATTAGGAGAGAAAGGTGAGTCTAAGCAGACCGCACAATGAATTTTCAGGAAATTACTCTGCAAACAAGGTCACCGGCGAACATGGCATATTTGCTGTGAGAAACACTTTGGTGAATTTGTCCGATCATCACCAGTGATCACACACAGTAATACTAGTCACCCAAGCACTTGCACTGACCATTTATTACCACACAGACAACGCAAAAAATTGCAGGTTTCATAACAAGGTGGCACATTTTACCTATGCAGAAAAAAAAATATTTTTATTTTTTCCATGCTGTTGAGTTTAATTGCATAGCATACCTGGCTCTAGTGATGTCTGAGGAATGCATAAAATGATCCATTTTGGAGTCTCACTAAGAAGCATTTGATATGTGTGGTTACCTCAATTTACTGCTCGTCCATGACTCAGGAACCTGTAGGGTGACATCACATAAATTATTAACACACAACTACCACTAACCACTATGCCATCTGTCTGAGTGTGGCAACCCCAACTGAATTTTCTGTATTTCTCTCACAGCTGCAGTTCCTTGTTATTTTCACAGAAACACACCATAGAGCAATGGACACATAACATTTTCAAAATTTTCAATTTTTAAGGCCCAGAATCACAACTACATCTGTTGAAAATCCAGATTTAATTAAAAATAGAAGAACATATTAGATGTTAAAATTGAGAAATTGCATTGATTCATGAAAAATGTATACTCATTTTGAATTTGATGGTCATTTTCAAAGAGATCTGACATGAATTTAATGAAACTAAATGAAAACAGCCAAGGAGACACAACAAATGTACAAACAAACAAACCCCACAGAAGACAACTGCAAAGAATATTTCCTTGAGTGAAAGGACCTACATGCAATGACATAAAATAGAAAAATAATACAATTCTCTTTAATATCAGTCTCATGAGTATATTGTACAGTATACAATCTTGGGAATATTGCAGTTGAAATATTATATTGACAAAAGAAAAAATAGTTATTCCTTAGCAATGGCATTAAATACTCTGCAGAGAAGACCTACAAGAACCATAAGGAGCATGTTACATCTGCACAGCCATGTGTCGTGCTGTCTTCGCATGCATTAGTAAAGGGCCCATGTTTTGGAAAATGAGAGAGACTGTGTGAAGAGTTGTTGCATAATTGTACTGTCTTCATTTTTGCAATATAACATTGATGAAAAGGATGGAGCTTCTGCATTCCTTCAGATGACAGGAAAGCCTTCAGTGATGTCGACTCACTAGATTGCATTGAGCATTTAGAGACCTATTTAACAGCTGTTGGTCTGGACGTGGTGAGCAATGCTTGTAAAAACAGCCTTACTTGTATACTTCCTACGCATTGAAGGCCAACGCATCTTTAAAACATCTGCATATCCATCACGGTCAAGACTCCTGGCACCTCATTTCTCTACATCTCAAAATGTTATTTCCAGACGAATCCTCTTCCATCAGTGCCATTAGTTCATCAGTTTGTGGCTGACCTGTGGGGTTTAGCAAGCTTTTGCAAGATTGGTGAGTTACATGACAAATTTATTAGAGAACAATTTGCAGAATATGACAGTAACTCTAAAGTTTGTGAAAGATTTCTGGTGTTACCAGATGATATGACTCTCATAAAAGCAATTGACCTGGCATTTCAAATTGAATCATCTGCCAAACTCATAGGTAAACCTGCAGTTTCTTCATTTCAGCAACACCTCACCACACGACAAGTGACTGAAGCCAGTGAGGACACACATTTCAGGACAGTTTCGATGTTCTCTGTATGAAATGGTTGCAGGCTGTTTCTAGAGACAGCACTATGGCATCTGTGGCTTCGCTGATCATAAGTCTAAAGCTGCGTGCTGCCCTACAAAGGGACATAGGTGCCAGGACTGCAGGAAGATTAACCATTTTGCTAAAGTCTATTGTTCGACCCCTGCTTTATCTGTACTAAGGGAACAGTTATCTTCAACTGAGACTGCGTCAACAATCATTCACTCGGTGAGCTCTACAAAATGACTTTTATACAGTGTGGTAAGAAAGCAATCTTCAGGATGTCAGTGCTAGTTTAAAAAAAAAGAATAGACAGGTAAAGTAATGCTGGAATTAAACCAGGACACAACATTCTTTATTGTTAATATCAGAGGAGGCAACAACAAAGTAGATAATCGATGAATGTTTTAGTGCTCCAAATGTCCTATGTCAGAGTGACATAAAAATATACATATAGTAGTTAGATCTTTTGCTGGTACTTTAAAGTTTTTTCACAAATCAATGCTTAACACTGATATTAAGACTGGCAAATACAAATTAAATAAATATTGGAATATGTTAATATAGAAGCTTTCATACTCTCACTTATGTATGCAATTGTGCATATTCATGGTAAATTAACATGCATACAGAAGTGGCAATGACTTCTGTGATCTCTGGGAATATATTTTTGAAACTGTCATACATGTAAAACTCTGCTAAAGCACACCGAACATTATAACAGCTGGAAATATAAACATATTATACTTGTGCTCAGCCTGTTCTTCACAGTTATCCTGTTCTTTCCTAGTTAATCTTGCCAGAGCAATGTGCTACATCTGAGCAAATTTTGTGCTTTCTCTAATCTTGTAAGGTGGTCATTAGTGATAAGAAAAGGCATGGAATCCACGCAGGAAGCACAGAATCAGCTCAGGGATCAGAACATTTGCTCTGTATATTGTTACCCAGGCACCATACTTTAGTCATTGGCTCCACAAGCCACAGAGCTTTTCATTTTGTGGGTTCCGCAAGAGTTTAATCTGTGTTGCCAGCTCTCTGTATGAGATGCTTATTTTAAAATTAAATTAGTAGAAGCATGTCTTGAACAAATATTGGAAGCAAAATAAAGCTACATATGTAACAAAATATGCATTTTGATAGGTGCTACAAGGCTTTAAGTCATGGCATACACACAACCCCAGAAGTGTGCCACTGGCTATGGTCAGGTAACTGTGATGGGAAAGGAGTGTAACACAGTCAGTAATTCTTTATTTCCTTAGATTGGATTTAGAAAAATGAACTGTGATGTCATTTCCAGCCCTTCTGGTTAATTCCATTATTTAAGTCAAAGGATGGCTGAAAGTTATTTTGGATCCTACTTTAGCGGAGACAGAATCATTTTGATTACTCTTTACATCTGCATAATACCTAAGGACTTCCAGCATTTCCTTATCTGATTTATTTTGTCCGACCTTTTAATTTAAAAGCTTGTATTAAACAGAGAAATGAAAATCATCTGTCTATAGTAGCGTTTTCACATCTATTACAATAGTCGGTACTAAACCGACTGGAAACACATGTCATAATCGTCCATCTATACTGAGAATGCACGCAACTTCTATGTCTTAAACCGGGCATAGACTGTGCATGTTTGGCACGATTTTAAGCCCATTTTGCAGTCACTGACTGATTTTCTGAGTCGTCCCAAATTTAAGGCTGCATTTCACATGTATTTTGAGTTTAGTTGCCAAGCTCGATTGCTTATCACAATTGGAAAATAGCAAAAAAATAGCAAAAATCAGAAGAGTTTTGGTCATGTCAGAAATAATAGTCAGTTGTCTTGCACAGCGAACTGTCTCATAAGCTGATTTTCTGATGTCAGCATCAAATTTCCCAAAATTCTTTGAGCAGTGACAGCAGTGAGTGTGCAATGTACATATATAGTACATCCATATCGTGGCATGTGCTTAGGACTGGACAAGCTCATGCATTTTAAGCACATATATGACTGCCAACTCTATCGTGCAATGTGAGTACTCATTTGTCCACAATTTCTAAAAATCATACAAAGCACAATTTTGATGCATAAAAGTAAACAACCCAATGGCGCCATTGAAAGCAACCACTCTGTGTTTCTTCCATGAATGGTAACCAATCAGGGAAGTAGACATAATCAGCAGGATCCAGTCAGAGAAGAAACACAAAATAAATCATTTAGATGGAGTCAGTTTTTTCAGAATTATTTGTTTTTACTCATCCACACAGAAATACCATGCTAGCATTTTTAAAAGTGTCCGGCCCTGGAAAGTGTTTTCAGACGTTTTTGTTTTAGTGGGTTCAAAAAGGCATAGTAGTGTGGTAGAAAAACAAAAAAGATTTTAAAAAAAAGATTTTTAAGTGACATGATTTTATTCAAAAATGAACTAAAAAATTAAAAATATTTATTTTTTCTTGTACTAAGATTTTGTTGGTCATATGCACCCATAAAAGACTTAATTTAATTCAATTAAAATGCATAGATTCATTAAAGTGAAATTTCTTACCAGCTTAATCATGGAAAGAAAATAACACATCATATAAAAGTTGAGGGTGGCACGGTGGCGCAGCGGGTAGTGCTGCTGCCTCGCAGTACGGAGACCTGGGTTTGCTTCCCAGGTCCTCCATGTGTGGAGTTTGCATGTTCTCCCCATGTCTGCGTGGGTTTCCTCCCACAGTCCAAAGACATGCAGGTTAGGTGTATTGGCGATTCTAAATTGTCTCTAGTGTGTGTGCGCCCTGCGGTGGGCTGGCGCCCTGCCCGGGATTTGTTTCCTGTGTTGGCTGGGATTGGCTCTAGCAGACCCCCGTGACCCTCTAGTTGGCATATAGCAGGTTGGATTATGGATGGATGGATAAAAGTTGATTAAAGTATGTAGGATAATGGTTACAATTGGAGAAATTTCCAAACTGCAAGAGTTATTCTTTTGGACTCATTTAATGAATGCATTTTTTTAATAAAATCCCGTCTTTTTTATGTATTATTTAGCCACCCTCATGCCACACAGTCCTTGACACATTACAAAAACCTTGACTTGGGTGGGAAGATGATTTGAGTATTTCACTAAATTTGTATTAAATGTTGAAAGATTGGTAAAATTAAAAAAAATAGTTTGTGTACAGTATATATATATATATATATATATGTAATTGCTGAAAGTATAATATAAGGATATGAGAAATGTATATTTGATGTAATTGATGTACAGATCCTGGGTCAAAACTGATGAAATACAGTATTGTATTGTCATCAGAGATCAGCATGCATGCAAAGTTTTAAGGAAATCGGTTTGGTAAAAAAATTGCAAACAAACAGATTGGGCAAGTTGAATAAAATAATATAATAAAAATAAAATAAAAATAAAGACAAATGTCTGCGTTTTTAAATAAAAATGCACAAGTGAGGATGGGGCATTAGTCTTTAAGTAGGGTAGTGTCAGGTAACTGACATACGAGTAAAAGCTGCACAAGTAAGAAATAATAAAGTAATAAATAACAATTGTAAGAAATACATAAACTATTCTGCAAATAAGATGACAATTGTTTAAAAACATTCTGAAGGAATGTACTGAGAATAAAGCAGACAAAGACACAAAATGAGTTCCATCTAGGAGACCCAGTTAGTTCTTGTAGTGATGACGCAAAGGGAAGAAACACTGAAAACAATGCGCAAGGAAACATTGTGTTTTTAGAAAAACAATGGTAGGAGGGCTAATTTTTTTTCTATACCATGTCTGTTGATCAAACAATGGCCACTTCTTTTCGACAAAATACTTTTATCCTTCCTCCTGGAAGGGGTAGAGGTGTAAGCCAGGGACTCAAAGCCCATGGGCCATTACGGCCCCCTGTCCCCTTCCTACTGGCCTGTGTATTATGTCAACAAAATAATGCAATCTGGCCCGCGAATGGTAAATTTATTTAACTGTTTTTGCCTACTTCCTTCTTTAACTCGTTTAAGTCCAAACTAGTTTAAAAATAATAATTTTAAATTAAAAAATAATTTCAAATTAATGTAAATATTTCAGTTCCGTCATTTGGTGCAAATGTGCAGTATTTGATAAAAAGAAAGCAAGTTATTTTTTTTGGAATTCATTTGCTTGGTTGTCAATAAAAAAGATGTCTCTTTCCAAACCAAAAAGAAAGGTGGATGCTGAACACAGACAATTTCAAGAAAGATGGACATTTTTTGTGGAGCTCAGTGGGAATGCCACCCATCTTATATGCAAACAAAAGGACGCTGTTTTGAAGGAATATAATCTCAAACATCAATACTTGACTAAACCCAGAGAACAGTATGATAAGCATCAGGGAAAAACTAGCTACGCAGCTACGCAAAGGCCTGAAATTACAGTAAAGTCTTTTTTGCAAAGCAAAGAAGGATGCTGATGGTGCAGTGGAAGCAAGTTATGTGGTGAATGAGTTAATCACTAAGGCAGGAAAGCCATTCATCAAAGGGCAGTTTCTTAAGGACTGGATGTTAAAAGTCGCTGAAATATTGTGTCCAGAAAAGATGGACTTGTTCAAAAATATCTCCTTATCAACAAACACCGTGGCAGTGTGAATAGGTGAGTTGTCAAATGACATTTATGATCAGTTACGCAAGAAAGCTAAAGTTTTTACTGCATACTCCGTACCGCTTGACAAAAGCACCGACAAAACCGACACTGCTCAACTAGTGATTTTCATAAAGGAGTGTTAATTCCCACTTTGATGTGACTGAAGAATTGCGAAGTTTATGTCCGATGTACAGCCGTACAGCATGATATATGTCAGCTTTGGTGTGACGCGATTGAGCGTGCTGGTTTGCCATGGAACAAACTGGTAGGCATCACCACACATGGAGCCCCGTCCATGACAGACAAACAAAATGGACTGATAGCGTTGGCTCAAAAAAATTAGAAGAGGAAAAAGCTGATCCAGCAGTAGTTTTACACTGCATTATTCATCAACAAGCACTGTGCAGCAAATGCTTACAATTTGAAAATGTCATGTCTGTTGTTCTGAAATGTATTAAATACATCAGGTCAAGGAGTTTTTACAGCATCGCCAGTTCTGAGCCTTTTTAGAAGAAATTGAGTCAACTTATGCTGATGTACTTTACTTTACTGACGTGCGCTGGGTCAGCAGGGGAAATATCCTGAACGGATTTTTTGTGTTGAGAACAGAGGTGAAAAATTTCATGGCAGATGGCACAATGGATGTTCCTGAGTTGGAGGATCCACAATGGGTCATGGACCTTGCTTTCTTAGTGGATATTACACAGGAGCTGAACATACTTAACTTAAAGCTCCAGGGCCCTGATCAGCTCATCACAGCAGCTTATGAAAGTGTGAAAGCCTTCACCACAAAATTGAAATTATGGAAAACACAGCTTTCTGCCAAAAATCTCACTCATTTCCATACATGTAGATCTCTTGTGGAGGATGGCACAGAATTCAGGAGTGATACATATACGTCTGCTATTGAAAACCTACTGCAGGAATTTGATCAAAGTTTTGCTGACTTTAGGTTACACAACAGCACCTTCCAGCTGTCTGCAGACCTCTTTTCAGCTGATGTGGAGAGTGTTTCAAGTTTGTTCCAAATGGAACTTAATGACTTGCAGTACAATAGTGAGGTAAAATCGAAGTTCAGAGAGGCACAGGGAAAAGCAGATTTGACTGGGCAGGTTCTGAAAGAATTACCTCCATCCTTTCCAAAGTGTTCAGTCAGGTAATGTGCCTTTTTGGACGCATATATCTGTGTTAGAAACTTTTCTCAACTATGAACTTTAGTAAATGCAAGTACAGGTGTAGGTTTACTGATGCTAATCTTGAAGCTTTACTTAAGAGTTTCCACTGTAAACTCCTTTAGAGCAAATGTGGCAAGGCTGTGCAAGCAGAAACGCTGCCAGGTTTCTGGACAGAAATAGAATATAAGTTAAAATGTATTCAGGTGTTGCATGTGTTAAGTTAATGCAAAGTTTGTTAATTTATTTAAGTTCATTTAATGAGAAAAGAATAGCACATTTAAAAGTAAGAGTACAGTTTGCTTTTTGAAAAAATATGTTAGCAATGGAAATAAAAATAGATTTAAAGAATATTCTAACTCTTGCTGTTCTTGAACATTCATGTGGACCCTGTATGACATGACAATACCAGCAGTGGCCCGAAGTCAATTTGAGTTTGAGACCCCTGGTGTAAGCAAACTGGAAGTAATGTCACTGTTCTTCATTTTCTTCTATTTGTTCATTCTAGTGAGGAAAAAAATAGAGAATGTGTGAATAACTCTCTTCTTTTTCTCAGCAAATCAGTCTCAGTTATGCTCTGTATCTGTCATGAGTTAATGTTAAACTAAATTAAAATAACACACTAAAAAAAAGAAATCAAAGAACAATGAAAAATGCAATGAATGAAAATAAAGAACAAAAGCCTGTTGGAGAGACCCTCTTATTCTTATATTTTAAAAATTACTTTATCCAGAATATCAAGAAAAACAACTTTATTTTTTTAAGCATTTTATTGAATTTATTAAAAGCAAATAACATTCCATAAAAGCAAGTCAAATTTTACAAAAATAATTTCACATCAAATCAATTCCCACCCATGAGAAAGAGAGCTAGGCCAACAGAGTAAAACTTTGATAGTATGAAAAAAAAGTAAATAATACATAAATAAAAAAAGAAAAATAATTAAAATAAATAAGGGAAGAGAATCCACTTTCTTAATTTACATGTTTATTCTAAAATGTTATTGATTAGATCCTGCCAGGTTTTAAAAAAGTTTTGTACAGATCCTCTAAGTGATAATTTGATTTTTTCCAATTTCAAATAGTATATAACATCAGTTACCCACTGAGTTAAAAGAGATGGGTTAGGATTCTTCCAGTTGAGCAAGATAAGTCTACGTAAGTGTTTTAATCCCGAATGTTTTCCAAACATTAAAAACTGCGTACACGTGAGAGGGTGGAAAAAGATGGTCATCATGAGAAGGTGACACAGATAAAAGCTTCTCTATCTTAAAATACTTCCAACACTGGTTCCATATTCTGAGTGAGTGAAGTACAATTGGGTTGGCATGAAAAATACTTTTGAAATTAAAGGTTTGTGTACTTGTGTGCATATTTTTTTTCTAAAAATAAAAAATATAACTGTATTACTTGTTTTGAGAGATTGTTTGGGTGCAAGAGACTACGAGTAAATGTTTCCAAACAGGGAGCCACCTTGTGCCAAACAGTATAACTTTGGAAAGCTATGAGACATAACATCTAAACTTGGTACAACAACAGCTGACAGATTGTGGCACAAAAGAAACTTGATTCCAGGATTGTGCATCACAAAAAGTCTAGGTTATATAAGGTAAAATCCAGATTTGTGGCGAGAAATCCCTAAAGCACCATTTTGTTATGGTTTATTTAGTTGATATTGGTATAAGCAAAAGTTTCTAATTATTGTGATCACCAAGGGGGCACCAGTGAGCCCCAAACCCAAGACACAGTAATAACAGAGGATTTTTATTCACTCAAGGCACTTCTTCTCATCAGTAATCAGCCACATAACAACACATGATCACAGTAATAAACAATCCCTCCTTCCATCCTCCACTGAGTGTCGCCTGCTGCCTCCCAACTCTGACAATGTGAGGCAGTGAGCTCCTTTTAAGCCGGACAAGGGAATGCCTCCAGTGTCATAATGTGTCCTTGAGGAAACACTTCCAGGACATAGAAAAAGTAAGGTGGTCCTCCCCTAACAGTGCTGTCTCTCGATCCCCAGCAACCCCGACATGGCTGCCCTTCCAGACTCCATCTCCCAAGCACCCCTGGGTTCCCATACAAGGACCACTGCCAACTAGCATATGGGGGATGGAACCACTCCTAATACTCAGCTTTTCTTAGTTCGTCTGTTATAGTATCCTGGTTGGGTGCATATTTATTTCCTTGTCCCTTAAGCCAATTTGCTTGCGTCATCACATTGGCATCCTATCTGAGCAATGGGATATCCTTTGTTCCAGCCAGTATCCACCCCAAATACTAGATAGGGCCTAGTAATGGAGGGGGAGGATTCAACCTCGACTGCCTCCAATTCATGTTTGCAGCTAGCAACAGGGAGTCACATGGCCATCCAATGTGATGTAGCAGAACCTAGGACCGGAATCAGACTCTGACGATGGAGCAGTGTTGTGGGCTAAAGCTCCACCCATTGAGGCCAGTCCTGACACTCTCTTCGCTGCATTTTCAATTTAGACAAACACAGACCTCCTTTAAAAGGGTGCAGTGGAATGATGATTCCCTTAACTTTGCAAAGAATGCAGTTGTCCTAGTGGACGGCCAACTCATGCGACATCCCATGCCACAAGGACCCCACTTTGTACTCAACACCAATCTTCAGTACCGTGTAGCTGAAAATGAGTGTGAGGTGCAGTCAGTATTGCTAGTGCCACAGCCTTATCGGCGGCAGGTCTGTGAACTGGCACACACTCACCTCTTAGGCACCCTCTTAGGGGCTGAAAAAACTCTAGCACTCCGATTCTATTGGCCTGGAATAAATAAGGAGGTCCATCAATTCTGTAACTCCTGACAGGAATTTCTGCTGTGACAGATTTCTAGGAGGGACCATGCTCCTCTAGTTCCTCTTCCCCATTTTTGATATCCCTTTTGGACAAATCTGAGTCAGTCTCGTAGGTCCCCTAGAACCCTCAACTAAAGGACATGAATATATTTTACTCTTCATGGACTATGCTATCCAGTATTGTAAAACTGTCCCTTTGTGTTCAGCTTATTCAAAAAGTGCACAGGAACTTGTAGGGGTCTTTGTGCGAGTTGGCATACCAAGTAGATCTTAACAGATCAGGGGACGCCATTTACTTCGGAGATGTTCAGGGAAGTTACTCAAAGCAGAACATCTAAAAACGTCTGTCTACAACCCCCCGAAACACTGTCTGGTTGAGGGATTTAATCACACAGTTAAACAGATGTTGTGTAATGTGGTCAGCGAGGGTGGAATGAAATGGGATCAGTTACTTCATCTCATATTATTAGCCTATTGGAAAGTCTCTCAGACATCCATGGGATTTTCCCCTTTTGAATTATTATATGGACGACAGCCCCGGGGCATACTGGACATCCTGAACCACCAACATATAAGAATATATTGCAAAATTATGTAATAGATTGAATAAAATCAGACCTTTATTAAAAGAGCACATGGACAAGGTTCAGTCAGCACTAGCACGGCTACTATAACCAGGACACAACCCTACAGGAATTCCTCCTGGGGGTTCGAGTCATGTTCCTCGTGCCCACCTCCCACTCTAAATTATTGGCCAATTGGCAAGGCCTTTAAGCAAAGGAAGGGGCTTGTTGATTATTTGGTTAAACAACTCAATCGTTGGCCAGGTGAACGGGTATACCACGAGAACTTGCTGAAGCAATGGAAGGATAGGGACTCAGCGCCCTCCTCTGGCCAGACCCATTCCCTCTTCAGTCAAAAAGGCCTCCTTAATCTTGGTCCTAATTTGTTACAAAAGGGATGGGTATTGGCTCATCATCTTAGTTCAGCCAAAAACGGTTAAGTTGAACTGGGATCTCCATTATGAAATGGTGGAGGAAGGCAATTGGGGAAAAAAGAATTGGCTGCCTCATGGATATCCAAAGCCTGCTAGAAAATAAGTGCTGTGTTGGGGAACACTGTTATTCACAAACTATGTTACACTGTTAACCATTAAAAAATAAGTTAGAAAAGTTACGAGAAACTGAGAAAATTAAGAGTAGGCAGATATGTGAAATGTGCAAGCAGGCATGCGTTATGCTACCTTGTTGAAAGACGAGACACCCGTGCAGCAAGTGCTGGCAGTCAATCACTTAAAAATAAATAGCTTCAGTGCCAATGAAGCCCATAAAATCTCAACTGTACTCACTAGAAAAAATGTAGAAAAGCTTTTTGACACTAAGTACTGGCATAATAGCAGCCTAATATAATCCAAAATACTTGACTGGTCTACCCGTTAAAAATACAGTTTATGAGCTGTGCAGCTGTTGCTGTCACACTCTGTCATCCATGTAGCAGTTCTGAGCTGTAAAGAAAAAAAGGTTAATGCAGCCCCCCAAACATGATATGTGCTGTAAAACATGTGTTAAAATGTTAATATGCTGTTTCCTTCAGGAAACTAAAAACAAACAGAAACTAAGAAGCTATTGAAGTTATCTGGCAAGTATTGCTTAAATTACAAGCTTGTACATTGGTACCTTGAGATACGAGTTTAATTCATTCCGCGACCGAGCTCATAAGTCAAAATGCTCGTATCTCAAATCAATTTTCCCCATTGAAATGAATTGAAATGAGATGAGTTCATGCTAGCCCCCAAAAAACCACCCCAATTTTTTGTTAAGTGTTTTCAACATAAGAAAAATGTATTTATAATGAACAAATATTGTATACAAACAAAATAAAACCTAATACATAAAAGAGAATCTAAAGAAATAAACAGATGTTGGAGAAGCCGATTAGCATATTGTAATGTTTTTTTCTTTCACTTCACTTTTGCTTAACTTAATTTTCTTCTTCACCAGTTTTTTTCTTTTTTGCCACGCTTTCGCCACTTTCATTCTCAAGGTGTTGCAATAGAAACCTATCCAAGGAGCTTTGTTTAGTCCTCCCATTTAGAATGTTTCTGACATGGGTTAGGCAAGTGCCATTAAATAGCACAGCTGCACGACCAGTTGTAACTTTTTCAGGGTGTTTCTTTTCTTTACAGTTCAAAACTTTTTCCCACATTGCAAACACTTCTTTTATCTCACTTTAAGAGATAACCTCCTCCACGATACCGATCTCCTGCAGAACCTCCGTATGTTGCCGCGTCTGTAGTTCTGTCAACTTCTCCGTCGTCAGTTCCTCAGAATGTGGGTCGACAAGCTCTTTGAAGGCTCGTATTTCAAATTTTGGCTCGTAACTCAATTCAAAAAATCGACCTAGTGACGGCTCGTATCTCAAAAAACTTGTACGTTGGGACACTCGTATCTCAGGGTACCACTGTATTAACACTGTCTTTATAATCAGTTGTTGAAAATGAAAGAGAAGATTGTGTACACAAATAAAGAAAAAAATATAAAGAGCTCTGACTTAAACTGTAAAAAGAACAAATAATAATAATTGGTTTTAACCTTGCAATGAGAAGTATGTCTCTAAGTTTGGTTTAAAATGCATATATTAACTTACTGTGAGTACTGGTCATGCTTTAGGAAGGTATCCATTGGATCTATCTGGATTTAAAATGAGACTTTTCACATGACAGAAAGAAATCTGATCTTCTAAAAATATTTTGGGTTAAAGAATTTTGTAAAATGAAAATTGTTTCACTTATTTTTAAACAAAGTTTTCAATGTGCAAAACATTTTTCTTTCAAACTATGATCAAGTTTTAAGGAAAAATGTTCTTTGGATAAGGATAAACAACAAGTGAGACAACTTCTTGCAATGATATGAATGTGCCCAATGTCTATGTGTGGAGGTTGTGTATTTGAGGAACTATTACAGTGGAGCATGTGGTGGCACAGCGGTTAGCACACTTACCCGGCGATGGGAAGTGAAGGTTCAAGCTTAAATAGATATATACTGTATATATATATTTTTTTGTGTTGAGTTGTATTATTCCCTGTGACTGCATAGCTTTTTTATGCGAATGCTTTCTTGCAATGGAATCATGCCATGTGGTTTCCCGATGGTTGGAGTTAGTCCTTATTGTTGTAGAATTGGATCACCAAGGAGGATTTTTCTTTCCTTGTTGTTGCCGAATTGGTTTGCCACAGAGTCCCCTTGATCTGGAGACCAGCGCCATATGTAACTCAGCTGGACGTTTTTCCAATTTGATAAAGTTAACAGCAGCTTGCACCATGACAGGCTGATTGGTGTTTGTTCTGATAAATAAATATAAGCATGGATGGCAAGGAATGTGTAAATGCATTGAATGGCGACTACTTATGAAAAAAAAACACAACCTTGAGTGAGTGTGTGCTATGTGAAAGAGTTCTCTGTGAATGAAGTGCAATTTTAAAAGTAATTTAAGTGAGTATGAGAATATATGGTGTTGTGTGAATCGATGAAGCAATTCTTAAATATGCATGAATGAATGCAAAGATGGAAGGCCACTGTTACAGAGGGACGGTAGAAGCTGTGGTTTATGAAAAGCCATTTTTCTCCAGTACGTTAAATGTCCTGTTTTATGAAATAATGTACTTCTACTTTAGCCAAGTAAGCTACTTGGGAATGAACTGGGATAAAATCTAGTTAGAGATGAAAAAAGAGTATTTTTGTTGACATGATAAAGGGGTCTGAGGAAGATTAAAATATCTGTTTCTGGGTTTGGGGTAGCAGATGCCCTCATATGTCATTAAATGTATGTCTGTGTAGATGTGTCTATAAAACATATGTGCTTCTTTGTGTGTCAGCGGACTAATTAGTAATTTAAAGCAGATCCCAAAAGAGGAGGGGCACCCCAGATAGTAACAAGGGATCATATATTTTAGACATGATGCCTACAGATAACTAGTAATACAAGCAATCTAGAATTTTTAGAAATGCTCGAGCAAGTAAATTTTAAAAAGTGGTATTAATATTTTCCATACTGATGCATAATTAATATAGCATCAAACAAATGTTCAAGATGCATGCTGGACAGAGCCTGTCATTTGTACAAGGCATAGGTCAAATGTTTAAGCTGAAAAAATCTGTTTAAAATGTAACAACCTGCAACATTGGTTTATCTAGTGGTCATTCACAATGTATGGTATGAGACTAGGAACTGAGATTCTAGGATTTTCACCAATAGTGTTCTGTGCCCTATTATACATATATCTGATAAGGCATTGTTTTATGTTATGTATTTTCTCTACCCTTCACCCTTCTTAACTCTAGTAGTAAAGCAAGTGTTTTAGTTTGACCACTCAATTTAGTGGTTGTGCAAACTTCTCCAACTCATTGGTGGTGCTTTATCAATGAAGAAAAGGTGATGGTCTATGATGATTCAACATGACTATACCAATGACTCTTGGTCTGCTGCACATACCTGATAACAGCTGGTGAAGAATTCACCCAGAGTGGAAAAACCACAGAAAAGAAGATTGTAAGTTCAGCTAAGTAAACTTGATGGCATGATATGGTTGTGCAGTCATAAGTAAAGGAGGCAAAAAGGTTATGGACTAAGGTGGAAAATGAGATAACAGCTGTTGGACACAAGATTCTCATGGTTGACTAATGCACAAGTTGCAAATGTGAAGTGCTGCTCTGCTGATGTAAAAAGTCACCATGTATGCATCTCATTTGCTTTGTAATGGAGGGATCTACAAAGCAATCAAAATGAAAGACTCTATCTACAGACCACTGGGTTGGACAAGGCATGTATAGCCAGTTTAGGAATAAAATATTTTAAAGTATTATAAGAAGGGTACAGAGGTACAAGGGTATGCATAATTCACAACAAATTACATTGAATTGTTAACCAAAGGGGAATAGAGTATCCCAAAGTGAAGATGGGGAGGACAGAATATAATGGAATGTTTTGTCTCTAATGCAATAAGACTAATAGAGATCAATTGTAATAATCTCAGCAAGAGATCTGGAAACACTACAATAGCATCTGATTTGTGCTATAACTGTTATAATTCATAAAAAGGGATTAGACATCAAATGGTGGGCACATACTGTATATCCGCACACCTTAGTTGGAAAATATTATAACTGCTTTAGATTCATAATGTAATGTAGGGCTATGAGACCAATGCTAGGGCCCTGGGATATTTATGTAATGTGAAAAACAAAATAAGAAAGAACATATCTTCTTTACCTTCCTCATTTCTTCTGCGGAAGAAATTAAGGATCACTAAGTGATCACCATCCACTTGAATATGTTAAATGTAACTGTCTCTCCAATTATGTTTGTCATGTGTAGTTATGTGTAGTATACTTGCTAAAAGTACCATAAGAACTAGGTACACGCCATTTCTCTAAGAACATTGAACAAGATTTTTTAGAATATTCACAGATTACATTGTCAAAGGGTGGAATGTAGCAAGAAGGTTATTTTGAGCCAATATAATCTGTGAAATGTATTTCAAAGCCATGTAATTCAGTTGAAAAAGAGAGAGACTGGAAGAGAGATGGAAAAATGACAAGTGGAAGGCACAGGCTAGAGAGATGGACAGAAAACATGTGAGGGACATACAAGCAGGCTTTTTTTAAACGTGTTGATGCCTGCTTGTAGTGTTTCTTCCCAATGAAAAGGCATATCCACAAGAATTAAAGGATTTGTTGTTTGGTGAAAGTGAAATCCACATATGCTGTCACACTTGGATCACAGAGCTGCACAGATACACAGTAGATTTTAGAGACAGAAACATTATTCAAACACTTCAAGCAAACATAAGTCTCTTTCAGGAGTGAATCGAGCTTCGTTTGTAGTCGGAAGGGACAGTTCCGTCTCTCAATTAAAAGAATAGAAAATCTTCCTCTTCATAGGGGACCCCCAACAGGAGCAGAGGATGTCTGGGGGAGAAGAGAGACAAGGCATTGAGACAAAAGGACAGCTGCTGTACAGGCTTTTAAATGTTTGAAGCGCCGCAGGAGATGCAGATCACGCGGCACGGCAGCAGCAGCAGCAACTCAGCAGCTGATAAAGCAAAGAGGAGGTTAAAAAAACCTCCTTATCCAAGTTTGATGAGCATCCTTTTCCTAAATTATTTTCAAAATCTTTTCTGGTTTCAACTCATGCCTGTAATTTTAACCTTGATTTTTGATTCTCATTTTGGTTTTGGTGATAGTACAGTAGATCTCATGGTTTCTGACATTTTGATTAGTTTTCAACTAGACTTTTTACCTCAGTTCTCACCAGAAACTTTTTTACTAGTTTGCTAGCATAACACTTTTGGATTACCTGTTATAAATACTACAATAAGATCTCTGCACACAATAAAAAATCTTAAAGACTGGAGACTAGCAAATATTGTTGTATGAATAGGGATATCTGGCAGGTCCATATATTTGCAGGCCAGTAAGTTTAATGTAAATAATGGGTAAATTAATGGAAGGAATTATTAAGGAAAAGCACATGTTTAGAACAGGAGTACAGTGGTACCTCTGGTCACGATTGTAATTCGATCCTAAACTCTGGACACGCCCCAATTTGGTCGCAACCTGAATGTAATTTCCCCATAAGATTGTATGTAAATACAATTAATCCGTTCCAGACCATATAAACTGTATATAAATATATATTTTTTAGCACAAAAATAGTTAATTATACCATAGAATGCACAGTGTAATAGTAAACTAAATGTAAAAACATTGAATAACACTGAGAAAACCTTGTACAACAGAGAAAACTAACATTGTAAGAGTTCATGCTAGACCCTTACAAACCGCTCACTGTAAACACTTTTTTTATGAGTTTTAAGCACAGGGAAAAAAAATTAAATGCCACTTCTATTGCAAAACTTTTCAAACCATCCTCTACTGGCTTTAAATTCCTCACCTTCGCCACTCAAAGAAGTATCAAAGAAGTTTCAGCAAATTGCCATGAATCTTCCTGGCTTAAAGAAAATGGAAAATGGAGAATGAGAAATCATTGGTGCTTACAAATGCGTGTAGGGAAACTGGCCACCAGCGTGTGGTCGTGAACAGATGCAAAATTTTGGCAAACTTTTTGATTGTAACCCGATTTGTACGTTATTGGAAACCTTCGTGACCAGAGGTTCTACTGTATTAGCAAATACTCAACCTGTGTTCAGATGATGATAGTCTTCTTTCACTTATATGCTAGAGTTATACAGTATGAGGAATCAACAAAAGCATACAATAAGATCGTACATATGCAATTATTTATCTTGATTTTCAGAAGGCTTTTGAGAAGGTACCACATGAAAGATTAGTGATGAAACTAAAAGAAGTGGGAATTCAGAACACGATCTGGGGTCTCTTCTGTTTGTTGCTTTTCTTAAATAATGGTTTCATAGTTATAACATGTCCAACAAGATAATATTTTTTAAGACTTCATAACATGGTAGATGCATGCACTTACACGGCAGATGACGCTGCCAGATCCTGAGCAAAAACGTCAATGGATTCCCTTTTGCCCTTAGAGTAAGTGACCTATAAATACTGTTCATTAAATACAAGCAGCATTCTGGGTCTTTCATAATATTTCTCTCTTCACCCTGCCAGGTTTCTTCTACACTCTTTATAAAAGCTTGAACACCACATCTTGAACATCTGGTGTACTATATTGCTTACTGCCTATAGCCTTCTTGGTAGAAGCCTGGAGAGGACAGCTAGATAAATTCCAGTAGGATAGCACTTTGATGTTAAGCTATTGTGATAGACAGGCAGTAGCAGTGCGGTTTGCTAGCTACCCCTTTTAATCATCTTCATCTTCAACTTGAAATGTAATATACTTTATAATAATTGTTAATTAAACAACACAATTTCTATCAGCAGCCTTCTCCTCCCTGGTCCTACCTGCAGTTTGAAAATTCCAAATTAGTTATCTCATTGATTTTGTGCTTGACCTACAACTCTGTATTGTTTTGTGCCTTGTTTCTGGATGCTTATACTTGAAAAGGATATTTTCTTATTGCATAATTTTTTTTCTTAGAGTCTAATATAAGCTAACATTTTTTCATAATGTGTAAGTGTAATCTATTTGTAAATATAGTAAAATATCCCATGCATTTCTTTAATGTTATTTAAAGCATAAAGCACACTAATATGCTAATCAATTATTATGGTACTCTAGAGTATGCTATTAATCTTTCTTTACAGATAAAATCAAATCAATGTTAAGATCATGTTAAGCTACATTGAATATGAAAAGCCTAAGAGTTCTTGTTTTTATCTTTTTGATTGTGTCATGAAAAGCAGGTTTATTACCTAGAAATGTTAACCATGAAATTCCTATTTTGTGACTTACTTCGCATCGTCGACTGTGGAAGATGGTCTGATGACTTATTCATATCTCTTTATGATGGAGCAGTAGTGGATAGATGATACGGTAAGAATGATGATGGCTAAGTAAATAACAGCTATTTCCACATTTAAATGTGGAACACTATTAATTGAAGATAAGCTTAAAATACATGTTTGATAGGTAGTTAGGAGGTAAAGGTCATATGAAATATCTACTTTTATTTTATGAAATGCAGGATCAAGTATGTTTTAGGACTGTGATGATGCCAGTGATGATGAGATATGTTAACGTTTAGCTACCGTAAGAAAGCTACACCTTTGTCAAGGATAATGTTTTATGATGGAGAGGACAAGTCGCCTGAGAAAATCTGCCAAATATCACTTAATGCATCAATACATATGTATTTTAAGCAAAACAATTTTCATGTAGTTGTTTTGTGATGTTTCTTTCTTTATACTTCTTTATCTTGAGGAATATTGCAGATGTGAATCATCCTTCAATATGCCCAAGGTAATGTGAACTATCTCTGCATTTTGTGTGTATTCAAAAGAACGCATAATAACAAAAAATCAATTTTGGCTGAAATTAGCTCAAACTCAAAACAAAATACCAAACTTTAACATTATTTTACAAAATGCTTGGACTTTGATGGGTAGACTCGGTATACATCACACTCTTAAGAAGTAGCTCAGACTGTTTAACCCTTTTACTTTTCTTTTAATTAGCCTTCCAAACACATTTGATAGAAAACCAGCTGGTAATGCAGATTTGTGTGATACATATCTATATTCTATACTTTGCTTGTTACCATTATGGAAAGTCACATTAAGAATGTGCAGCAGCTTCAAAATGTGACACAGGTTTAGACAATTTCTGAAAACTCTAATATTAGTCTTTCCAGTATACTCAATATATAAATCCAGATTTCCTTAAACTCAGGTGTCAATCACAAGTTTCAATGTGTAATTTTTAAAGAATGGGTTACCACTGCTCCAGAAACAGTAAGAACACACTTCACTGGCAGCAAAAACTACACAAAACAAAAATAACGAATATAAGGTATGATGCACCCCATAATTAAACTGCCAACTGATTATATAATTAATAATCAACAACTGTTGTTGATAAGACAATTAAATTTTAAATCACTGAAAAACAAGATGCCTATTAAATTATAAAAAAGGTTATATGCATAATAAAGGACAATATATGTTAAGTAATAAAATGCTTCGGAATTGTGTAAATGAACCAAAATCCCCAAAAGAAATTCACATGATCAAGGCGAGAATGTCTCCAAGAAGAGCATCTCCATACAAATGTTCCTCTAACCCTTACTACAAAACTTCAGATTACAGTCATTATTTATTGATGTTTCATCTGCCACCTGGTGACCAAATGATGGAAAATCATATAATACAAATCCCTACATAAAAAAGGTAAGAGGACTTGGATATTTTTAAAGCTAAATATATTATAATCAAGAAAGCAATGCAGCTAGTTAAAGTGGTGTAAATATTTCCGAGTGGAGGGTGTCAGTCATTTAGATCGGAAGCAGGCATTGTATAGTGTGAATGTTGTGATGTCTCCCTTGTGTTCGTGCCTTTCTTTATGTAGAAAATCAGAGTGGAGGTAGAAAAAATCAAAAATATCAAAGACACATTTGATAAGAAATTGAGGTTAAATGCCTATTCATGTTCTTTATTCTTTGTTTTTTGTGGCAGACAACAGAGCATTCACACAAAGGGGTTGATTCTTATTTTTATGCATCCAAATTCTATTCATTCCATATACTGTAGGTTATAAAGATCTACCTAAACTTTAGTATTTTAATAAGCAAATGTAACTTAGCAGACATGGTCTTTCACAGGGTTAAAACTTCTTTCCTGTTTTCTATTGGCCTTTTGCTACTGTGCCTTTAAGAAATAAATAATTAAATATATAAATAAAAGAGTCGCTGAGATGCCGAGCTCCTCTGAGCTGACAGCCTCTCTTCTGCTCTCTTTAGATGGAAAATCTGGCTTTGTTTCATGTTATACATTTCTCAACATCTGCACTGAAAATGCTTTCGGACTACATCTCAGTCTAGATATGCAGTGAATAAATTTGAGTCAGATTATCCAGTTGAGAGAAAAACAGACAAATAAAAAAAAAACATCACTTACTGACTAGGTATATTTGAGTTCAGCAGGTATCTCATTCACTGATTCACTGTTTAAATTTAATTATCATTTTATTTTTTATGTTGCTTTTTTGTAAGGCATAATGTGAAGACATTTGGATCAGGCTGAAACCTAAACTGGATTTTGCTTCTGAAAGAAGATATAGTGCAATGTAAGAAAAGATTGTGAGCTCTCAGCAGAGTGCTCCCTTAAATAAATTCTTACTTCTTTCACTTTGTGAGCTTTCAATTTTTAAAGCACCTCAGGAATGAAGAATTATTCAATAAGTGGATTTTATTTCTTTTTTCTGAATGGCCACCTGGCGGTACTTTGCGATTAAAGGTAAATATGAAACCCAATTGTTACTACACAACAGGACAATGATTGTGACAAGCCAAGTTCCTCAAGAAACTGGACTTTTAAAAAAAAAGCTTGCTTTGCTTTTTTTCTTTCATTCTGTGCTTTTTGGACTCAATGGCTCTGCATTTTTCTTAGTGTCCTGCCTTCTCAATTGTTGTGCTGTATATGTTTAACTTCCATCACCACTACTGCATAGTAAGTAAAAGTGAGAGTTTGCACTTTGTGGATTCGTCTCATTCCATCATGATGCCTGCAAACGAGACAAAGCTGCTGAACTGTCAGAGTGGAAGTGATGCGAGCCTTCCTCTAGAGGGACCAGGAGCTCTCCCAATGTGTAACAGCTCACTTCTTGGCTCAGAGCAAAGCCCCCCTCTCTTAGTGGATGCTTGGCTAGTTCCACTCTTCTTTGCTCTAATCATGCTGATCGGGCTAGTGGGCAACTCCTTGGTGATATATGTGATTACAAAACACAAGCAGATGAGAACCGTCACCAACTTTTATATAGGTAAGAGACTCCAGATTAAGGCTTCTTCAAGGAACAGTGGGTCTAAGTTAATATGCGTATGTACTGTAATAGAAGAGCATTATTTTACCAAGATGTTATTAACCAGCTTATTCTGTGGTGTATGTTCTATTGTCTTTTGTCTATTTTTTGTCTTTTGCAAGTTAAGATTTTATTTTATATTAAAACATTACTTACATTGTATAATACAATGTAATTGTACAATAACCTAATGCATTAAAGAACTAATCAGTCACTATTAAAAATAATATGCAGGAAGTGATTGCATAAATGAATCTTTTATAAGATGGACTACACTTTTTATAGGTGACCAGAAATGTTCAGTCAGTAAAAACAGCCTAATGTCATATCACTGAGAGTTCATTTTAAGCAGTCTCTATATGTCTGGCTTTTTATGTGCTGTGTAAACAGGTCTTTACTTTGAACAAAATGAAAAATGAAAGTAAAAAGCATGCAGTCGTATCTTACAGCTTCTGACCCTATCTTAAGAATAACTTGAAAAGATAACTTTTGATTTGAAATGCCCTGCATGATGATTGACGAGTATGGAGTGGTGGCTCTGAGGCTAGGGATCTGCACGGGCTTTTGGAAGGATGTCGGTTTGAATCCTGTAAATGCCCTACTCCGTTGGACCCTTGAGCAAGGCCCTTAACCAGCAATTACTTCGTCCTGGGTATGACATTAACCTGCATGCAGCCCTGCAAACATTATATGGCTGCACTTGGGTCCCAATCCGGCTGGTTTGTCGTGTGGTACGCCAACGTGCTGTAATCAGTGCATGATCCCAACCTCTTTGTCCATGCATGTTGGATTCTGAGTGCCTTCAAGTGTGTCTCTCCCAACACGAACATTCTCAGATTTCAGATACTTCTAATAGCATGTTATCCTTGCTCCATGCCGCCTTACCCACTTCTCAAAATGAGTTACCTTTCACCCAGTTCAACCATCTTCCACGTGTTTATATTGCAAAGGTAAATTGATCACATTTTAATTGCTGAGAATATTTTTCTGGTAGCAAAAATTTGGCTTAATTTGAAGCCCTTTTACATGAGATGTAATGAAATTAAGCTAATTGATTGATCAGCAGGACATGAATGTCATTTAAGTTGATAGGCAGCCATTATAGCAATACCTGCACACAGATGGCTGTCCAAATAGTTAAAAACTGTTAGCTATTCAGGGATTTGTTTGCACTCAGACATAATGCATGGTAATGTAAAACATGGTCCTGAACTATTCATTTAATGAAATCAAAATTTAAAAAAGGAGACTATTCAAATTCCACACCGAAGGTAGCTCAAAATTGACTAGAAGATGAAAACTCTGAAAATAAATGGATGGATTGATGAGTTACTAACCTATAATACAAGCAATTGATTATTGGCATTTCAGCTGCATCTTAGTGGTTATCCTAATCTTCTACAGCTATTATTAGGAAACACGAAAATACATTACAGCCTCATTGAAGCAGGAAGAAATGATTGAAAAATGAAATGCTAAACACCTTACAATCAAGAAAAAAATTTTAAATGCTTTATACTCTCTCCAAGTAAAAATGGGGCACATTTCTTTGAGATTCTATTTATTGTATATTTACTATTCAATTCAGTTTAATGTGTACTTTAAAGATACTTTGTACTCATAGCCCAGCATGCTATACACTATTACAAATAGAGTATAGTTGAATTAAACCAGAAGATAACATGCAGCAAGAGCACAAAATACAAATGCAATGTTAAAGTGATCAAGAATGGTGGAGGTGAACTATAATAAATCCAAAGAACAGGCAATTCAGGCCTACTGAAGATGATACATCCACTCTAAGGTGGACTATATAAAATCAGAATCAGAAAACTTTATTAATCCCAAGGGATGCAATGGCAGGGAAGTGGGATGAGAAAGCCAATGAAAATGGTTTAGTAGTGCCTAATCAGAGCAATGGCTATAATTATTAAAAAGCAACATGAACAGACTCAGTCGCAGCTGTCCCTAAAATATGTTAGGCTAATTAATGAGGCTTTGACTTTTACTTAAATGCTCATCCAGCTAATGAATATTAGTAAGTGGATTATTCTAGTTTGGGGTCTCAAAGAAGGTGTAATGATAGATAATCTAGAATCAGATGAATCATTACAGATGACTCTGAGCCAATTTCAGACTTAGTCAGATTTGTGGAAAATTAAATTAATTGTAAGTAAATGTAAAGTATTACACAGAGGAAGTAAAAATGTTACATTTGAATACACAATGGGAGGTTTGAAACTTCAAAGTACACGTTGTGAGAAGGATCTTGGAGTTAAGTGGACTTGTGATCAAGACAGTATACAGAAGTGATCACGAAGGATAACAAGATGTTAGGTAGAATAGCCTAATATGTGGAGTACAAATCAAGGGAGGTTACACTTTACTTATATACTTATATATTGAGACTTTATTTCCTGAGAGTCCTCAGGAGAAATAACATCCCCCAAAAACTGCTGGTGTCCTTCTATTGCTGCTATATTGAAAGTATCCAGTGCTACTGCCTCTGCGTGTACACAACAGCGCAGAGGAAACACTTCAGCGGATCGTAAAGACTGCCCAGCAGATCATCGGCCACTCTTTACCCTCTCTTGACTAAGACTAATAGACTGAAAAACAGTTTCTACCCTGTTGCTATTAGGGCACTGAATGCCACCTAATCACCTCCAATGCAGCAGTGCAACAGATGACATCTTGTGCAAAAGTGTTCATGTGCAATTAAGGTCTTATGTTGAATGATTGCATTCTACCTTATTTCTTTTTATCCTTTCTTATCCTTTTGTAATTATATTTATTTATATTTTGACACTGCAGGGACTGCACCTAATTTCGTTGTATTTGTTACAATGACAATAAAGATATTCTGGTTCTGATTCACTACTGAGACTTCATCTGGAGTACTACGAACAGATTTGGTCTCCATATCACACAAAAACATGCATAGCAGAGCAAAAAAAAAGCCAAAAGGAGTGTAATTAGGCTATTCCAGTGCTGCAAGATTTTGTTGTCTGTTGCTGATCTTGAAAAGGTGACTCATGCCTTGATTTATTTCGCATTTGGACTACTTTAACTCATTAAACACTGGAGTTACCCAGCCATCCCTTTCTTGGCTACAACTAGTCCAAAACGCTGTGGCTACACGTTTGACTGGCACATGTAAGCCTGGCCACATTTATCCTGCTTTAGTCGCCCTTCATTGGCTTCTAGTTCATTACATGGTGGAGTTTATTGTACTATTGTTTATTTCTAAGTACCTAAATAGGTTTGCACCTTCCTATCTCTCTGATCTTTTGCACCTTTACATTCCATCTTACCAACTTAGGTTGTCTGATCAGTACCAAGGGCTTGCCTAAAACTGTGTGCTGCTGCTCCTAGGCTTTGGAACAGTCTACCTGCTTGTGTCAGGTCTGCTACAACTGGGAACATTTCTAAATCCAGATTGAAAACACATCTTTTCTCTTTAATTAGAATTGGCTCCTTTAATACTTTTACTGGGTTTACATTTAAATTTTTTGTTTAACTTTATCCTACCTTAGAATTTTTACCTTATTTATTCAAATGTACTGCTGGTTGTTTTAAAATGTGCTTTATGAATAAGCTAAACTAAACTAAGCTATGACAAAAGATTTCAGTTTCAGCAAATGAGGATTAACAATTGACATGACAGAAGTTTTTATAATTATGAAGGGAATTAGTATAATGGATGCAATCTGTTACTCTCAACAAGGACACAGAGATAAAGATGGAAACCTGTCAGCAAATTTTGCACACATTTAGAAATCTGTTATTTCAAAGAGAACCATAGACACATGGAAAAATGATCAAGCAGTTGTGTGGGATAGTAGAACTTTGAGAAACCTTTAACCTCAACTCAATATTATTTTGGAGATAATTAGGTGGATAAGATTGAAAGACTTTGTTGGGCTAAATGATATGTTTTTAACAAAATTATTAAATATAAATATAAAATTATTGAGGTGTCACCTGTTGCACGGCTGCACTTGGATCTCAATCCAAGAGATTTGCCATGTGGTGGGTGCGGCATTGCGTTTTAATCAGCACATGCTCCCAACCTCCTCCTCCTCCTCCTCTAAAGATACAGGCGTTGCCTCCAATAGTAGATATGTTTATCCTGGGACTTTTGTATTTTGAGATTGCAAAATCATTCTTTGTATTATAGATATTAATAGGTTCTGTAAGGTGAGGGTGAGGATAAACCATTTAAGCTCTTATATGTCAAAAATTAGCTCTAAACTTAAGATTGTATCAATTCAAGAACTGAAATGATATTGCTAATAAAGTCTTTGTAGTATTCTGGTGTAAAAAATGCTGTTGCTTATCCATGTCCAGATTGTAGCTAATATGGGGCATTTTAAATCTGGGACTAAAAAACCTTCATTATTTTAAGAAGCTTTTATTAGGATTAAAACATATCACACATATGCACACATACTGTATGTATATGCACGTTAAATTTCTTGCATATATTACAATGAACCTCATTTATTGATGCTTCAACATTATGTTTCTGGTGCATTTTCTAGGACTTTTTAATTGTATTTGTAATTAATGCAGTGTGCTGGGATAATAAAAGAAAGTACACCTAATCCAAAAACACTTAATACATTGAATTATGTAATTATATAGTTGTAATCACTTACACAGGGGTCAATTCAGAGTCACCAGTCAACGTAACTTGGGGTAAACCAGACTATCCATAAGAAAACTCATCTAGACACAAGAAGAAGCTGCAGATAGTTGCACCACCATGCCACCTCACCTAAAATTTGCCAACTATAAATTGAAATTTATATCAATCAATGACTAAAGGCTTTTGTTTATAATGTCACTAATAAAAAGCTAAAAAGAATGACAGTCTTTAGAAATACTGTAGTGTTTCTCAATTAATAGCCCAGTCATAAACTGAAAAAAAAAAATCTGGTTGATCTGATACTCTTTTTAATGACAGTTTGTAAAATTAATTAAGAGTTTCACATTTTAAACCATGAGACTTTTGACATTGCCAAAAAGAAGACAAAAAAGAGGGAATCCACACCAGACATCCTGTTAACCACATTGGATCTGGATGGGCAAGAGAAAGAAGTAAACTGGAAAGCTTGAGTGTCAGTCACACCAGTATGCCTTTGTCACTCACTGATTGGTGGATACGTTATCTTGTTCTGTTTTCTGGGTTTAACATCCTGCAGACCAGAGAAAGCGGTGTTATGGGCAGGTCAGATGCAGATGTAGAAGAAGATGAGAAAGAGTAAGTTCTTGGTGTTCCCTCAAACCCCTTCACCATGTTCTGTCAAAACTGACTCCAAAAAGGCTGGCAAGATGCCCAAATATATAACAACAGATATAATCAGCATGAAATATTGAAGTTTTTAAATAAAAGAAAGTCAAAAATGTAATTAATTAGTCTCCATAATACATTTCACAAGGAGTGCTATCACTAGCAAGGAGCAGAATTATAAATGTGTATGAGGAATCAACATACATGAGCAGTAATGTAAAATATTTTTTCCAATGAAAATATATGTCAACCCTTGTATGAAATGTTCAGTCTAAATGATAACAGTATATAAAACTCAATTTCTGTTGATGATTTTTAAACTTGAAAGATATCTCTCTAGAGTTTAATCCTTGTCTTAACTTACACTGTTGGGTGAGGTAGCAGTTACAGAGACCTCAGCTGAAAATATTATTACATGCACAAAATGTAACCCTGTTTGCACTGCATATTTTTAACCTGACAGACAGCCAAATGACTTTAATTTTTTGTTCTTCTGTATGCTTCTACTTCATCACTATGGGTACGTTATGTTTTTCACAGCAAATCTGGCCACCACAGATATCATTTTCCTTGTCTGCTGTGTGCCCTTCACTGCCACACTTTATCCTTTGCCTAGCTGGATTTTTGGAGATTTCATGTGCAGATTTGTCAGCTACCTTCAACAGGTCAGTGCCTCTTGATGCTAAAGATATTTTCAATAACGTTCAGTGAAAAGGTTTAGAGGTGTTACCCTGTAAAACTCTACATCTAAAATATTATATGGAAAAGATGGAATAATAAATAGAAAATGTGCAATGTAACCCATGGTATTTAAAATTTACAATATTCTTTCATTAAAACATTTAAAATAATACTACAAAGCTTATATTATTGGTCTTTCTTTTACTTGACATTTGCCAGTTCTTTTATTAACAGTTCAAAAACAGCTCTGGACTTGGTATTTTGCCAATGTTTCTGTATATACTGTAGATCTCTCCTTTCCCTCAAAACCAATTTAGAGTCAGAATTTGTTTTAAAGCTGAAGCCATTCCACTTGTCCTAACACAAAAGGAAAGGTAACAGGGGAGTAGCATACATCTTGAAACAACAAAATACTTATTTCTAGCTGCAATTGTGTCAACCAGCTGCTTTTTCCTCTATTTTCAAATTTCACCCTTTATGTTCTCTCCACACATCTTATTTCTTTCTTTCATAGACAACCTTTCCTAACTGTAAGTAAGAATTTCCTCACACCTCCCAAATCTTAGTTTAGTGCACACTATTATGTGAAAACCTTTAACTATTCTAATGTCATATTGATGTATTGGTTAGTATTGGTTACTTTGGGGATTATGTCCTTCCATATTAAACTTTTGTCTCCCTACTTCTATGTTTAAACTTTGGTTTAAAAGAACAGATAAGTAAAATGAGGTGTACTATCACAATTCCATAAAATGGACTGAGATCAGATAGTCTAATATTCCTGAGCTAGCTGGGAGGATTCCTTATGGAAACTGTTACACATTATGTACAGGGATATTTTTTATCATTTTTTTCATCCCTTTAAAAGAAGATCAAATCATAATGAGAAATTATAAGAACACTGAAGCAAGCCAGGATCTTCAGAGCAGTCACTTACTGTAGTTTTGGTATTTTGTGTTCCTGAAAGTAAAGTGATTGCCTGCTCATCCATATAAATGTCAGGGTGTTCATCCAATTGTCTGCTGTTGTGGAAATGGTGTGCAATGCCATATATTTTTGAATTTCTCTTCACTGTATATATATAACTCTTAACTCAGTTCAAACCTAAACATTGGATACTCTACGTCAAAGACACCTTCATCATATTATAAAGAAACCAACTGAATGAATTCCTCAACCACATCAACTCAGCATTCTCTGCAATTCAGTTCACTATGGAAAGAGAAATGAACAGATGCATCAACTTCCTAGACATCGCCACTGAAAGAGGTAAAGACACCACTTTGATTATGAGGATTTATCACAAGGAATGTTATGCAAACAAAATATTGCACTTTTCTAGCAATCACCCCTTTGTTAAGATATTGCTCAAATGGATTTACAGTCACTGGAATACAAACAGCTACCCTAGGACATTTATCAAACAATACTTACATAGGAATTTCCCCAGACCTCAGCAAACAATTGACTCCAACCTGATCTCCCATTCTACCTGACACAGCCTTCCTTATCACTGTGACGTATCCTGAAAGTTCAGCGCTTATCCTCTCCAGATCAGATGTCAAAATAGCACATAAACTGGCCAACACTCTACAAACAGTCATTTTTAATGCCAAAAGCAGGGAATCTGCAGCAAAGACACGGGACACAGTATATAGTATACCATGCAGTGCATACCCAGCTGTATACTTAGTACAAACATCTAAAACACTCGCAACACTTATACAAGAATATTGCAGTGCTGTCAGAAGGAAGGACACACAGTCTCTGATATATACACCAGTTTATATATAAATATAAACATATTTATATATAAACATTTATATATAAATATAAAATAGATATATAAACCAGTACCAGTTTAATCAGACACATGTTTAACTGGGACACAGTGCAAGTAAGATGCAGGGCAAATGCTAAAAGTGCCAGAGAGCTGGCTGAATCGTGGCTATCAAACGAAAACGGCATTAACAGATACTTGGATATGAGCCCAGCATATGCAGGCTTAAAAAGAACAACATCCAAATAATAAAAAAGACTTTATGATCCACACTTTTTTTAACTCCATCTTATTAATCCACCCCCCCATTTGATATATATTGCCTTGAATTCCTTTATTTCAAAGCTTAAACAAATAAAAAACTATTTTAAGATATGTGACTCATTTTTTCCCTTTGTGGATTTTTAGCAACAAATATGCAAACCATATCACAAACCTTCACTTCTATGTTATATACTGCCCAAAAAAATTAAATGAACACTTTTTACTTAGAGTACAGCATCAAGTCAATGAAACTCCTGGGCTATTGATCTGGTCCGTTAAGTAGTAGAGGGGGTTGTTAATCAGTGTAAAAGGCGCTATATAGCACCCGACCCGGTACAGACCACGCAGAGGCACATGTACTAAAACACACAGGCTTTATTTTTTCTTCAGCTGTGTGACACGTCTTCCCCGTGCCACACAGCCCAAACACAGTCCCAAAGCACAAAACTCACACAAAACCACAATTCTCCACCACTCCTCCCAGACAAGCTTCGTCTCCTTCTTCCTCCCAACTCTGGCTCACCGAGTGGTGGTGGCTGGGCCCTTTTATAGCCCACCCGGAAGCATTCCAGGTGATTAACCACCTGGTCCTAATTGGATTTCCGGGTGGGGCTGCAGGCTCGTCAGGCCGGGCTGTGGGAAGCAGGCAGCTCCCCCTAGCGGCCACGCCGGGCCCCAACCAAGCTGTGGAGGACTCCATCTCCCATGGAGCCCTGCGGGTGGTTGGAAAAACACCGTCGGCCAGGGAGGCTGCCACCAAGCGTCCCGGGGGAGGTACTGGACTGTCCATGGAGGCTCCCTCGGAACATAAGCAGCAGGGGCGTCCCTGCCGGGCATGGGACCCGGCTGTCCTTCACATCAGTTACAGCTGCTTTGGTGTTAATGAAATTAACAACAGGTGCACTAGAGGGGCAACAATGAGATGACCCCCAAAACGGAAATGGTTTAACAGGTTGAGACCACTGACATTTTTCCCTCCTTTTCTGACTGTTTTTTCACTAGTTTTGCATTTGGCTATGGTCAGTGCCACTACTGCTAGCATGAGGCAATACCTGGACCTTACAGAGGTTGCACAGGTAGTCCAACCTCTCCAGGATGGCACATCAATACATGCCCTTGCCAGAAGGTTTGCTGTGTCTTCCAGCACAGTCTGAATGGCATAGAGGAGATTCCAGGAGACAGGTAGTTACTCTAGGAGAGCTGAACAGTGCTGTAGAAGGTCCTTAACCCATCAGCAGGACCGGTATCTGCTCCTTTGGGCAAGGAGGAACAGGATGAGCACTGCCAGAGCCCTACAAAATGACCTCCAGCGGGCCACTGGTGTGAATGTCTCTGACCAAATAATCAGAAACAGACTTCATAAAGGGGGGGGCCCTGTGCTGACTGCTCAGCACTGTTTGCCATAGAATAGCAGAATTGGCAGAACCACCACTGGAGCCCTGTGCTTTTCACAGATGAGAGCAGATTCACCTTGATCACATTTGACAGACATGAAAGTGTCTGGAGAAGCCATGGAGAATTTTATCCTGGCTGTAACATTGTTCAGCATAGCAGGTTTGGTGGTGGATCAGTGATGGTCTGGGGAGGCATATCCATGGTGGGATGCACAGACCTCTACAGGCTAGACAACAACACCTTGACTACCATTAGGTATCGGGATGAAATCCTTGGATCCATTGTCAGACCCTATGCTGGTGCAGTGGGTCCTGGGTTCCTCCTAGTGCATGACAATGCCTGGCCTCATGTGGCGAGAGTATGCAGGCAGTTCCTGGAGGATGAAGGAATTTATATCATTGACTGGCCCCCAAGCTCACCTGACCTAAATCCAATAGAACACCTCTGGGACATTATGCTTCGGTCCATCTGATGCCACCAGGTTGCACCTCAGACTGTCCAGAAGCTCAGTGATACCCTGGTCCAGATCTGGGAGGAGATCCCCCAGGACACCATCCGTCGTCTCATTAGGAGCATGCCCCAATGCTGTCAGGCATGCATACAAGCACGTGGGAGCCATACAAAATGCTGAGTACGATTTTAAGTTGCAGCAATGAAATTTCGACAAAATGGACTAACCAGCCACATCATCTTTTCACTTTGATTTTCGGGGTGTCTTTGAATTCAGCCCTCTGTAGGTTGATCATTCTCATTTCCATCAAACGATGTGCCATCCTTTCATTCCTAACACATTACCAGTCCATATCAGTATAGATATCTAGCATGATTTTTTTCAGGCAGTCCCCGGGTTACGTACGAGATAGGGACTGTAGGTTTGCACTTAAGTTGAATTTGTATGTAAGGCGGAACATGTACATTATTTTAATAAATGCTATTGTTGACCAACTGTAACCAACTGCTCTGCCAATGAATGATGGAGTTTCACCTCTCTCTGACCTTTTTATTATTTCTACTTTATTTTCAATGGTGATGGTTTTTCTCTACTTTACTATATCACCAGCACTTGCATCAGATTTGTGTTTCAGAGACATTCTTGAAGGATGAAGACAAAAGGTTAAGATGAGCTCTTCTGCATAGCACTGTACACGCTATCACAGCCGGAAGGCACCCGTCGTCAATACGTCTGATGTACTGATAAGAGACAATTTTCTGCTATGTGCGTCACAGTACAAGCAGGCTTGTTAATAAAGTATCTATCTATCTATCTATCTATCTATCTATCTATCTATCTATCTATCTATTGAGAATGAATGGGGGCAGCGAGGGGCAGTTCACCACCCGCCCACTCGACAGTCACCTCCACTACAGTATGCTGACTGCAGCGTCCGCCCATCGAGAGTGAACACGGTGCGGCCAAAGGTGGGTAGTGAATCACCCACCCCCATTCAACAGGCAGCCGTCCGAGGCACAATACAATGCTACCCCCCACCACCCAGTTCACCCTCAATGGCCTCCGTTCAGCCACAACCGGGTCACCACTTGCAGCATTACCAGTCGCCCACCGAGAACAAACGGGGCAGCCGTGTGTGGTGGGCGGGCAGTGAAACCACTTGCTGCTGGGATCTGCCTGAAGGAAACTACACTGCGCGAGCAGCGAAATCACCCCTCTCCAGCCTCCATCCAGCTACCGCTTGCAGCATTCCCAGGCCGAAGATGACGATCAGCAGTTACTTATTCGCATGCGTCACAGTTGCAGCCCCATTCGTAAGTCAGATGTTCTTAACCTGGAGACTATCTGTATGTATGTATATATACAGTGGTGTATGGCTGGCCATTCTTCCCGGTCAATACCCCCAAGCCACCAGGAGGTTCCCCAAAGACCAGCAGGGCATCATAGACACTGGAGGTTTTACACACAGCCCTGCTGGATACCATGGGGGCCTCTAGGAGACACTCTAGCGTAAACTCAGTCAACACCAAGAAACAAACTGAAGGTAGATAGCACCGGAGTAGGAGGGGGTAACTCGTGGAAAAACGCTTGTCACAAATGGGACTTGTCCAGGTCGGTGGTACTTGTTGTAAAAAAAAAAAAATAGCATGCAGACTGGAAAACCAGGAAAGGTTGTTGAAAGAAGAAGAAGGAAAAAAATGAACAAACAGGAGAAACAAATGTAACATAAAAATTCACAAAAGGTACTTCAGCTGCCTCCTAAGCGCACGTGTGTGACAGTGTGTATGTGTGATCAAATTCACCCACAGCATAGTGGGGAATGAATAGAGACACTAGAAATGCTCCGCAATAAGACGCATTCATTGGAATAATTACACAGCATGGTGTGAATGCAACATAAACATATAAACATAATGTGTATATTATTAAAAAAAGTTCATATAAATTGATTATACAAAATACTTTTTAGTACACAAATATTTAACAAGTTGAGATGCATAAACTGGTTATAAATGTATGAAATTATACATTTATTGCTTTATATTTCACATGTAGTGTATGTGAAATATAAATATAATATTAAATATATTATTAAAATGATATATAAATCATATAAAATGGTGTAAAATTAGTGTTGTAGACTTCTTTTGCATCATATTTCTTTAAAGAAGTTTTTAATGAATTTGTTTTAAATAATCTTGCGGCACACCTGTGGATGATGTTCTGTGGCACACCAGTTGAAAATCGCTGGTCTACTGTAAATATTTCTAGATTAGAAGTGTAAGAAAAGTTACATAGTAGGTTATGATGGACACTTAACCTGCAGCCTTAAGGCTGTTAGACCACTTTGTAAATGGAAACATATTCAAGATGTAAAATATGAAATAATCACACATTTCTTCAGGCCTTAATGTCCAACTAAATTCTGAACCTCTCACTTCTATAATAGCATAGTTTTCACACCTACTCTTACATTTTCTTCTATCATCTGCCATGACTATGTTCCCTCCTTCCTCTCCTATATATGTTACCTGCTCTTTCTGTTTCAGTTTTATCCTGATGATATAGCCAAAGCACTGTGTCTTTAACCGTCTACTTCATTGAACATGGAAAAAGCATTCAACTTGTTTTTTTCATTTTGCATGTATGTTGTCTTGGTCCAACTTAAACTATATGCCATATTACATATCAAGAGGTGGTTTGTAATGGGAGTGGGGCAACCCAAATACCAGTGCAGATGCAGGGAATACAAGACCCATTATGCAACAGGAGTAGATTGGGGCTGATGGGAAGATATTGTCATCAGCGTACATAATCATTTGTGCCAGGCAAAAGGAAATTTTACCTAAGCCAATAGGTTCTGAATTTCTTTTCAACTAATTTGGATAATAATTTCCTTGTCCCACTGGATTACAGCTTTTGTCTAAGACATCTTCTTGTCTCAGTGTGGGTTATGTTTAGTTGTGTTTTGCCATGTTGAATTTCCAAAAGACAGTTTCTTTATCCCCTTGGAAAGTGGTGTACTTCAGCTAGTTTACTCCATTAATCACTGTAAGTTAAATGCTGCCTTTAAATTAACAATGAACTTTTGACCAAATATTTTCCATATTATGATGCTTCTCCCTGCGGTGGGCTGGTGCCCTGCCCAGGGTTTGTTTCCTGCCTTGCACCCTGTGTTGGCTGGGATTGGCTCCAGCAGGCCCCCATGACCCTGTAGTTAGGATATAGCGGGTTGGATAATGGATGGATGGATGGTGCTTCTCCAGTTTGCATTGTTATTATGGCAACTTTAAATGGGTCAACATAGTAACATGGGAAGTCTTTGTTTTAGATGCATACAGAGACTGATGTGACTTTCCAAAGTCTTATAGCTGTTCTGCAATCTTATTAGCTCAAATACACCAAAT
This sequence comes from Polypterus bichir lapradei, assembly GCA_026402145.1. Taxonomy (NCBI): domain Eukaryota; kingdom Metazoa; phylum Chordata; class Cladistia; order Polypteriformes; family Polypteridae; genus Polypterus; species Polypterus bichir. Next base: position 16,496,623 of record JANRMT010062822.1, read on the forward strand.
ATAATTTAATTTAAAAACCTTGGAAAAATAAATATATAACATTCTCAGAGTCACTTAACCAAATCAAGAATATAGGAGTTTTTTAATCTATTGAAAACAAGATGGAAACCAGACTGGGGAGCGGCTCAACCCACTTATGCACATACAGGACTAATGTAGAATCATAAATTAAGCGAATACACACATCTTTGTGAATGTGAGAGTAAACAGAATAAAACAACCACAATAAATGGGTGTAATATTGGAACCTAAGTCTTTGCAGGAGGACTAGCCATTCCTTCTGCTCACAGTAAATATAATTAGAAATTATTAAGAAAATCTTGCCTCCTGGTCCTCCTTCTCTTTTTTAATTAAATTTATACTACTGGACATTTATCTTCATTTATATTATCTTATCATTTATCTCTGTAAGATTTGGAAACAGACAGTGATTACTTCCCTCTACCCATGTCTTCCATTATGGTTTTCAATTAAATTCAGTAAAGTACCCCTAGATTCCCTTTGCTTCTTTCCTTCACTACTATCAGGTTATAGTCCCAGGCTTCAAATTTGGGTAGCTTGATTATCTGTGCTTTGGATACTTGGCACAAAGTTCAAAAGCATCTTGGCTACTATCCTGTTTGACACTCATACACCTCATCATCTATCTATACTGTATATATATCATTTATAATCCAGCTCTTCATATTGGTGGTAACCCCCTTTCTTTTTCACCTTAAATATGTATTACAATGTCTTTTTAACAATACAGGCCTCCAAACATTCTCATCAATTGAGGTACAATTTTTTGTTTCCTCTTCCTCTTTTTCTCCACTTTCTATCTATAATATCTTTCACCAACGTTCAAGCCAGAGGTAGCATGCTATGTCTTTCTAAGTAAGGTATTCTGCAGACCCTTATAATAGTCTCAGTTGGGAACTGTGAACTTCCTTCAGTACCCCCATCACAAAGAAATCTATTTAATAAAACATTTTTTTTTTATTTCCTGTCTTTAGCATTGGTTTCAGATCCTAGTCCAGCAGCTGCAGACTTTTGTTTTAAATAGTTTCACAAAGAGTAATTTTATATCTGGTCGATCTCATTGTTGGTCTTTTTATTTTCTTATTCTATATTTTGAAAACAGCTGCAAAGTGAGATCAACATTTATAAGCCATTTAGAAAAAATCTTTTTATGCCATAGTTTGAAGTAGTTGATTCTCCTTTTGTCATTTTTCTATTAATTTGTTTTTTTTCCGTCAGGTTTGCTCACTTGTATCCTAATAATTACAATTAGCTTTGAATGAAGTAGACGCCAAGGCAAATGACACAATAATGAAAGGCTTGATACTAGAAATTTCAAAGCTAGGTTTCTTAAATTTATTGGAAGATAGCAAGTATTTATGTGAGTCACATGGAAATAATTTAAGGGTTTTTTGTTGGTTTTAAGATTTTCATCATTATCATCATGATTTTCCTTGCACTTGAACAGGTGTTCTAGTTATTTAAGCTGTTATTTATCACACTTACGTTTTAGCGTTCAGTGTCATTTGCCCTGGTATATATTATTATCTATTTATCTGGCAAATGTCTTTATCCAAGTTGACTTGCAAAGCAGGTTATAATGCATACAAGAATATTTAAAAGGTACAAGCAAGCAAAAGCTACAGAGAACAAGATAAAAAAAAACTAAGAAGAGTAAGTAGCAGTACTACTAGTGCTATACAGTGGTCCACCGCCTATTGCGGTGTGTGTGTGTCTCTCTCTCACGCTCGTGTGTGTGTGTCTCTCGCGCATGTGTGTGTGTCTCTCTCTCGCGTATGTGTGTGTGTCTCTCTCTCGCGCGCGTGTGTGTGTCTGTCTCGCGCACGCATGCGTGTGTGTCTCTCTCTCTCTCGCGCGCGCACATGTCTTTGTGTCTCTCTCTCTCTCTCTCTCGCTGCACAGGTAGAGACTGAACACGTGCGGAAATCATCCGCGAGCACAAACCGAAAGGGAAATTGGCTTGTTCGTATACCGAGTTTGTGGTCGTGAACAGATGCGAAAGTTTGGTGAATGTTTTGGTCGTAAACCAATTTGTACATGTTCCAAGACATTCATTAACCGAGGTTCCACTGTACAGGCTTTTAAATAATCAACGCGCAGAGCGACAAGCAGAACAGGCATCTTGGCAGAAGCAGTGCAAAGCCAGTAGCTGATCCGTCCACTTCTGCTTAGTGTGTGTTCAGCTCCCCCCTTCACAACGCGAGCAGGAGAGATGCGAAGTGGCAGGAGCGTAGCACGCCGCCGGCGGGGGGTTTCTGCTAAGCGATCGAGACCAGATCATCTCGGAGAGACACTATGACAACACACAAGACTAGATATTACAACCTTTGGAAGCAAAACCCATGAGACAGTGACCTTTGCACGTCACACCCTACTTACAAACAATTTAAAACAAGTTCACTGACATCTAACCTAGCAGTTGTTGGAATGCTTTTGACAGACAAACTTCAGGTGCTCCCAGCTCTTAAAACAACAACAAGCAGAACACACAGCTTGCCAGCAGCAGCCACCCAGCGTGCGTTCAGCCCTCACATACCCCCCCCCTCCACTCCTCCTCCTTCATCAGAACGCGAACAGCAGAGACGCGAAGTGGCAAAAGGACAGCTGCTGTACAAGCTTTTAAGTGATTGACACAAATCGCGACAAGCACAACACACAGCTGGTCAGCAGCAGCAGCAAGACACCAGCTGAACCGATCGCATCTCTTTAGCGTGCGTTCAGGGGGCCCCCCCCCACCCCCCTTCACAACACAAGCAGCATTATAAGTCCCGCAAGAAAGAGATTTAAGCACGCCTGGGGCAGAAAATAAAGGACAAATATTGTTTTTACAAACATTTTAAAGTAAAAATGTAAATAATGTATATGTAATAATTCCCATGAAAATAACAATCTCTTTAAATTGTTTATCCGGTAAACCTAACCCGGGGGTGGGTGAGCGAAGCGAGTAGGGGGCAGAGCCCCCTAGTAATAATAATAATATTAATAAATCCACGATGTAGTGGGGGGGCAATAGTTGAACCATGATATAGTGGGGGATCACTGTATAATTATACCTGCAACTAGACTAACACACAAATCGGTATCCTAAACTCTTCGTCTGTACAACAGCAGCTATCCTGTAGAAGAAAAACTAAGCAGCTCTGAAATATTTCATGAAAAAATTAAGATATAATTGGATGCAAATAGACAAATGGAAATCATCCAGCATTGGAACAAGAATTGAGAAGCATTGCCCAGTCCTGGCACATCTGGCAAAACGAGGGATAGCCAGTAGGCAAAAACAGACGGAGATGTCTTGATGGGAAATATGGAAAGACCAAAGACTGGGCATACTGAGAAGTACAGCTATTCAGAGAATCATAGGTAATGACAACAGGTTTGAACCGGATGCTTGTAGCAACAGGAAGCAGTGGAGAGACTGAAACAGAGGAGAAGTAGGATTGAAACAAGGATAACTAGCCACTAGTCAAGCAGCTGCATTGTGGAGATGCTACAGAGGTCTAATAGCATTTGTAGAAAGAACTATCTGGAGAGAGTTACAATAGTCCAGCCAATAGAACCAATGTCTGAACAAGGAGTTGCATGGTATAATTAGTGAGGAAGGGTCAAAAACTCTGAATATTCTGAAGAAAAGAAATGACAGGATTGGGTCGTTGAAGAAATATATTTGATTAATGAAAGTGAGGAGTCCAGAGTCAACCAAAGATTCTTGACACTGATTGATGGTGAAAGAGTGACATCTTCAAGAGAAATGCTCAGAGAAAATCTAATGAAGAAGACACAGAAAGCAAGTACAAGAAATCTGACTTGAAAGGTTTAGTTTAAAGTGATGATCAATCAGCTATGATGAGATGACAGAAAGACTGCTGGAGATCTGGGGTGTAACCTACAGTATAGGTTGGAAGAGTGAAATGAGTGGAAGATCTGTACATCATCAGAATAGTGGTGGTAGAAGAAGGAATGAGAAGAGATAACATTGCAAGAGGAATTAATGTAAAGAGAAAAGAGAAATGGAAGAAACACTGATCCTTGAGGAACATCTGTGGAGAATTTAAGTAGTTAGACTAGGAGACAGAAAAGGATCAGTTGGAAAGGTAGGTCTTGAACCAGCCCAAAGCAGAATTGCCAATTCCAACTTTATTGAGGACGATATCAGCAGGGACTGGTTAACAGTATCAAAGGCTGAGGAAAAATAAACAAGGATAAGGCCAGAGGAGAGGGAGCTTGAGCATGTCTAAGTGTACTTGTGACTTAAAGCAATACACCTGAGGAGTGACTCCCTCAGGTCTTCGGGTCCTTAACAGATAAATCTGGCAGATCCCAGGTCTTTGATAGAGGGACCGAGGCCAGTGGGACAGTAAGAGAGGCAGACCCAAAAACAGTTCCAAAGAGTGCATGTACTGAAAAAGGAGAAAAAGAAAT
>JANRMT010062822.1:16501465-16545985 GCA_026402145.1 Polypterus bichir lapradei
ATTTACAGTATAAATGCACATTATCTGGAAGGCCCAAATTGTGGTGAGTCAATATTGTGGCTTAAGGTACAAAATGAGGACAAAGAATGCACCAAGCAACTCCATGAAAGTGTAATGGAAACGCACAATTCAGGGGATTCACACAAGGAAATGTTCAAGTCATTGAATATCACTTGGAATCCAGTTAAATAAACCATTAAGAAATGGAAAGAGTATGGCACAGATATAAATCTGCATAGAGCAGACCATCCATAAAAACCATCTTGATCATTCAAGAAAAAGACTAGTGAGAGAAGCCCCCAAGAGACTTTTGAAGGAGTAACTAGCTACAGTGCATAAACTGAAGATAATGTGCAGACAACAACTGCAGTCTGAGATAAAGTTTGCCAGAAGGTACAGGTAACTCTGACATCATCTGGAAAAAAGTTCTATGGTCTGATTAGACCAAAACTCAGCTTTTTGGCAATCAGACTAAACTATATTTTTGACATAATCCAAATGCTGCATATTATCGAAAGCAAACCCTACCCCCTGTCTAGCATGGTGGTGGCAGGGTCATGCTGTGTAGATGCTTCTGACAGTGTGGTGGCTCTGATGCTAAGGATCTGTGTCACCAGTTTGAATCCATCTTACTGCCCAAAGAGATCCTACCCTGCTGGGCCCTTGAGCAGGGCCCTTAACCTGCAATTACTCCAGGGGCACTGTAAAATGTCCGCCCTTGTGCTCTGACTCCAAGGGGTATGCAAAAACTAACAGATTCCTAATACAAGAAGATGTATAAGGTAAAATAAAAAAAAAAAAATGAATGCAGTAAAATACAGGAGAATCCTGGAGGAAAGCTTAATGCAGTTTGAAAGAATCCTGGCCTTTGGGACAAAATTTGATTTTCAGCAACACAATGGACCCAACTGTAGAGCCAAAGCTACACAAAAATGGCAGAAAAACAACAATGTTTATGTTCCAGAGTCTAGATTTCAGATTTGTGGCTTGAAAAAGGCAATATTCATCGGGGGACAAATTTTTAAAATGTCTGTAGTGAATAGCAGACAAATCCATTATGTAAAGGTTACACCCACACAGCTTCTTCTTAAAACACCCATCCCCTCGAACTCCTCCCATCTTTGTGCGTTAAACCACCAGCGATTCAGGGAGAGAGCAAATGAAACTGAACAGAAGACTTGATGTTCAAAATTACTAGACACTGTAAACATCACTTCAGAGTGGGAAAGCACCAGGGGCCTCATGCTTAACACCTACTAAAACATGGCATAAGGACAAAAGCAGAAATGTGCGTACACACAAAAAAATCCAGATGCATAAATTTGTGCATTCACCAACTTCCACATTCTTCTGATCTGTAAATCCCAGGCAACGTGAAAAATAACGAACTTGCACGTGCCTGCTGCCACTCCCCAAACTCCTACCAGAATTATGCCTCTTTGAATATGCAAATCAATATACTGTAAATAGCCCTTAAGCTCAGCATTCTGTGAAAAGGCAATGGCAAAGGCACGAGGGGAAACAGAAGAATTTCAGCGAATACCAAGTGTAGGCAAGGGAAAACGTACTATTTGTTGGTTTAAACAGTGGTATAAACAACAAAAGGAAGTTGATTGAGTGACATAGAGTATTGTAGAAACTCGAATGTTCAAGTTCACAAAGTCGTACAGTACCCGAAATAAAAAAGAAGTTGGCAGATATCAAAGTCACCTTTAAAAGGCGAGTCGTAGCCTACCGTCTGAGTGTCATATGAAAGCTTATTAAGGTACAGAGAAAAGAAAAAAAAATAGGGACACAGTAGGGAAAAAAGCTTGAAATGTCAACTTTAATCTTGAAATTTACACTTTAATCACATCGTTTATTTTGTCATTAAAGTAGAACATCATAAACTTCACCTTAAAATCGTTTAATTTACTAGTTTCTCAAATCCCATCGTAACTAAAGTAGCACGTTAAATGCTTTGTTTTATATGTCTTCTATGTGCTCTATGTGTGTCAATCACTACGTGCTTCTTAAACAGGCTTTCTCTTCCTCTGACAGGACACATAATCCATTACATTCATGATATTACAGCTCTCTGAATAACTTAAATACTGAGATGTATACTTGATATCATTTTCATGGTGATAGAAATTAAAACGTATTAAACATGGGAATACGGTGGCGCAGTGATAGCAACAAGCTGGTGTCTCGTCCAAGACTGTTCCTGTCTCACGCAAGATGCTTGCTGCGCTGTGCGCAATCTTCAATTAAATCATTTTTTGCAGCAGTACTTTCTCTTTCAAACATACCAATTCCTGTCCTTCCTTTTCTTTCTCCAAATACCCAATCACCACACTATCAGCTCGGTAATAGATGTAAAGCCATCTGTAAGCTGAGAACGCCGATTCTTCAAAACTTTTAAGGAACATTGAAATATCTTCGAATATCTTCCGATCAGCTGCTGTAGAGCTGTGATTCCACACTCAGATACAGTGATATAAATACTCCAAGTGGTGCAGTGAGAGTAATATGGAAAAAGATGATCCGCTGTGGCAACTCCTTACAGCAGCAGCTGAAAGAAGAAGAAAAAGGTGCAGTGAGAGTAACAATGCTAAAACAGCTATGGCATTTGGAATAGTTTGGCTATTCGGTGGATCATTACATTGTTACAGGCTAATTACAATCAGATGCCTGAAACTAATAAACAATATACGGTTAGTTTCAGTGTATATGATAAAGCCAAATCAGGGATGTGAATCTAAAAAAGAAAGGGAAACCAAACTGGAACAAAAGCACTGCTTTGACACTGGGTGCCACCAGTTTGCAGAACCGAGCGGAGAACTGGCGTACGCCAGGGTTTGAGCTATTGTGAAAATGTGCGTAGCTTTACGGCAAGTTTAGGTTTTATACATCGCAATTTGAGTGTGGAAACAGGAGTACGCAACATTTTTGTGCATACGCACCATTTATACATGAGACTCCAGGTTATTATGGCGACCCTGCTGAATTTTATTAAATTTTTTTAATTAAGTTAGCTCCCCCTTTATTACCAACATTTATAGAAGCCAGAGACAATAAAATTCTACCTCATACTTTTAGCCAAGCATTAATTACAGTTTTTCCTAAGAAAAATGAGGACTTATCACAATGTGCATCATATAGACCAATCTCACTTCTGAATAGTGATGTTAAGATACTCTCCAAAGTCCTAGCTAGAAGGACTGAGAAAGTGTTCCCTTAAGTAATATCATAAGACCAAACCAGATTTATTAAAGGTAGACATTTGGCTTCCAATCTTCAATGCCTATTTAATGTAATCTATTCACCCATAAAGTCTAACACTCCAGAGTTCTTATTAACTTTGAATGCAGAAAAAGCATTTGATATTGGCATAAATTTGGGTTTGGCCCAAACATATCTGCATGGATCAAACTACTGTATATCAGTCCAGAAGCCTCAGTTTGCATTAACAATATTATTTCAGCCTACTTCAGACTAGAATGTGGTACTAGACAAGGATGCCCCTTGTCACCACTGCTATTTGCAAATGCCATTGAACAATTGGCTGTTCAGTTTCAAAACGCATCAGAGATAAAGGGGTTTTCAGAGAAGGACTTGAACAGAGAATATCACTATATGCACACAAAATGGTATAGTATATATCAGATCCATACAATTCTGTACTAGCAGAATTTCAAAAGATATCTGGAGTCTAAATTAAATTGAACAAAAGTGTGCTTTTTCCAGTGAATTCTCTAGCAAACAACATTAGATTGGACACCTTCCTTTTTATCATTGTAGACTGGTTTAAATATCTAGGGGTAAACATCACAAGTAAATATAAAGTTCTTTTTCAACAAAATGCATGGACAAAATTAAACAAGATGTGCATAGATGGTCTACCCTCCATCTTACTTTAGCAGAGGAATTTAGCACTATCAAGATGAATATCCTCTCTAAGCTTCTGTTTCTATTTCAAAAAATCCCCATATACATTAACAAATCATTTTTTAAGAAATTAGATTCAATCGTAACCTAATTTATTTGGAATTCAAAATATCCATGCATTTAAAGGGCAACCCTACAACAATCTAAATCAGAAGGTGGCATGGCTCTACCTAATTTTCAGTTTTATATCTGGGCAGCAACCATATAAGCTATAAAAACCTGGACATAGACACAGACAGATGAACACACACTAGCTTGGTCTGCAATAGAAATGAAATCCTGCAGTACTTCTTTATATTCCTTGCTCTGTATACCAGTAAATACAAGGTATCGTCAATATACTAACAACCCAATTGTTGATCACTCACTCTGAATATGGAACCAATGTAGGAAGCACTTCAAGGTAGAGAATTTTTTAACCATGGCACCTCTGCATGATAACCACTTTTTTTCACCCTCTTGAACTTACACAGTTTTTAATGTTTGCAAAAGGAATGGGATTAAATCATTTAGATATGCAATTCCAGAAGAGATATTGATCAGTCTTGTAGACTCAGATAGCATTTCTATAATATATAAAGCCATTATAAAGTCCCTTCCTTTTAAAGATTCCAGAGTACAGTGGGAAAAGGATCACTTACTCAACATTTGAGAAAAGCAGTGGAAGGCAGCCATGCACAGAATTCACTCTAGCTGCATATGCGCAGAACATTGAATTATTCAACTTAAATTTTTTTATCAAGCACATCTATCTCATTTAAAATTGTCCAAAATGTTTCCAGGACAAAATCCAACCTGCGGACGTTGCGAACAACATATAATTGCCATTACTTCACTATTAGCATGTAGACTTATCTTGCGCAACTGGAAGAATCCTAACCCGGTTCTTTTAAGTCAGTGGGTAACTGATGTTATAAACTATTTGAAATTGGAAAAAAAATCTAATTCTCACTTAGAGGTTCAGTTCAAACCTTTTTTAAAATCTGCCAGGTTCTAATCAATAATACTTTAGAATAAGCAATTATATTGGGGAGAAGGTTTCCTTCCTCTCTTTATTGCTCTCAAAAGTTTTACTCTGGCTGTTAGCCTTCCTCTCTTTCTCATGGGTGGGGGTTGAATTGAATTTAGTTTTGTTAAGTTTAACTTGATTGTATGGAATGTTACATGCTTTTAATAAATTCAATAACAGATAAAAAAAAAGAAGACTTGATACCGAGAGTAAATAAAATAACTGTTATCAATTCAGGATCTTAGTAGCACAAGGTAACTGAAACCTAATGATTAATTTGTACATTGTAATTAGCATGGTGATAGAAGAGACAGACAGACACAAAAACATTAGTAGACCACTGCAGTTACTTGATTCCCCATGTTTGAGAAGTGCTTCAGTCTGCTACAATAATACAATATCTTTCTGTCAATTGATTATTGCATCACTATATGGCATAATAACAGAAAGTAGAGTTTAGTTAAACATTGTGGTCTAGGTATATACTACGTGCTGAAATTATGCAGCTGTATTCTGAAAGGGCATGTTTGCAATCCCAATTAGACAGGAATGGTAGTTTAGTTAGTCATTTAGATGTGCAGTCAGAAGATAAATGCTGTGAATCCTCATGATGCTGTTAAGCACATTTGTAAAATTGGGTGTTTTGAATACTGAAATATGTATCTCCTGTGACTCTTCGTTATCATCTTTATTAACGGCAGTCCTTTCCATCTCTTTTGACAGCATGTGACACGTTTATTTCAAACACATATTTTGCAATTCATATTTTCATGAACACAGTTTCCAGTTCTTTCAACCTTACATTGAACCAAAACATTCAATGAATGCATTGATCCTAAAGATACTGAACTACAGAATCTACTGTTGAAATCTTAGAAAAGAAAGGGGTGCATAGATTTCTAATTTTCAAGGAACTGAATATCATTGAATCTAATTAAATACTGAAGTAACTGAACACTAGTCACTGTACCTTGGCCTAATTTCCTACAGTAGGTCTTGCTGTTTCCCTTCCTTTGTGCATTTTTTACTGGGCTTACTGTATATCTTGTCAGTGTGTGTGGCTTGATTAACTATGCAGTGCAGTTCTGGTAAATCTTTACATTATGTTTTTTAATCAGATCAGTTGGGACTTTAGTCCACTACTTTATTTTCAAACAAAATTTTATTCCTGCAAAAACAGTGTAGAAATGGGAATAATTCCTAGAATCAAATTGAGGCCTTCTACTTTAATTAATACATTGGCAGCATACGAACAACATTCCAAATTACTGTAAAAATGTAATGTGGATCATATTAAACATGCTTCCTGGATATACAGGATACAGAATGTCCAACAATAACGATAAAACAAAAACACAAAGATCAAGGTGAAAACAAAGAAGAGATTATTTTTTTAAATTATGATTATTATTTTTATAATTTTATTGATTTTATTGTAATCACACAACATTCCATACAAATAGATCAATTTGAAAACAAATCAACCCCCACCAAAGAACAGATTCTAACTCAAACGAAAACATGGCCGGATGTGAGAACCTGCAGCACAAAGTAAATATGGTTTGCTGTCACAGACTATAGGGGAGGAAGACAATTACAACAGCAGACCTGAAAATGAATGTATAGCTGAATCCAAAGCAGCAAAAATAGCTTGACATGATGCAAAATTCCATTTCAGCAGACATCTTTCATCAAAAATCACTTGTTTCATTTAAGGACTGCAAGAATTCAGAGTCCAACCCTGCAAAACAATTACATAAAAAATATTCACGTATTATAAAATATGTGGGTGCCACAATAGTAAGTACTGTTGGGTTCAAAATGACAGAATCACAATTTCATACCAGTCTGGTCACTGTTTTTCAAGTTTATAAATTCATCCCTAGTGTGCATAATTTGGCCCAGTTACCCTGATTTTCTTCCTCATTGCTAAAATGTCTCTGCTATGCTGAATACTTCATTGGTACAGTATATCCTGCTTTGACTTTCGTGGCTTCACTCCATCGTGGATTTTATATGTAAGCATACCTAAATATATATCGTGGATTTTTCGCTTGTTTGTGGATTTCTGCGGACAATGGGTCTTTTTATTTCAGGTACAAGCTTCCTCAGTTGGTTTGCCCAGTTGATTTCATACAAGGGGTGCTATTGGCGGATGGCTGAGAAGCTACCCAATCAGAGCACGCAGTTAAGTTCCTGGGTGCTGACTGGCTCAGCAACGGACAGCAGCATTCGATTCTGCTTTGCGTTAGCCAGCATCTCGTCTCGCTTATTCAGCATCAACGGGTTTCGCCGTGTAAAGAGTTAACTTTTATGCTCTTTTGTGTTTATCTTTGTGCGTAGTCAAGCCCTTTGTTATGTCTCCAGAATGATCTGCTCCTGCTATTGCATCCAGGGCCATGCCTAAGCGGCACAGTCGCCTGAAGAGGCTCCTTTAGAAGAGCTGTAACGCTCTCCTTTGTTGTACAATAACATTTATCTCATCGTTATCGGACAAGTCGTCGTGTCATTGTTGATGAGTACCCATAACTAATTTTCTACGTACTTAGTACATGTATGTACGTTTAGTGTAACTGTACACACATTTTACACAATTTTTCTTGCATTGTACGTATTTATTGCTGGTGGCCTGTCTATCGTAATGGCTGTAACATATGTGATATCAGAGATGCTTGATATCTTTAAAATAACATTTAGGTTTTATTTATATTTACATTTTGCAGATTTTTCATTTATTTTTATATTACCTAATCAATTACAGGGCTGCACAGTGGCGCAGTGGGTAACGCTGCTGCCTCGCATTTAGGAGACCTGGGTTCACTTCCCGGGTCCTCCCTGTGTGGAGTTTGCATGTTCTCGCCGTGTCTGCGTGGGTTTCCTCTGGACACTCCGGTTTCCTCCCACAGTCCAAAGACATGCAGGTTAGGTGCATTGGTGATTCTAAATTGTCATGTGTGTGTGTGTGCGCGCCCTGCAGTGGGCTGGCGCCCTGCCCAGGGTTTGTTTCCTGCCTTGCGCCCTGTGTTGGCTGGGATTGGCTCTGGCAGACCATGTAGTTAGGATATAGTGGGTTGGATAATGGATGGAAGGATAATCAATTACAATGTGTTTAAAACTGTATTATGTATTAAATAAAATTCCTCAATGATATATGATATGTATGTAAAAAAAAAAGCAAAAAACATACAAAGCCCATAGGGTCTACCCATACAAATAGTTGACACTTCGCCTGGTCCAATTTACTTCCCCCCAAATAGCTCTTAAATTAATTTATATAAGTTATTCATTTAGTTATTATTTATTTTTACACATTCATATTTGTGCTAATAATGTCTGAATACAGTATTAATAAATAAAGTCATGCATTATTGTTATATTCCCTTTATATTCTTCTTAAACGCACGGTCATTGAAGTTGAGCAACTAAGTATTTCACTACATATTGTACTGTATGTATAATTTGTATGTTACAAGTAAAATTTATTTTGATGTGATATACTGTATAGAATTTGTATTTGGCCAGTTGAAAGAATAAGAAAAAACAGAAATTAGTTAAAACTTATAGAATAGTATGCTCATTTGTCAATTTTCTGAAACATTTTGCATCAGTGGGAAGCTAGGATCTCAATATCCATCATGTGGCCAACTTTGAATAGAAAAGCACTCAATTACCGCACTCTCATTTAGGTTTAATTTATTGTTGTATCTATGCACCCACTTCTGAATTTTTCAATATAGGGTCACAGAGGGATTAACTCATTGAAGCAGCATCTGGTAGAAGGCAGACATCAGCCCCACTGTGATGCCTGTCCATGGAATGGTACATTTATGCTCTCACCCACCTGGGTTGTGTCTGTCAATTTAGAATGAAATAAGTTTGTGATTTATAAATAAATTAGTAAACCAAAAGAAAGTGCCAACTATATTAATGCCAACCAGGCAGATTTTTTTCATTGTTTTCAAATCTTGAAAAGCTGCCACAATGAAATAATATCTAAAAAGCAGTCAGAAAATGGATCTGAAGGAATCTATAGCCATGCATAAAAAAGATGAAGAAATTACATTTTATTGGCCTTCATACATAAGTAACATTTTTTTAAATAGAAAAGAGAACAATTCTTAAAATTTCTTTTAAACCAATTTCAATGAACAGCCATTAGGGCATTTTGGGTTTATTAACTACAATTAGCAGAAATCAGATTCTTTTATATCAAGAAATGAAGATTAAATAAGCTCTACTCAAAAGACCTAATATGATCTCCTGTAAGGAACAAACAATTATATTAATTTCCTCTTTTTTCCAAACACTAGCTTCAGCTGGTCTCTCCCTTTTGATCAGTAATTGTTGTTCCTCTGTAACAAGGGATTTTAATTTTTGGAAGGGATTTAATATGAATCATGCACACCGCTTCCCATTTGAAAATATTTTATTGAAAACCCACTGACTATAACACATTCATCCACTCATCTTTTTAAAACTACTTATTCTAAATCAGTTCACTGTAGGAACTAATCACAAAAGGGCACATTCGTTCATTGTCACTCACACAAGGCCAACTAAGATTTGACTTGAATGCCGCATGAAGAATCACATGGGCTTGGTGAGTGCATGTAAACTTCACAAACACAGGGATTTAAACCTAGGAGTATAGTGCTGTCCTAACACAGCCATGGGGGGATGCACAAACCAGTGTGTTTTTTTGTGTATCCCAAGCCCAAATAAATGGGGAGGGTGACGTCAGGAAGGGTATCCGTTGTAAAATTTTGCCAGATATTTGGACAACAGTACAGATTTCCATACCGGATCAGTTGAGGCCCAGGTTAACAACAGCCACCAAAAATATTGTTAACCAACAGGGTGCTGGGTGAAATTAAACTACTCTTGGCTGAAGGAGAAGAAGAGGGGAAAGGTGTGTCTGGAGCCAGGAGGAGAGGAGAAAGGGTAGGAGAATGGAAGTGAGGGAAGGAAGTTTGAATGTTAGCAGTATGACTGATAAAGGGAAAGAGTTAGCTGATATGATGGAGAGAATTAAGGATGATATATTGTGCATGCAGGGGAATAGATGAAAAGGGAGTATCGGTGTATTGGACAAATTATTCTGCCATGGTGTAAATGGGGTAGGAGTTAACCTGAAGGAACAGTATGTCAAGAGTGTTTTGGAGGTGAAAAGAGTGTCAGACAGAATGATTATGAAGCTGGAAATTGAAGGTGTGATGATGAATGTTGTTAGTGCATATGCCAAACAAGTTGGGTGGAGATTTCTGGAATGAGTTGGATGAAGTGGTGTACAATGTACCCAAGGGAGAGAGAATGGTGACTGGAATCGATTTCAATGGACATGTTGGTGAAGGGAACAGAGGAGATGAGGAGGTAATGGGTAGGTATGGTGTCAACGAAAGAAATCAAAAGGTCATATCATAGTGGATTTTGCAAAAGGTGTGGATGTGGCTATGGTAAATATTTATTTTAAGAAGACGGAGGAACACAGCATGACATACAAGAGTGGATGAAGATGTACACAGTTGGATTATATCCTAAACAGGAAATATAGTCTGAAGGATATTGGAGTATGCAAAATGGTGGCAGGGGAAAGCGCAGTTAGGCAGCATAGGATGGTGGTCTGTAGGATGAGATAAAGATCAATTAGAGAAGAAGAGTGAGGGCAGGTCCAAGGATCAAATTGTAGAAGTTGAAAAAGGAAGCCTGCAAGGTTGAGTTCAGCGAGGGGGTAAGACGGGCAGTGGGCGGCAGTGAACAGTTACCAGACAGCTGGGCAACTACAGCAGATGTAGTAAGGGTGACAGCAAGAATGGTACTTAGTGTGAAATCTTGACAGAGAAAGGAGGAAAAGGAAACCTGGTGGTGGAATGGGGAAGAACAGGAGAGCACACAAAGGAAGAGGTTGGAAAAAAAGAAGAGGGATAATCAGCGAGATGAAGAAAGTACACAGGACTACAAGGAGATAAGGCATAAGGTGAAGAGAGAGGTGGCAAAGGCTAAAGAAATAGGCAGAGGAACCAATCTGGGAAGGATGAGCAGCAGGTTATGGTAATCAAGGATAATGATAGTAACATAGTCACAAGCGAGGACAGTGTGTTGAACAGATGGAAAGAGTACCTTGAGAGTTGAATGAATGAAGAGAATGAGAGAGAGAGAAGGTTGGATGATGTGGAGATAGCAAAGCAAGAAGTGCATCAGATTAGCAAGGAGGAAGTAAGAACAGCTATGAAGAAGATGAAGAAGGGAGAGGCTGTTGGACCAGATGACATACCCATGGATGCATGGAGGTGTTTAGGAGATATGGCAGTGGAGTTTTATCCAGACTGTTTAATGCAATCTTGGAAAGTGAAAGGATGCCAAAGGAGTGGAGATGAAGTGTACTGGTACCGACTTTTAAGAAAAAGTGTGATGTGCAGAGCTATTGTAACTAGAGAGGAATAAAACTGATCAGCCACACCATGAGGTTATGAGAAAGAGTAGTGGAAGCTAGGATAAGAAGGGAGGTGATGATTAGCGAGCAGTAGTATGGTTTCATGCCAGGAAAAAACACAATAGATGCAATGCTAGCTCCGAGGGTGTTGATGGAGAAGTATAGACAAGGCCAGAAGGAGTTTTATTGTGTCTTTGTGGACTTGGAGAAAGCATAGGACTGAGTGCCTTGAGAGGAGTTGTGATATTGTATAAGGAAGTTGGGAGTGGCAGAGATAAATGTAAGAGTTGTACAGGATATGTACGAGGGAAGTGTGACCGTGGTGAGGTCTGCGGTAGAAGTGGCGGATGCATTCAAGGCGGAGGTGGGATTACATCTGGGATCGGCTATAAGTCCTTTCATAATTGCAATGGTGACAGACAGGCTGACAAATGACATTAGACAGGAGTCCCCGTGGACTATGATGTTTGCAGATGACATTGTGATCTTTAAAGAGAGTAAGTAGCAGGTTCAGGAGTCCCTGGAGAGCTGAAGATATGCCCTAGAGAGGAAAGGATTGAAGGTCAGTAGGACCAAGACAGAATACATGTGTGTGAATGAGGTCAGAAGAATGGTGAGGATGAAGGGAGTAGAGTTGGCGAAGGTGGATGAGTTTAAATACTTGGGATCAACAGTACAGAGTAATGGGAATTGTGGAAGAGAGGTGAAAAAGAGAGTGCAGGCAGGGTGGAATGGGTGGAGAAGAGTGTCAGAAGTAATCTATGACAGACGGATATCAGCAAGAGTGAAATGGAAAGTCTACAGGACAGTAGCGAGACCAGCTATGTTATATGGGTTGGAGGCGGTGGCACTGACCATAAAGCAGGAGACAGAGCTGGAGGTGGGAGAGTTAAAGATGTTAAGATTTCAATTGAATGTAATGAGGATGGACAGGATTAGAAATGAGTACATTAGTGGGTAAGCTCAGGTTGGATGTTTTGGAGACAAAGCCAGAGAAGACAGATTTTGTGTTGGTTTGGGCATATGCAAAGGAGAAATGCTGTATATATTGGGATATATTTTTCGCTGTGTCTGTCTCATGCTGTATGAAGAGGGCCAGAACAGCCTGTTCTTTTTCACGAGAATCTGGTTCTTGAATGCATGTGACAAGATGCTGGAGTGATTTTCTTTCCCTTGTTGCTACAGTGTGATCTGCTGAGGGAATAATACCAGTTTAGTAGGGATTAACACCAGTTTAGGAGATGCCAGTAGCCTAACTAAACTGGTAAGGAAAAACATTTCATTCCCTTTTTAGAAACTTCCTTTGCTAAACTCTGAAATTCTGATCTGCCAGCTTTAATTAACAAATCAATCCATATTATGCAACTGCAATTCTAATTAAACCTACATATGTTTCATTATTTTTATAATGTGTAAAATTAAATTAGTGATTACAAGTCCAATAGCAATATCTCACAGTAATTTGTCCCTTCTGACTAGAGTTACAAGATACATGAGTAGCCAATGGAGGACACAGAAAGTGGGAAAGGAGGACAAAGGAGGATGCACTGACATTTTTACACAGGGGGTTTCCTAAACAGATCTCACAAGGCAGAGTTTTCAGCACATAGAGGGCTTTTTTTCCGTGGCAGTTGTGATCATGGTGATATACTGTATCTACATTATATCTAAAGGGTTGGCATCTTTCCTTGGAGCTGAGTTCCAATCACAGTACTCATGCCCTTTTAATGGAATAGTGCCAGTACACCTTAAAAAAGACAGATTTTTTTTTTGCTTAGCCTGCTAGAAAGAGGATATGTGCCCAAAAAAGAGGACATGTCCTCAGTTTGCAGAAAGCCCTACTTCTGCCACTGTTACAGTGTAGGTCATCAAAAGTAAACCTAATTATTTGCAGGGTAAACAAAGCTGCAATGTAAATTCATTTCAAAGCATTATTTTAGTTGATAAATCGAATAATGAGACTAAGAACTCTAAAACTCTGAAAAGACAACCTAGAAGGGGCTGGCCTTATTCCCTTCTTACATTATTTCTCCTTCTACCAAATATAGATAATTATATATTTTTGGTGTATTAACAAATAATTGAAATTCCTGTCACAATGAAAACTTGCAGTAGTTCTAATTATAATTAAAATAATTGACCTTATGAAAATGCCTTTTTATTTATTTTTGTCTCATTTGCAATTATTGCTATGATCAATGTTTGCTATAATAACTGATTACTTCTTTTGTGATATGAAAAGCTTAGGAAGGTGGCCTGTATATCCATCTGTTTCAAATGACTGTGTTGACAACAGCACAACAAATTGACTAAACATTAAATTGAACATTTTTGGAGATTATTCAGTTACATCATAAAAAGAAACACTTTAGCCATCTAGAGCCATTTAGAGCTAAAACTACAAACTTTACAACACATACATATGGTAGTTATTAGAATATACATTTTTTATTTTTAAGTTATTTAAATACTTTTAAATTTTCATTTTTATATCTCTTGTCCACCATGCAACTCTTTATTGGTTCAGGAGGATTTGAGAATGTTGTTATATTATTTCTGGTCCTGTGTCATATATTATAATTATATTTTATATTATATGTTCTCATTATTCTTAGCAAGACCATAAATGTTCTCAATGGTACAAAATATACCCAAAATAATTAAGAGCCTTCACTTACTATACATTAATAAAAGTTGTGTACTGTATGTTTACAGTATGCATGTGTGACATTTATGCACATATGTGATCAAACCGTGTCACCAACAACACAGCATATTCACTTTGAAAAAACTTTGGCAAATTTCACTGATTAACACTAGTCCTCAATGATGCCCATTACACTAAAAACTTTGTTATCCCTGTTCTCCATGAAAACATGAGATTCAAATATTTTCCACATCTATTACTACAAACAACACAGGTAAGTAACATAAATGCGTTAAATGCGGTGGACTGGCGCCCTTCCTGGGGTTTGTTTCCTGCCTTGCGCCGTATGTTGGCTGGAATTGGCTTCGGCAGACCTGTGACCCTGTGGTTAGGATATGGTGGGTTGGATAATGTATGGATGGATGTATACTGGTAAAACCTTGTTTAGATAATGGACCAGTACACATTTCAATATACTATATTACTATGAATGAAGTCTTGTAAATTTAACCTTAACAGCAAAAATTATCTTCATCATTTTCTTTAGCAAAAACCAAGACACAGGCAATATTAATGTAACTTTTAAGTTAAGTGTGCTAAAATGCATAATATAAACATTTAAAAAAGCAACAGCATATTGGAATAGGTAGAAAATATTATCTCCACAGCACCAAGCATGTGGAGTAAAATATACATAAATTGTTTCGGAATCCTTGAATACTTCATTGTACACACACAATCCAGATAACAACTTCAAAGCACATAATCAATGATGAACAGCTTTCTGCACAGCAGGTCTCCTCACTGACACATTTTATGGAGTTCAAAATGCAAAATAGAAGTAGGAAGTATTATTTTATCTTAGTTAATAGCAATTTTCACATTATTATTATAACAAGACACTTAATAAGAGTCATTGATTGAAATAATGTACTTTCACATAAAAAAGCTCACAGAAAAATGTAGATCAAAGGAATTCCAGTACTTATAATAATATAAACTTATATATAATAATATCCAAATTGTACGATAACAATAGCCCTTTGTGTTAAATTCCCATTATTGATAAAATTGGAGTGAGTGGGCACTTTCTTAAGTACACTTACCTAACAGCAAAATGGTGCCATTTGCCCTAAGAATAGTCTGAATGTGCTGGTAGATGGACTTGACGAGGGGGAGCTCTCATGTTGCCGTGAAAGTGTCCCATAGCTGCTTCAAATTTACTGTTAATTTACATTATCTCTGTTCTGAGAAAGTTATTTACATCCAGCCGATACCTGACTGAATTCAGATCTTTTGACTGGGGAAGCTACATTAATCTTCAAGTACTTGGTACCTTTTTTGGGCTTTTCCCAAACTTATCCTGATAGAACTCATTAGCAAATTGGTACACTGCTAGCACATGAGAATGCATCTAAACTGAATTTGAAAACTCAACTCATCTCATTTGGAATGAGACAGATTTTGACTATTACATTTACATATCTTGATGCTTACAAATGTTTCTCTACCTGCATAAATGGGCCACATACAGTATGTGTTATGAAAACACATCTGATTCCAATAAACTACCATCTCCACACTGGTATTTTGAAAACCAAATCGTTTGATATACTGTGTGGATGCGTATTTAAGTGGAGCACACACTGATTACAGCGCGCTGCTGGCCATCACAGAGTTATTCAAGTTCTTCGATCAGAATGATTTTTTTGGAGCAGGTAATTTTCTTTTCAGAATTGTCATATTCATTTTTCACAATTTTTAACTTATTTTGGAACTCTAATTGCTAATTGACAAACTGTAATTAGCTATTGACTTTGATATGCCTATTTTGGCTCACTGTTGTGACTGACTGTAGACTTTTTAATACTCTGCACAGTTTAGATCAATCTGCACAACCTTGGTCATGAAGTGGTCTATTTCCCTGCATAAGACCACCACTAGCTGGATGTTTTTTGCCTTGGTAGTCCAATCTTGATATTCCCCCATGACAATATCAGTGGATAAATCCCATCAAAGTTGCTCTTCCTGATACTTCTCTTTGTCACACAGTGTCTTGCTGTGTTCAAAGCCACTTAAATCTTTGCCTTTACCTGTCTTCTTTCTGAAACACACAATCTGTTGCCACCGATGTACCTGCTTTAAAGGAATATCCATCCATCCATTATCCAACCCACTATATCCTAACTACAGGGTCACAGAGGTCTGCTGGAGCCAATTCCAGCCAACACAGGGTGCAAGGCAGGCAACAAACCCCGGGCAGGGCGCCAGCCCACTGCATTTAAAGGAATATTCCACACAAAATTATATCTTTTTGTTACTTACCTGTGTTGTTAGTAGTAATAGATGTGGAAAATATTTGAATCTCATGTTTTCATGGAGAACGGGGATGACAAAGTTTTTAGTGTAATGGGCATCATTGAGGACTAGTGTTAATCAGTGAAATTTGCCAAAGTTTTTTCAAAGTGAATATGCTGTGTTGTTGGTGACACGGTTTGATCACATATGTGCATAAATTTCACACATGCATACTGTAAACATACAGTACTTTCATTTGAGAGGAATATTAGCTGACAATAACATTATGAATACTATTTGTACTGCCACAGAGGATACAATGCTGACCTCCCTTTGCTTACACCCTCGCCGCTACATGGCCAAGTCAGAAAGTAGGAGAAGCCCTGTGAAGAAATAATAATAATAAAGATGTATGACTATTTACGAGAGGTTTCTGTATTCTTGATTGAATAAAAAAGTGCAAAGCATCTGCACAGATAGATTGGAAATAAAAAAAATATGTACCAGCTGCGTGCTACACAACTTCAAAATATGCTGCATTGAATTGCCAATCAGCACTGCAAAGATGGGAACTCTGTGAGTATTCTTTTTTTTAACTTATTGTTAGTCTGTTGCCATTTATTGCATATTATTATTGTTCCAACATCTCTAGTTACTTGAGGCACAGTGGCATCACAGCTCAAGTCATATTTTTGGCAAAAATAATTGATCCAGCATAGTTAGCAGACGTTTTCCTAGCCCACGGGGACAATTAAAAGACCACTGCATCATTTTAATCCACTAAAGATTAGTTCAGATCAGACTTCAATGCATTCCACAGAGTTTAACAAAGTTCCTGAACATTTGCACAATTTTGCCAAACTCATGAACTCCCTAAAGGGGACCAGCATGGGCAAATACTGATAAATAGCAAACAAGGTTAAAAAATGACAGAAAGGTTACTCATGTCAAATTAGCTGAATCTTAGTTATCCAGTCATATAATTACAATGTTAAAGCCACATGTATTTTTGCTCAAGTATTGTTAAATAAATACTTCCAGAAAATTACAGTAATTGACAAAAGTGAAGCACATTCAAGTTAATTCAAGCTTTTGAATTGATGACCAATGAAAGGCAGGGGATGCAGGACTTTACTTTCACTTTAACTATTTTAATGAAATCATGTAAGGCCCTCCATCACTGTGCGTACAATTTCTTCATGGAATTTACATCACATGTGAAATCCTATATACTGTTAAGAAAAAGGTCTCCGGCTTTAATAATTATTATCTGAAATGTTGTAATTTTACAATTATACCAACTTGCAGCTGCAAGTATAAAATGCAGTGTTGATAGCATTGTATCCATATAAGAATATAAAAACTGCAGGTACAGAATTGTTTGATGAAAAGCTGCTCAGTTTCTGAAATATCATCCTATATAGAGTTGATTATTTTTCAGTAGCTAATTGCACACTTCTTGTCCCATTTAGATATGTATGAAAGAGCAACTGATTACAGGACAAAGTGTAAAGAGCCTGATCATTGCTTTTAGGATCTATGTTATGTAATTTTGTTAGCAGATATATTAACTAGCGCAAGAGCTGCAGACACAGATTTGTGAAACCAGGTCACAGTAATCACTTTATGCTATTTACTTAGCATAAATCACATTTCTCCTCATTTTATTTTTTTATACGTTTGAAGGGTATTTACTTTTTCATTTATGAAAAATTAATGCAGACAAATAATGGCTATGGGTTTTTACTCCAAGCACAAGTACTGCACTTCAAGATCATCATGACCAAATTTGGGGATAACGAAGTACAAAGTGACATGTTACTGCAATCTGATTGCAATTCACATTACAGTTTAAAATTTTGAAATTGCACTACAGTTCTCGACTTGCATTAAGCATATGTATTTAAGAAAATAACTGTCTCAAATTTCTTGAATGGCAAGCGCTCTATTTCACACATAAGTTCGTTTTATTTTGTGACTGCACTGAAGTAAACTTTGTCTTTATTAAGAAATTGAAAGATTTTCAGTTTTACAATGCATTGATAGAATATTGTAACGATCTGGCAAAAAATAGAGAAAAAAAATGTTGTGGAGCTGCTAAGCAGTTGGACTACAAAGGAAAACATGGAAGGAACAGTGTACCTGCTACGTCTGAGCTCCGTTGAATATGCTAAATGACATAATTGAGCTCTAACAGGTAACAGAACAATCAAGGTTATAAATCTGACCAGGGTTGGATTTATCATGCAAAAGAACAGCTGTGATTCACAGTGGGGAGTAATCCACATAATTGAGAACAAAGAAGGAGATTGACCAGCACTTCACGTCATGTATTGCTAGAGAACTTGTGGAATGTTTGTGTTGATGTCCTGAAGTGGAAAGAAGTCAGAATGGTGTGTTTTCACGAGGACATCTTTCGTGTGTGGACTTGCAGTAGAAGTGTGAGTACAGTGTGTTACGAGGTGACTTCAGCACAAGTAAGACTGCAGTAACAGTTCCGGGGCCACAACACCAGACAACAAAAAAGGCACACCCCCTTAGGCAGAACCAGAAGGGGTATGTAGATAGCTAAGTTTTATTTTCTTTTCCCTCTTTTTCATTTTATTTATATTAAATAGTCAACACACTATTTTTTTATCTCCACCACGGTGCAAGTGTTTTTTTTTAATGTGAGACTTAAGATAATCTCTAAAATAGGATGAATAGACACTACTTAATTTTAGTTTAAGGAAGACAGAGCAAAGTGAATTGCAGTGTGTATTTGGGAAGTTATATAACAATAAATGTAAGATAGTTATATTAATATTTTGTTCAATGTGATGTTCAGCCTCAAAATTATAAAACTTTTAAGGAATTAGATTTACCGAGACAAAACCGTTTTTTAATATTCAATCGAATGAAAAGGCTGTAAGGGTCACGTGTTGCAAAATGTAGCTTCTTATCCCAATATACATTTTGAATTTTTTTATCACTTCTCTTTAGTATTTCCACAAAAATGGCGAAGTCTGTGTACAAGTAATTTAAAAGAATAGTCAACTCAATTGTTTGTGAATGTAAGAAAGTAGCATAAAAAAGTTCTTTTTCATCACTACATGGCATTTTGATTGCATCATGTGTACAAAGATAAGAGAGACACATGTTACGGACATATTGATTGTGGTATGCAATAAACATTACAGGTAGCTGGCCCCAAAAAAATAAGTAAAGGTTTTTGTCTGCTGGTCGCTACACTAGCAATAAGTTTATCATTTAACAGCTCCATATTTGCAAATGTTTGTGTGGTTAAATCACATTTATTTTTATTTACCAAGATTTATTTTTTATTTTGATTTTTTTAAATAAATTAATAAAGTTAAAACTACACTGCTCTTTCAAAGCAAGAAGGCTTTTGTTGTTGCCACATTTATCCCATTATGGTATTAGTTCTGAAATAAAAAACATGCTGTTGCTTTTCATTTTAACCTACATCACGCTTTTCAATAATTAAGCTACAACTGATAGTACAATTAATCATTTTTTGATACAGTTCCATACATAGCTTCGATAAATGAATGGAGGCTTCACAGGTATCTTTTGAACAAAATGGACATGACTACATTTATTCATTCAACCATTCATACATTTTCTAACCTAGTTATCAGTGCCTGTCGCTATTCTACAAATGTAATAAAATAATCCGTCCCATTCCAAAATAAAATATATTTATTTAGTGCTTCAAAACATTTTACACTGGCCAGTCACTCATGTGGCTCAGCTCATAATTCTCTGAAGCACGAGGCAGACCACTCAGATGATATGATCTTCAATGCATAAACAGAACTGCATAATCACGGAGATGCACAGTTAACAGGGCTGTTGAAACAGCATGCTTCAATCAGAAGATAATCACTATATTTGTGTCAATTGTTGGGTTAATAAAGACAAAATAATGTTCCTTACTTCATCTTCAAATAATTAATTTTCAAGGTATATGTTTGATTTCACAGAAGCAGTCTTAAAAGTGGAACAAATGTGAAAAAAAAGAAATCTGGCACATTTGAATTTAAATTCATTGGACTTGTAAAATTAAATATTATTCTCCAGTAAGTGTTATTAACTGTGTAATGTTTCCTCCATATACTGATGCAAATATAAATAGCAATAGCAAATATCACAGACCCAACAAAATGACTAGGAGGCCAACATGTTTTGAAAAGAGTGTTGTTACAAAAGCCAGTTTCATGTAAATGAAAATATCCTGAATGGTCTTGGTATAAACAAATTTATGTGTCACTGATATCTTAATATTTTTTAGACTTGATTTTAGGCTGCAATTATTTTTTGTTTATTAAACAAAAGACACACCCTGAGCCACAAATGACATTCATCCAAAGAGACAAGTGCTCAGACACTACCCCCCTTATCTACTATTTCATTTTGAATCTTTGAATTCTGTTTAATCCAAATTAGATACACAAGTGTGCCATGTTTGTGCTATCTTTCAATTCACTGGATACTATGAATATGCTGTATGATCAACATACTTGACTTTTATTATCCAACTTTCAACATTCTCTGGCAAAAAAAACACACCACTCTTAAGAATGATTTTTTCTCTTTTTTTTTGTTTCCTCTTACTGGTCTTTAGGGTACGCTCCTTACATTGCTGCCCTGATGGTGCCTTTCTCCTTATACTTTAATTAAAACAAATCCTTGAACTGTCAGTTTGAGGTCCCCCTATCTTTTTTCTTCCATGCCAGGCACCGTTTTCCTGACTCACCTTGGTACCATTTATAAGTCTCAATCTGAAGCCAAACAAACAATCATTTACAGTACTTTACTAAAGGAGAACAGATGGAGCACAATCCTTGCAAACGTAAAAATTATAAACAATTTCCAAGCTACACAAGTTCCACCTTTGCATTTATTATATGTCCAGCAGGCTTTCTTCCATATTACAGATGAGCTTCCAAACATGCAGATAATTATTAGACACCAGTAATTTTCTCACCCAGATCTTCAGCTTCCTCTCATTTTATTCATTCTAAGAGTTGCGTTGCTCTTTTTCATCAAGCCAGTGTGCCAAAGTCATGTTCTCTTTGTAAAATCCAACTTCAGCTTAGCATACAACATACCACTTATTAACAGTTATGATGAATTAATTTCATTTTATTTAATTAGTTTCCTTACAACATAAGTTATATCACTTTGCTATTTAGGCAGCGGGTAAGGCTAAGAGACCTGAGCTTCATGAAAGAGTGATTCCAGCCTTTAAGCCACTAGACAACATTAACAATCTAGTGTTGATGGCTGGCCATTCAGTCTTCATTTTAATTAACAACACTTCCTAGTGTTTTAACACTAATGAACAATGACAATAATCTTGCACTCAAAAGCAGTATATACAACACAACTGGCTGTTTTTATATAGATCATTAAAACATATACTGTAGAAGCAAAGTCAAAAATACTGTTTTTTAATGTTCTTTTAATTTCTTTTTGTTTGTTTTAGGTTACAGCACAGGCCACCTGCATCACATTAACAGCTATGAGTGTGGATCGCTGCTATACCACTGTGTACCCATTGCAATCCTTACGGCATCGCACCCCCAGAGTAGCCACAGCAGTTAGCATTGGCATCTGGATAGGTATCTGTCTTGTGTTTAACAGAGCATTATTTGCAATTCATTTCATTTTCACCTAAATAATATCCTTAAAAATATTATCTATATTATCACACCCACACTACTGCATATGAGGAATTATGTAATTAACAGTAAAGGACAATTTTTGGATTATTGCAAGTTACACATAATTTACTATTCAGTAAAATGGTTAAAATGTAGTGATTTTCCAGTCTTCCATAACTTGTCAAGCCTGTCATTTCACCTGAAGAGTGCTGCACTTTATTTTGACAGGTAAAAGGTACATGAGAAATTAAGTTCAAGTACTTCCCAAAGCCCTGAATATCATTTAATGACGAATAAAACAGGTGTAATGTAAATATATCTTTAGTTTTAAACTAATCTTCAAAGTAGAGACTGTGTTCTTTAACATTTAACATTTTTATGAAAGGATTACCTCTAAGGCAAGTTAAGTGTAACCTTTAGAATAGTTTACAGGCAAATATTACAATTTCATTGAGCAGGCTAAATTATGGAATTTGTTTTGTCTTCTTTTGACTTGTATAATCAATAATGTCTTAAAACCTGCTTGCAGATGGCTCAGCAATTTGCAGAAGAAGATTACTGGACAAAGTTTAACATAAAAAATAAGCCATTTCTCTTGCATATCTAATGTAAAATAATATATAAATAATTAATACAGTCATTGAAATGTAGCCATAAAGCATTATCATATCTTTATAAGAATTTTGAATCGATATGATTTTATTTAGCAACCTGCACACCCTTTCTATATCATTTCTACAGTTTACTGGGTCTCCCTAGTGGGTAACGGCCCTTTCCCAGTTGAGAGCCACTGCGCTAGAGGAAATTAAACCAACCACATCATAATACTAAGTGAATGTGAGCATATAGTGGGATTGTAAGATGCCAGAAGTCCTCCAGGTTCCTTGTGTATAAAAAATAGAATTACTGTATGTTGTCCATTTAAATAAAATGTGGATCAATAGCTGCTTTGGAGACTAACAACCCTAAGGTCTACTGGGGGCTCTGGAATGGAGCGACACCATGGGCCAATCTAGCAATAGAGGGCCAGCCTTGAAGTGACAGTGGGTAAGAGTTTTAAATTTAAACTTTAATAGCCAGATAACTACCCATAATACAAATAAACCACATGTGTGCAGCAGTTATTTCCTGTGCAAAAAAATGTATCTTGAAAGCCAAAACACCTTAAAAACTTATTTATTTACTTTTTTTACTTATAAGTGCAGTCGTAGCAGGCAGTAGTGGTTGCCTGTTAATTTTGTTTGGCTTGTATGATCTTTACCACCATGAGACTACATTTTGCACTTAAACTGTGTATGAATACAAAGAATTTTACTTACCTGAAGGTGTAAGATAGCAATGTTTTTGACAATCCTTAAAACCAATAAAAAAATGTAATGATGGAAAACTAAGTTGAGAAATGATCTAACCAAGTGCATCAAGCATAATGAAATGTATTAATTACATTACAATAAAATCATCATATGAATTTAGTCTGGGGTAGTTTACTCACTGAAATTCTTTTTGTTTTGTTCCAGGTTCCTTTGTTGTCTCTATTCCTGTTGCAATATATCAAAGACTTGACACAGGATACTGGTTTGGACCCCAGACATATTGCATTGAAGATTTTCCTTCTCCTTATTACCAGAAAGCATTTATTCTTTACACTTTCTTGGCAGTTTATCTTTTACCACTTATTACAATTTGTGTTTGCTATGCATTTATGCTAAAAAGAATGAGCAGACCAGTGGTGGAGCCAATTGATAACAACTATCAGGTAAGGAGTAACTGCATGTAACAGCATGCTGTTACTAATACTATTTCTTCATTAGGTCTTTGTGTTATAGATTTATATATTTGTTCATTATTGTTACATGTACATTATGTGATGTCTTTCATAGTGAACCATTTCTAAAACAATATCTTATGGAGTCAGCAAAATAAGGAGTAAATAAAAGCATAATAGAAAAGTCAACAGGGTGTTTAATCACAAATGACAAAGATTTTGGTTATTATAAGAATGGAAGGCATGGGATCCCCTGGTTATGAACATTGTAGCAAACCGAAAACACATATAGTCAAGACAGAGATTTCTAGGATGTTAATAAAACATATCCAAATAAACATTCCCTTAAAGGTTTTTTTGCAGATTTGCCAGCTTGTCAAGATATATTTCAGCATTTTTCTTCATGGTGTTCAGGAGATGCCCAGTGTTTAGAAGTCATATTTTATTCTGCCCAAGCACATGCTCAGTTATACAATAATGCACAAATTATCAGAATGACTCGCTTCAGAAACAATCTGATCCAGGCTGAAAAAAAGTTTATTCTTAAAACCAACAAAACAAAACAACTAAAAAATCCTCTAAATTGGGTAAAGAAGGACATTATGAGAAAAGTACAACTGAAAATATCGCTATACAAGAACATTAAACACCACCCAAATAATTCTGACTGAGGATTACTGGAAGCTACATCAAGAGTTCAAAAAAGCACTTGAACGATCAAAAGAGAAAAAACTGCTAGTGAAGCCACAACAAATATCATGTATTTAGACTTTAATTTAGAAGCTGTAGGCAACAGAGATACCTTATGAAATGGGATCTCAAGATGGTTAACCAGTGGGAGACAAAAAGTATAGATAAGAAGAGAATGCTCCACATAGAGCAAGGTCATCAGTAGAGTTCCTCAGGGATTTGTTCTTGGATCGCTACTTTTTCTGATTTATATTAATGACATTGATTCCGGTATAGCTAATAAACCTGAGAAATTGCAGATGACGCTAAAACTGGAGGAGACAATGGCAGACAATGAGAAGGCAGCAAAGAGAATTAAAAAAAACCTGGAAAAGCTTCAGAACTAGGCGAACACCTGGTGAATGCCGTTTAATGTAGAAAAGAACAAAGTGCTATACATGGGCAAAAGGAAGGTTAATTATTAATACAAGATGGGAGACACCTATCATACAGGAAGCAGTCTCTGAAAAGGATCTAGGGTTTCATGTTGACACAACATTTTCATCATCTAAGCAATGTGCAGAACAATTAAAAAGGCAAACAAAATTAGGTTATATTCTAAAAACTATGGAATATAAATTAAGGGATGTGATGCTCAGACTATATAATGCACCAGTGTGATCACATCTGGAGTACTGTGTGCAGTTCTAGTCAACACACCACAAAAAAAGACATAGCGGCACTTGAAGCAGTCCAGAGGAGAGCAACCAGGTTCATCCCAGGACTTAAGAACATGTCATACACCGGGGGGCCTACTCTGATGCTGAAGAGCCTCAGTGGCTGCAGGCTTTTGTTCCAACCCAGTTGCCTAATTAGAAGCCAGTCCTCACCAATAACAGATCTTATTTAATTTCAAGATTTGTTAGTGTTGGTTCATTCTTAAATCATAGATCTTTCTCCTTTCTAATGATATATGTATCATGCAAGTGATTTGAAGCCTAAAATGAATGAGTAATTTTCAGTTCTTCACTTGCTCTTCAGTTTCCTTCTGAGTATTTCATTAAGCCAAATAGTGAATGATGAATACACACAGGTGAAAATGAGGATGAGCTAAATGAGGAACTGCTGGATCCATTGTTATTTGTGTCATATTACTAATAAGGAGCTGTTAAAACATGAATACAGCCGTTTAAGACTAAAACAAGCAATTAAGGGTTCAAAATCTTAACAAGTGAGACAACTAAAATGAAGCACAGAAACATCATTTGAGCAACAGTTGTTTCATCTGCAATGAATGATTTCTCATGAAGCAATTGGTTTGGAACAAAAACCTGAAGCCAATGCAACCCTACAAGACCAATCTTGCTCAGCAATGATTTGAAGGGTCTGAGTCTTAAATAGCAGATCAAATAAAGATTGGTTTATTCACCAGATTGTTCCTTAAACCAGTAACAAAAGCACCAAAACACAGGTTTCTCTCTCCTTAAACACAAAATCTCTCTGTCCTTCCAAGTCTTACCACTGCACTGCCCTCCTCCAGGTGAGTGTTGCCTCTTTTCCTCCCAGCTCTGACTCACCTGGATAAGGAAGTGTGGTCCCTTTTATTACATACCCAGGAGTACTTCGGGTGCCACAGTGATTGCCCGATGGCAGCACTTCCAGGTCACACGGAAGTCCATTATAACAGGCAGCTTTTCTCCCTGCAGTGCCCTGTCACGGCATCCAGTGACCCCAGAAGGGCTGTCCTAATGGACTACATTTCCCGGCATGCCCTTCTGGCTTCCCACTGGGCATGGATATCTGGGGCTGCTGCCATCTGAAGTACTGGGGGAGAAAAAAAACCCCAGCGGCATATTTTGTTGTCAGTGGGCTGTTCGTCCATCTCTTCCAGTCCTTCCTTCTGGGTCTGATCCCTTTCTCCTCCCCGGCCGGGATGCCCATCTGCTTGTTAGGAGTCTCCCATCCGGGTAAGGAATCATTCCCTCTTCTGGCCAGGACGCCTGTCGAGCCCCTGTAGAATCTACACTGCCTAATATACCCCACCCCTTGGCAGGTACCATTGTAACAAGATGATCAATGTTAGATATTTCACCTGTTAGTGATTTTAATGCTGTGGCAGATAAGTGTATAATGAAAGCAATTCTGGCACTGTCTGTAGCAAAATAGTCTGGATGGGAATCAGAACTCTGACTACCCTAGCCAACCCACTCCTGTCAAGATAATGGGGAATTTGAGCATATTCTTATGCTATTATGATTCAGCTCTTGTGGATTTTTTTTATTTTTGCCATTTGTTTTGATTTTATGTTAGGATTTGCATAATGACAGCTGTAGATGAGTGAAGAATTGCTAATCCGAAGCAGAAGAATATTGGGGCACAAAATTGGTCATCCCTGTTTACTTTTTCAGATGATAACAAAAATACAGGCACTTCCAGGTGCAAAAGCAACAAAATAATATCAACGAAGTATCCAAAGACAGGCTTAAGTTAAGATCAACTGTGCTTTGCTCGCAGCGCTCTGTCTCCTTCAGCCAATTCGCAATTTATTGCGAAAAAATGGATGACACAGAGTCAGGTGTCTTCTGGGTGCATCTTCTCTGTGCTTCTGGAGGAAAAGCAGAGGATATGGCTAGCGACAGTGGCCCCTCTCAGCCCAAGATGGTACTACATACCTTAGAGGAGCCCTCGGGATGATCTACAGGCACAAATGCGTGACACAGTATTAGCATGTACCGCCCATTCCAAAGCATCATACCCACAACATGCTTAAATTCTATAACCCAATGTCCCACCTTTCTTTTTAACTGGAAAAGTATCACTTCAATTTGTGTAATATGTATATTCAATTTATTTTTGGCTATGCATAATGATTTGAAATGAATTGATCAGGTCTCATAAAGTAATACCTTTTTAGTTCTTTCAACTCATACTTATTTCTTGTGTTATTCTCTTCTATGGAAACATTCTCCTCACAATGATTATGTTCTCTTAAAGGCAGTCCTCATTTCTGAAAGGTCACCTTTTAAATACTTTATATCTCAGATGTCTAAGGCTCCTCTTTATGTATACTGTACTGCATTTTCTTCCATCAGTCCATTTTTCTAAACCTGCTTAGTCCATGTTTGAAGGGGCTACAACCTATTTCAGCCTGTCCGGATTCAAACCAAGAACCAAGGGAATTCATGCAGCACTGTCACAATTCATTTGTTATATACGGTCAATTTGTCTGATGTCCTGTCAGCAACATGTTGTCAGCAGTGCCAGCCAATATTTCAGAGTAGAATAAAAAAATAACATATAAACTATTCAGACAAAAATATGAAAATTGCTGTTTATTTGGGAAAACATGAAAACAGCATATCACTCAACTGCAAATTAAAAGCTTCTCTGCTTCCCTAAAGTGGTGCTTTAAAAAAAGCTTTTTTTTAAGGCTTTTTGCATTTTGTATCATATATAAAGTTTGATATTGCCAACAAGTTATTTCATATTTCACAAGTAAATGCATTTCTGTACTTACATATTTGAATACAGTTAAATACTTTTTACGAGATGAAGCAAATGTATAGATATACAGTACAATAAAGCTATACTCACAAAATGACTAAAAGAACTATATGTATTGAATTATAGTGATGCACTGACACCTTCATTCAATCAAAAGTACCATAGTTACATGTTCTCCACAGAATGACTTTGCAGTCTGTTTATGTGCATATTATGGGCTAATTCTCTGTAAATATATATAAGGCTTGACCTGTCTGCACATAATTACTGATTTAGAAGATGTCTATGTACTGGAAGTAAAAGGTTATTCCACAAGCCATAATTGATTTATTTTAGCACATGTAAGAGTGCATGAGCATTAATTAACAAAAGGCTGAAACTGTTAAAGGCAGAAAAGCATTTTTTTCCTGTTAATGTTACGCTAAGAAAACGATATCAACCAAACACTCAGTCTTTATTTTCAACAAGACCTTTGACATGGAATTGGATCACCAGATACTTTACAAAACTCAAAAGAATACAATACAAAGCAAAACAAAATGATTCAGTAGAATAAAAGATCAGTACTAGACAAGTGACTGAATGAAAATGAAAGTGAATGTGCTATAGAAATGAAATTGACAGTAACAATTGAAAGCATAGAAGAAGAAGCATAATTATAATAGAGACTATACAAAAGAGTCAGCTACAGCATAAACACAGTAAGCTGTCATTGACAGAGCCTCAAGTTAGAGATGGATATAGTGTTCAGCAAAACTACATGTGTATCAGAGGCCTATAGTGATGAAAGGGCTATCTGTGATATTTGAAACAAAAATACACATACAGCAAGATGAATGTTATATATGCTATGGCTGTTTTATTAGCAAGATTAATGTCATATATCCTATGGCTGTTTTATTAAGTATGTAATTTACTTTCAGCAGGCAACGGTTTATTTAATGTTTCACAGGGCTCTTCACTGAGTTCAGACTCTGAGTCCTTATTAAGCAAAGGTTTGTGCAACTCCAGCTTTCCAGCAGGTAAAACAATGAAATCGACTTATTTAATTTGGAATCTTGCTGTGTTCAGCACCACAGCATATCTAATACTTATTATGGTTTCTGAGTTTAAATTTTTCCTTTAATTAACCTCCTGCCTTATAATTAGTAAACTGTACAGAGGTTAGCAATTGTTGTCCATCTGTTTAACTTAGTTCCAAGGCCCATATAATTGCTGAAATTCAGCTAACATCATGTTGTACATATTACAGGCAAAACATTCAGATGTTCTGCAGTTGGCAGCCAATAACTTATCAGTTATCAATGATAATTCAAAGGAGGAATATACTATTTTTTGCAGTTGTTTCTCTCACATGGATTAAACCATCCATCCACCTGTCCAGGGCAGGATCAGAGAGCAGCTGGAGCCTATCACACAATCATCGGGTGCAAGATAGGAACAACACCTGGACAGGGTGCCAGTCCATAGCGGGTGAACATGCACACACCACAGTCAATTTAGCATTGTAAGTCATCCTAACCTTCATGTCTTTAGACTGTGGGAGGAAATCAGAGCACCCAGAGGAAACCTACATAGTAATGAGGAGAACATGCAAACTCCATGCAGGGAACACCCTGGACGCAAACCCCAATTTCCTTACTGGGAGGCAGCAGTGCCTCCACTGTGTCTCTGTGCTGCCCCACATGTGTAAATGCAATATGGAAAGAGAACTTTCACAGCAGTACCAATTTTTGTTATTATTATTAATTCTGATCTGTTTAGACACTGACAAGACATATTCAAATAGAAATTATTTAATGTATATATTTATTTTCATCCAGTGCTTGATTAGGCTATTATGTGTTGCATCTAGCTGACAGAGAAAAAAACTCAGAATAACGAATTAATGTAATTTGTAAAGAGTATGCTAAAGAAATTAAGAACAATTTAAGCATTGCAGCTATGGAGCCACATTCCAGGCGTCAAACACGGAGACAGAAATCATTTCGGTTGGTTCCTTATTTTACAGTACAATTATTTTGCTCAGCAGAAACTTTTATCCAAAGTGACTTACAAAAGAGGGAAGAAAGAGACTGCTGTCATACGATTAGGGGGAAGCAGACTGGCAGGAGGGGGTGGCAAAAATTGACTGCTGATGACAGACACCTTTTCCTGAAAAAAGATGGCAAAGCCATCAGTAGTCAACATGGCTGAGGATGGAGATGGTGGAGGATTGAGGACAGAGGTGAAAGCAGAGAAACATGTGTAAAAGATCTGCTTTGTAATAGTTGTTTTCTGTATAAGGATAAAGGATACAAAAAATGGGAGGATTACTGCTTGCTTAATGCAATTATTGGTATTAAGTTCATGCCCTGCAGTGGGCTGGCACCCTGCCTGGGGTTTGTTTCCTGCCTTGCCCCCTGTGTTAGCTGGGATTGGCTCCAGCAGACCCCCGTGTCCCTGTAGTTAGGCTACAGCAGGTTGGATAATGGATGGATTGGTATTAAGTTCATTTCATAATGGACTTTGGAATGATTTTGAGCATCAGGGAGGAACAATATTGTTATTTCTTGGAGAATGGTGAAAGAGATTGTTCATAGGCAGAAGTCTTATACACATAAATCTTCAGAACTGTTTACCAAATTGAAAACATAACTGAATGTGTTGCTAAGCAAAGCTATACTCCTTTTCTTGCTTTGCTTTTATCAATACCTATCAAATTTTATTTTTAATATTCCAAAATTCATATGCGGGTCTGTAGAAACAGCCACCTTTGCTCGTTAGTCTAGCACTCTGCATTGTTACCATCAACAGTATGAATGGTTATCAATGAAAAAAAATGCACTGCCATTTCTCAAAAGAGTTTAAGAAAATGATATTGAAATGACATTATAATAGAATTTAATAACAATTGCAATAAAATGAGTTAAAACAAATCCATATGTTCTGACAAATAAAAACTGCAAGAAAAAGAACATCCTCCAATAATATCCTGACAACTGGTGCTTGTAAATTTGACATGTACAGCTGGCTAAAACACAGGTTTTTACAATAACCTTGTGTATGTAAGATTTAGGTTCCACATAATGCTAGCGATGTCTCTCAAAATGTAGAATCTTTCCACCTCTCCTAATCCTTTACAAATGCACGGTATCAGATAGAAAATAATACCTGAAATAATCCATCCAATTGTTATTCTGTGTGAGATAAAATACACATTTGGTTGTGTACTTCCATTGATGCAGAAAGTTAACTTTCTTGACATGAGGTGGGTGATTTGGATAAGTTTAGCTGATGGGCTGCAGAGCCTCATTAACATTTACATGCTCCTGCAGTGCTACATTCATCCTACTGACTTTAGTTTTCCATTCTCCAAGGAATATGGCACTGGTAGATATCTGTTGCACTTTTTATTAAATATGGGTTAGCCACACTCCTTTTCTTTATTTACTGGGCATTTGTCCAGGTAGGCTCATCTCCTCTGGAGTTCATTAATGTAATTTAAACATTTTTTTGTAAATTAAATGCTCAACATTTCTCAAATCTCAGCTCAAGATCCTCACTTTAGCTTCTTTTGCAGTAGAGAATACACTGTGTTCAGCAGCCAGTTGTCTACTTTAACTGTCACCTGCACAAACCGAGAGTCCATTAATGCATAAAAAATATATTTAAGCATTTTTAAAGACATTTGCTTGCTGAAGGTGACAGGTGACCGATTTGCACTACGTGGAGGGTAGCACTGGGGAGATTGACTGTGTAGTTAATCGTGCACTGTGATGGGCTGGAGTTGCTTTGTGCCTTGTGCTTGATTCTGGCAGGACAGACTTAAGCTACCTGCAGTTCTAAATTAGGTTTAATTAAGAAAGCCACAAAGGTTGAATGAACACAAATAGAAACCTGAAGTAGCAAATAGATAGAATACTATACAAAAGACAGTCCATCAGGTTTTTATGTATGCCTTTTAGATGGTGTGACTTCCTCACTTTCACATCCTAACTCCTACTCCAAAACCATTTGACTCTTATGTCTAAATCTGTAGTCCTTTTTCCTTTAGAACACTGTATGTTATTAAAGATGAACAACATTTCTGGTCTCAGGGTGTGTTTACAAAGGGAAGTAGGTGCAGTTACAAACTTTTTTTCCCACGAAAGCTGATGTCACATTATGTTACTGATCAATTCAAATGATGAAAATCGCTGCCAATGCTACATTTACTGACTGAATGCTGACTTGCTAGCACATTTGTGCTCTGCCTTATTTATTTTTTCCCATTCTTTCATGGTATGTAAAAAATGTATGAGCTTCTCTTCTGTTTGTGAGGTCCAAAACACCTGCATTGCTTATTCCTCATCGCTGCATTCTATGCATTGCACTTCCAGATGAGCGTTCATTGGTTGCCAGCTCTCATGTGCACAGAACCTGATTGGTTTTGTCAGAGTGAGTTGTGGACTAGTTGGAGGGAATTGCGGAGTATATCACATTACAAAGTTGGTTTCACAGGAGCGAGCCACCAACTTGCTAACAGTATGTAAATGAAGACTACAACTGAAAAGCCACTGGAACAGCTGCATGATGTGATATAGCCTTAAGCCACGATTGCATGCCAGTACTTAAAATATTAGTATTTGAGTCATGAGCTTCCCTGCAAAGAACCGAGGTCTCTGTATTTTGAAGCAGGGTTACTCTTTTATCAGACAGCATACACATGCTACTGCCTGCTGGTACAAAGGATTTCACCTAGCCTCCTAGTATTCCCCTATAGCAATGTATTCTCCGTTTGAGGAACAGGCACTCTTGTCTTTAATTGTGCTTTTTACTTGCCATTGCAGGCAACAAGATCTTACCTTTTCCACCTGGGAACCCTTTAATCTCTACTTGTTGAGATAGATAGAAGGTCTCTAGTTGTTTACTAAATTTGTCTCTCATACAACACCCTAGTACTATGGTGCCCTCAAAGAACTGACATCAGTGTTGCATATTGCAGTCACTATTTGCTGCTTTCTGGCCCCATTAACACTGCCGTTGTTGTTTTTTGTTATATTAAATAAAACTCTACACTTGCCACCCAGACTAGTCTTTGTTTCTGGCAGTGCTTTATCAACTAAGCAAACTTTCACAATATATTACATAAAAATTACTTAGTTTCATTGATATGTAACCATCCCTTATTATTTACACCTTGAAAATAATTAAATCCAGATTTCATTTTACAAAACTGGAGTGCATTTTATAGATGTCTTTTTGGCAGACTGAAAAGATGTCTTCTATGTTTAATTAGAAGGAAATTATTATTTTAATGCAAAACCTTCTTGTTGCAACCTGATCAGACAAGCATAACATTTACATTTAAACACCAAAGTAATTATCTGTGTCTTCTATCACAAAGAAGCTGACATTAATGAAAGCTCAAATATGCAACTGAAATGTCAAGTAATAGTGATGGATTTAAATGAAGTGTAATAAGAAAGTGTTAAGTAAATCTCCAATTTTTATCTTTTTAAGAGATACATGATTAGTCCACGATGTAACAAAAAAAATGAATAGAAATGCTGCAGTTCTAGTGTACAATTTACCCTAAATAAGATTCCTCATATGCTTCTATGATGGAGATAAATCAAACAATGCTCTATACACAGTACTTCATTTCAAAGAAAGGGAAGATGGATAGATTAAATATTTATACACTGTCTTCATAATATTTGTACCAGAATGTTTATTTCTCAAGCAAGCATCCTCACCAAATTCTTATGTACTGGTAATCAAGATCTCACATTCATAGCTCCTAATGAAATATAAAAAGATATGGAGATTAATATGCAGTGCTTTGTCCCAATGTTACAAATATGTTGTTTTCAATGCATACTGATTGAGAAGCAAGAGTGTTAGTCAGCTACATCTATAAAAGAAACTGAGTTAGTGAACTGGCAATAATATGGTGAACATACAGTAGCATTAATTACCCTTACGGGTGAATGAAATGTATCACAATGGTAAGGTTACATGTGTTGTATAAGATTATGTGTGGCAAATGGATATAACTTAAAATACTTGAAATGTGCAGATCAAACTTACTAAAAGCCCAAAGCAGGATTAAAAATATATTTGGAGGCAAATGTATAAATTGTTGTCACAAAAAAATTGTTACACAAAAAGTGTAATGAGAAAATCATATTAATTCAGTGATAGACTAAGGCAGAAGCAAAACCAAAAATACTGTAATTTGCTCCAGTATTCTGTAAAATGCTTGCTTGCTTGCTACATCATATTCACAATGATCTACAGTAATCCCTCCTCCATCGCGGGGGTTGCGTTCCAGACCCCCCCGCGATAGGTGAAAATCCGCGAAGTAGAAACCATATGTTTGTATGGTTATTTTTATATATTTTAAGCCCTTATAAACTCTCCCACACTGTTAACATTATTAGAGCCCTCTAGACATGAAATAACACCCTTTAGTCAAAAGTTTAAACTGTGCTCCATGACAAGACAGAGATGACAGTTCTTTCTCACAATTAAAAGAATGCAAATATATCTTTTCTTCAAATGAGTCTCTGCATCAGGAGCAGAGAATTTAAGAGAGAGAGCGCGCTCGCAAAGAAAAGCAAATAATCAAAAAATCAATACATGTGCTTTTAAATATGCCGAGCACCGCAATAAAGCGGCATTTTTTAGAGGAACGTCAGTATCTTTTAAGCAAACAGCTTCTGTGCAAACAGCACCTCTGCTCACACTCCCTCCGTCAGGCGCAGAGAATGTCAGAGAGGGTGAGATAGAGGCAGAGACAAGCAAACAATCAAACACCGCGCGGGACACATATCTTATAGCATTGAGGAGTTTTAGTTAATATGTAATACATGCTCTGATTGGGTAGCGTCTAAGCCATCTGGCAATAGCGTCCCTTGTATGAAATCAACTGGGCAAACAAACTGAGGAAGCATGTACCATAAATTAAAAGACCCATTGTCCGCAGAAATCCGCGAACCAGCGAAAAATCCGTGATATATATTTAGATATGCTTACATTTAAAATCCGCGATAGAGTGAAGCCGCGAAAGTCGAAGCGCGATATAGCGAGGGATTACTGTACTAGCCCATTTTTTCTGAACCTGGGTATTACAAGCTAGAGTCTTAGGAGAGTCAGAAGCCAATGTCTTCTAAAGTAGCAGGTGCAATG
The DNA here is from genome assembly GCA_026402145.1 of Polypterus bichir lapradei. Taxonomy (NCBI): domain Eukaryota; kingdom Metazoa; phylum Chordata; class Cladistia; order Polypteriformes; family Polypteridae; genus Polypterus; species Polypterus bichir. Next base: position 16,536,542 of record JANRMT010062822.1, read on the forward strand.
CAGGAACCAGTCCTGAATCATGAATAGAGGTCCAGTGCATCATATGGCACGTAAAAGAATAAAGTCAATTTAATTGTACTGCTAATAGTATAAAAAATGAACAGCATGACAGCCTGTGGAATTATAATTGCTTTTTAAAGAAACACAGGGCAAGACTTGCCACATTCTGGAGTGAGTTTTTAAGAGGTGCATTTGCAGAAGCAATAGTACTTGAAGATGAAAGACTAGAGGTGCAGGAGTTTATAACTAATGAGAGGAGTATATTGCATATCCATTACTTTCCTGGGGCAGCACACTCTGTAAATGGTCTGGATTGGTGTAACAAAATAAGAATTTAACAAACATATGTATAACAACAAGTCGTTTTGCCAAACAAATACCAATGTTTTTCTTTTTAAAATTTCATTGAAAATTGCAGGTCAAAAAAAAGTAAAAAAAAAAAAAAATAAAAAGAACTACCCAGGAAAATGAAGTCCAGCATTTCTCAACTCAAAACTTCATGCAGCAGAATTCCTGAAAATTTTACCAGGTCTGCTTAATTGTGAACAAAGCCAACAAACCTTATGAGAAATCAACACAGTATTTCAACATGTAGCCATATGCTGTAGGGTGCATTAAAACATTTTGGGGAAACAAATAATTTGCGTATTAACTCAGAGGTGATAAGGGCATTCATAGCTTGATGATAATTCGAGAAATGATTGGTTGTGACATACACCAATCATTGCTATTGAAAAGCTGCATTTTTCCTGTTGCAAAAACTTTACCAACACCTTCATGTTAGTTGACAGCATATGGCTTTTCTGCATAGAGTAGTCTCATAATGTACAAGATTTTTATTTTGAAATTACCGTCTCTGTCAAATCGCTATATTTTTACAATTTCATTGTTGTCCAGTGTTTCCAAAATATTCTACATCTTCAGGATGTGCACAACAATCTCTGCCTGCATTCCATCTTCTGGCAACTCCCAGTGAATAAGGACAGCTCACGACTTTTCCTATATCCTCGTGAAGTTAGGAGTAGTCTCCTAAATTAGGAAAATCAATAAAATGCTTTTACTCCTATTCCTAAAAGAAGGACCAAATTTGTGTCAACAACATGAAAGTATGGATCCTAACTGCCTTATATCAATCGGTCAGGTTGTTGTTGATGGTGTAATGATGTGGGAATAGTTGAAAAACTTTGGGGCCCTGAGTACCTAAGATGACCATAGTGTGCTCATCTTCTGCTAGCTACTTCCAGCAGGGTAACACGCCATGTCACAAAGCTCAAATCATCTCAAACTGGTTTCTTAAACATGACAATGAGTTCACTGTACTCAAATGACCTCCACAGTCACCAGATCTCCATACAATGGGGCACCTTTGAGTCCTGGTGGAACAAGGGATTCACATCATGGATGTGCAGCCAGTAAATCTGCAGCAACTGTGTGATGCTATCCATGTCAATATGGACCAAAATCCCTGAGGAATGTTTCCAGCATCTTATTGAATCTATGCTATGAAGAATTACGGCACTTCTAAAGGCAAAAGGGGGTCCAACCCAGTACTAAGTAAGCATTTGGGACACAGTGCAAGTAGAGCTTTATTTGTCCCCAGGCAGGGGGAAATCTGACTTATACTGCTTGGGAGCATGCACTGATACAGCGCGTTGACGGCACCCACCCACGACAAACCACCTGAAAATCCCAAATTTGGACCTGAGTGCAGCTGTGCAATGGTAGACTAGTTGACTTTTACAGAAGCTCTTTAAATAAATAACTACTTAAATAGGTAGATAAGTACATACTGTACATACTTACATACGTACATAAATACATACATACATACATATACACACACTTTGGTCTGAAACACACCAAAATGGCTATAAATCAAGAAAATTAAAAACAAAGAAAAACCTCTGACTTGGCAGTCACAGTCACAGTGAGGAATTAAGCAGATATTATAAAGGAGGCCCAGTAGCATCTCTTCACACATGTCTACTAAATAATTCATTGGCTGAAAGTACTCAGTGTTAGTGTGTCAGAGAGGATGTGCAGCATTGTTCATAGTAGCGTTTAGTTTTGTTTTAATTCACTCCTTCGCTACTATCTCCAGGGGCTCCAGAGTCCATCCTATAACTGAGCTTGCCCTTTTAATTAGCCTGTTGATTCGGTGCACCCCTCTTGAAGTGATGTTACCAGCTTACCACAACACAGCATAGAAAATCACACTGGCCATCACAGAGTTATAGAAGATGCAAATGATGTCACTTAAAGGAACACAATGTACCGATTAAAAAGGGCCTGCTCTGCCCTTTCTTATATAGTGCCTCTGTGTTCCAAGACTAGTCCACCCTCTCAATAATGGGGACCCCCAAGTACTTGCAGGAGTGGTCCACCTCTACATCCACTTCTTGAATAGTGACTGGATACAGAGGCTTTTTGGTGCAGTTAATGTCAATAACTATTTCCTTGGTTTTACTGATATTAAGATGCAGGTAATTCTCTTTGCACCAAGAAACAAACTTCTCCACCTGACTCCCATACTCTGTCTCATCCCGTTTATCGATACACCAAATAAGTGCAGAATCGCCTCACAATTTCTGCAAGTCACACTTACTGGTAATTGCATATTCAGGGAAAAATAATTACAGTTCTTGATCTCCAGCACACTTCAGCTAGCATACTTCATCTTTTGGATAACTGTGGAGATGGTGCAGAAGATAAAATATGGCATTTATTGTTTGCTACAGTATTATTGCTTGCAAAAGATCAGTGAGGGAATGGCTCCCAGCTGTTAGCTGTGCATCTAGCCAAAAGGCATTGGCAGGGATACAACATGCAACAATGCCAAGTGGTTAATATATCTACTAATACACTAAGCTCCATGCACCATGGATAATTTAACACTCCGCTTATCCACCATTGGATAAATCTGTATACAGAATATACAAAAGAAACATAATTATAAACTGTATGAATCATATTTCCTACCTATTTACAAAATAGGTCAAAAGGGAAAAAAAAGAATGTTAATGTAGGAGGGAAATGATCTACAGCCTGTTACAGTTAATTTATTTCTCAACATCAGCGCCTACAAGAAAATAAACACAAAATATTAAGGAACTTAAAAGATGTGGTTATATGTTGAATAAAGTATAAGATAGAGAAGCTTGTCTACATGTAGCACTTTATATACTGCACATTTTAATGAAAATTACAGGGTAGTTAGAATTAGTAGTTCTTTTGCTGAAACCACAGAATCACAAATAAAATATAAATGTGAAATGTTCTGTATTGTACATAAAATGCTATATCATTCTGTTCATTATATTCTTGTTAGAGGATGTCATACTAATTTGTTTACGGTTTTTAATATACTGTATACATCCTTTTTAGAATACAATTCTTGTCAATCCATTACAGGTTCAGCTTCTGGCAGAAAGATCCGAGGCCACACGCACTAAGATTTCCAAGATGGTGGTGGTCATAGTCCTTCTGTTTACTATCTGTTGGGGTCCCATTCAGTTTTTCATCCTGTTTCAAGCTTTTGACTCCAGCTTTCAGAGGAACTATGAGACATACAAGATCAAAATCTGGGCCCACTGTATGTCCTACTCCAACTCATCCATCAACCCCATCGTGTATGCCTTCATGGGAGCCAATTTCAGAAAATCTTTTAAAAAAGCCTTTCCATTCATCTTCAAGCAGAGAGTGGGAATCACCCGGGGGGCTGTTGTGAATACAGAAATGCAATTTGTTTCATCTGGGACATAATGATACACCTTGGCACCAAGAGTTTTTGGAACCTCTGAGAAATCAGAAAACAAAACAAGCACTTGCCAGTTGAACCACTGCCCTTTAAAGTCTTTTGATTACCAAAATCAATTTATCTGTGCATCTTTTGAGATAACCAAAATGTATTATTGGAAACTGTTTTCAGTGTCTGACTTATAACAACTTACCCATTTGCAAAGACAAAGAAGAACTGTATTGTTCCTGGTATTTAAGAGTCACCAGACATGAAAATACATTTTAAACAGATATTTATATTGGGCTGTGTACAGGTATATATATTAATAGTGACAAACACAATAAATTTAAACTTATACCAGCAACCACAGATTATGGTGTTCTCTTGGTAACTCTTTAGAACATTAGCCACTTATTGCTATGTAACAAAAACAAAGCCTTGGTTCCTACAGATAGCCTCTATTTAAAAGAGTTGTGATCGGTGCTTTGCACATCAAATTAAAAGCTAGCAAGGCATTTCTTAAGGTGTTGTTATATAGCAGCAAATGACAGATATTTGCACCTAAGAATCCCCTGTTCTAAAGAGTTATTGTTATCTTATCATCTATGCTGCTTAAAAGGTATCACTCCTTATGCCTTTCTCAAAATGACTTTGTGTGGTCATGCTTAGCTTGGAGTAAGCTGCTGTAAAGCAAAAGAAAGCACAGGTTGTAGTTTCATTGTAAATCTTGTATGACTTTTAATAAGCTGGCTATGTTTAAAAGATTTATAATTTTGTTTTTTCCCAGTTTTTTTTAGCCTTTTTGGCTTTGTAGGGAAAAAATTTCATGCTAACATTGTTTTTTTAAAATAAGACATAGTTAAAAACTTGTTTATTTAATACAGTTTACATTATTTATCGACTTACATAGTGAGTGCCATCGCAAATTGCCATTTTTCACAAAAACACTTAGAAATACAGAGAACTAGCAGGTTTGGTGATTTGCTCATACTCTCATAATTAGTCAGAAATGGTGATTAAACCCACGAACATTTGGGTTTCTAAGCCAATATTTAGCTGGCTACCAGACTGCATTTCTAAGAAAGCAAGTTATTTCTTCTAAACACCATATATTTACAAAAAAATGGTTCACTGGAATCAAACTTGAACTGGCATGTCACAAAATAGTGTAATTAAATCCAAAAATATAAAAAAAGTTATGACACAACAAGTCTAATAAGTGTAAATGAAAAACAAAAAAATACAGCTAAAGTACACACTGTATTGATGAGCAAAACTCAATTTGCTTCACAGCCAGCAAAATTTGTGCCTTTGACACAGAAAGAAAGATGTTAGTTACTATCTGGGAGCATTTCATGGTGAATTCCACATGCCTCTGACTTTTGTTAAGTGTTAAAATAAAGTTTTCAAGTAAAACCAAATATAACCAAGATCGTTTTCTGTCGCATGAAATGTGTGTTGTTGATTGTACTGGTAGTATTCTGCTTGAATTGCCAATTATGATGACAGTCTTGGAGAAAGCAAACCAAAATATTTGTTGGAGATTGAAACAATACTCGGTACATTTCTCCATGGCGCTTGAAAGCATGCATACTGTCAGCCTCATCTGCAAGGAGCTGGAAAAAGCAAATGGTGGTGGCTTCATGGCTACAATGGTGGAGTTTTTGTATGCTGCATTTTAATGCAGAGAAAATGCAGGATGTGTGCACAACGGTACATTATCGTGCAGAAAATATGCAGAATGTCACATTTTTTTAAAAATACACTGCACTCCTTGATGATGTGAACAAAAGCCAATAATTAAATAAATTTTACTAGTGTGCTGCCAAAAATATGTTATGCAGAATCAGCAAAAACACAGGTAAATACAAAACATTCTCTTTTTGCACCACAAAGAAACTTTGAAAGAACTCCACAAGAATTCTTGTTTCACGATTGTGAAATCACATGCAAAACAAATTTTAGGGTTAATTTTATGAAACTCTATGCAAAGAAAATAAATCTGTTTCATTTGTTATTACTATTCAGATATAATGCATGGAATTATTCATCGAAAAATAGCAACTATAATTATAATTCATTTCCAGAAATACTGCAGGTTAAAGGGTCTGGTGAATAGCTAATGCATAATTAGTGCTCTTTTCAGCAATAATTAGGTATTGAATAGTATTTCTCCATAGGCCTCATTCCAGTTTTTGAGACTGATTTGGCAAGTAGTTGCAAAGAGTGCCTTTTCTCTGCTATTGAAAGAAACATATGACTTGCACAAATTAAAACACTTTCTAACCGAAAGAATCTAACTCACTTATCATTTCTGTTGGTGTACTTTGTTTAGAAGAGTCTTATCTTGTATTATAAATTGAAACAGTGTTGGCAGGCACAGGGAGTTTCCAAATGTGCCTTGAAATGAAGAAGGAAGAAATGTAAACAAAGCAAGAGGATATAACTATTAGGTAGTAGATACTCATTGTACAACTAGTAATGTTTAAAAGAATTCCAACAGCAGGACTTAGGCTAGCAAATGGTTAGTTGTTATATCTTATCCTGTCTATATAGTGTTGGAATTCTGCCTATCATAATTCACAGCAGAGTGCCGATTTAGGTTTAGGTACATACAGACTTGAGATTATTTTGCAGTGTTCTCTTACCTCAGAGACATAAAATACTGCATATGTGAAATACAACTAGGTACAAAAACAGAAACTAAATCCTGGCCTCACACAGCAGACCTTTTTATCCCAGATCAGCTTAGGAAAAGGCTCACTCATTCAGCATAACATATGAAGTGTGAGGAAGAAAGCAGGAGCAAGTATTGGGCATCTGCAGTGGTTTGGAAGTGCGTAAGCAGGCAAGCCTTCCTACTAAACCTAAAGTACAACATTCTGTCCCTCATCAGGACCAATGGTGGGAGGATTTTGTTTGTTTTTTAATCATAATACCATATACACTTTTACTTTATGTTTTAATAAATGCATCATTTTGAATATATATAGTAAATTAAGTAAAATAATGAAATTTTGGGTGTGTCCAGGTGGCAGTAAAACTGCATACAGAACAAACGTGTAGATTAAACACTGTAAAACAAACTCCATGTTTTGCATTTTTTTAATTCAGACTGGGGGTCTCCGCCCCCTGCTTGCTTCATTCGCCCACCCCCGTGTTTGGTTTACCGGTTATACAATTTAAAGAGATATTTTCATGAGAATTGTTACATATGCATTATTTTCACTTTTAATTTAAAAACTTTTGTAAAAACAATACTTGTCCTTTATTTCCAGCCCCGGGCGTGGTCACATCTTTCTCGCAGGACGCTGCTTGTGTTGTGAAGGGCGGGTGGCTGAACGCACACTAAAGAGATGCCGTCAGATCATCTGCTGTCTTTCTGCTGCTGGCAAACTGCCTGTTCTGCTTGTCGCCTGTCGTTGTTTTAAGAGCTGGGAGCACATGATGCGTATCTGCCAAAAGCAATTCAACAACTGCTAGGTTAGATGTCTGTGGACTCGTTTTAAATGATGGCTCACTGCCTGGTCTCACGTGACGTTGTAAAAACAATACAGTACTTGTGCTTTATTTCAGGCCCCGGGTGTGGTTAAATCTCTTTCTTGCAGGACGTACAGTATAACGTTGCTTGCGTTGTGAAGGGGGGCAGCTGCTGTTACGCTGCCCGTCAATCATTTTAAAGCCTGTACAGCCTCTGTCCTTTTTGCCACTTCATGTCTCTGCTGCTCATATTGTGAAGAGGGGGGGTTAGGGTGGCTGAACACACGCAAGGAGAAGTGGTCGGATCATCTGCTGCGAGCTGCGTGTTTTGCTTGTCGCTTGTCATTGTTTTAAGAGCTGGGAGCAAGTTAAAGTGTCTCTCGCGGGACTTCAAATTGTCTTCTGAGAAGATCACGTCTTGTTTCCCTAGTCTGCCTCCCCAAGATTTTTTTTTATAGAAGAGAAACATGAGTGCAGAAATGAATTTACGATACATTTAATTGCACATCAAAGGGAGCACACATTTTTCACTTTATGACGATGTGTTTACAAAGAAAACTAAAACAAAACATGTTTAAAATAGAGTTTCTTTCCGATGTCCCGCTAACGTTTGGAATTTTCTGTGTTAATCTTTAATTTTATTCCAAGTGTGTTTTTATTTGTATCTTTGTGACCTTCCCGCAGAATAAACAATTCTCTTAAGAGCGAGTAGGGTCACCAAAACATTTACATTTTACTTACATCAGCATGTCCCCTCTAGATCTTCAGAATAAAAATCAATCAATGGTGGTCAATTATTATTTTGTGCAATATGTTGCAAAGTGGACAGTTAAAGAGAAGTTAATCCTGCTGCCTTAGAGCCCTATGGACCTTGGCTCAAACAGCAGCCTGAATTTACATGTTATTCCCATGTTTGTGTGGGTTTCGTGCCACATGGTTGATTTTTGACTGTAAGTTTGCCAATTGTAGATGTGTATGTTGAGTAGGCCATGTGATTGACTGGCGCATTGTCCAGAGTTGAATCCAGCCTGGCAAACAGCTGGAAGCTGCCATGTGAGTCTCCAGCTTTTCACAATCCTGTAATGGAATTAAAAGATTACAGATTAAAGGATCTTTCAAAGTTAGCCTTATCACTAAATGCTTCTTATGCCAATAGCTTGTTATAAAATGTCTACTGTTTTAACAATTTGCAACAGTCTTAAATTCACTTGGACGTTGAAAAGCATTGAAAATGATTCCAGTATTGAGACTGTCAAACATTTAACACAATACTTTCAGCTTAGAATGTATAGTCTTCTGCGCCAGGATCACATCCAAGTCCCTGAAGGCTCCCTTGCCTGCTATGTATTCTCAGCAAGATGCTGTTCACAGCCTGGTTTCTTTCATTACTGATCTCCATTGTCAATGTGTGCCTTCCTATGCTGAAAATATATTACTTTTAAAAAAAAGATGTTAACAATAGTAAATCACAAGCTTTCTTTATTTTGTGTTCAAATATTGCTGTGTCTCTGAGCTATTCAGATCAACAAACAAATTTATTACATACTAAAGATGAAGAAAAAATGTCATCATACGAGAAGACTTTTGTTTTTGCCAATATTTAGTTGCTTTATTGTACAGCTGCTTCAGCAAAAATCATGAAGCAGCAGTTTGTATTTTTCATTTTCTGACTCCTAATGAGCACATAGTCTATGATTGAGATGACTAATATCTGAGTCTAATCAAAAAGATAAACCCTACATTAAAATATGAGTCAATACATTCAACTGCTAATTAAAAATAAGTATACTGATGTAAATAATTTATCTATACTAATAAAAGGCAAAGCCCTCATTGACTGACTGACTGACTGACTCACTCACTCACTCACTGACTCATCACTAATTCTCCAACTTCCCGTGTAGGTAGAAGGCTGAAATTTGGCAGCCTTATTCCTTACAGCTTACTTACAAAAGTTAAGCAGGTTTCATTTTGAAATTATACACGTAACGGTCATAACGGTTGACAACGTCCACCATGTTGAACTTTTTTATTTATGGCCCCATCTTCACGAAATTTGGTAGGCGGCTTCCCTGCGCTAACCGAAACCGATGTACGTACTTATTTCTGTGGTATGACGCCACTGTCGGCCGCCATATTGAACTTTCCAACGTCACTAATTCTCCAACTTCCCGTGTAGGTAGAAGGCTGACCCCATCTTCATGAAATTTGGTAGGCGGCTTCCC
>JANRMT010062822.1:16546385-16556417 GCA_026402145.1 Polypterus bichir lapradei
ATGGCCCCATCTTCACGAAATTTGGTAGGCGGCTTCCCTGCGCTAACCGAAACCGATGTACGTACTTATTTCTGTGGTATGACGCCACTGTCGGCCGCCATATTGAACTTTCCAACGTCACTAATTCTCCAACTTCCCGTGTAGGTAGAAGGCTGACCCCATCTTCATGAAATTTGGTAGGCGGCTTCCCTGCGCTAACCGAAACCAATGTACATACTTATTTCGGTGGTATGACACCACTGTCAGCCGCCATATTGAACTTTCCAACGTCACTAATTCTCCAACTTCCCGTGTAGGTAGAAGGCTGACCCCATCTTCATGAAATTTGGTAGGCGGCTTCCCAGCGCTAACTGAAACCAATGTACATACTTATTTCGGTGGTATGACACCACTGTCAGCTGCCATATTGAACTTTCCAACGTCACTAATTCTCCAACTTCCCGTGTAGGTAGAAGGCAGAAATTTGGCAGGCTCATTCCTTACAGCTTACTTACAAAAGTTAAGCAGGTTTCATTTTGAAATTCTACGCGTAACGGTCATAACGGTCGACAATGTTTGCCATGTTGAATCTTCTTATTTATGGCCCCATCTTCACGAAATTTGGTAGGCGGCTTCCCTGCACTAACCGAAACCGATGTATGTACTTATTTCAGTGGTATGACACCACTGTCGGCCACCATATTGAACTTTCCAACATCACTAATTCTCCAACTTCCCGTGTAGGTAGAAGGCTAAAATTTGGCAGGCTCATTCGTTACAGCTTACTTACACAAGTTAAGCAGGTTTCATTTTGAAATTCTACGCATAACGGTCATAACGGTCGACAACATTCGCCATGTTGAACCTCCTTATTTATGGCCCCATCTTCATGAAATTTGGTAGGTGGCTTCCCTGCGCTAACCGAAACCAATGTACGTACTGTAGCAGTAGGGGGCGTTATCGCTCCCTTGAACCCTCAGGTACCACGCCAAACACCAGGTAAACAACAACAACAACATTTATTTATATAGCACATATTCATACAAACAGTAGCTCAAAGTGCTTTACATAATAAAGAATAGAAAAATAAACACAATATGAAAACAAAATAAATCAGCATTAACATCGAATAAGAGTAAGGTCCAATGGCCAGGGGGGACAGAAAAAACAAAATAAAAACTCCAGACGGCTGGAGAAAAAAAAAATAAAATCTGTAGGGATTCCAGACCATGAGACCGCCCAGTCCCCACTGGGCATTCTACCTAACATAAATGAAACAGTCCTCTTTGGATTTAGGGTTCTCACGGAAAGGCTTGATGATGATGGTCACGTAGAATTCTGCCTTTTAGTCCATCCATCATTGTTGGAGCATCATGAAGCTTTGAGTAGGTGGAGGTGGCGCAGGCCACCACCACAAAGAAACCGGAAAAAGAAACAGAAAAGAGAGTAGGGGTCAGTATGGATTGTAGAGCTACCCTGAATAGTTATTATGAGGAAATTGAACATATAGAGTATCAGGATTAAGTTAAATTAAGTTAAATTGAAGTTATAGAAAGGCCATGTTAAAGTAATATGTTTTCAGCAGTGTTTTAAAGTGCTCCACTGTATTAGCCTGGCGAATTCCTATTGGCAGGCTATTCCAGATTTTAGGTGCATAGCAGCAGAAGGCCGCCTCACCACTTCTTTTAAGTTTTGTTCTTGGAATTCTAAGGAGACACTCATTTGAGGATCTGAGGTTACGATTTGGAATATAAGGTGTCAGACACTCCGATATATAAGAAGGGGCGAGATTATTTAAGGCTTTATAAACCATAAGCAGAATTTTAAAGTCAATCCTGAATGACACAGGTAACCAGTGTAGTGACATCAGAACTGGAGAAATGTGTTCGGATTTTCTTTTCCTAGTTAGGATTCCAGCAGCTGCATTCTGCACTAGTTGCAAACGATTTATGTCTTTCTTGGGTAGTCCTGAGAGGAGTGCGTTACAGTAATCTAGTCGACTGAAAACAAACGCGTGAACTAATTTCTCAGCATCTTTCAGTGATATAAGAGGTCTAACTTTACTTATGTTTCTTAAGTGAAAAAATGCTGTCCTAGTGATCTGATTAATATGCGATTTAAAATTCAGATTACAGTCAACAATTACCCCTAAGCTTTTTACCTCCGTCTTGACTTTTAATCCTAATGTATCCAGTTTATTTCTAATAGCCTCATTGTATCCATTATTGCCAATCACTAAGATTTCAGTTTTCTCTTTATTTAACTTGAGAAAGTTACTATTCATCCATTCTGAGATACAAGTCAGACATTGTGTTAGTGAGTCAATAGAATCGGGGTCATCAGGTGCTACTGATAAATACAGCTGTGTGTCATCAGCATAGCTGTGGTAGCTCACGTTGTGCCCTGAGATAATCTGACCTAACGGAAGCATGTAGATTGAGAATAACAGCGGACCCAGGATAGAGCCTTGTGGAACACCAAATCGGATATCATGTGTCTTTGAGTTGTAATTACCACAACTAACAAAAAATTTTCTCCCTGTCAGGTAGGATTCAAACCAATTTAAGACACTGCCAGAGAGGCCCACCCATTGACTAAGGCGATTTCTAAGAATATTATGATCAATAGTGTCAAATGCAGCACTCAGATCTAAGAGGATGAGAACAGATATATGGCCTCTGTCTGCGTTCACTCGCAAATCATTTACTACTTTAACGAGTGCAGTTTCTGTGCTGTGATTTATTCTAAAACCCGACTGAAATTTATCAAGAATAGCATGTTTATTTAGGTGGTCATTTAACTGCATAATGACTGCTTTCTCCAGAACTTTGCTTAAGAAAGGCAGGTTAGAGATGGGTCTAAAATTTTCAAGGGCCGAGGGGTCAAGATTATGTTTCTTAAGAAGGGGTTTAACTACAGCAGTCTTAAGACAGTCTGGGAAGACCCCCGTATCTAATGACGAATTTACTATGTCCAGAACATTATCAATTAGCACGCCTGATACTTCTTTGAAAAGCCTTGTTGGTACTGGGTCAAGGACGCAGGTGGAGGATTTTAATTGAGATATTATTTTTTGTAAATCAGGTAAATCTATCCTAGTGAAAGAAAGGTAAAAGTGCTACAATAATTATTTTTATTTTAATAATTAAGTGCACCAAGCACTCTCCACTCTACACTACTCATAAATCAATCACAAACACAATAAACCAATCCTCCGACTCCCAGACGCGTTGCCCTCCTACCACCCAGCTCAGCTCGCCGTCTGGGAGCTCCCACAGTCCTTTTATATTCCCTGACCCGGAAGTGTTCCCAATCCCCAGTCCATGTGATCCTGTATCACTTCCGGGTCAGGTAAAAAGTTCTTTTCTTCACCCCGGAAGCCCGTCGTTCTTCCTCTGACGAACTTCCGGGTTATAGGGCAAATAAGGCTCCCCAAGCCTCCCTAGAGCAGCTCCTGGTGGCCCCCACGGTATCCAGCAGGGCTGTCCATAAAAACTACAATGTCCATGAGGCTCTGCTGGAATTCGAGGGCTCCCTCTGGCGGCCTGGGGGTATTGGTTGGGATACAAAGCCGGCCATGGCCCACAGTTCCCTCCCCTTAGCGAAGTCCAATAGGGTGGAGCGTCCAGCCCCGCCGAGGGACATCTTCCTCCAGGAGGTTCCGTCAGTCGGGCTTTGGCTGTGTTGTCTAGCTTCCCCAGAGAACCTCGGGGGAACGTTGTAACGGATATCTCTCTGCTCCCCTGTCCCCCGGGGACAATCTCACCATATGTGGCCCTGCCGGCGACAGTTGTAGCACCGACGTTGCCCTCCTGGTAGTCTTCTGACGAGACTGAAAACACCGCGGGAACTCCGTCAGCTCCACCCTTTCCTCCTCCAAAGTTTACTGGCCATTTCTGTATTTTCCGCCCTTTTTTCCACCTTGTCAAGAGACCCACGGTTTATTTTGGGGATCTCCTGCTTACTCTGGGGCCAGTGCACAGCTTGAGTCTCTCTATTGGGAAAAGAGAGCCCCTTTGCTGTTTGCACGCCCTTTGATCTATGTTTCTTAGGAGGTGGCATCATCAGCCCCGCATCACTCCGGGTAACAGCACTTTTCAGCTGTACCGGTTCGATTGGTGCTTCCCCCGCCCCGTCTGTCACTCTCTTGTCAGGCACACTGTGCTTTGACACCCGCTACTTATTAACCGCGGTGCCGGTTCGCACTGTGTCCCTTCATACTGTACGATACGGGCCGGACTCACCTGTATTCCCGCATCGATCATCACTGGAGCTTCTCGACCCAGTCGTCGTAGATATTTCATTAAATCCTTCAGTGGCGCCTCGGCCGTTGCTCCCAGCTCTTCCACTCAATCCTTCAGTTCCTTTAAACCCTGAAAGAAACTGTATACGGGCTCAAGATACTTCTCGAGATCCTGCATGTTCACACAGTTAATTAATTTGGCCGGAGGTAATTTTGCTTCTGCCTTCTCCTTACCTGCAGGCCGGGAGCCAATAAGCACGTCCTCTCCGGGCACGTGTTCTGTTGGGTCGTGCAAAGGCTCTTGGGATTTGGAGTCTCTTATTTTAGAAGGCCAGGGTGGCACCACTGGCTGACTGCGATCCGCCTTTTCTATTTTATCAGTGGACCGTTCAGTCATGTCCCGTCCCTCTTTTCTTCCAGTTATACCTGGCGCTGCTTCGTCTGCCTCCCCCTTCCCCTTCAGGGAGCTCGATTCCATCGAGGAAACGCCGACCTCACCTCTGGACTGTTGTCGACCTTCTCCTTCCCATAATCCATCTGGGGAAATCACGTGCCCACTTTCGGCGAATGGAAGGTGGCCCTCATGGTCATATGATCGACTGTAGTCCTTTAGGTGTTCCCAGCCTGCTCCAGGATAGGTCACATGACTCTTTTCGTCGAATAGGATCCCCAGTTTTCGACTCCTAGATGGGCTAGACTCCTCGTCATCATGGCCATCTTGCCTAGGTGGGAAGTATATCTCCGACTCGTCGTCCGAAACAAGAAGACAGGCTTCTGAAAAATAATTAAGTCCCGGCGTATCAGACGTTTCTTCGGCACTTACCTCTGAACCTTGACTACGTTTTTTCAGTTCATATAGGTAGTCGTTTGTGTCTGATGTCCGGCAGCCATCCCGCTGCCGTAACGCACGGGCCCTTTCGGCTTCAATCATTGCCCGGTCTTCCTCGCTTCCTGTCAGGTAGGTCCACGTACTCGCGCCATCATCTAGGGCCTGTTTCCTTGTGAGATCCTCATTCTTCTTCCCAGATTTTTTCCCCATCACGTACCGATGTTGAAGGAGGCCTCTTGTTGCAGCGCTCTCGGTAGAGGGTAGCGTTTTCACCTCCGTGCATTCGAGCGGGACCTTCTTAGGGTCGTCTGCGTACACAATATTTGTTTTAAATGCAGGTCCCCTGCCAACAGATGGCCAGAGAATCCTGCCGACTATGCCAGTGTAGCAGTAGGGGGGCGCTATCGCTCCCTTGAACCCTCAGGTACCACGCCAAACACCAGGTAAAAGTGCTACAATAATTATTTTTATTTTAATAATTAAGTGCACCAAGCACCCTCCACTCTACACTACTCATAAATCAATCACAAACACAATAAACCAATCCTCCGACTCCCAGACACGTTGCCCTCCTACCACCCAGCTCAGCTCGCCGTCTGGGAGCTCCCACAATCCTTTTATATTCCCTGACCCGGAAGTGTTCCCAATCCCCAGTCAATGTGATCCTGTATCACTTCCAGGTCAGGTAAAAAGTTCTTTTCTTCACCCCAGAAGCCCGTCGCTCTTCCTCTGACGAACTTCCGGGTTATAGGGCAAATAAGGCTCCCCAAGCCTCCCTAGAGCGGCTCCTGGTGGCCCCCACGGTATCCAGCAGGGATGTCCATAAAAACTACAATGTCCATGAGGCTCTGCTGGAATTCGAAGACCTTCTATGCCGCTGGGAGGGCTCCCTCTGGCGGCCTGGGGGTATTGGCCGGGATACAAAGCCGGCCATGGCCCACAGTACTTATTTCAGTGGTATGACGCCACTGTCGGCCGCCATATTGAACGGTCTTTGTTACTTATGGGCCCATCTTCAAGAAATTTGGTACGCGGGTTCCCAACGCTAACTGAATCCTACTTATGTACATATATACGTCCATAGCCTGCAGCTCGGTCACCGTGTGAGGCGGCGTTGGGTCCCCCATCCCAATGCCTCCCACGTTGTTGGCTGCCTGCCTATATAAGGCCGTCTGTCGCTCCGGTCTCTACATTCCCTTCCTTGCTTCGCCACAGGATTCACGTCTCCCTGCTGATAACTACAGCCTTTTTATTTAATCCACGGCTTCTCCGCTGTTTTATTGTTTGTTTATTACGATTATAGTTATTGTGTAGGTATTTTAGACTTACTTTACATTGTTCAGGTACCCATTTCCTTTATCATTCCAACCATACCCCTATTAACATGTCTACTGAGGTGATCACCATCGATTAAAGAACTGTCACTTACCGAGTGGTTTCCTTGCCCGGAGATGGCATCTGCCTTTTCCATTCTCTTTGTTAAATATTGCACGGCCATATCAGGCTTACTCTTGATATCCAGAGGAACATTGTGTCTTATGTATTAAATGACTGGGACAGGTTCAAGGTGTGGACTGATGACGGTACAGGAGATAATTATACTACACAGGAGCACTATAAGAGTGAAGTTCTTAAGCCCTTCACCTATGGTTCTGCATGTGAGTTGATGGCTGCCGCTGAATTGTTTGGTTGTCACTTTCAAGTGTACCAAAATGGCCAAATATTTTACACCTTTTGACAACCACCAATGCCTCTTAAACATCTTAGATTCACAAGTGACGATTTCAGTAGTGGACACTTTGATGTTTATGAATGTTTAAACTCTCAAAAGCTGGATGTGAAGTTATCGGTGAAACCGGTTGTATGTTTACAACGCTTGACAGATGCTGAATGTCACTTCAACACAAGTCCTGCAAATACTGTCGTAATTGAAACAAACCATGATACTCAAACTGATTATGACAGCAGCAATCCAAGCTGTGAGATTTGAAACAAAATTACTTTTCACATGGCCAACTGTACTTTGCATGCTCAAGAGTAAGCTCAGCGCACAGCTTGGTCATATTACAACCGGAGGGCCGAAATGACAATGTGGTATACAAAGAGATCCTTAAAAAATAATTATTGGTATATTTTCCCTCAGTTTAAAAAGGTTTAATTTTCTTCTTAATAAAAATTTTAAGGCAGTACTTCGCCACTGCAAAGCGCGGGTATTTTGCTAGTATTTGATATAACACAACCATAAAATGTGGACTGAAATGAACTCCAAAATATACCGTATATGGAGATATACAATATCCAGGTCAAGAAATCACAGTATATTTATTAACACACACACAGACACACACGCACACACTCACACAGACACACACATATATATTGTGAAAGGATTCAACAGACACAGAAAGAGGTTTGGGGGCCGCCGCCCATATACTTGAAATAGGCTGCCTAAAAAAGAGGTTGTGGTTCAATGTTTACAGAACTCAGTCCAAAACAAGAACAAAAAGACAGGCAAAAATGGCGGCTTTAAAGGCAGGCAGGGGAAGTGGCATTATCAGGCCAGAAGTGTCGTCATCGGATCCAGGTGGAATTTCCTGTGGTCGGTCTGCCAATGACCAAGAGTAATGATTAGTGTACTCTGCTATCCCCCAGGCCAGGCATGGAATTACTTTCAGTTGAGCCTTTTAGCTGCCTCCCATGCATACGTGTGTGAAAATATATACTGTATATATTAACACCAGACATGGACTGGCATTCTTGCCAAGATGGTTCAAGGTTCCTTACCTGGCTGAGAGGCCGGTTTATTGGAAAGATGGAAGAAGACCGCCACCTGGAGCCATTTACACCCCGACTCCAACTGGTGGCAGCAGCTCTCTAGTAGATCTCTCATGTACTCTGCCACAGGTATTGATGGGAATTGGAGTTGGAATTGGAGGGAGCTGTGGGGAGGAGGTTTCTTCCTTTTAGGGAGGTTCCATCTGTCCTGAAGTGCTTTCTGGATGCAATGTGGCAGCACCGCAAGTACTCCCAGGTCCGGTATAAAGGAAGCCACTTCTCCTCAATCAAGGAGTTAGAGTCGGGTGGAGGAGAGGAAGGAGATGAAAGATGAAGAAGGGGAAGAAGATTACTGTTTGGATTTTGTGCATTGTGCAATGCTTGAGAGAAGCCTGCCAGAGGTATTTATGGAAAATAAAATCTTTATTTTATCCGGGACCTGTATTTCTGTTATAAAAACAAAAAATAAAAACACTCTATAAAAGCAGAAAAAAAAGAAATGAAGGCCTAAAGGAGCTTAAATTCTGATTGCAAATACAGTGGAACCTCGGTTCACGATCATAATTCATTCCAGAACTTTGGTCGTAAACCGAGTTGGTCGTGAACCGAAGCAGTTTCCCCGATAGGATTGTATGTAAATACAATTAATCCGTTCCAGACCGTACAAACTGTATGTAAATATGTAAAAATATGTAAAGATTAAGCACAAATATAGTTAATTACACCATAGAATGCACAGTGTAATAGTAAACTAATGTAAAAACATTGAATAACACATAAAACACCCAGGCTCCCTGATCAGCTACACGAGCTGGCTCGCTCGCGCTCTCTCTCACTCTATCTGTAGCACACACACCACCAAAGCCCCTCCCTCCCTCAGCTACAGGAGCAGGCTGGCTCACGCGCGCTCTCTCTCTCTCTCTCTCTCTGTAGCACACACACCACCAAAGCCCCTCCCTCCCTCAGCAACAGGAGCAGGCTGGCTCATGCGCTCTCTCTCTCTGTGTACACACACACACACACACACACACAAACACCCCTATCCTCCCCCCCATCCCTTCCCTGTCAGCTGCCCGCGTGCTCTCTCTCTCTCTGCGCTTGCTCGCTCGCGCTCTCTAATCTCTCTGTAGCACGTGCTCGCGCAGCATTTTTTTTAAAATGAGTTTTAAGCACAGCGGAAAAAAGAAACATTGGAACAAATCCGAAGCGCGTGCAAAAACCAACTCACAAGCAAACAAAAAAGTAAGATTGCAGGAGATCACGCTATTAAACCTAAAGCCTGATCGCTGTAAACAATGTTTGTAAAATGAGTTTTAAGCACAGCAGAAAAAAACGAACAACAAATCCGAAGCGCATGAAAAAACCAACTCACAAGCAACCAAAAAAGTAACATTGCAACAAATCACACGATGAAGTCCTCCATGTAAACAATTTTTTTAATGAGTTTTAAGCACAAGGAAAAAAGCGAACATTTGAAAAAAGAGAAATGTAACATCGCACCTAATCGCGCTATGAAAAACTCCATCTGTAAACACTTTCACGAGTTTTAAGCACAAGGAAAAAAGCGAACATTTGAAAAAAGAGAAAAATAACATTGCAACAAATCGCATTATGAACTAAAAAATTTACTTTTGAAAAATCCGTAATACAAAAACCACCAAGAAAACTAACCTTGCATGAGACGAGTTCTGGCATGAAGTGTTTTCCTTCAGGTGTTTTCTCTCTTGTGATTTCTTGGGTTTCTGGTGCTTTTAGCTGTTTAGCTGGTGGCAGTGAAAGCCTCATGCAGCCATTCCAAAAAGAAAGTTCTTGTGACCCTCCACATTACTGGCAGTCTGGCTTTGTTTACATTGTGCTGCTTGAAAGCACGAGGGTTCTCAGATTGGTAAATGAGTAAACTGGTACAGTAAACAGTTTTTCCACCTCTTGTAATTTCTTTCTTTACTTCGATTTCAATTTTCTTCAAAACTTTCTTTTGACCTCTCTTCACTTGCTTAGAAGCCATAGTTAACTGCAAAAGCACACGAAATACTGTAGAACACAAAAAGAGTGCACGTCTTTTTGAAAACAAGGAGCGGCTTTGCTTAAATGAAAAAGCCAGGCAGCTCTCTTTCTCTCTCAGGCTGCCTACAGATAGGCAGGCAAACACGTGCAGCAACCTCCTCCTCCCCCTCCCCAGCAGGCACGTGCTCGCTCGCTTTTGCTC
>JANRMT010062822.1:16556427-16577380 GCA_026402145.1 Polypterus bichir lapradei
CGGCACGTGCTCGCTCACTCTTGCTCGCTCTCTCTCTCTCTTTCTCCTTCAGCTCAGACAGGCAAGGGAAACTGGCTTGTTCGTATACCGAGTGTGTGGTTGTGAACCGAGGCAAAAGTTTGGTGAGCTTTTTGGTCGTGAACTGAGTTGTACGTGAACCGGGACGTTCGTGAACCGAGGTTCCACTGTATATGGCTGTCTGACCATTTAACTGGCTTCAACTATCTGTTATCATAATCAATTCATTTAAATTTACATTTATTTTTTTAGCAGATGCTTTTCTCTGAAGCATCTTACAAAAGGTCAACATAATTGAGTAAACATGAGTCTGAGAGACTGTTTCAGTACAAAGTTATAATAATGATCATCACAAGTGAGCTCAGAAGAAAATACAAACTAGTTACGATTCCTAGATTACAAAACTTAACAGCTAATATCAGTAAGACAGAAATTCACTGAACAAGAATCTCTTCAAACACTTCTTAAACACTTTTGGGGAGTCAGAATATCAAACAGCTCATTTCTCCAGCCAGGAGCTACACATAAATATTCTGGACTGAGATTTGATACCACACAGAGGTGGCATCACCAGACATTGCTCAACAATAGACCACAGTGGTTGAGAAGAAGCATACTACCTCAGTGGTATCTCCAATATACAGTATAAAGGGGTAGAATTACCCCCACTCTGTAGGCAAGTACCAAGGATTTGAACTTAATATGCGCCACATATTAAGTTAATATATTAATTCACATACTGTCTACTCATCTAGGTTTTATTTAATTGCAGTTGTAGTTCAGAGTTTTTATTTTTAGGAAATATAAACTCCAATTAGTCATTATCCCTCCACAACTGACAACTAAACATAGTATATCAGTCAAGGCGATTTAGTTGTGCTGGAATCAGGTGTCTATCTAAGTCATTTCTGTCATTCCAAGCCTATTTAGCCCTGGTTTTAAACTACATGAAATTTTAAAATTCTATGTTTTATGTATTGTATTAGGTGTAATTACATTATGTTATCAGTTAATATTGAATGACTTTGTTACAAAAATATTTAATAAAACTGTGACCTCTTGTCTTTGATCAAATAAGCAAAAAATTAAAAATGTTGTAACTTTCAAAACAAGAGTGTCTTCTACCATCCATCTACTGTATGGTCTTTCAGATTTATTATTGTATACTTTGAGACTGGTACAGTTATGAGCCACTGGCTTTTACAAAGGGAAAGGGTGAAATTTTATTGGTAAATAAATCAAGCTGTGATAATGTTTTCTACTTGACACCCTTTATTGTGGCCTTTTTAGTTTGGATATTGAACATTAAGAAGATAATTCTGCTGTTAAATGCAAATTTAATAGAAAATCTGGTGTACAATGAGGTCAAAACATTTTGTCATGCTTGTGGGAATCATCAAGGGGAAATTGGAATTACAGTTTGTGACTCATAACCTGTCAATAATGTGTATTTTTATTTACAATGTTTTATGATTTTATCATACAGTTCATGTCATTTTGTTAGCAATAAAAATGATGCCTTAGAAATGAAAAATGTGTCATAGTTGTGTATAGCTTTTATTATTTCTTTTCATAAGAGGATATTCATTGTACATTTTTTTCCTGTTTTCTTCTTTAAGGTCATTGTTCATTTGGTGTCTATTTTTATGATAGTATACTTCTATATTGCTGTGGCAGTTTGGCTTCTTTTAATGATTTCAGATTTACTGAATCCACATTTGTTGTGCTTTGAAGGAAAAAGCAAAACTAGTGATGTATGCTTGTCTTTAATAAAAGCATATGGTTTATGTGAGGCCTTTTTAATAAAATGACTTTTCATAATAATACTATACAGACATTGTTTTTTAATTTTTAATTGTGCAATTTAACCTGAAAATTAGTTCAGTTTTACTGTACTTTACAACCTTCGTTAGGAAAAGAAAGATGCACATAATCGCAATGTGACAAATTTCCATCTACTACTAAGAATTAAGTGGCTCTATGTGGCCCAACTGCAAATAACTCTTCAGCAGAGAAGCAAAAAAAGATGATCCTCCCAAAAACCCGAGACATCAAACTGGTGCATAAGAGACATTGCTTTAGATCTATTATCTGTACTGCTGCTGAAACTACCACAATTAGTTAATCACTGACAGGATAGTGAGGGGCAGGCTTTATGCTGTTGGCCTATGACAAGGCATAATATCACAGGCCCTCTTCTCATATCTCCTAGACATTTGATCCTATAGCAGGACAAAACCAGGACATACACAGCTACTGTGGTCACAAATGCTCTGAGGAATGAATGCTGGCATGTACAACAATAACATTTATTTATATAGCACATTTTCATACAAATGATGTAGCTCAAAGTGCTTTACAGGATGAAGAAAGAGAAAAAAGACAAAATATAAAAATAAAATTAGGCAATACTAATTAACATAGAGTAAAAGTAAGGTCCGACAGCCAGGGAGGACAGAAAAAACAAAAAAAAAAAAACTCCAGACGGCTGGAGAAAAAAACAAAATCTGCAAGGGTTCCAAGGCCATGAGATCGCCCAGCCCCCTCTAGGCATACATAACATAAATTACCTCAATCAGTCCTCATTGTATTCAGGGTTCACATGGAAGAAGTTGATTATGACGGTCATGTAGACTTCTGGCCTTCAAGCCATCATTGTAGGGACAGCACAGTGCTTTGACCGGGTGGTGGTGGTGCAGATCGCCACCACAGAAAACTGGAAAAAGAACAGCAGAGAAAGTAGGGATTAGTACGGATTTCAGAGCCACCGTGAATGATAATGGTAATTAAATGCATGTAAGGAATTTCAGGATTAAACTAAAATGAAGCTATGAGAAAACCATGTTAAAAAATTAGTTTTTAGCAGTTTTTTAAAATGCTCCACTGTATTAGCCTGGCAAATTTCTTTTAGTAAGCTATTCCAGATTTTAGGTGCATAACAGCAGAAGGATGCCTCACCTCTTCTTTTAAGTTTAGCTCTCGGAGTGTAAGGTGAAAGGCATTCTGAAATATAGGATAGAGTGAGATTATTTAAGGCTTTGTAAACCATAAGCAGTATTTTAAAATCAATTCTAAATGGCACAGGTAACCAATGTAGTGATATCAGAACTGAAGAGAAGTGCTGGGATTTTCTTTTCCTAGTTAAGATTCCAGCAGGTGCATTCTGCACTAGTTGCAATCGATTGATGACTTTTTTGGGTAGTCCTGAGAGGAGTGCATTACAGTAATCTAGCCAACTGAAAACAAAAGTGTGAACTAATTTCTCAGCATCTTGAAAAGCTATAAGAGGTCTAACTTTTGCTATATTTGTTAAGTGAAAAAATGCCGTCCTAGTAATCTGATTAATATGTGATTTAAAATTTAATTTCATTAATTACCCCTAAATTCTTTACCTCCTTCTTGACTTTTAATCCTAATGCATCAAGTTTATTTCTAATACACTCATTGTATCCATTTTTGCCAATCACTAAAATTTCTGTTTTCTCCTTATTTAGTATGAGAAAATTACTACTCATCCATTCAGAAACACAACATTATGTCAGTGAACCAAGAAAATCGGGGTCATCAGGCGCTATTGATAAATACAGTTGTGTGTCATCAGCATAGCTGTGGTAGCTCACATAATGATTTGACCTCATGGAAACATGTAGATCGAAAAGAGCACTGGACCCAGGATAGAGGAAAACCTCATCTATACTAATAAAGGGCAAAGCCCTCACTGAATGACTGACTGACTCACTCACTCACTGACTGACTCATCACTAATTCTCCAACTTCCCGTGTAGGTGAAAGGCTGAAATTTGGCAGGCTCATTCCTTACAGCTTACTTACAAAAGTTAGGCAGGTTTCATTTTGAAATTCTACGCATAACGGTCATAACTGGAACCTACTTTCGTCCATATATACAGCCATAGCCTGCAGCTCGGTCGCCGTGTGAGGCAGAGTTGCGTCCCGCATCATCACGCCTCCCATGTAATTGAGTGCCTGCCCATATAAGGTAAATATTTGCGGGAGAAGGACTGTGCTTATGCAAACGAAGATGACATGGTGAGGGAGACACGCTGCCGCTACATATTCATGGGTGAAGGACTGTGCTTAGCATATCCATAAGTGCAGCTACTGCGTAAACCCTTTGACGCTGAACAAGCCTTTGTACACATATCAATAGGAAAGCAAGGTGTAAAGCTTAAGTTTAAATTACATTCATAGACACGCTGCCGCTAAATATTCGCAGGCAAATCCACAACTTAATACTGGGAATGCCTGTTAAACCTCTTAGATTCACGACTACCGATTTGGGTAGTGATAACTTCGATGAATGAAACCTGTTCAAAAAACGCATTACACAATTGAGAAGGCAGCAAAAGAATAAGAAGCGAGTGACGCATACAAGCATATTCATAAGTGCAGCTACTTTGGAAACAAAGCACGGTGTAAACCTAAAGTTTAAATTAAGTTCATAGACAGGCTGCCGCTGGCGTTTGTCATGCCTACGACGAATACGATATTCGCGAGATACAAGTTTAATGAGAAGACGCAGGGTATAAACAGGACTTTTAATCACTTTGTAACAGAGTTAAAATTGCTGTAGTGGAGTTAAAATTGGTGGTGAAGGACTGTGCTTATGCAAACGAATAGGAAGGCAGGGTGTAAAGCTTAACTTTAAATTAGGTTCATAGACACTTTGCCGCTGGCATTTGTCATGCCTAAGATGAATACGATATTCGCGAGATACAACTTTTAAGTCCCGGGTCTGAGCTAACATTAAATAAAGCCGTGGACATCGCGAGATCGCACGAGATAGCACAAGCACAGCTGAGAAGCTTCGATGCATGTACTCCGAGCGGCTCACGTGAACTGACTTTGCAGGACTGGGAAAGGTTAAATTAAGTTCATAGACACGCTACCGCTAAATATTCGCAGGCAAATCCACAACTTCATACTGGGAATGCCTGTTAAACATCTTAGATTCACGAGTACCGATTTGGGTAGTGAACACTTCGATGAATGAAACCTGTTATCTTTATAACGGTTGACAAACACAGAATATAACTTGAACACAACACATCCTCCAAATACGAACCTGATTGAAAGAAATAATGATAATCAAATCCTTGATGACAGCAGCACTCATAACAGTGACAAAACTATAACATTGACAATCGTTACATTATTTTTAAAATGTTTCCTTTTCTTTTTCATAACTTCTTTAACACACTACTTCTCCGCTGCGAAGCGCAGGTATTTTGCTAGTATAGAATATAATGTGTTTTTGAAGTATAATTACCACAGCTAACAAAGAATTCTCTACCTACCAGGTAGGACTCAAACCAATTTAAGACACTGCCTGAGACGCCCACCCATTGACTTAGGCGATTTCTAAGAATATGTGATCAATGTTATCAAATACGGTACTCAGATCTAAGAGGATGAGAACAGATAGACAGCCTCTGTCTGCATTTACCTGCAAGTCATTTACTACTTTAACAAGTGCAGTTTCTGTACTGTGACCTGTTTTGAAACCCGACTGAAACTTATATCAAGAATAACATGTTTAGCTGCATAATGACTGCCTTTTCTAGGATTTTACTTAAGAAAGGCAGGTTAGAAATAGGTTTAAAATTTTCAAAAGCAGAGGAGTCAAGATTATTCTTCTAGAGTAGTGGTTTAACTAGAGCAGTCTTAAGACAGTCTGGGAAGACCCCCGTATCTAATGAGTTTACTATGTCAAGAATGCTATCAATTAGCACACCAGATACTTTTTTGAAAAAACTTGTTGATATTGGGTCAAGGACACAGGTGGAGGGTCTCAGTTGAGAAATTATTTTATATAAATCAAGTAAATCTATCTTGGTGAAAGAATTTAATTTGTTTAAAATGGAATATAGCAAATAAAACCGTCAGAAGTTTCACTGGAAGTTTTTTGGAGGCATTCCATTGAGCGACCTGGGTTTAGCAGGTGATCAATTGTAGAGAATAAAACTCTGGGATTACTAGAATTGTTATTTATAATTCTAGAGAAATAACACCACCTCTCAAGACAGACTGTGTTGTTGTATTCTGTTATTTTAGCCTTCAATATCTCATAATGGATAATCAACTTAGTTTTTCTCCATTAATGCTCAACTCTCCGGCATGTTCTTTGGTCTTCCATCGTGTAACAGTGCTAGAGGATTTTTTTAACTGTCCTTTCAGGAGCAACTATGTCAGCAGCAGCTCTCACTTTAGTATTAAAATTTTCCACCTTACTATTAACATTATCCTCACTATTGTAATAAGCACTACAAACAGACTGGTTACTTAGAATGTTTGTAAGCTTTGAAGCTACAGAGGAATCAAAGAAGCGTTTTTTTAACAATATGCTTCTCGTTAATTTTTTCAATCATTATTTCTATATTAAAGAGAGAAAATGGTCTGATAAACCAGTATCAATGATCTGCTTCACATCAGCTCTTAGTCCTTTAGTAATTACTAAATCCAGTGTATGCCCTGCTTTGTGTGTTGGCTGACTAACGTGCTGGCTCAAATCAAGAGTCCAGGAGGTTCATGAATTCTTTTACTTTCGGGTCACACTGATTATCGGTATGAAAATTAAAGTCGCCAACTATTAGGAACGTGTCATAGTTTGAAATTATAATTGACACCAAGTCTGAGAATTCCTCAAAGAAAGAATGTATTTAGGAGGTCTATACACAGACAATACTAGACACTGAGAAACTTGAATGTACCAAAGCCAACATCTTTACACTTTAACAGGCTCAAGTAAATGTTTGCTAAACCGCCGCCTTTCTTACCTTGGTGATACGCATGAGCAAAGCTGTAGATTTGATTAAAACAGCGGCACCATCAGAGCTAAGCCACGTTTTACTTAATTCAATGCTTTATTCCCAAAAGACAGTGACGAGTAAAACACAAGACAATATTAATGCACACACACTAACAAATAGGTGCTTTTTCTAACAGTCCCCAAGTACTGTAACTCAGTCAATGATGTGTCAGCTTCTATTATCTATTGTCCTTTTGTTTTCTATTTGGCTTAACTCTCTCACTCTCTCTGTTTTTGCCCCCAAAACTTTCTTTCCCAGTGAGTGTAGGAGCACTCACACCTGTTGTTGGTGGTTTATTAATTCCCACTATCCTCCACGCACCCCCAATTGCACACCTCTTCACAAGTGACTGAGCCGTCTTTTTCAACTGAAATGCGTGCTGTCTTTGGTGGCTCGCCTAACTCTTCCCACACTTTCATTGTTTTCTTTTTAACCATCTCTTTTAACTAAATTACGGGCAACTGTTTGTTGTTGCTATTTTTTTTTTCTCTCTTCAGAAGGTTCAACTTGCACCCACTCTGGCATGTCTCCCTCAACATCTGCTTACGCGCCAGTCTTCTTTGCCTTGACCAGCACATTCTTTCTTTTTTCTTTTCTTCTTAAACTCTCACTTTTAAACACCTAGAGGAGCTATAACGTCCATTGTTTTTCACACGTGTCCTTCTTTCTTGCTTTCTTTTTTTTTACATGGGCTCGGCTCCACTCTACTCTCCAGTGTAAACTCATTCCTGTCCGCCCTCACATGGTCCTCCAGAAAGCTGCTGTTAACTAAATTAACTAAATGTAAGTTTTTTTTACTGCATTTTTTGGATAAGTGCAATTACTAAGAATTACACAACTTAGAGGATCTTCAAATAGGCAGAGGACAACCAGTTGTATACTGACAGCCCTAACATTCAGCTGGAATACACTACCCCACACCATTCTGAACGTTGTGACAGATTAGGGGCTTTCTCGCCCCCTTGTACCCTCAGACCACACGTCAGACACCAGGTAAAAGTTCAATAATGATATTTATTATAATAGTAAAGTGCACAAAGCACGTTCTTCTCCACAATTCCCTAATAATTAAATAACCAATAACAATCCAAACTCCCAGACGCTTAGCCACCCTGCCTCCCAACTCAGCTCGTCATCTGGGAGCTCCCATAATCCTTTTATATTCCCTGACCTGGAAGTGTTCTAATCCTCAGTCCATGTGATCTCTTATCACTTCCGGGTCAGATAAAAAGTCCTTTTCTTCACCCCGGAAGCACGCCATTCCCCTTGTCCACGTGACTCAGACATCCTTCCGGGGCGTAGGGATAATAAACACTGTTCCTTCCTGCAGCGTCTCCTAGTGGCCCCCACGGTATCCAGCAGGGCTGTGAATAAAGACTCCAATGTCCATAATGCCCTGCTCGTCTTTGGGGCACCTCCATACTACAGGGAGGGCTCCACCCGGCAGCGTGGGGGTATTGGCCGGGATGAGCATGAGATTCATGAGATGCATTTTAAAGCTAGTGGGCCTCTTCCTCAGGGGCATGATTTCAAATAGCACAATAGAGTACACTGTGCCATAGGGTGACACCAGATTATTTTGTAAGTTTTGTTTACATCTATAGAGACACTCATATGAATGACCATACCCTGATGAACAATGGTTATTGGTCTGTTTGTTGGTTTTCCTAATCCATCACAACTAAAACAGAGTACTGGTTTTATTTGTCTTACTAGGCAATGTTCCACTTACAATGCTACTCCCTCATTCACAGTTTCAGTGAGTGACACACAAATGAGTGAATAAATGAAGAAGTGTAGTCATTTTATACGTTGAAATATGACTTTCCATTATCCACTGAGGACAGGAAAAAACATTTTGTGAGCTAGCTGCACTAGTCAAATTTAACTGTGAATGCACTTAGTGTTTTGGGGAATAGACTCATCTTTTTTATGGTACACCTTGGTGTTCCTTTCCTTTAAACTGCAGTGGTGTGTCCTGAAATCCCAAAAATAACACGTTAGGACAAAGTGGAAAGACTGCCTTTCATAATATGTATTTAGGATGGATTGGAGAACAGAAATGCTGTATTGTTTATTTTTTTTCCTGCAAGTCAATGTAGAAGATCTGAAATTTTTGAGTATTATTTTCTTTGCTGATTGTAGAATCAAGCGGGAGCAGCAGCTGCTTGCAATTTTAGATATTGATGTCCTCGTCCAATTGTGTCAGCACATTGCAGGGTGAGTGATAAATGTGCTAAAATGAAACAATTATCTAGTCAAATCAAAGTCAAAAATGTGTTTTGTTAAGAGATGGCATTCTCCTTAAGAGTGATATTGTTTTGAGAAAATGCAGAAGTGTGATTTGTGCAATAGTGAAGTGTTAGCCCTGAATTGGTATAAGAGTTGTAGAATGTTATGTTATGTACTAGAGCCCTGTATTTCTCACTGTTTTTGTTTCTGAACTTACTGTATTTATCTATTTATGTATTTATTTATTTGAAGAGCTTTTGTATAGAGCCCCTGTAAACAAATAAAGTTCTATCTACTGTCACACATGTGCCCATGAGAGGCAGCTAAAGGGCTCAAAAGAGGGTAATTCCATGCTGGAGCAGGGGGAGGCAGACTGCACTGATCCTTTCTCTGATTCTTCTGCAGACCAACTATGGGAAATTCAGCCTGGGTCCATTGACAGCACCTCTGGTTCTGGTCCCAATGACATCACTTCTGGCCCCGATGACATTACTTCTGGTCCCGATGGTGTTGCTTCCTCTGATTGGCTTTAAAAACACAATTTCTGTGTTTTCAAATCAGTTCAGTTGTTGACTCAACTCTGTAAAAAGATGTTGTTTTTTTTTTCTCTTTGATCTACTAAGTGTTCACGTATACAGGGTGGTACCCCCAAACCTTTTTATGGTGTCCTTTGCATCATTTGACACTGCCTATACTAGGAATTAATAAAATGTGTACTGATTAATTAAACAGAGAGGTCTGTAAGAAGATATATTCAGGAATGGATAATAAAATTCTCGACCCTGATAACATAAGAATTCACAGTTTTAGTACTAGATGTAGCATGTGTGAACAGTTAGGAAAGAAACAACAAAGTGAAAGGAGTGTCAAAAAGGCACAAATATATTTTACATTCTGTTACACCACTGCTTGTTGATTGTGGGCCTCCTTTTAATTAGAGTTTCTACATACCAAGTCATCATAATTTCTGTGGCAGATTCATTGGAGTATCAGCATAGATACCACACAGACTGATTATGGTATGGATATCTCTTTTAGTCATCTATTGTGTCTACTTGAGCAGTAAGGGTATCATTATGTTTAATTTATGCGCTCAACATTTTTATTCTGTATGTGCCATAATTAAGCAGAAACATTATTGTGCTCCGATTAAAATGTTTCATTGATTAACACTAATATTAAACTGAAGACGCCTGGCACAGTGCACTGTATTCCAGGTACTAATAAATTCCATGTTATTTAGCTGTGTCAGTTTATGTTTGACATTATAAAATTGGGTACAGCACAACCATCCACTTATCATTGTCTGCCACTGCTCCAGTACACAGAATGAATTAAAGATGACTCAGAGATGACTTTTAGAAAAGGATGCCAATTCAGCTAAAAATTGAAAATATGTCCATCGACTGTGAAAGTAAGGGTCTTTGGGATTCTGCCTTCCAACAGAGACTTCATTAATGACTAAAAAAAGGGCAACTTCATTGTCTCTTAAAATATCCAACAGTGAAAAAAAAATTAAGCTGAAACCAAATTGCAAAAGGAATTTATTGGAGAGCATGAAACCGAACAATGGTCATTATTTACCAAAGGAAATCATGAAAAGATAATTCACCCAGGGATTATCTTAGCTGCTTTACAGAACTCCTCTATTAAGATTACTGTTGATACTTTCACAGTGATTTGATTTGAATAAAGTATTCATTGCCTTCCGAAACTGAATCTTTTTTTTATTGTTTTGACATCATTAAAGTAAAAAGAACTCCTTAGGAGCCCCAGAATTATTTATAGGCACATGGGTGCTTTTTGTAGACACACACTTTTAACTTTCCAAAGGAGCCACAATATTTATATGTAGGAGCTAGTGTCAGTTTTGACTCATACATGGACCCTGTGAGAAACCTTTTCCTTCAACAATGCTAAATATAATTGTTTAGTCAGCATTTACTGACATACTGGCAGAACTGGATACAGTGTCCAGCAGGGAGTGTCAGGTTCAATGCTGGATATGGCATTTTGAACAGTTTATTCTGCAAACAGTGCTGCTTTAGAGCCACAAAGGTCACAAAATAACCACATCAACAACAAAACTAGGCCATGACACAATCATTTTATACGTAGCCTGTATTATAGAATCTTTCAACACAAAATCCACAAACAGGCTCTGTCTGGAGACCACAATAAAAATTGACAGAGTTCCTGCATGCAGATAAATGCAGCAACCAGGTGAGGTGCTGTGTTCCTGTTCTTGTTTTCCCTAGATTTTGTAGGAGTCTGCTAAAGTTTGGAGGTGCAAGCAGCCTGGCTAGTTTGAAAACTGGTGAACTGAAATCATGTCTTTCATCTTTACAAAAATCATGTCTTCATGTGGCAGATCCTGTTCACAAATCCACTTGTCTTTATTTGTTTAGGTACTTTGTGTTTGTGAACGTTTGTGAATGAATATACACTCAACAGTTTATGTGACTTCCATGAAGACATCACATAACAGAATGATTACAACTGCATTACGTTTGCCATTAAAATTTTTGAATAACAATATTTTGAGATGCTATTCTTAAAATTCTGACATTTATCTATATCAGCTGTGGGCAAACTATAGCCCATGGGCTGCTTGTAGTAATCAACTCTCTATATATAAAATCCTAAACCTAAAAGTGCAATGATTTTATGTGACCTTTTTATGTCACGTTTTTTGTCACGCTTTAAATCGGGGTTATTTTAAAACCTACATGTATAAGTTTGGTATCATTCTTTTCAGAATTTATTGAAGTTTAATGTGATGTTGTTAGATTTTCAGATTCTTATTCTGTTTTTAAATTATAAACTAAAATATGAAGAACTCACATCCCGCGAGATGAGACTTTGTGCCAAGAGATTTAACCATCCCTGGGGCCGAAAATAAAAGACAAACACTGGATGACAAAGTCAGCAGTTGCACAGGATTTTAAATGTTCAAAGCACCGCGCGAGAAGCAGATCATGCAGCACGGCAGCAGCAGCAGCTACAGGCCAGCAGCTGATCGAGCAAAGTGGAGGTAAAAAAACTGTACTTGTTTCCCATTGTCACCGTTTAAGAGGGGGTTTTGGAGGAGCACCTGCATCTCCTTGGGGTGCGTTCAGCCCCCCTCTTCACAACATGAGCGGCAGAGACGTGAAGTGGCTGGCACATAGCGCATGCCACGGTGGTTGGTGAGCGAAGCGAGCAGGGGACAAACCCCATAGTATAGTATATATAATATTCCAGACCACATTAGGTGTTTTTAACAGGATGATAGTAAAGGTGGCTGGGTTAAGTGTAACAAGTTGCCAGGTTGTGTCATTCAAAAAAATAATAAGATAAGCCAAGCTTTTATCTTACAAATAGGGACAGTCTGTATCGCTGCCACATAGAGGGGTAAGGATTTATGTTTTTAACAACTTGATTGCTTTTGTCCCTTGCATGCATTTTAAAAAAAAATCAGAGCTTATTCAAGTCCCTGAGCTTGGTGATGGCCTTAGAGGAGTTTATTGTGTTAAATGCAGAGATATAGTCTATAAATAGTATTTTCACATAATTTACCTCTCTTCTTGTCCAGGTGGGTCAGTACTGTATGAAGGATCAAAATAATAGCATTTTCTGTGGATCTACTGGATCGATGTAATGGAGCCTGTTTCTTTGGCAGAGAAGAGCTTATGTCTAGCTTCTTGAAACACTAGTGTGTTTCCCTCTGCGTTTCTTTCAGGTGTGTCTGCTCTTGTTTTCGTAGTTTTTTCTAAAGATCTCACTCTGCCAAGCTGAGTCAGCATGCATGGAGTCCAAGGTGAGTGACCCATGATCCTATGTTTATGACTGTCGATCATAATTATTAAGTAAAATAATACACAAATACATAATAATACAAAGTAAACATACAGTCGGAATGGCGACCATACTCAGTCCGCCATCTTGAAGTTTGTTGTATAAGTGTGGCTGCTGAATGCCTTAGTCACTCAGCTCACCCAGCTCAAGGGCTACAATGTCTTAAGAATCTGGAAACAGAGTGAGGCAGTGGTGACCAGTTTAGGTTAGAATATTAAGTTCAAGTTTTCCCATCTTTAGTTTTTAAGTCTTTACATCAAATGAGAAAATACTGTAATCCTTTCTTAATACTCTTGTAGTGACTGGCCACTTGAGTATGTGTACATACTTTTAAACATTAAAGAAATACCAAAAACAGTGTAACACACCAAATCAGACTTTTTCCAAGTACCACAACAAACAACTCTCCCTCTTACTACATAAGAACATTTTGCCCCAGCGTATTTCTGACACCTACAGTATAAGCCTTTGTCAAGTCTCCCCAATCTCAAATCATCATCTGGCTTGAGGTAGCACTTTGAGCTACAGTACATCTACCTGTATGTGGTATAGAAATAAATGTTATAGTTGTTGTTGTTAAACCCTCTCCCTCTCAGCTCTGGGCAAACCTTAGAATCTTAGAATTTAGTAAGGTTCACCATGAGAACATGTAATACAAATAAAGGTTTTAATTTACAATAATTAAGTAAAGCTAAAAAAAAAATTAGCCTATTTAAAATTGCTGCAAACAATATATATTTCAATATGTGACAGTTGTGTAACTGGTGCCTGGCTTTATCAGTGATGATAGGATGCTTGGCTATGGGCATCATGAAAGTATAACATAGCAGGAGTTTTTTAGCCAGTGTCATCCGTACAATTAAATGATACTTACTATTCATGTTCAAAAAACATATGAACAGAATACCTTTTTCGAAAAATCACAATAACAAGAAAACTGAATAGATTCATCTGTTAAAACTTAATTGTAAAAGCCGTCCATTAGTAATATAAAATAAGAACATAAAAAGGATATTTCAAGCACTAAACAAAAAATCTTTCCATGAGATATAAATCTTTGCATTGAGTAACTTGGAAATGTTTTGAAAAAATAAGACTGAATGCTAATGCAGTTTTAGCAGATTAGTAAATGTAGATGGTATTGTGCAAAAACAGTTAACTGAAACTGATAAAAGCTTTCAAGAATTGTCTACAGATGAAAGAGCACATACTGTACATCAAACAGATCACAGTATGCCGTGTTCATTACATGTGTGGATTATAATTTAAATATCACTGAAGAATTTTGGGGATTTAATGACACTGACAAGCACCTCAAGTGGACATAAAACATTTCTGTGGCAGAACACATTTCTGTCCCTTAAACAAATGTTGGACTATATAAATATTCGGAAAATGTTCATATTATTGCATCTACGGAGCCAACTAAGCAACCTTAACAAACCAGAACTTAGCCTTCACTAGCATTCATGAATTTAACAGTAAAATGCCTTTTATAGGAATTTCCAAAAAAAGGAATGAAGTGATAGGTAATGTTGTTAAGACTATCTCATAATTTTATGTAGGTGGAATAACTTCATTATTGACCTTTCATCCAGTTTCTTGCAAGTTTTAGGACTGAATAAACTTTACTTTATAGTAAAGTAGTACAGTTGTTCCTCCTCAGCACAATGCATATCACCTCCACACCAAGTCTTACACTCACACTCCATATGTCCACCTAATCATTCTTATCTCTGTTCTGTCCAACTTTGCTTCATATTCTGCTTTAATCGCTTTAATTTATTTCCATAAAGCCAGTCTATTCAAATGGCTGCCCGCAGGCCACATGTGACCCAGAAGCAATTTCAAAGAGGCCCACTGGCCTAGCCCATGGTATCATCAGAAAAGCAGAGAAAAAGCAAGAAAAACATATATCACGAGCCTTCAGAAATTCATACATAAATTCCTACAGCAGTACAAATAATGAATGCAATACTCTGTGTAGACTAGCAACATTCAAACCACAAAGCAGTGTGTTGCTGTGTGTCTAGAAGTAGTGGTAGTAGTCGATGACACAGTGATTTTTTTTGTGATGGTACGTGTTGGTTTTCTGTCACTTCTTAAGGCACTTTCTCCTTTCCTCAACTGCAAACTGTACTTTAGCATTCCACCACAATGTGTCTTTAAGTCTCAGTGGTCTCTTTGTGCAACTACATATTCACACAAGATGTTTATGAAACCTCCTTCCTGCTACCAATGTTCCAACCAATTTAATTCTCCAATTCTCTTCCTTACTCAACTTTTAGTCCTGCAGCCATGGTGCAAACTTCCTCTTACTTTTCTACATACCTTTGAGAAAAACATCTCCTACAACACACTGCTTACCTCTCATCAACTCCACAATTTTGTCTGCCTATTTTTAGATACAACTATACCCACTCCAGCATTACCATCACTTTCTTTTACCCTGCCCAGAAAAATTGTACTTCTTTCCATGCCATTGCTACTAAGCACTTTCAGCCCCTTTCTTTTCCACCTGCTTTCTTGTATGCAAGACATATCTACTGTCCTTCTGTTCGGCACTTGATCCACTTCTCCTGATTTTCCCATCATACTCCCAATACTCTACTGTAAGTCACAATACTTATATTCTTTCCTTCCTCCACAATTGTTATTGAAAATGTCACGTTCATCTCCAAGTGGCCATACTGCCCTCCACACAGTTCATCAGGTCTAGATCCATCATAAATCTGGTTTCACCCATCTAAGGTTTGGATGAGTTCCCCATGCTTTTTAACTCTCTTCATTGAATCTCAGACTCAAGCAAGTATTGGAGCAGACAGTTGCAATTCCTCATTCCAACCTTCATTAGTCATCTTTTTTTACATATAAGAGAAATGGTGACCTGTTTCTAACCCCTAAGGTTATAGAGATAGCCCACTAATGTCAATGAAAAAATTGTTTTTAGAGCATATTGATTCCATTTAAATATGCAGCCTTGTTTTTTAAATGGATGAACTGACTGGAATAAGTCATAGGGATGGTCAACATCTGTAATTCTACTCCACTCATCACACAATACAGGTTGATAAGATACTAGTTGTCTCAGAAATGAAACTAATATCTCGATGTAAGACATATTTTTTTGTAAACGATTTGCACTCCTCACAAACGATTAGATGATTGTAGTTCAACTGTTGATTATGCTGGCGTCTCTCCCCAAAACTCTTACTTGACATATGTAGTTGATATGTTTCTTTCTTTGGATTCTATGCCATGGTTCATACAGCTTTCCACATATGAACCTCACTAACTGTCTGTGACCAAACAAATTACTTATTAGTAATAAATCTGCTATAAGATAAGACTTCCTTGTTTCTCACTGTGGATCAGCCACCCACATATAACATCCTGCCTCTGAAAGTTGTTTACCATTATTTCCTTTTAAAGTTAATCCTCATTTGGATTCATGTGCACTGAGAAACCTGAAGTGCAAGTTGCATAAAAATTCATTTTCATTCAAGGAAGGATTAATCCTGCTACCAATGAGGTGAAGGCACTAAATAAAAGTGTGAGATGAAATTATTGAATGTCATACTGCCGTACTGTAAGTCCATGAAAAAAGCAAAAAGTGATAATGAAAATCAGAAAAAAAACAAGCATCACAAAACCTCATAACATTTTCCATTAAAGCAGAAATGAGTTTCTAGAAAGTAATTCAGCAGATTCCAACACACTGCCAGTGCAAAATCCAAGAAAAGCATTGTTTTATTTACAAGTCAAACTGACTATGTGGCACAATTCCATTTCATATCAGACAAACTGATTTTATAGATGCTTTAAATAATAAACTAGACAACATAATCCTGAAGATTGAATGGTCATCTTCTACATTAGTCCAGCTGTATCACACCACGTCAATCCCATCTGTTACAATTTTGACAATTTTAGGCTAATGACATAAAGAAATTCTGACTTTGAAAAATCACTCCAATAGCCTTATTAGATCAAATTTCAATGAGACTTCCTGACAAATCATGGCAGAAGTGACAGAATGAAAAACACTATAAGCTAATTTTATTAAGATTTTGCTAAACAATTGATTTAAGCAAGCTGAATCATACAGAAATCACTTTATGTGAAAACGTCCACATAAATACAGTAGGAAAAGTATGTCCAGTGTCCTCTGATGTACTGATGCAAATTTAGTACATGTCCTTCATGTCATCAAAACACATCTCAATGTTACAATCAGGACAGAAGAAGCATGTTTCTCTGTGCAATTTTCTTATAATATTTTTTTTGTTGCTTGCACATGAGAGGGTAGAATGTCAGTGCCAGATCCGCACAATAGACATGCCCATTTTGTTATTATGGGCTACCACAACACAAGGCTTAGTGACTTCCACACTGAACAGTTCCTGAATTTTGAACATTGCTTAGGAGGCTAAAATATTTCCTTTCACTTGATTGCAATTATTTAAAATTTTTACCATGCTGACTGAATTCACCAGGCGTATCTCAGTGGTTCACTTGTACAGTGCTGCTGTATGTATGTTTCACTACATGTGTCAACATCCATCCATTATCCAACCCGCTGAATCCGAACAGGGTCACGGGGGTCTGCTGGAGCCAATCCCAGCCAACACAGGGCACAAGGCAGGAACCAATCCTAGGCAGGGTGCCAACCCACCGCAGGACACACACAAACACACCCACACACCAAGCACACACTACGGCCAATTTAGAACTGCCAATCCACCTAACCTGCATGTCTTTGGACTGTGGGAGGAAACCGGAGCGCCCGGAGGAAACCCACGCAGACACGGGGAGAACATGCAAACTCCACGCAGAGAGGACCCAGGAAGCGAACCCAGGTCTCCTAACTGCGAGGCAGCAGCGCTACCACTGCGCCACCGTGCCGCCCATGTGTCAACATCTGATGGCTAATTCACTTTGTCATCACTATCACTTGATTCAACTGATGACTTTATATTTTTTCATTAGTGTGTATTGGTTGAAAGCTCTGCTCCACTCATGAATATTCAATAGTTACCATACTGTAGAGTGGCAAAATGCACAGAAATATTCATGAGTTTTTGTAGCATGTTCATATTTTATCCATTATCAATTGCTGTTCAGGCTTAACACCATACATGTTAACAATAGAGCTATCCCTGAGAGACCCTTGGACTTAACCATATTTACTTAGAATTCTAAGCCCGAAAAAAACTCAGGATAAATGCCAATAAGGTTAAGATTTTAACCCTAGCCATATGATGTTCGTGTAAAAAATGGTTCTTATTAAGTTGTATCTTCACTTTGGTTGCTTATTTATTGCTCTCACATAAGGTATATCTAGAAGCTTTGTAAGAACTGGTCAACTGCATTCTTCAGGACATTATATGAATTCACTCTTATTTTATAATTGTCTAACTGCATCATGCTATACTTCCAGAGTTGAAAAAAGGGAAACCAAGGCTGAGTTTTAAGGAAGGAACCAGAAAGGTGGGGTAACTTTGTCAAAAATAAGCAGGGCTTAAGGACAAAAAACCACAAAGTGCTGAAATACCAAACCCAATACACTAAACAAAAGTTGTATAAAAAATAAAGGCAAGAGTACTGTCTCTCTAATTGGACTAGAACTAGTTGCATGTTCACCTTCAACTAAAAGAGTGAGTATAGGGTTTGCTTTCCTGATAAATGCACAAGTGTAAATTTTTAACCAAGAGAGACGTGAAAAAATGGGTGAATCTTCAAATGGAATGGCAAAGCAATATAAAGGTATTTGAACCAACAGGCCTGGGAAGAGAATATATGGAGCCAGTTTTCAGGATGTAACCATGAAGTGGGTGTTTTTGTTGAGAGTTCTGATTTAAAACCACACAAATGATGATATCTGTATTGCTGAATTGTATAAAACTTTACTTGAAAGGTGTGACAGATTTCTAGTAAGTCCAAAATGCATCTACTTTATATCTTGGAAACCTCTCAAAGTCAGCCCACTTTGTCTACCCATTACACTTTGGATATTAGCATGACGTGACATTTGTTTGAACTCCCACCTTACAGTAGAAGAACTGTCAAAATCCAGATCATAAAAGCCATCATCTGAAATGTCTAATTTTGGAAAACCATGTAATCTGAACATTTCTATTATGAAGATATCCACTAACATCTTGGAGAAAGGAAGCTTCATTTTTGGGAATAAAAGTTGTCTACCCTTAGAAAATAATTCTACTGCTACCAAGATGGAGGTAAAATCTTGCGAATATTTGAAATTCATGATAAAATCCATTGTCAGTTTCTCCAGGGATTTGTTGAGTGGCAGAAGTGGCTGTGATAATTTCTTGGGGAAATCTTGAATAGTTTTAGCTTGACTACACAAGCTACATGATAGTGTAAAGTCCATAATATCGTATTGCATATTTTCCCATCTAAAATATATTTTTATTAATTCAGTGGTTTGAGATATATCAGAGTAACCCAAGGCAGCAGTAGAACATCCCTATGCTAAAACTTTGTCCCAGAGTTAAAAAGGCACATGCAAACTCCATCTGGAACATCACTAGAAACATTCTGAGGAGTTTGAACTGCTAAAACTACTGAAACCTTATCCTTTGGTGGCAGCTAAAAACCTCCTGGCCAGTACAATATTCTCAGGTTCACGGGAATCCTATCATTATCTGTCTGGAAAGACCATAAATTACTACATTTTTATCGCCATCATACTAAGACAGTATGAAATTAAAGCGGCTGAAAAACAAGAAGCATATGGCCTGCCTGGAGTTAAGACATTTGACTAAGCTCAAGTACATAAAATTTTTATTGTCTATAAAAATAATCAAAAGGGCTTTGGTACCCTCAAACCAATGATATTCATTAAGCATTAATTTACTAGCTGGAAACTCACAATTGCCCACTTCACAATTTTACTCTATAGAAGTTAATTTATTTGAATAAAAGCCACAAGACTGAAGCTTCCACATATCAGGAGAAGAGTTGTAAAAGGAGTACACCAATCCCAATATTTGATGCATTAGCCTCAACCGGTAAGGAAACTTCAGGAAGATGCAGGATGTGAGATTTATAAGTCAAATACATTATTTTTAAGCAGTCCAGACAACTCCTTCCTCACAAGTAGAATATGCTGTTCTGAGATGTCATAGATAGATAGATAGATAGATAGATAGATAGATAGATAGATAGATAGATAGATAGATAGATAGATAGATAAGATCTTTATTTGTCCCTGGGGGGAAATTTGTCTTTCTTTAAATAAATAAATACATACATGGTTAGATAATTAAATAAATAAATAAACAGACAAACAAATAAATAACACACCAGAATGACTATAAATCAAGATAATTAAAAAGAAAGAAAAGTTATGATTTGGGAGTCACAGTCCCAGTGAGGCATTATGCAGATGCATTGTTGTTGGTATAAAGGAGCCCTAGTAGCATTTCTTGACACACTTCTGCTGAATAATTAATTGGTTGGAAGTTCTCAGTATTAGCGTGTCACAGAGAGGATGTGCAGCATTGTTCGTAATGGCAGTCAGTTTTGTTTTAATTCTCTCCTTTGCTACTACCTCCAGGAGATCCAGAGTGTGTCCTACAACCAAGCCTTCCCTTTTTTGTCCCCCAAAATGCAGCATCTCAAAAATGGCTCAGCAAGTGTATTAGCCAAACTATGTGGCATGACAAGAAATCCATAATGACCAAAAGACGTATTAAAGGCTGTTTACACTTGTTGCTCCTTCAAATTCTGATCAAATTTAAGTACACCTTAAATAGAGTTTTACAGAAATGGTGGATCTGGTAGCCTGTAACCTGATTGAGTAAAAACAAACATATTTTTACCTCATGTTCTGTAGTACTAGGGTGTTGTACTGTGTTAGACATTGTGAATGTAGTGAGAAGTCAAGCAAAATGACACCTTTTATTGGCTAACTAAAAAGATTACAATATGCAAGCTGTCGAGGCAACTCAGGCCCCTTCTTCAGGCAAGACCTGAGTTGCCTCAAAAGCTTGCATATTGTAATCTTTTTAGTT
>JANRMT010062822.1:16577480-16597751 GCA_026402145.1 Polypterus bichir lapradei
ATATTGTAATCTTTTTAGTTAGCCAATAAAAGGTGTCATTTTGTTTGACTTTTACCTACCTCATGTTCTGATATGCAGGTAATGCTACAATCATTCTTCATCTAGTTTTTAGTCCCTCCTTGACCACTACATTCTAGTTGAGTTATACCTTTGGACTGTCATTTACTGCTCTTAAATGGTTTGTTTCCCTTTTAATTAGACATTGTTAGTCTGTGTATACAGATGGGATTACTACACTAATGGAATCACAGAAGCAGTTAAGAATCTTTTGGTCAGCATTTAAGCCATAATTATTAGCACGGTTTACTGGACAAACAAAGCTAGAATTACTCAACAGGCTTGGGGTAATCTCCTGAATTTAACTAATCTTCCTGTTTTAGCAAAGGTCAGACAAGGTACAACTGTAGGGCTTGTCTTTATATAAAAGAGTTTTTGTGTTATCACACTCCAACATGTGTCTGGCAATGGCAAAATTGTCCAAGGCAATCATGACACAGTCTCAAATATATCACAAAATCATAGCACAAGACTCAGAATAAACAGATGATAAAAATATTGTATACTTCAATACATTGCAGATAATAGCAGCAACAGTGATAATAAAAATAATAATTACAAAATGACTCTTGGTCTTCAGGGTTCAGTTCTGTGATCCTGTTTTCTTTCAATAATAAGCCATGCCATTCAGAAATACTAATTAATAATCCGCTTCATCTAGCAATACAACTGAATGACTCTTTCTTATTATGTCATTAACTAAATTCTTTAATGAGGTGAACAAATTTAAGAGTGAAAATAACTTATCCTTAAACTATAATATAACAAGAACTTTTTAAGTGGAATTTATGGAAATAGCAGTATAATGTTAGCAATGCTTAAGTTAAAAAATTTTACTTCAGTTAAATCCGCAGAAAATGTAGGCGTTATCTATTAACACTGATGTAACCTTTACTTTTTACAACTTCAAAACTATCTATAGCTGCTTTCTCCATCTTAGAAACCAAACACGCTTAATTCAGGTTTTAAATATGAAGAATATACAAAATTCAAGTGATTTATTTTAATCAAGCAGATTTCATCACTGCAATGCTTTTTTGTCAAGATATTCCAAATGGCCTGATTATTATCTAGCAGTTAATTCAGAATACTGCAATAAGAAGGGAGAACACACATAGAAAATATCGCAGTAATACTTAAGGTGTAAGTCTCTACATTGACTTCCATTTAAGTTTAGAGTCAATTTTAATATTTCCTTCTCAATTAACTGAAGTGTGAACATTGTGATCATAAAATACCAGTCTTTTTAAAATTACAAAGATAACTAAAACTACAGTAGAAGGCAAAGCCATAATCTACAGGGTCCTGAACTCTGGAGTGATATGCTAGAAAATATAAAAGATTCACCATATTCTT
Source organism: Polypterus bichir lapradei (assembly GCA_026402145.1). Taxonomy (NCBI): domain Eukaryota; kingdom Metazoa; phylum Chordata; class Cladistia; order Polypteriformes; family Polypteridae; genus Polypterus; species Polypterus bichir. The sequence continues at coordinate 16,578,894 of JANRMT010062822.1, forward strand.
CAGCATTTAAGTAAAAGATAAACCACAATCATTAAAAATAATGTACTTCTTCCAGAGATTGTTCTGCAGCTCATCATAATGCTCTTCATTAATTAAAGTAATCCATTCCATGTGACTAGCAATTAAAAAGTCCTAATTTGTTTCTTTTCTTTGTGCCTTGCAACAGAGCCTGACATTGTTGCTTCTTGTACAAAGAAATTCATTGCTGAGTTGGATCAAAGTCTCAGTATATGAAACATGACAGACATCAGCATCACATCTGACAGACTCAACATAATGGACATTACTACATGATAGAAAGAGCCAGTGATTGATGAGCAACATGTTGACTTGCTCATTTCCACTTTGCGCCCAAAGCTGCTAAAACAGAAATTGAGAGGCTGTAACCCTGAATGATATAAATGAGTTAGAAAATGGATGAAACGGATAGAATAGCAAGGTCACCAAAACAACAGTAACTTTAACTTCAGTGTATTTTCCAGAGATATTCACAGGTTTCCACTATTAGAGCCACCATTAAGAATATAAGCTGAAAAATATGTGCTTATACTGTATACATATATGCATATATTGTAATGAAAATAGACAAAAGGCATGAAACGGCTGGCGAACCAACTGGTAACTCCTTTAAATTGAAAATGAAAATATGGAAAAATAAACAGTACTGGAGAGTTCAAAACTATTTGGAATAAAGCCATACAAAAGAAAACTAGTGTGTGAGATCAATCTGACCACCTCTGGTAATGGTCCTTTAATGAATGTCGACTTGGTGGATGTGGAACTGGAAGGGGTGGGGCAAGCCTCTGAACTGCAAATGGAAAATGAGTGTTAGTGACAGTGTCCCCTCTTTCCATGGGGTGGTAGTACTTACTAGTGATGAGCGAACTCTGCAGTGTTTGCTTTGCCTTGAGTTTGGAGAAATCACAGAAGTGTTCGTGAATATCACCAAACTCGGCAAAATGAATTGAAGTCAATGCGGTCAGACTAACTGAACTAGATTTGACTGTATTATAATGGTGGAATGATCTTTAAAGTATCCCTGAGGGCTAGGGAAAAGTCTGCCGTCTATACTAGACTGATTATTGCGGCCAAAAGGGTGACCTAAGCTGTGCGGCAGCAGTGCCAACCACTTTACCACCGTGCATTCATGAGACCAAAGAAGAAAGAATACAGTCAGAGACATGCAAATGAATTGCTTTGTGTGATTTTTGGAAAACTGAGCTTTTTGGAAAAATATTTAACCCTGGGAGAAAAGGAAAACAAAATCAGCCCTAAAAGAGTCCAAGGCAGAAAATGTTCTGCTGGGAAACCTTGACTCCTGACATTCATGTGGATGTTAGTTTGACACATACCGCCTACATAAATACTGTTTCAGACCATATGCACTCCTTCATGGCAGCAGTATTCATTGGTGGCAATTGCTTGTTTCAGCAGGATAATGCACCCTGCTACACTGCAAAAATTGTTATGGAATGGTTTAAAGAACATGAGAAAAAGTTCAAAGTGTTGACTTGGCCTCCAAATTCCCCAGATCCAAATCTGATTGAGTATCTTTGGGATGTGCTGGAAAAGCCCGATTCGTGGAGACCCACCCATACAACTTATACTGTAGAACTAAAAGAATCTGCTATTGTCTTCTTCCCTGATACCACAGGACACCTTTCGAGGTCTTGATGGGTCAGAGCTGTTTTGGCAGCACGAAGGGGACCTACACAATAATAGGCAGTTGAGTTTAATGTTGTGGCTGATCAGTGTATATATTTAAAGTGCTTTGAGTGTCGCAATGGCCAGTGAGTTAAAAACAATTACATACAATTGCGCTGAACTAAATGTGATAGTTCAGAGATGAGTCAAAACATTAGTAAATATATTAATATAAATAATTATTTTTTGTTTATTTAGTTTATCACAATAAATATTGGAGCTTTTGCATCATTCCTGAACAAAAGAAATACAGAACCACACATATTCCCGAAGGACTGCCAGCACCAACTGGTTCATCATTAACTTGTATAATCTTGTACAACAGAGGAAGCACCAACTGGTTCATCATTAACTTGTATAATCTTGTACAACAGAGGAAGCACCAACTGGTTCATCATTAACTTGTATAATCTTGTACAACAGAGGAAGCCACTTTAGGTTCTGAAAGTGGAGTACACTTAAACAGCTGGATGAATGCAGCCCTTAATTTTCAAGGTGATGAAACTCCAATTGCAACCACTGGTGCCAGCATAATTCATTCTACCCTTCTAAGAACAGAAATGGAGAGAAATTAAGGAAATTGATTGTTAAAATTTTTTTAAAAATAAAATTAAACAAACAAGTCTTGTTGGCACAAAGTTTGAATTCAGTGTTCGGCTGATATAATCATCTCACTAGTCAAACAGCCTTTAATAGAGAAGCATCATCTAAAAGGAAAAGAACACCAAGAATAAGAAAAAAGAAATGAGTGACAGTTGTGTGCAGAATTCCCAGAAAATCTTAAAACCAAAAAAAGGAAATTGATATTTTATTTATACAATTGCATCAAACACATGCAACAATATGTCTTCTCTCCTAGATGACCGAAGTACTTGTCCACAAACAAAAACTAATCTAATACAATATATGTTCTCCTCTATAAGCATGCTTCTAGGATGCTTTTATCTGAACCAAGTGACAACGAGTTAGAAAATATGCATCACAGTTAACTGTGTTACGTGTCATGTGTAGAGCAGAGCATTGTCTGAGGTGGAGTCTTCTGCCAGGAACTAATATTACCCCCATTACTGGTGTGTCACAAGGAAGGCAGAAAGCTTTGATATTATTTGGTGTACAAGAGAACCACCAAAATATTGTTTTTTCATTTATTTTTATGGGAAGAGTGGTGGCTTTGAGGAGAGGGATCTGCGCCAGCAATCGGAAGGTTGCTGGTTTGAACCCCATAAATGTCAGAAGTGTCCCTGCTGCGCTGGGCCCCAGAGCAAGGCCCTTACCATCCAATTGCTCCGTCCTGGATTTGAAGTTAATCAGCATCCAGCCCAGGACAGCTTGGGAGTTGGTGGCAGGATTGACACTCCAGTCACTGTTAAAAACGTCACACTGTTCAATGTGGTGCTGAGGTGTCACCCATTACATGGCTGCACTCGGATCTCAATCTGGGTGATTTGCTGTGTGGTGGGTGCAGCTGTAATAACTGTAATAAGTGCATGCTTCCAACCCTCTATTTATTTTATGGACCTTAACTCTGGACTGGATAGCATTCTCCTTAAAATAGGTCTTTTTTTCTCTTTTTTGGTTGTTAACCATATTTCATTTTATATCAGCATTGTATTTTTTTCTGTCATCAAGCTTGATATGCTCTTCAAAAATTTTCTGGTTTGACTTTGTACCTCTGGCTTCCAACTTCAGTCTGTTAGAGTCTAACACCTTCTCATCTCCTCCAGTCAGACAAAATGTTGTTATTTGAGGGAAAGGAATAATGTTATTAGGATCATAATATATTAGCCTTATGGTGTTATGATTTGCTTCCAATATCATTTTTTCCGTTTTTATGTCATGTCTTTTATGAGTCCTGCCATTGGAGATGTAGTATTAAACCTATTTATATGTACTATTTTTGCCAATTATGGGGTTGTTATTTATCTGACCCCATTTTAAATCTTGTCATTTGATTGTGATCATTGCTCTGATTACATCATAGGAAGTGTTGATATAAATATTGCAGCAATCACACACTACCTTACCCTTCAGTTGGTACAACAACCTCCAAAATTTACAGTGGTAGTTAACTTTATTTCCAAGTAGGCCCAGCAGTCGAATTCTATGTTGTGGTGACAACTTCCTCCTGCCTTTAATTTTCGATTTCTTCTTTCCATTCTTGTTCTGGTTGCTTGGTTTAGTTTTGCTGGCCCAGTATTTTGGTCCTTTGCTCCCTGACCATATATCTTTGCTACACAACCTACTCCTGGTTTGCTTGTATGCACGATAATCCACAGACGTGCCCTTCACGTTAGAGTTAACGTCTAGAAGTACATGGCATTCAGTGTCATCCCAGTTATGTATAAAGACTGGTGCCACACACTTCCTGACCATCTGTCTTTGTGGATAATTCAAAACAAATCTCTGCAAGTTACTTTGCCTTTGCCTTGTGCCTTTACGTTATAGATTTCACCCCTTCAAGAACCTCTGCTTCACAGTTTTGGCCATGGCTGTTGGTTTTTCTTCGTGGGTTACACAAAAGATAGGATAGATCCTTGGTTTTATGAATTAGACATTAGCATTGAATTATGTTTTATTCCCTGTTCACTGAACAATATTTCCCTTTGCCATTTTTGGCAGTGCAAAATATGATGACCATTAAGAAAGATCTCAGGCATTTAAACACCTATTATAATTTTGATAAAATATACAGAAGCTATCAACATTAAATAGTAGACTAGATTTTGATCTAATCTCATGTTTTTCCAACCTCTGTTGCTGATGTGGGTTCGGGTCTTAAAAAGCTGATTTGGGCATGTAAGATATGTCCAAACCCAGCAACAGTAACCAGTTTATCCTGTCGAATCCCCTAACTCTTTCAGACCAACTGGAATATTATCCCCCAGTATTCTTGTCTATCCTGGAAGAACTTTCCCCAAATGCACAGACATTTTAGCTGACACCTTTATCCAAGGCAACGTTTGAGATACAATTGGTTACATCTCTTTTGTTTTCATCCAGTTGGAAAACATGTCCCTTCAGAAAAACAGGGTTTTCTATGCCTGGAAAGTGACATAATCAAGGAGAAAAGGAAAACTGGGACACTTCATGTGTCAGTAATGCATATACAAAACCCACACAGAATCACTCATGATTACTAAAAACATGTTAAACACACTTGTTACTTTAGTCCTCCGTACTATGCATCCTACCCCAGCCCCCCACACCTCTATGTGCCTTTCTGATCCTTGGGTGCAAAAGACATGAAGTTCATGCCCATCTATGTTTATTTTATTCAAGTTGAGGTACAGTCAATTAACTTGTGTTTCACAAATGGAGTTACTAAATGTTGCATTGTAATGATCTGAAAGTATTTCCTCCTCAGTATGTTTTCATTTGGCAAATACTTTCATTCACAGCAGCTTAAAAACTTGGTGACTCAGTTAAAATAAATAAAACACTAAAATTTTAAGACAAATCGCAGGAATATCATACAGGTTTAAACTAAGCAGGATTCATTTCCCCATTTACAGATTCAGCAAAATTATAAGACAGGTAACCTTGGTACTTATGTGATGCCCTATGTGCCCACATCCTTGGCACTGCCTGCTTCTTGCTGCCTCAATAGTCATTACTGTAGATGGAGGGGTTAAACAAATGAAATACTTACTTGTCAAAAGTCGTGTTTATTCAAACACAGAGAATATAAAGTGCATTACAAAATTTGCAAAACAGTACAATAAATAGTTCAATAAGTAAATAATCCATAAAATTGTTCCATAAAACCAAATGCATGCTCCCAGGGTGTTTCTAGTTGAAAGACCTTCATACTTTCATATTTTCTTTTCATAACAAAAATCATCATCTTTCCAAAATATTGGTGTCAAGTATACATTCTTTAAACTTTGATTAATGAACACTACCCAGTAAATGCCCTATTTCCCATTCCCCAATATCTACAAGCTCTTCCCTCTCTCTTTAGAACATGTAAATACCCACTTCTGAATATCTCTCTTTGCTTTTCCTTCTAGGTCCTTTTGCAAACTCTTTTGTACCCACTACACATCTCTTGTCACATTTCACTTTATCAGAATGCACCTTGCAACTTACATCCTCTTCTTTGCCAGACTGATAATAGGTTATATCAAAATTGCTTCCCTTGAGCGTCTACCATTCCCCACTAGACCCTCACCTCTCAAAACTAAATTATAAGACCAAACAACAGAATCTTCTACCTTTTGCAATAATCTTTCCACATCAGCCCATATTCTTTGTGTCCAGCTGCACTCCTGAAACGTGTCAAATCTTCTCCAACTGGACACAGTCTGGACTTGGACACTTCCTTGTCTGTGACACACCTTGTCTAAACATCCTCTCCCACACACATAATTTCCCCAAGCCATCATCCGATAAACATTAAAATACACATCAGAAACCAAGAAACCTTTTCTTTGGCTGTCCTCATCAGGACCAATGGGTGTACACATTCTTCTGATCCACCACCTCTGCCACTACCCATGGACCTGGAGTTGCCATCTCCTTCAGTCACTGCAGCTACTAGGGAACCTCACCCTCTCCCAGATGCCACCATGTCAGGACCTGATCCTTCCATCTCCTACAATGGCCTGTCTCTCCCTTTCAACTGGTCTGCCTTTCACCTTCTTCTGCTGCCTGTTCTCTGTAAACTAATCATCAGTACAGCACTGCCCAATTCGTCCTCCACTATTTACCTTTCCCAAGTCCAGTGATCACTTTCACTTTTGTTTCTTTCCTTTTTCATTTTACTCTCTTAATCCCTTTCCTTGCATTGACCCAGTGCCCTTTTATATTAAGCCAGTGCTCAGCAGGTACCTTCCAATTGATGTGCTGCTATTGGCCGGCAATCATTAATCAGCACTCGCGCACTCTACCACGTCTGTGTCCCGCAACAATGTACTATACAACAGGGTGTGCCCCAACCACTAACACGGTTAAAATGAATTAAAAATGAATACAATTAAAACAACCTATATTCATCTCACAACAACTTATTTTCATTTTGTGCTTGTTTTAGGAATTATGTATTAAATCAGCAGTCTCCAAAAGATACGTGTTGGTTGAGGTAGCAAAGTATGTTTTAATGGTATTGAATATGCTCTTCAAAATGGAGATAACAAAGCTGTTATAATAATAAAAGGAAAATATGGCAGTTATTTTCCATTATGTTTCATGAGAAAGGAAACCAGCTTACATGGACTACGGTGAATGCAACAACAGCAAATCGGGGATCTCATGTTCAAGAGTCAAACAAAACATAAGAAGGATCAAAACAATACTTTTGGGACACTATTTTAGTATACCTGTTAATTAAAAGGGTAGAACAATTTATCCAGGTTATAAATAATGTTGCAAAGTAACAATTAAAAATTATAAAAATACTGATCGTGGAATGGATGTGCAAAACGAATCCGCAATAAAAAAGTATTGCAGCATAGCCTGTCTAGAGTAACAAGGGACAGAAATTAGTGTGAAGTAAAATAAAGGACCGTTCTTTTACAATTAAAAGTCTGCGTTTGCCTTTGAATATAATTTTTTTCATATAGTATAGGATTTTATATTCAAACAGTGATATTCAATCCAACTTCCCAATTAAGTACTATGCAACTCTGTGACAGCGAAGGTGGAAGGGATGTGAACGGCGCCCATATACAGTGCGACAGAAACTTTTAAGTGCCGGGTCTGAGCTAACATTAAATAAAGCTATGGGCATCGCAAGATCGCACGAGATAGCACAAGCACAACTGAGAACCTTCGATGCATGTACTCCGAGTGGCTCACGTGAACTGACTGTGAACGCAGTACGCAGTGAACAAGCGAGAGCTCCAAAGAGCGCTGAACAAAAAACGCATTACACAATTGAGAAGGCAGCAAAAGAATATGAAGCGAGTGACGCATACAAGCATATTCATAAGTGCAGCTACTGCAGAAACAAAGCACACGGTGGAAAAAGTCAATGTCCAGCTAAAGGAAGACAGTGAAAAAAATGTGGTAAATTGAACCACTTCGCTAAAGTTTGCAGGACTGGGAAAGGTAAACCTGTGCATGCAGTGTGTGATGTCTCAGATAAAGAGGAAGATGAGCTGTTTATTGATGCAGTAAGAAAGGAACAACCCTCTGAAGCTGAACAAGCCTTTGCAGACATATCAATAGGAAAGCAAGGTGTAAAGGTTAAGTTTAAATTAAGTTCATAGACACGCTGCCGCTAAATATTCGCAGGCAAATCCACAACTTAATACCGGGAATGCCTGTTAAACATCTTAGATTCACGAGTACCGATTTGGGTAGCGAAAACTTCGATGAATGAAACCTGTTATCTTTACAACGGTTGACAAACACGGAATGTAACTTGAACACAACACATCCTCCAAATACGAACCTACTTTGAAAGAAATAATGATAATCAAATCCTTGATGACAGCAACACTCATAACAGTCACAAAACAATTGCTTTGACAATCATGTTACGTTATTTTTAAAATGTTTCCTTTTCTTTTTCATAACTTCTTTAACACACTACTTCTCCGCTGTGAAGCGCGGGTATTTTGCTAGTAAATAATAAATGGATTTCTATAGGAAAAGTATTGGGAATGAACTCACAAATAGTAATTGGAAAGACTGTGTGTACAGGTATTATTGTAAATTGTTTATTGCTGCTGGGTTTTATTCCATGCTGTATGTAACTGTATTTTGTAATATTTGGGTATATATCACTGTTATTCTGAGCATTTCAGTAACGATAATTTTTTTTGGAAACTTAGAGTAAATCTTGATAGTGTTATGTTTTCATAGGTTAAATGTTTCAAAGTAGGTAAGGAGGAGAAAGTAAATGTTAGAGATAATGTAAATGTAAATACTGAAGGTTGTGACCTCATATTACAGAACTCAAGCTTAACACTGATTAAAGGAAAAGAGGTGCAAGGGTTACATTTATTTAACACAATATAGATTAAATAGGCACCTCTGATCCCATATTATACTGTGCGACTCATACCACCTACAACTGAACAGAAGCAAAACCAAGGAGCTGGTGGTGGATTTTAGGAGGCCCAGGCCCCTCATAGACCCCGTGATCATCAGAGGTGACTGTGTGCAGAGGGTGCAGACCTATAAATACCTGGGAGTGCAGCTGGATGATAAATTGGACTGGACTGCCAATACTGATGATCTGTACAAGAGAGGACAGACGCCGACTATACTTCCTTAGAATGCTACGGTGCTGCAGATGTTCTATCAGATGGTTGTGGCGAGCGCCCTCTTCTATGTGGTGGTGTGCTGAAGAGGCAGCATAAAGAAGAGGGATACCTCACGCTTGGACAAACTGGTGAGGAAGGCAGGTTCTACTGTAGGCACGGAGCTGGACAGTTTGACATCTGTGGCAGAGCGACGGGTGCTGAACAGGCTTCTCTCAATCATGGAGAATCCACTGCATCCACTGAACAGTATCATCTCCGGACAGAGGAGCAGCTTCAGCGACAGACTGCCATCACTGTCCTGCTCCACTGATAGACTGAGGTGATTGTTCCTCCCCCACACAATGAGACTCTTCAATTTCACCTGGGGTGTAAACGTTAACATTATACAAAGTTATTGTCCGTTATACCTGCATTTTTATTCCTCTTTAATTCAATATTGTTTTTTATCAGTATGCTGCTGCTGGAGTATGTGAATTTCCCCTTGGGATTAACACTAGAATTACCAGAGCCTACGAAAAAACTCGTAGATCCGTCCCACCTTAAAACGCTTCTTAAAACCGCTCTCACCTCTCCGCCAGCCTCCTTTGTCCTGTAAATGTGCCGATAAAAACAAACTGCAAGCAGCCGGCTATTCCATCCCCCCCCGGATTAAATTGTGCACGAACTTCTCCGAGCTCATGCCTCGATTATCTGGGAGTGAAGTGGAGTTTTAGAGTGGAAATAATAGATTGTTATTTGGAACACACGCATTTCATGTGTGTTCCGTTTCTACAGTAATCTGTGTAAACACAATGTTAAAACAGAAACTTTTTCATATTTTAGTAATAAATGTCACAAAATGTAGACATAAACTATACAATGTGTGAAGCCTGACAGCCAAAGAGCAAATACACTTTTATAAAAGGTTCAAGACTTTTTCCAACAGCTTACGTGGCGTACTGGTAAGATTTCGTCACTTAGAACGCAGCAGACTTGCTGTACCTCAAGATATCCGAGTTCGAATCTCCGCTAGGGAGAAACTTTATTTATTTTTAACCTTCGCCGTTCTGCCTGCCAGAGCTCCCTGTATATCTATATAGTAATAACAGTAATTTTATTATTATATAGGAGCTTCCCTGTCTGCCTATTATATAGTGCCTTTCCTTCCTACCTATCTATATATCTATCCCCTTAGCTGTTTTTTATATATCTATTATACAATGACTTCCCTGTTTATTTATATATCTAGTGCCTTCTCTGCCTGTCTGTCTGTCTGATTGCATATAGCGCTGAACTTACTGCTCTGTACTATTCTGTCTTCTGCATGTCCTGGAGTACAAAAGAAACAGCACCATACAGCAACATGTGCGAACTGGCAAGATCGGGGAAAAAACACGCGGTCACTGATTACAAACCGCAAGATGAATGAAAGAGACAATATATGTAAAAACATCATCGCACTAATGCAATATTATTTGAAAACAAACAGCGTCAGATAGGGTTTGAAAATGCGCCCGATCTGACGCTGTTCGTTTTCAAATAATATTGCATGTACTGTGCGTTGAAAGTGCTGCACTGAATAAGCAGACTCCTTCTGTAACAGCGTCAGCGTGTATTCAAACCCGATCTGACGCTCTTCTTTTTCAAATAATATTGCATGTATTGAACTATTTTAGAATAAAAACATACATTTGATTTAAGTCAGTCTGTAAGAGCCAGTGTAAATGCATGATAATTATAAAGGTTAGGTTTTTTTTTTAATTCAGTTCCATTCTCTCAGTCGCGTCCACGATCCCCCCCCCCATCTGACACTGCTTTTTTTCACATAAAGACGCGCTATAACTCAAATGTGATTTATTTGAAGACGCGCTATAGCTCGAATGTGATTTATTTGGAGATGCGGTATACTCGAATGTTATTTTATTTATTTGGAGACGCGCTATACTCGAATGTTATTTGTATAGGGAAGAAAGTACAATGTCAGGTGCTCATTCAGTGTAATAGGAACCATAGCACAGAGAGATGTGTACACTGCAACAAGTACACATGTCGTGAATGTTGGAAGGGTGTGAGGGAATTGTTAATATTTGAATGTGATGATTTTAAATAGCACGGATCGGAAATCAGCAGTTCTTAGAATTGCACCACACAAGCTGTCGTATCAACCGCCTACTGTTACTTGCTTTATTTTTTCTTCACGTATAGTCTAGAATAAAAGTGCACTTGTTTTGTTATTCTTGTACACCAACATATGTTCCTGTGTTTGAGCGACACGGGCATGTTCAAAAAAATAGACGTGTAATGCCACGAAAAGTGCACGCAGGCACTTCAGTTCACAAGCATTGGTACGAGAATGCAGTCACAAATACGCTGTAGAGCTATAGCGCATCTTTATGTGAAAACAGCATTCTCAAAATGGCGGGGGCGCCCCCGGGGGTGTAGGGAAGGATCCTGAACACGACAGAGAGAAAGAAAAGTGAATAAAAAAAATAACCTTTACAAGTATCATAGATTACACCGCCTGTTAACATAGAAAAGGAGTAAGGTCCAATGGCCAGGGTGGACAGAAAAAACAAAAAAAAAACTCCAGACGGCTGAAGAAAAAAATAAAATCTGCAGGGGTTCCAGGCCATGGGACCGCCCAGTCCCCTCTGGGCATTCTACCTAACATAAATGAAATAGTCGTCTTTGTAGTTAGGGTTCTCACAGAGTCACTTGATGTTGATGGTCATACAGACTTCTGGCGTTTAATCCATCCATCATTGTTGGAACATCACGGTGCTTTGAGTAGATGGTGGTGGCACAAGCCACCACCAAAAGGACACCGGAAAAGGAAACAGAAGAGAGAGTTGGGGTTAGTACAGATTTTAGAGCCACCATGAATAGTTATTATAATGAGTTGGATACACAGAGTATCAGGATTTTAATTACAGTGAGGTTATGAGAAGGCCATGTTAAAGTAATGTGTTTGCAGCAGTTTTTTAAAGTGCTCCACTGTATTAGCCTGGCGAATTCCTATTGGCAGGCTATTCTAGATTTTAGGTGCATAACAGCAGAAGGCCGCCTCACCACTTCTTTTAAGTTTTGTTCTTGGAATTCTAAGGAGACACTCATTTGAGGATCTGAAGTTACGATTTGGAAAATAAGGTGTCAGACATTCCGATATATAAGATGGGGTGAGATTATTTAAGGCTTTATAAACCATAAGCAGAATTTTAAAGTCAATCCTGAATGACAGAGGTAACCAGTGTAGTGACATCAAAACTGGAGAGATATGCTCAGATTTTCTTTTCCTAGTTAGGATTCTAGCAGCTGCATTCTTCACTAGTTGCAAACGATTTGTGTCTTTTTTGGGTAGTCCTGAGAGGAGTGCGTTACAGTAATCTAGTCGACTGAAAACAAACGCGTGAACTAATTTCTCAGCATCTTTCAATGATATAAGAGGTCTAAGTTTTGCTATGTTTCTTAAGTGAAAAAATGCTGTCCTAGTGATCTGATTAATATGTGATTTAAAATTTAGATTACCGTCAACAGTTACCCCTAAGCTTTTTACTTCTGTCTTGACTTTTAATCCTAATGTATCCAGTTTATTTCTAATAGCCTCATTGTATCCATTATTGCCAATCACTAAGATTTCAGTTTTCTCTTTATTTAACTTGAGAAAGTTACTATTCATCCATTCAGAAATACAAGTAAGACATTGTGTTAGTGAATCAAGAGAATCGGGGTCATCAGGTGCTATTGATAAGTACAGCTGTATGTCATCAGCATAGCTGTGGTAGCTCACATTGTGCCCCGAGATAATCTGACCTAACGGAAGCATGTAGATTGAAAATAGCAGCGGACCCAGGATAGAGCCTTGTGGAACACCATATCGGATATCATGTGTCTTTGAGTTGTAATTACCACAACTAACAAAGAATTTTCTCCCTGCCAGGTAGGATTCAAACCAATTTAAGACACTGCCAGAGAGGCCCACCCATTGACTAAGGTGATTTCTAAGAATTTTATGATCAATGGTGTCAAATGCGGCACTCAGATCTAAGAGGATGAGAACAGATAAATGGCCTCTGTCTGCATTTACCCACAAATCATTTACTATTTTAACAAGTGCAGTTTCTGTGCTGTGATTTGTTCTAAAACCCGACTGAAATTTATCAAGAATAGCATGTTTATTTAGGTGGTCATTTAACTGCATAATGACTGCCTTCTCCAGAATTTTACTTAAGAAAGGCAGGTTAGAGATGGGTCTAAAATTTTCAAGAGCCGAGGGGTCGAGATTATGTTTCTTAAGTAGGGGTTTAACTACAACAGTCTTAAGACAGTCTGGGAAGACCCCCGTATCTAATGACAAATTTACTATCTCAAGAACATTATCAATTAGCACACCCGATACTTCTTTTAAAGTCCAACACAAGTTTATTTACACAGAATATGAAGTGCACAACCCAGTGCCGCAGCACCAATTACCACAACAGTCCAGGCTAAAACCACAGTATGCCTTTTCTTCAGACCGCCTCCTTCTCTCTCCTTCCAGACCTCATCCTCTTCCACCCGACTCCAGCCCTGAATGAAGGGAGGCGGCCCCTTTTATGTCCCCCCGGATGTGCTCCAGGTGTGCTCTGGCAATCTTCCACAGACACGCCCCAGTGTGGTGGAAGTGCTGGCTGTATCCCAGGAAGAACTCCAGGTGTCCCTGCTCCTCTTTCCCCCAGCACTTCCTGGTGTAGCGGAAGTGCTGAGGTCCAGGGCTCTCCAGGGATTGGGGTGCCCCCTGGTGGTGACCACAGGCCCCTACAAGGTTGAGCTTCAAAGCTCTGCACCTGTGGCCCCCAAAGCAACCAGGGCGGTCGCCTCCTCCGGTCCTCCCAGCTGGGTACCACCCCCAGCCACATGCCACATTACAAACAAGTACTTACTTTTACTTAAGTAGAAAGGTCAATGGGGTACTTAAACTTTTACTAGAGTAGAATCTGTACGTTTACTTAAGTAAATTTTTTGAGTACTTACTCCAACGCTGGATGCAATCACCTGCACCTCGTCAAGATTATGCAAAAATTAAGTCTATGACTGAAAATCCCTGGGAAAGTTGTGCAGTGTGACATATCCTTCTCCGTTCTCCTCCACTAAACACTCAGGTACATATTTTATTGCGTTTATCTGTGATACCTTTATCACAAAGCTTTGGGGGTTAAGGGGCTATATATGGGGTACTTTTTATTATGATTTTTTTTTTTTTAACAGGGTTATCGGGGGCAAGGTTTAATTGCAGGGACCTGAGTACCAAATTTTGTTTCTGTATATGGATGTTGGGATGACAATAAAGTTCCTTGATCCTTGATAATAATGAAAAATACGGAATTACCCATTCTCACTGTAGTGTACATCTTTACTGTAAAATGTTACCTCTAGCACGTCTGGCTTTTTCCCTTTGTGTTTTAAGTTTCTAGCCTGCCAGTTGAACTGCAGCTGTTTGGTCTAAATTAATGCCTGCCTTTCAGTAATTCAACATTTACCTTATATTTAAAGATCTTGTTTGAAAATGAACCATTCAAGTATAATAAATTAGCCATATGAGAAGTGCCTTAGCAATTTTCAGATGTCTTTGTGGACTATGCTATTCTCAATACATTTTTTAGAATAATTTAGTTTTCTACTGCTATTTTGTGAAATTCCTTTGATTCTTAATTGTAGCCCAGTTTTGACAGCTGTTCTGTTGGGAGACAAAAAAATAAACCCTACAGGATAAAGTGGAAGTTCAATGTGACCTCACAATGATTACCAATTCTTGCATATTGTTGTTTCAAATAAAAGTACCTACCAAAAATATTTTCACTAAACTTCTTCCTGAAGTAAACAGTAAGTGGTCAAGACCACAGTAATTACAAAGAAGAAAGGCTCTCCATACTGTAAACTGTAACTATTCAAGAAATGATTACAGCATAGAACCATATAGAAATCCAATTATTTTAAAAGCTACTACAAGAAAAAATATTTATTTGCTAAAAATGTCTCTTGTATAAAAATAACTGGAATTATCTGGAATTCTTCTCACCATTATTTTAGTGCCTGTGGGCATACAGTATACTGCTACATTATTAATAAATAGGAGCATAATGAAAATATTCTGTTTATTATGATAATTTACTCGCTTATTTTTCAGACCTTTATATTCTTTTACAGGTTTACTAGAAGCTGATACCTATTCTGGAAGGGTAGCAAGAGCAATTAAAGTTGAAATGATATAACCAAGGGGAGTCGCTAATTAACAGAACAATTGCGAACATTAAGGCATCACGGCAGGTGCATTGAAAACGGGCATGCAAACAAAAAAACTTCAAACACACACCTCCTCTATTATGATTTCTCCACTGTTGGGACTTGGAAAGGAGGCATGCAGCCGGAGTGCCAAAATGTTATGACTAAAGCTGCAAAATATGTTTGGATAAAATCCTTCTTTAAGCGTAGCATTGGCTTCCTCATTAGAAATTAAATTGCTAAAGATGATCAAAGAGTGGGTTCAGGGGGAGAAAGGGGGGGGTTCAGTTTTCATCGCCGCAACTGGTGGATGGAGGTCAAAGGACCAAAATGGATAACAAAGATGAGAGGTGGTACTCAACATCTGCTTGAGTTTGAGAATCTTTCTATTTACTGTATATTGTTTACACTGCCATCATCTTATGTATTTTTATTTTACATAATTTTATATAACCTGTGGCAGACGGCTGGGTCCCATGTCCGGCCAGGACGCCCCTTTGACACAGGATCCGGGGAAGCAGCCATGGGATGCACACTAAGTCCTCCGGAACACTTGGTGGCAGCCCCCCTGGGCTGCATCGGGGCCACAGAGGTGGAACACCAGAGCTCATCCCTGTTGGGCTCCGTGGCCACCGCCAGGGGGAGCTGCATGGCTTAATGAGCCCATGTGGGCTGGAATGCAGCCACACCCAGAAGTTAAGCCTGAATTAGGTTAATTATCACCTGAAGCACTTCCAGGTGGGCTATAAAGGGAGCCTGCGGCCACTACTCAGCGCGCCAGAGTCAGGAGGAGGAGGAGGACGACGATGACAAAGCTGCCGTGGAGGAGGAGGAGGAGGAGGAGGAGGAGGAAGAAGAAGAAGAAGTAGTAGTGTGTTTTTGGGTGGTTTTCTTTTGGTGTGTTTTTGGGACTGTGTAAGGCCTGTGGGACGCGGGGAAGATTTGCCCCACAGCTGAAGAAAAATAAATCTTTTTGTTTATTTATACCTGTGCCTCCGTTGTTAGTCTGTGTCAGGTCGACGCCTATATAGAGCTTGTTGCCCCAAAGCTATTTATGTTTGTGTGTTGGTATATGTGTGTTCATTTATGTACAATGTTTTCTTTTTGTTTGTTATTTGGCCTTTATTTCATACTGTTACCTTTTATTCTATGTGTCGCATGCGGCTGGGGGTGGAGCCCAGCCGGGACGCCCAGGAGGACCGGAGGAGGGCTTGTGCCTCCTCCAGACCATGAGAGGGCGACCGCCCTGGTTGTGTTGGGGGCCATGGGCAGAGGGCATGGAAGCCCAACCCTGTAGGGGCCCGTGGCCACCGCCAGGCGGCACCCCAGTGCCTGAAGAACCCTGGACCTCAGCACTTCCGCCACACCAGGAAGTGCTATGGGGAAGAAGACTGGGAACACCCGGAGGGCTTCCAGGTGTGCAGCCGGCACTTCCGCCACACGGGGGTGTGTCCGCGGGGGATTGCCGGGAAAGCAGCTGGAGCCCATCCGGGTTGCTATTTAAGGGGCCGCCTCCCTTCCGTCAGGGAGTCGGGTGGAAGAGGACGGAGCTCGAGAGAGGAGTGGAGGCGGCCAGAAGGAAGGCAATTTGTGAGTGTGAGGCCTGGACTTTGGGGTATCGGTGCTGGAGGCACTGGGTTTGTGCACTGAACTATTTACTGTAGATATTGTAAATAAATGTGTGTGTTGGGTGCAAAACGATGTCCGCCTGTCTGTGTCTGGGTCCAGTTCCACATATGTAAAGTACTTTGGTAAACTTATAGTTGTTTTAAATGTGCTATATAAATAAATAAAACCAAACTAAAACCAATCAACAGCAAAAAGCAGCACTTGATAATCATCTCCAGGTGTGATGAAAAACTCCACTGTCCACGATGCCCTGCTGGAATTCGGGGCACCTCTATGTTGCAAGAAGGGCTCCACTTGGCAGCCTCAGGGTATTGGCCGGGATGAACGGCTGGCCATATCCCACAGTACTCCCTCCCCAGCGAAGAACCATGGTTCGAGGCGGCCAACCCCACGAGGGACATCTTCCTCCAGGTGGGTCCATTGGTCAGGCCTTGGCAACTTACTGAATACTCCTGGGAGAACCTAGGGGGAACATTAAATAAATAAGACTTCTTATCCCCTGTCCTCCGAGGACAACTTTGCCATACGTGGCCCGGCCGGCGGCATTCGTAGCATAGCCGCCCCCCCCCCCATTCCCGTTTCTATTCCTCTGTGAGACTGGAAGCACTTGGGAAACTCTGGCTCCGTCCCTTTTTCCTCTGAGAAGGGTCCTACTGGCGCCTCTCAGCTCTCTCTTCTAGTTTGTTAGGAGACCCCCATTTCTCTTTTGGGATCTCCTGTTTAATCTGGGGTTTATTTACAATCTGAGTCTCTCTATTAGCCAGAGAGAGACCCTTTACTGTTTGAACCCCTTTTGATTTAAATACGACCGGCATCGGTGTCTTCAGGATCGGATTGTTCCAGGAAGCAACACCATGCAGCTGCTCCGGCTCGTTCGACCCTTCCACCAGGCAAATGGTCATCGTTTCCGCCTCTCTTGTAGGGCTCGCAGCTACTTGGCACCCACTATGGATTAATCGTGGGCCCATGTCACTCTGCGTCCCTATTTCATTATATATGGTATGAGTCTCGCTTACCTGTACAGCCGCATTATTTAATACAGGTGGCTCCCGAGAAAATCGCCGCAGGTACTCCTCAAGCCTCTTAATAGGCGTTTCAGCCGCTGCTCCCAAGTCCGCGATGATCTTTTGGATTGTCTGCACAACCTGTAAGAAACTCTGCACGGGCTGAAGCAATTTCTCCAGCTCGCGCATGTCTATTTTATTTAATTCGGCCGGAGGCAGGCTCAAGCCATCATTCACCTTACCTTCCGGCCGGGAGCCAATGAGCACGCATGCTCCTGCCACGTGCTCTGACGGGCTTCGCAAGGGTTTCTGGGATTTGGAGTTCTCTTTGGCCGAGGACCGGGTCGCCATCTTTGGCGGACTGTGATCCGCCTTTATTAATTTGTTGGCAGACCGACCAGCCATTTCCTGGCCCTCCTTACCTTCTCGCAGGGTGAGCAGTGCTTCGCTTGCCTCTCACTTCCCCTTCGGAAAATCCAAGTTCGTTTTTCCCTGGGTGAAGGTGTAAGCAGCTGGACACGGACCTCCTCCTTCCCTCAATCTTTCGGGATGAGTCATGTGTCAGTCACCGGCACCCGAACAAACCCAGAGGTGAGCGATTTATTAACAGATGGGGAGTTGTTTTATGGTACTGACGCCTCTCTTTCTAACCTTATAGAAACAAAGAAGATAAATAATCCTCACATACCTGCAATAACCCACATCTCTGAAAATGGCAACTCTACTACTTCCTCATTCAAGACGTCACTTCCGGCCTCTGATGATGACGTTACCTTCGGTCCACCGATGATGAAATCACTTCCAGCCTCTGATGATGATGATGTTACTTTTCGGTCCATTTATGATGATGTCACTGTCGGCCGCCGCCGACGATGACATCACTTCCGGTTTAATCATGTCCGGAAGCCATTTTCATGTATAAATAGCCACCTCTACGATCATCTTATGTCTGATGTTTGAATAATTTCTGCATTTTTTACCAACTTTTCCTAAAAGCAATATACAGGGTAATTC
Source organism: Polypterus bichir lapradei (assembly GCA_026402145.1). Classification (NCBI taxonomy): domain Eukaryota; kingdom Metazoa; phylum Chordata; class Cladistia; order Polypteriformes; family Polypteridae; genus Polypterus; species Polypterus bichir. The sequence continues at coordinate 16,597,693 of JANRMT010062822.1, forward strand.
CCCAACTCTTTATAATTGCTTTGTGTATGTTATTTCGCCACTATATATATATATATATA
>JANRMT010062822.1:16598151-16683853 GCA_026402145.1 Polypterus bichir lapradei
CTCACTCACTCATCACTAATTCTCCAACTTCCCGTGTAGGAAGAAGGCTGAAATTTGGCAGGCTCATTCCTTACAGCTTACTTACAAAAGTTGGGCAGGTTTCATTTCGAAATTCTACGCGTAATGGTCATAACTGGAACCTATTTTTCTCCATATACTGTAATGGACTTTAGCTCGATGGCCGTGGGGGGCGAAGCTGCGTGTGACATCATCACGCCTCCCACGTAATCACGTGAACTGACTGTGACCGCAGTACATAGAAAAGAAGGAAGAGCTCCCAAAGAGCACTGAAGAAAAACGCCGAATACTTTATTCACAAGATACAAGTTTAATGCGAAGACACGAGGTATAAACGAGAGTGACCGCAGTACGTAGAAAAGAAGGAAGAGCTCCCAAAGAGCGCTGAAGAAAAACGCCGAATACTTTATTCGCAAGATACAAGTTTAATGAGAAGACACAAGGTATAAACGAGACTTTGGATCACTTTGTAACGGAGTTAAAATTGCTGTAGCGAAAAACTTTTAAGTGCTTTAAATCTTAGCTAACATTAAATAAAGCCGTGGACATCGCAACATCACACAAGAGAGCAGCTCACGTGAACTGACTGAACGCAGTACGAGTGATCACTTCCATGCATCAAACCTGTTCAAAAAACGCATTACACAATTGACAATGTAGGAAAAGAATATGCTCTGAGCTGAGCTCCACAGCTAACGCGGTCTTGCAGACGCAACTTCGTCACGCTGCCACCAAATACTCACAGAAAAATCCACAAGTTAATACACACGCCTGTCTCTAGAGTTTCTCCACACTCAATGTACTCCTCGCATCCCCTTTATACCCTCTGATCTCCCATTTCAATTCAGATGCCTCCAATTTCCAGTAAGGCTCTGCTGCGCGATGACAAGTAATAAGTCTCAGGGTCAGACCCTACAAAGGGTTGCCATTGATTTCAGGCAAGATTGCTTTTCTCCTGGACAACTATACATTTCATTCTCAAGAGTGAGCTCGCGCAGCTTCGTCATATTACAACCAGAGTGCTGAACTGACAACATGATATATAAAGAGAACTATAATAATCGTAATAAACGAACAATAAAACAGCGGAGAACCCGTGGATTAAATAAAAAGGCAGCTTCCTTGGCAAAGCAAGGAAAAAGGATGGCTTTATATGTCGTTCGTTTAAAAAACAGCGGAGAAGCTGTGTAAAGGCGGCTTCACAAAAAACCAGTGGAGTGCTTTATATGAGCAGGCAGTCAGCTAAAGAAGGGAATCAATAAATATCTATAATCGTGATAAACAAACAAAAAATAGCGTACAAGCCGCGGATTAAATAAAGGAAATGGGTACCTGAACAGTGAAGTAAGTCTCAAATAACTACAAAATAACTATAACAATCGTAATAAACAAACAATAAAACAGTACAGAACCACGAAGCAAGGAGAAACGACGGGCTTATATGGCATTCGTTTATAAAGCAGCAGAGAGGCTGTGTGAAGGCAGCTACACAAAAAAACAGCAGAGCGCCACACTCTGAATGTATTCCTCGCATCACCGTTATACCCTCTGATCTCCCATTTCAATTCAAATGCCTCAAATTTCCAGTAAGGCTCTGCTTCGCGATGACAATTAATAAGTCTCAGGGACAGACCTTACAAAAGGTTGCCATTGATTTGAGGCAACATTGCTTTTCTCCTGGACAAAACTATACGTTGCATTCTCAAAAGTAATCTCAGTGCACAGCTTGGTCATATTACAACCGGAGTGCTGAACTGACAAAGAGATCCTTAACAGATAGTTATTTGTATATTTTCCCTCAGTTTAAAAAGGTTTTCTTTTCTTCTTAATAAAAATTTAAAAGCAGTTTTTCGTCGCTGCGAAGCATGGGGATTTTGCTATATACAGTATATATACGAGGTGTGGCAGAAAAGTAATGAGACTGGCAACACTGCAAGCGATCTGGCAACGCTGCGCTGTTGTCCTTGATAGAGCACGTGTATCAGTACCCTCCCATAGCTCAGTGCGAGTTTCAACTCCTTCCGTTAACTACGTGATTTTTGTGACTGCTATTAGCGAAGTTGTGTTTTTGGTTGTGCGTCACGCAAAATCGAACAGTGGAATTTGGAGCAACGTTGTGCCATTAAATTTTGTGTTAAGCTAGGAGAATCGGCAAGTGTGACGTTTGAAAAGTTAAAACAGGCCTATGGGGAACATTCTTTATCCCGAGCTCAAGTTTTTCAGGGAGGCCTTCAACTTTGAAAACCAATGAAAACATCGAACGTGTGAACACTCGTGTGAGATCAGACCGTCGTTTAACATTAAGAATGTTGAGTGAACAATTAAATTTGAACAGATTTACCGTTCATGAAAATTTGACTGAACATTTGCACATGCAAAAGGTCTGTGCCAAAATGGTGCCGAAAAACCTCACAATTGAGCAGAAGGACAATCGAAAAATCGCATTCCTGTGGTTCCCCAGCCCCCTTATTCACCTGACCTCAGTCCGTGTGACTTTTTCCTTTTTCCTAAACTGAAAAATTTCCTCAAAGGACGTCATTTCGGGACTTTAGAAAACATCCAAAAGAGTGTAACGGACATGCTGAAGACCATACCGGTTGAAGACTTCCAGCGCTGCTACCAACAGTGGGAACAACGTCTCCATCGGTGTGTAGCTGCCCAAGGGAACTACTTTGAAGGGGATAACATTGATGTTTGAAAAAAATAAAAACTTTGGTAAATAAAAAATCAGTCTCATTACTTTTCTGCCACACCTATATGTAGATATGTATGTATGTATGTATGTGTATATATATATGTAGATATGTATATATATGTGGATATGTATATATATATGTGTGTATATATGTAGATATGTATATATGTATATATATGTATATATGTGTCTGTGTGTATATATATATATGTGTATGTGTATGTATGTATGTATGTGTATATATATATATGTATGTGTATGTGTGTATATATATGTATATTTATCTGTATGTATGTATGTATGTATATATGTATATGTGTATGTTTGTATGTATGTATATGTATGTGTATATATATGTTGATATGTGTATTGTGAAGGATGGCCGGCCATTTATCCCGGCTAATACCCCCAAGCCACCAGGTGGAGCCCTCCTTGCAGCGTGGAGGTCCCCAGAAAACCAGCAGGGCATCATGGACATTGGAGTTTTTATGCAAAGCCCTGCTGGATGCCGTGGGGACCACAGGAGGGAGCTGCAGGGAGGACCGAGGGCTTCTTCGTGCCCTGTGACCCGGAGGTTCGTCACAAGAAGAGCGACGGACTTCCGGGTTGAAGAAAGGGACTATTTACCCTGACCCGGAAGGAATAAGGACTTGTGGACTGTTGGGCAGAAACACTTCCGGGTCAGGAGATATAAAAGGACTGTGGGAGCTCCCAGATGGTGAGCTGAGCTGGGTGGAAGGGTGGCAACGCGTCTGGGAGCTGGAGGATTGTATTATTGTGGTTTATTGTAATTTAATGAGTATTGTGGTGGAGAGTGTGCTTTGTGCACTGTGGCGACAAAATAAAGTCAACTTGAGGACTTTTACCTGGTGTCTGGAGTCGTGGACAGGGGTTCGAGGGAGCGAGAGCGCCCCCTATCGTTCACAGTATATATATATATATATATGTAGATGTATATATGTATATCTATATAGATATGTGTATATATAGATGTTTATATGTATATATGTATATGTATATATGTTTGTGTGTGTGTGTATGTGTATATATATATATATATATATATATGACAGCAACAGTGACAAAACAATTACATTGACAATCATGTTACGTTATTTTTAAAATGTTTCCTTTTCTTTTTCATAACTTCTTTAACACACTACTTCTCCGCTGCGAAGCGCGGGTATTTTGCTAGTATCTCTATATATAATCTTCATTTGGATCTTGATCTTTGTTTGTCCGCGAATGAATTAGAAGTAGAAGCACTAGATGGCAGTAGAGAGACAGCTAAAACATAGGCATTGCATTAAAAATCTCCTCCAGGCTTATACTACTGAAGACTGTAGTACTCCAGTCACACCTCAAAACACAGACATTCAAACTAAACAAATTGTTGTGCTTTAAATTAACTAAAGAGATCTTCATTTAGATCTTGATCTTTGTTTGTCTGCGAATTCCACGCATGCGTAGACCACCTTCCTGTTTAGTACATTGTTGTTACTCATGGATGTCAACAATGTGCCGGAATAACGAAAGGGGTGGTGGACAGTGTTACGCTGGTTAGCTCCTGAGGCCTGGTTAGAGAATGAGATTGCCGAAGATAAAAGGTACGTGCCTACGTAACATATGAATGAAAGAAAGACAATGGGTAAAATGAATGACAATGTAACAGCATGTTACGGAAATTATTATTGTTACATTGTAGCTGGCGAGTGCTACGTGTCTCACAGTTGTACCGTGGCTTGCTCACATGTCAGTGAAGTGATCCCTGTTTATGCTTTAAAGAGCCTGGATACCTATGTGTACCCCTTTTATAACCATTGCTCCGTGTATATTGCCTTACTCTTTGGATTGCCACAAAGCAACCTGTGAGATCGGAGAAAGGTTGAGAAGACATCGTGAGAGGAAACGATAGCGTCATGAAAACGAGACGGACTGTGAACGGACAGAAGCAGAAATGCTCCTACACCACCACATAATTACGATTCGGACAGTGATTCCGAGTAGGCCGTTCCTATCAAATCAATGTCCAAGGGTTTTCTTTTGTAATTTTGTTTCCCTTATAAAAATTCATAATGCTGTGTGACGAAGGGCCCAGTTCATGACTGGCAGCTGCTTTTAAACAGGGAGCCCTTCACAGACAACTTTAACACTCGCAACATAGTTGGGCGCACATGGCTAGTATATATATATAGAGAGAGAGAGAGTGATAAAAACACACATTTTAACAGATACTTTTTTTGCCTTTTTTAGTACAATGTTTCAGTCTTTCCACCATTTCTTATGCCATTTACTTCTCCAACTCATTTAGGTTTATATTTAGGAAGCCTAGACTGCAATCGTTAAAACATGCCACAAAAGCTTGGTGGAGTTGAGGTCAGAATTTTGACAGGACCACTCAAACACATTTATCATTTCACACTTGATACATATTAATATTGCTTTAGCTAAGTGCTTTGCATTGTTTTACCATTCAAATGTAAATTGTCCCATAAGATTCTGTTTTTAACAGACTAAAACATGCTCCCTTGCCATTGTTTTCTTGTAATATGCCCTATGTATTTTACCATCAGCTATTTCTCATATCTTCCTGGTGAGAAGCTTCTATCTAACATAAGTCTATCAACACCAATCTTCACTTGGGCTATGATGCTTTTTGAAATATGGGCACTCTTAGGTTTATGCCAAACAAATCGCCTTCAGTTTTAAACAGTGTGACACTAGAGGGCGCTGTCACTCCTCAAACCCCGCAGACAAACGTTCAGGACACCACGTAAACGTGCCAGAAATATTTTCAATTTCTTTTCTTTTTTCAATTGTGCCACAGTGCACTGCAATCACCACCATAAACCAATCAATAAACAATTATAATAATAATACAATAAATCAATCCTCCACTCCCAGCAGCTCCGTCACACTACCACCCAACTCCGGCTCCGCTTACTGGGTTTCCCATAGTCCTTTAAATAGTTCTTGACCCGGAAGTTCTTCTGTCCTTCTGTCCATGTGATTTAATAGCACTTCTGGATCAGATGAAGTCTTGTATTTTTCTTCAGCCCGGAAGTACTTCTGTTCTTCTGTCCCCATGACTTGGGAGTACTTCTGGGCTATAGGGAAAATAAAAATCCCCCCGTCTCCCTGCAGCGTCACACGGTGGCACCCACAGCACCCAGCAGGGCTGTGAAGCTGAACTCCATCTCCCATGGTGCCCTGCAGGAATCTGGGGCACCCCTAAGCTGCAGAGAAGTCTCCATCTAGCGGCCTGGATGTCTTAGCCAGGATGAGCTGCCGGCCGTCCATCACAAAAGAAAGATCAATTTTGATCTTATTTGATACCAGGAGTCTTCCTAAAATTTTAATTGATTCATGTCTATATTTTCTAGCAAACACTAGACAAGCTAAGCTAGTTTTTTTTTTTTGAGTAACATTTTCCCCAGTACAGGCCTGTATGTGATGGGGAGCTGTTGCAGTAATAGTCATACTCTTAAATATTCAATAAAATGAAATTCTTCAAACGTTCAACATGGCCCTACTCTCTAGTGCCATAATAGCTCTTCACTGAGAAGAGGCTCACAGCCCTGTAAACAAGTTCATAGGAATAATACATTTACAAATTTATCAAATTTCTAATTACATAATGCACACATAAGAACACAGATTACTGTAAACACAGCGGTACTCAACATTAAAAGCTGCCACTGCCCACCATTTTGAAGCAACTGGACTCCAGTTTTTAGCTCTATAATTCTATAAGCATAGCACATACAAATATTTTAGATCATTTATCCACAATTTTGGAAATACATGTCACAGTGATGCAATCATTCATCACAACTTCTTGTATGTGTCAACCTCACCATGGACAATTATATCCTTGTAACACACACACACACACACACACACACATATATATATATATATATATATAGGTATATATGGAATCACACACACACACACACACACATATATATATATATATATATATATGGAATCACTGCAAAATAAGTAAACATTAAATTAAAATAGCTCATCTTAAAACAAAAACACACTGCAAAAGATACAATCATTAGAATCTGCTTGCTTTTGAAAGTATAAACTAATTAAAGTAATAGGAAGGCTTTAACAGATTAGGTTTGGCTTTCTTGCTTACAAAGACTATTCTTATTTTTTTGTATCTTTATTTTGTGATGCTATTTGCGTGTCTTCATGTTGTTATGCTGCGTGACAGTGCAGAAGACCCTATTGATCATTGCCTAGTGGGGTCTGGGCGGTCTTGTGGCCTTGGAACCCCTGCAGATTTTGTTTTGTTTTTGTTTTTTTTTTTCTCCAGCCATCTGGAGTTTTTTTTTTTGTTTTTTTCTGTACTCATGGCCATCAGACCTTAGTTTATTCTTTGTTATTTAGTATTGCCGAATCTTATTTTTTATAAACTTATCTTTCTTCGTCTTGTAAACCACTTTGAGCTACATCTTTTGTATGGAAATGTGTTATATAAATAAATGTTGTTGTTGTTATGGATCCATGCTCATTACATTGCTTTTTTAAGCATCTTGCTAAAAGGACAACTACCTTATCTTCATTAGCTGGAGATTCTGTGAGTATGGTAGGACCTAATTTTTCATAGGCTCTCCTGCATCTGCCGCTGAAGCTGCTCATTTCAGTGATGGAATGCCAGATCACAGTGGTGGGAACTCATTGCCAATGCATTCCTCAGACTAATACAACTTGTTAGCAGCATTACATAGCCTTCCTTTTCAGCACTACACTGTTCCCAGAAAACACTTGCAACTCTTTGAAATGGATGGGTGGTCTTCTGTTCTGCTGAGGTCATGCAGCCACATACAAGGGCACACCAGCAGTCATACCATTCAGCAGAACAGAGATCTTTAAATGCTTCACTTCTGTGTGATGATCTATCGATTACATGTGGAAAGGTGAACATTGCTGTGTGGGGCTACAGGTGTAGCAGTCTCATGGCTATCTTATTTTCTGATCTGATATTGCAAATGGTGCTACAGTTCCTGGACCCCAGCTTTGAGACTCTCTTCTCAACTGCTTTTTAATGCTGCTATGATCTGTCTCATCCTTTTGTTGTGCTGTCTTGCCACATTGCGCATATCGGTTCAGTAGCAAATGAACTTGGCAGATGAAGGAGTGCTTCCAAAGTGTGAGGCCAACATTTTAGACCCTGGATCTCAGCCTTGAGACTTTACAGCTACTCTACAGAGGAGTCTAGAAAGCCCATTTTAGGTCTCAGTAGCACTCAGGTCTTTGTGCTGTCCTGCTCCTGACACTGCATCACTGCATAAGTTGCAGCTCTCCCTTTTATTGGTTACCTCACACATGGTGCTGAAATTGTGCATTTGAAAGATGGAATGTTATCTCCATGATAATGCAATTTGTAAGCACTGTTACAATATGCATAATAGGAAAGGTAAGCTGGATAAATAATAAGAAATTTTATATAAAGGCACACTGCCAATCTTTTCTCACTGTGCAATTCATTTTGACTCAGTGGGGACTCTACACAGTAAGAGTGCATTCATTTCTCTGTCTCGTTATCTTTTATACACAGAAATCCTGTTCAGTGAAATCATTTATTTGTGTGCTGTAAAAGATAACCTTAATATGAAAAAGAACACACATGAACAGTTTTGGAAAATGTCAAACAAATTGCTATTACTGATGCTTTCTATTTCGAACATTTTGAATGTTTATAGGATTGCTTGCATCAACTCTGATTAACAGATTACAAGTGCACTTCCAAAAATATGTGGTCTCCTTATTATTTCAGAAAATCAATAATGTAAATGCTATATGATTATTTTAGATTAGTGTGTATTGCTGCTTCAAGCATCCTTTTCACATGTGAAGTGTTTAGATATCTGTTACTGAATACAAACACATACCCATCTTAAGGATAAATCTTTCAGGTATGAAAGAATAATAGCATGTATATTGCAATAAAAAGTACTCACCACTTAGGTGCTTTCACAATAATTATACAATATTACTAGGGGGTTTCGCCCCCTGCTCACTTTGCTCGCCTAACCCTGCCTGCACTATGCACCAGCCACTTCGCGTCTCTGCCACTCGCATTGTGAAGAGGGGGGCTGAACGCACACCAAGGAGACGTGATTGCTCCTCCGACACCCCCTCTTAAACGGTGATACACTGGGAAACATATAGTTTTTTTTTTACCTCCTCTTTGCTCGATCAGCTGCTGCCATGCCACATGATCTGCATTTCACGCAGCTCACTTCTGTCATATCATCTATGTCCATATATTCAATCTCTTTTCGCTTTTACCTTATTATCAATATCGCATTGAATTTTGATTCTGTGTTTGGAATTACATCATGACAACGCAATGCATAACTGCCCATGAGTGAATATCATTTCTTTCTCTCTCCAAGAAATGTGTCTGACATAACCACGCAGCACTTTTCCAAAACTCTTTGAATAAGCTGTTGTCTCACGGGGCTTCTAGCCCCGGGCGTGTTTACATCGCTTGGCATGAAGACTCGTCTCACGGGATGTGAAAGTGTCTCTGAGACAATCACGTCTTGTCTCCTTCCAAGATCTTTTTTTATAATAGAGAGAAATCACTGTGGATCAATGTAAAAAAAGCCAAACATGAGAAAAGCCCAACTATAACAAGCGGAGGATGTGTTAGTTGCTTGTCAGGTGCTCAGTTCTTGGCTCTTTGATGAGATTTAAATGACCTGATTCAAGAAATGTCCAAAGGCTGGATGGTTTCATAAATTTCAACAAGACAGCACTCAGACATTAAACCATTTTGACAGAGAGAGAGATTGCCAGCAGCCAACAAGTGGTGGTGCTTTTTTATTATCTGAATTGAAATATTTTGACCAATAGCTGATGAAATTGCCATAAATACCCATTCATATCCTTGCTTTTGGGAAGTTCTATCTCATTTTGTAGCAAGTCTCTGAATTTTGAAATTTGAAAGGAACCTTGTTTACACATACATAGTGTTCAATATAGAGTAGAAAAAATATTCAATAAATTAGGAAATTATTCAGACCCCTTCACTTTTTCAAATTTTGTTATGCTGCAGCCTTATGCTATAATCATTTCAATTTATCTTTATGTCATTAAGCAACACTTAATACCCCATCACACAATGACAAAAAATTAGTTGAAGCACCATTGCTGATGATTACAGCCTGGAGTCTCTTTGGGTTTGACATGATATCTTCAATTGACTTTCCACAATTCTTTCCAATGGATCCTCTCAAGCTGTGTCAGGTTGTATAGAGACTGTGCTAAAATATTGTTAAATCATCTACTGCACAACAAGTTTTTGAATTAATGTATTAACTGTGTAATAGAGTAGAGTGCTAATGCCTAAAACAAGAGCATTGTGGTATATTATAGAGTAGCAGCAATTACTATGTACTATAAATTGAGTGTATTATGGATAAAAAAATCATATTCCCATGTTTGCTCATGACGTAGAAACCTATTTGTATTTTTCATGTAAAACTTTTTGTTTTGTGATCCAGGTAACATATATTTTCAGTATATCCACAAAAACCGACAGATTACAAGCAGAGCAGATAAGATAGATCCAGATGATCAATATTGTCAGATTATACATTGAAATCCGTTCTTCATTCTCTAGGGCCATGATTAGTGAGTATTAGTACCTGACCTCTAAAAATAACCACCTTATTTCAGAGTTAGAATTACAATATAATGCAAAGTTAAAGCATGTTTAGCATCTTACCAGTGACTTTAGCCTCATATGCCTGTTCAATTATGTTTTTTAAATAATGATGAAACTTTTTCCAATGTGAAGGAACCACACTAATATATGGTTTATTAGGTAGTGTTTTCAAGTGTTGCATCTGAACAAAATCTACAATTTTGTGTCAAATCCTGTCAGCCTATATGTGAGCTTAGATACATGCCTCTGGGTGCCACCATCTTATATAGGTGTCTCCTATAGGTATACAGGTGCTCATAACTGGATGGTGCTCAATATGCCCCAAAGCAAAGATGTGGCATAAGGCTGTAGTAAATTACAAACACAGATGTTTATTACTGGAATAGTAGTTGTTGATGAAAAAGACAAAAACAGGTGCACAAAAAAGTAAAGAAAAAAACACAGTGATGTGTTTTTGATTGATAAATACTGTATAATACAAACAGACAATAGAAAAAAAAACAAACAAAATTAAGGAGAGATGCTTGGTATATTGGGAAAAAATGCTAAGGATAGAGCTGCCAGGAAAGAGGAAAAGAGGAAGGCCTAAGAGAAGGTTTATGGATGTGGTGTGAGAGGACATGCAGATGATGGGTGTTACAGAGCAAGATACAGAGGACAGGAAGATATGGAAAGAGAAGATCTGCTGTGGCAACCTCTTACGGGAGCAGCCTGAAAGATGAAGAAGAAATGTCAGGAAAAAGAGGGAAAATGTATTCATCATTTACAATTACTGACAAAATCTTCACCAAAGCAAATGACTATATACTACCAAATAAAAAAAGAAAATTCAAAGATTAAATCATGTGACTTTGTAGTAGCCAACAAATGTGCGACACATGGGTGCTCAAGAACTCCCAAAAGCTAGTAGGCACCCTGGTTTAACAAGGGTTAAATCCACCCTTTAAGCAGCCAAAAACCAAACAAAATAAAAGACTATTTTATCAGTGACACCTTCACTTACCAACCTATGATTAAATAATGGTGAGGACCCTTTTTAACCACTTCCATCCCTCTCGTTATGATGCAATTCAAACCAATGAGGGACTCCATCTTCCTCAGGTTACATTCTTTCAATACATAAAGTGTCTTACAATACATTTTCACTCATCTCTGAGGATTAATACCAAACACACAAATGGTAAAGGGCCAAAACATTAAACTGGCGAAATTAAAACTCCTACCTCCAATCTTTCCCACAACTGTTCTCCCCCTTTTCCTGTTATGCTACTCCCACACATTTAGATTCACCTACTTGCCAGCTTTTGTAGCATAAAGGAGAAAATGACACAAAACATGTGTGCTAGGATTGAAAAACCAGCAACCATGATAGACAATGGGCACCCTGAAAACAGAATGCCCATTAAGGTCAGGAAACCATGGACCAGATAAGAAAAAAAAAACAAAGAACTCAACTAAGTTTGCCTAAATCAAAGCTGTTTTTGACCTGCACCTTCTCACAAGAGCCCATGCAACCCAACCACATAAATGTACATCGTCACCTGGCAAATGCCGGTCCTCTCAGCTCAATGGAGCCAGCAAAAGACCTGGGGCCTCATGTATAAATGGTGTGTACGCACAGAAATGTTGCGTACGAACGTTTCCACGTTCAAATTACTATGTATACAACCTAAACTTGGCATGAAGCCACGCACATTTCCACGGTAGCTCATACCCTGTCGTACGCAAGTTCTCCACTCGGTTTTGCAGACTGGCAGCATCCAGCGTCAAAGCAATGCTACTGTTCCTGTGTGGTCTATCTTTCTTTTTCAGATCCACATCCCTGACATGGCTTTATAAATACAGTGAAATTAACCGCATATTGTTTATCAGTTTAATGAATCTGATTGTAATTAACCTGTAACAATATAATGGTCCACAGAATGGTCAAACTATTCTAAATACCATAGCTGCTTTAGCATTGTTACTCTCACTGCACCTTCTTCTTCTTCTTCTTTCAGCTGCTCCCGTTAGGGGTTGCCACAGCGGATCATCTTTTTCCATATTACTCTCACTGCACCACTCGGAGCAGCTGATCAGAAAGAGAATTATCGGTATACAGCATCAATCTCACACTGCCTCAGCCATGCTTCCTATTTGAACTGCTTCTCATACGGCAAATGCTTCAAAACCTTTCCTGTACGGACCTCGCGGTTCAGAAACAGTTTCATCCCAAGAGCTCTAAACGCAATCAATCACTCCATCAAGTGCTCCTTGTAGAACTGTTCGTACTTATAAGTACAATTACCTCACTGTAAACTTGTGATACAGTTATAATATTGCACAACCTGAGCCACTTTATAAAGCGTGTATTTACATATGATGATATCATTTTTAAGATGAAATGCAGCAAAATATGTTTATTAAATTATACAGATAAAACTTTAACTTTATTTAAATAATCTATATTGTTAATAATTAAAAGACACGGTGTCGCTATGCTAGCAAGGATCTGACGCTCCTTTCACGGATTGTTCCTGCCTTGCACTGTATGCTTCACTGGAACTGGCATAAATGATAGAATAATTAAACATGTACTACGAAAATATTTCAATGTTCCTTAAATGTTTTGAAGAACCGGCGTTATAAGTTTACAGATGGCTTAACGTTTATTACAGAGCTGATTGTGTGGCGATTGGGTATTTGGAGAAAAAAAAGGAAGGACAGGAATTGGAGGTTAGTACGTTTGAAAGAGACAGTACTGCTGCAAAAAATTATTTCACCGAAGGTCATGCACATTCACTGTGCTCTGTGTTCCCATGTTTAATAACATGCTTTAACTCTATCTTCATGAAAATTATATCACATATACATCTCAGTATTTTAGTTATTCAGAGAGCTGTAATATCACGAATCTAATGGACTTTGTGTCCTGTCGGAGGAAGAGAAAGGCGGTTTAAGAAGCACGTAGTGATTCACACACATAGAGCACATAGAAGATCAAATACAAAACAAAGCATTTAACGTACTACTTTAGTTACGATGGGATTTGAGAAACTAGTACATTAAACGATTTTAAGATGAAATTTATGATGTTCTACTTTAATGACAAAATAAACTACGTGATTAAAGTGGAAATTTCGAGATTGAAGTTGACATTTCGTGCTTTTTCCCCACTGTGTGCCTTTTTTTTCCTCTGTACCCTAATAAGCTTTCATATGACACTCAGACGGTGGGCTACAACTCGCCTTTTCACAGCGACTTTGATATGTGACTTCTTTTTTATTTCGGGCACTTTGCGACTTTGTGAACTTGAGCTTTCGACTTTCTCCGACATGCTATGTCACTCGATCAGCTTCCTTTTTTTGTTTATACCACGTTTTTCCTTGCCTCCACTTGGTATTCGCTGAAATTGTTCTATTTTTCCTTGTAGTTTTGCCATTGTCTTTTCAAAGAATGCTGAGCTTAAGGGCTATTTATATTGATTTACATATTCAAAGAGGCGTAATTCTGGGAGGAGTTGGGGGAGGACAGCAGGCGCGTGCATGTGCGTTACTTTTCACGCTGATCGGGATTTATGTAGCGGAAGAACATGGAAGTTTGTGTACGCACAGATTCCTGCATTAGCATTTTTCTGTGCGTACACACATTCCCACTTTTGTACTTACGCCATGTTATAGTGTGAGTTCTATGCACAGAGTTATACATGAGGCCCCAGGTGACGATTTCACTTCCCTCACAAGGAGGAACTTGATGACAAGGTGCATCACATAATTTCCACATTTCACAAATGGCAACTGGAACAGCAGCCATAAACTGCATAGTCATGGCCATGCATGTATACAAATTGTCGGCATCCATGGGAAATAGTTACTTAATAGTACACCAACAGTTCAGTAAATTAAAAAATGTCTAATAAACATACAAAGAGAATAATAAAGATTATAACTGTGCAAAAACAAAGAATCGTCACAAAATCTAACACATTCTGTGCATGAACATAAGGTACAGTCTGGTCAAAACAGATAATGAACTTAGTTCTATGGTTTGAGAGTTTGAGAGTCTGAAGATCCAGACAGACTAACAGGCATGATTCTTTTTTGCAGAATCATGATCACAGTGATACAAAACATCAAGAAAACTAAAGAAAGTAGTAATACATAACTGCCAGTGGCAGTGTTATCTCTTTTAGATAATATCTGCAATGGGAGGCTACACAAGGAGAGAATTTTCAGGGATGATTATAGTTTTATGGCTCATGATGATGAATGCCTTAAAAGCTGGTTTCCTAGACATAAGACCATCATGCAGAAATCACTTGATCCCTGATCCGTTACAGGTTTTCACAACCGTAGGGTATTTGGCAATGAGCGCTTTTCAGCATGAACTGGCTGAACTATCATCTAAACAAGATGGTATAATTAAGATGTAACACAGATACATCAAATTTACTTATAATCAGGATAAGCAGGTCAAGATTAGAAGGTAAATGAGATTAAAGGGTGTAAATGACTTCACACACATTGCAATAAAGACACCATCACAAAATGAATTTGACGTGATATTCAAATGTGTCTGACTAATGTTGTTGTAAGGTGACCAAGCTCAACTAACAATTTTTCTTTTTAAAAACAAAAAGTAGTATGGGAAATAGACTTCAGGGTCATGCTGTGTGTGATGGTTGCTTTCTTTGTTGATAGGATTGCAATTAAGTTTAGTACATGATAAAGAACTTGTATTATTTTTATTTCAGGTAACAGTGGGTATACCACAAGAGAGGAGATATACAGAAAGGCACTCCCACACCATAGAACAGACCATTGTAAAGATAGAAATGTTTGGATTCGTCGGCTGGCACATAAGTTCACGGATAATACAAACTCTTTTTCTCAGAATATCAACACCATGGCAATTCAAAAATGTTTTGATGTTATTTGTCTATTGTGGTATAAATGTGGTATAAACTGGTATGCATTGCAACATTGATGATTACTTACTAAAATGATTTTATTTTCTTACAACTTCAAGAGTATTCTTAATATCTGATATGGTGTATAAAACGTACAAATTATTCTCCATATTTTTATTATTATATTTTGCTCAATCCCAACAAAATGAATTCAGATGCAGGACATTTGTTTAGGCATTATAATAAAAAAGCATATCCTCTTCCCTTACACCTCACTTTTATAACAGTTGTTCACAGCATAGTGCTAAAATGGCTTTACAGCCTGGGAAAGGAAGACTGAATCGATACCTCAGGATATTGATTACTTTATGGATGGACATCTGGGACAACAATTTGGTTTACAGCCTGGGAAAGGAGGATGTGGCGATATTTTAGGCAACATCAAAAAAACTATTATCTGGGAAAAGATAGATTAAAGAGTTTGAGCAAATTACATCCATCATATTGACAGCCAGTCAAGTGCATGCAATGTGTTGTGAAACCACGGCATGAAATTTTATAATAAATATGCCTCATTTGAAAGCAACATCAGAAGAGAAACAGCGACAATGGAAGAGCGACGTCAGAGATGAAAACAAAGACACGTATGACCAGTTTTCATCCGATCATCAGCTAACACTAGAATTACCAAAGCCTATGAAAAAACTCGTAGATTCATCCTACCTTAAATCGCTTTGCACCTCTCCATCAGCATCTTTTGTCCTGTAATGTGTGGATTAGCAGCAAATAGCAAGCAGCCTGCTATCACATCCCCCCACCCCGCAGAGTTTTCTCAGCTCAAGTCTGTTTACCTGCGTGTCAGTTGCTTAGAGTTGTATAGAGTGAGAAGTCAAGCAAAATGACACCTTTTATAAATACTATATCGTTATTTGGAACAAATGCGTTTCATGTGCGTTTCGTGTCTACAAAGATCTATGTAAACACATCCTTAAAACAGAAATGTTTTTCATGTTTTATTAATAATTGACAAAATGTAGACATGAAGTGTATAATGTGTGAAGCCTGAAGTCCAAACATCAAATAAACACTTTCACAAAAGGTACAAATATAACACAACAAGTGCGCTTTTATTCAAGAATATAACTGCAGAAAAAGAACCCGTGTTAGGGTGCGACATTGACACCCGTTTCTTATGACCGCTTCGGTGGTGCAATGGTATCAACTGTTGAATGGTAATCAAAACTTCACAAGTTTGAGCCCGGATGAGTCCGTTTTGAGAAGTGAGCTGCTCTTATTCTTACTGTTTTAGAATAAAAACATACATTTCATTTCAGTCTGTAACAGATGGTGTAAATTTATGATACTTTGAAAGGTTTGCTTTTTTTTTTTTTTTTATTCAGTTTTATTCTCTCAGTCGCGTTCACGATCCCACCCCCCCATCTAATACTGCTGTTTTCACATAAAGATATGCTATAACAGAGGTGAACTCAGATGATAACAATGTTTCTACATCGGATGAAAGAATGCACGCCGCACTTTTGCCATCGGTGTACTTTGCATATGTACAAAGGAAGGTCTGCAGTCTACTTGTGACTTTACGCTGTAGGAAGTAAGTAAATAAATAAAGGTAATTAAGTAAATAAAATTCGATCTGGCTCTTATATACAAAGTACAGTGACAGCAGCTTTCACCTGCAGCTATAGCCTCTTCAGTACATGAGTGACTCTGCACGCTAGTGTTTAGATCTGGACGATGCAGGTGCCCAAAACATTAATATTTATATGTTACTTACATAAAAGCCAGATCGAATGTTATTTACCGTGATTTTTGTACTTATTTCCTACAGCCAGGGCCGTTTGAAGGAATTTGGGGGCCCCAAGCAAAATGGACATGGAGGCCCCCCGCACGCACGCACACACGCACGCAAAGGAACCACAGCATAGCCATACAGTTTAAATTCACTCACACTTTATATAAATAAAAAAGGTTTACAGTGCAAATACTGCTGTTGCATATACTGTGCATAAATAAAAAATGTTTAGAGTGCAAATACTGCTGTTGCATATAAAGTGCATAAAATTTGAACATTTTCAACAATTGAACATTTGCAAAAAACACCACTGTACCATAAAATCAAATATACATTAAAAAAGTGCACAATAACTAAATCCAACATACTTAAAAACACACACACACATACATACTCACATTAACATTTTTCAGTTCTCTCAAACATGTGCAAATTATCTAAAACTGCTGTTTGCGAGCCTTGTTTTCTGCAAAGGCAATCACAATGTCCTCCATGTCCAAAGACTGGCGAACATCCCGCTCAATTGACATAAGTCACTTTATCACTTACCACTGTCTTGTTTTTTCTTATCCTCCTCTTCCTTTCTCTTCTTTCTTTTTTGGCTTCCTGAAGCATAATTCCGCTTCATGACTGCCGAGAAAGGTTTTGTATTTTGCCGGCAGCAGAGATCGCGTGGTTGGCTGGCTGCTGTCAGCGAGGGGGGGCCCCCTTGAGGGGGATCCCGATAACAGTGTCATTGCACTTTACTGCATTCACTATCAATGGGGCGCTCACACAGTTTGTCGCTGCATTTTATTCTTAACCAGTCGTTGTCTTGGGGCCCCAGGCCAGCTCGGGGCCCCAAGCAATTGCTTGGTTTGCCTGCCTTGTCGCGACGGGCCTGCCTACAGCATAAAGTCACAAGTAGACTGCACAGCTTCATGTGTTTGATCGACATGGGCATGCTCAAAAAATACACATGTAACGGCATGAAAAGTGCCTGCTGACACTTTAGTATGTGAGCAATGGTACGAGAATGCAGTTAGACTTTTTTTTTGGGCACATGCACCATCCAGATCTAAACAATAGTATGGAGAGTCACTCGCACATTGAAGAGACTATAGCTGCAGGTGGAAGGTGCATCATGAACATCGATTGATAAATCAAATGCCGCCCTGGGACATTCATCCTTGTCATCTGAACTTTTTCGTAAGCTTTTTCTAAAGACTATATATATATCCAGACTTTTATATCAGTACCTATTTTCTATTATTCTTTGTTCCAGTGGTATTATTATTCCTGTAATAAATACCATGCTGCTTTTAACTTTCTATGCTTTGTCTTAATGTCTAGAGTGATTGAAGTAATAAGTTAGATTTCTTTGAGCACCTGGTGCAGCCGGAGATTTGCCATTACCTCTTTGCTGTGAGGTTTATTAAGGCTGCAAGCTCCACTCAATAGTAGGGAACAGTACGTAAAGTAAGGTATTCTTGGCTGATAAATGGCCTATATTCAAGAGTGCTGAGCCTTTGTATGTGTAAATGTATTTTTGTAGACCAAAAGTAATATTTAGGTCTGAGAAATCATTAAAAAATCGTATGTTGTGTGTGCCGATAATAAGTAAGTCTCTTGAAGTGCTGAGAGAGTGACAGGCTGTGTTATTCCTAAAGCACTTGTGTGGTTTAAAGTGCTAAGGTTAATCAGCGTGTGTGTGTCATTCATGGGGCACTGTTGTGGTTAGGGTCTGTGTGGATGCATATAGCTATGTATGTGTGTGTTAAACTTAAAGTGTAACAGTAGACCAACCCGATAATGAACTTGACGAGTACACTTACCCTTGAGAAAACAGGTAAAGGGTAAGTAGAGGGAAACACTACGATAATACAGTATCTTACAGTTCTTTACATACAGTCTGTGCCAATTCATCCTCTGTACTGGCAATGGTCTGGACATTGAATGAAGCCACATTGCTACTGCTCTCTCCAATCAGCTTCTGTTACTTTTTCCCACCCCTGGTTGTATTCTTTTATTTGTGAATCCCATAAAGATTCCAATAAAAAAGAATGATTTAGTAATTCTCTGTTTCAGCCAGTAACACTTCAAAGTTCACATCTACCGAAGTTTGTAGTGAAGGTGTCACTCAGGAACATGGCCAAATTTATATGGTGATTAGATCATAAATGTTCAAAAAAGGCACTTTAAAGCCATACATGATTACTGGCTTGAGGTGACAGGGAGTGGCCAAAAGCTCATGCATGAATGCAGTTTTAATTAGATTTGTGATTTATAAAGGAACTTGGCATGGCAATAGTAAATGTATGGTTTTATAAATCCAATGTTTTTGTGAAGGTTGTCTTTACCTTTCTAGCGTAAGGACAATTCTGGTATGGGATGAAAGCAAGGTTTTATGCGTGAGGCCATCTGTCCATTTGTTCATCAATCACACAAAAACGGCTGAATCTATTCTATGGAAATTTTGCATGTAGGTTGCTGTTGGTCTAGTTCAAAATATAGGCTAAGGAGTTTTGAAGCAACTTAAAAATCTGGGTTACATGGCATCTCAAAAATTTAATTGTTAAACGAGGTTACAAAAAGTGGCCCGAAGTTGAAGTCTGTGACATTTTGCATGCTATATTCCAGCCCACAGAGGCTTGTTAAGCTGTGCAGCTGCTCCGGGTGGTGGCCACAGAGCCCAACAGGTCTGAGTCCTGAAGTTCCGCACCTGTGGCCCCAATGTAACCCAGGAGGGCTGCCACCACATGCTCCGGGGGATGTAGTGTGAATCCCATATCTGCTCCCCTGGTCCCAGTGTCAAAGGGGCATCCCAGCCGGGCATGGGTCCCAGCCATCTGCCACAACTTTAAGACCTTCCAAATGTTTCATCTAAATTGAGTTGTAGGATGGGAGGGAGAGGCAAAACCAAAACTGATTATCACACCAAAATGGTTGAACAGATGATAATGAATTTGACATGTTGTTTAGGTTTGTCCCTACTTACAGTGAGAGCTTCATTTCACATCACCGATTCAATAGAAATGATGGTGAGGGGTGATTTGTGATCAGTTGTGCATCACTGAAAAACTGACTTTTATTAAATTGCGTATTTATATTATTGTTCTTGCAATTTAAAATATAGGTTTCATTGAGTTTCAAGAATGATTTGGGAGTTGGAATAGAAGAACCAGCACTACAAAGACCATACATCACTTTAAAACAGCTTAGTGCATGTTCATAACATTTTGTTGGAATATTACAGTAAACCCAACTTAACATAAATAGTTTAATTTAGGATTAATCATTTATTTCTCAAAGCACAGTAAACCAGGAAATACAAAGTAGTAGTGGTTCCATTTCAGAAAGCACTCATACACAAAAAGAGCAAATACTCAACTCATTAGAGCAGAGACATTGAAGAGACATCAGAGGTATTGTAGATGATGGGTAAGGAAAGAAGCCAGTAATGACAAAAGGGTCAACATTTAAAAAGCACAAAATATTTTCTTTTTTACCTTTACCCATTATACAAATATACCCGGGTAACACCAGGTACATCAGCTAGTTACCTACAAACCTAAAATGAGATATGACTAATTTCATATGTATTGAATATATTGGCCAAAACACATTGTACGGGGAGCAGATGAATGGGAATTTCAAGTGTTTGTTCTGGATGGGACACCCTTATCCTGCCAAGATGTCATAACATCTGACTCTTGGTTTGGGTTGAACTCTATAGGAGCAATGATTACCTATGTTGCTAGTGGGCCACATCTTTTTTCTGCCACAAGAGTTAAAGTTTGCTCCAAGGTTCCTGGGAACTCTAGTAGTCTCTGTGGGGAAAATAGGTGACCCAGATATGCTTCCAAGAGTAACATGATATAAATGCTAAGAATAACGGTATACACTCTATTACCAGGTGGATTTTTCAAGAATTTGTGAGACTTTAATAAATACTTTACCTCCTACTGTAGTGTTTATTTTTCCCGGAAAATGTAGTATGATTTGCATATTTAAGTTTGAATGCAAGGTTGTTATACTAATCATGGTGCTGGAGAGAGGGAATGTGTTGCATTTTGATCATAACATGGAAACAAAAATTTCACAGTACTCTGCGTGTGACAATAATGACCCAATAAACCTAAAAAAACTTACAAGGGCCTCCACCCCCTCAGATGAGCTTAGGGTTGGGAGAGGAGCAGAGACAAGGACTCATCCAATAAGAAGAAAAGAATAGCCAGTGTGTTGAAGAAGAGGAAAGCCGTGAGGGAAGAAAGAGCATTTTAGTTTGACATTTGTGTAGACAGCCAAAAGAAGAGTTATATTTGTTATAATTTGTATACATTTGTATTATATTTGTATTATTTATTTATTATATTTGTATTCCCTTTACTGTCCATTATATTTTGTTGTTTAAACAAAACCCCTTTCCTAACCAAACTCTGGACTTTACCAATATTTTTCCGAGTATGTGGTCTGGTACAGAGCACCCTAGCTGGTCACAACATTTGAAAGCCTATGGAAAGACTCGCTGTAAGTGTTTCACATGATTTGAAGCCTCACAACTAAATAGTATATGGCACAAGTGTAATGGATAGTTTGGAAATGACTCAAGTGTGTAAGAGATCTAGGACATTGGATAAAAGTCAACTTTTAGGAAAACAAAGACCCAAAACACTCCTCCAAAGCCAGTTTGAAATAAGCTAAATACATTAAGGTCTTGACCTTGGTCTTTAAAATAATGTTATTAAGAGATATATAATGCATTTTGAGTGGGGGTACCAGTTTTCACACTAGTAAATCCCACTAGTTAAGTTTAGCATAACTATAAAGGACATTTACATTTGGAGTAGGTACATTTATTAAAGATTCCAGGTTCAAACAAAAGTACCATAAAGCTTCACATGGGTGAAGCAGGGTAAGCAACCAAAATGTGTTAAATAACGGTGTGTTACATCATACAAGCTTGGCTGTTGTCTAATTTTTTTCGTATGTCGCATTTGTGCTCCAGTCCTCCCATTTCCTGGGCTGTGCCAAAGGTATTGACTGTTAAACTAATTGTGACTGAAACTTGACTTCTAGAATAACCTCCTGAAACAATTTAGGTATACTGTAATTTCATCATAGTGAAGGTTCTTCAAAAAACTGAAAAAAAAATAGCATATGAGTCCCGAATGTCCACATTTATTCAAAATACAGCAAAACTGGAGCTTAAAAGCAAGGAAAGCACTAAGCCGTCTTATTAATTCAAGAAATCCAAACAGCTAAACACCGAGGTGAAAGCTGTGTCACAAATGACCATACTTCACAGCAACCCATTCCAGTCTAGAAAGCTTTTTGCAGACATCACTGTATGTTTTTACTGTATTTTTGTATTTCAGTATCGTGTTGCATGACTGAGATTTCATGGTTGTTAGACATGAAAAACATGACGACTGAAGCAAGCACAAGAATTTGGAAAGACAGCTAAGTAGGAAGGCCTGAAAACAGATTTTTCTTGAAACAATCGGAGAGTGAAGTTTTTGGCAGAGTTTTGCTGTAGCTTTTAATTGATCATGCAAAAGGCTACTCCTGCATCTTCTTTGAAGTTTCATTCTGTAAGGAAAGAAGAAAAGACAAAACGGCACTCAAAATCATTCAGGCATTTACAGTATATGCAGTATATGTAGAGAATATTTTAATAATGCTTTATACCTTCAGATGCTATTTACAAAAGACACTTTTATTTAGGTGTTTATTAGAAAGGCCAACATCTAAGTTAGTTAGGATTGCCAGATTAGAAAATTAGAAATATGGGACACTCTTAAAATCTCTCTCTATATTACTATAAATATAAATATATACTGTACATGCTCCATACACACCCAGACCAATATAAGACATAAGTAAAAAACATAAAGCCAAGGATTTTAATGGGTTATGAGAAAAACAAAAGTAAAATCATTTGAAAATTATTTAATACCAGCTAAAAAAAATCTGTAAAAGTGAAATCATTTGAAAATATTCATTTAATACAGACAACAGAGAAATATTATTATTTAATACAGGCCGTGGCAAGTAGTAACAATACACTTTGTTGACACTGTATGTTGCAATGTTAATACAGAACTGCACAGCAGTGTGGCTGGAGAGCAAAACGGTAACAGTGTCGCTGTCATCAGACAACCATAGCAAGTGTTGCAAACACTAGTTTTCTTGTTACATTTGGGTTATTTTCATCAAGAGAATCCAAGAAAAGAAAGTATAATCTATACTAATAAAAGGCAAAGCCCTCACTGACTGACTGACTGACTCACTCACTCATCACTAATTCTCCAACTTCCCGTGTAGGTAGAAGGCTGAAATTTGGCAGGCTCATTCCTTACAGGTTACCTACAAAAGTTAAGCAGGTTTCTTTTCAAAATTCTACGCGTAACGGTCATAATTGAATCCTACTTACGTACATATATATATGTAAATAGCCTGCAGCTCGGTCGCTGTGTGAAGCGGCGTTGCTTCCCCCATCACCACGCCTCCCATGTAGTTGGCTGCCTGCCTATATTGCATGCATCCCCCATTCCCATGCCTCCCACGCAATTGACTGCCTGCCCATATAAGGCCGTCCATCGCTCCGGTCTCTTCATTCCCTTCTTTGCTTCGCCATGGTATTCACGTCTCCCTGCTGATAACTGCAGCCTTTTTATTTAATCCACGGCTTCTCCGCTGTTTTATTATTCGTTTATTACGATGCGAAGTTATCGATGAAGGCGGTTGTATGCTTACAACGCTTGACAGATGCCGAATGTCACTTCAACACAAGTCCTGAAAATACTAACGTAATTGAAACAAACCATGAAACTTAAACCGATTATGACAGCAGCAATCCAAGCTGTGAGAAAACAGTAAAAAGGAGGCGTGTCAGACGTCATGGTGCATTTACTGATGCAGCTAGATGGAAACAACTTTGTGACACTGCCACCAAATACTCGCAGAAAAATCCACAAGTTAATAGACACGCTGGCGCTAAATACTTGCAGGCAAATCCACAAGTTCATAGAAACGCTGTCGCTAAATACTCGCAGAAAAATCCGCAAGTTAATAGACATGCTGTCGCTAAATACTCGCAGGCAAATCCACAACTTAATAGAGATGCTGCCGCTAAATACTCGCAGGCAATTCCACAAGTTCATAGACACGCTGCCGCTAAATATTCGCAGGCAAATCCACAAGTTAATACCGGGAATGCCTGTTAAACATCTTAGATTCATGAGTAGTGATTTGGGTAGTGAGATGTCTATCGAGGTGATCACCATCGATCAAAGAACTGTCACTTACCGAGTGGTTTCCATGCCTGGAGATACCACCTGCCTTTTACATTCTCTGTGTTACATATTGCACGGCCATATCAGGCTCAATCTTGATATCCGGAGGAACATTGTGTCTTATGTACTGAATGACTGGGACAGGTTCAAGGTGTAGACTAATGGCGGTACAGGAGATAATTATACTACACAAGGGCACTATAAGAGTGAAATGCTTAAGCCCTTCATCTATGCTTCTGCATGTGAGTTGACGGCTGCTGCTGAATTGTTTGATTGTCGCTTTCAAGTTTACCGAAATGGCCAAATATTTTACACCTTTGGAGAACCGCCAATGGCTCTTAAACATCTTAAATTCACAGGTGACGATTTAAGTAGTGGACACTTTGATATTTATGAATGTTTCAACTCTCAAAAGCTGGATGCGAAGTTATCGATGAAGCCAGTTGTATGCTTACAACGCTTGACAGATGCCGAATGTCACTTCAACACAAGTCCTGCAAATATTAACGTAATTGAAACAAACCATGAAACTGAAATCGATTATGACAGCAGCAATCCAAGCTGTGAGAAAACAGTAAAAAGGAGGCGTGTCAGACGTCATAGTACATTTTCCGATGCAGCTAGACGGAAACAACTTTGTGACACTGCCGCCAAATACTCGCAGAAAAATCCACAAGTTAATAGACACGCTGTCGCTAAATGCTCACAGGCAAATCCACAAGTTCATAGAGATGCTGTCGCTAAATACTCGCAGAAAAATCCACAAGTTAATAGACATGCTGTCGCTAAATACTCTCAGGCAAATCCACAACTTAATAGAGACGCTGCCGCTAAATACTCACAGGCAAATCCACAAGTTCATAGAGACGCTGTCACTAAATACTCGCAGGCAATTCCACAACTTAATACCGAGAATGCCTGTTAAACATCTTAGATTCACGAGTAGCGATTTGGGTAGTGAACACTTCGATGAATGAAACCTGTTATCTTTACAACGGTTGACAAACACGGAATGTAACTTGAACACAACACGTCCTCCAAATACGAACCTGATTGAAAGAAATAATGGTAATCAAATCCTTGATGACAGCAACACTCATAACAGTGACAAAACAATTACATTGACAATCATGTTACGTTATTTTTAAAATGTTTCTTTTTCTTTTTCATAACTTATTTAACACACTACTTCTCCACTGCGAAGCGTGGGTATTTTGCTAGTTACTTATAAAGTTACAACTAAGTACCGTAAGAAGGTAGTAAAAATATATTTTTATTTCGAAATTTGAAAATTAACTAAATACGGGACATTTGAGTGTCCCTGAATGGTCAGTATGGGACAGGGGACAAAATGATCAAATATGGGACATGTCCCATATATAAGGGACATCTGGCAACCCTAAAGTTAGTGCTTTTTATCGATGTATTTTATTGATGGATTTCATTGCTTTTGGTATATTGTTTTTCCTGGGTTCCAAGATAGCTTGAAAAATGTGATGTCATTGGGAGCTACATAAGTCAGCATGTTGTACTGTTGAAACCCATTTTTCTCTATCAAATGAGAGCTGTATGCATGCATCAGCTCTTTTGTCCCCACTTAGAAAAGTCATTCTACAATATTTTGAATTTAAAGAGAGAGTGAGAACATAAGCAAGAGGTATTGTTAAGTACTTAGAGAGAAGTACTTACGTTTCTTCCGAAATCTGCACATCTGCTTATGTCTATTTGAATAAAGAAGTAGCTACCAGCCAGCCTCAGGAGGCATTCTGCCTAGGATTGATTCACAGAGTCAGGCTAACTGAAGGAAGAAGGTATTGAATCTGATCCTAAATGGATGGTGTGAGAAGGAGCCAATTGTGTGAATGTGAATGTGTTAACTGTCTGAATTCTTGTACATTTTAGGTTTCATTGTTGCTTTTGAATTATTATTTTTCCTATTTCTATTTCTATTAATTTTGTTTGCTATTGGATAATTGTGTGCTGTCCCCCTTAAGTTTGCATCGGTGCCATGTTCTCTATGGGTGGTTCCCCAAGAGGCAGGGCTACCCTGATACCACCATTCCTGGGCTCACCCTCTGGATAGTTAAGCCAGATTTACAGGAGCTCAGACAGCATTTTCACTGAAGTCATTTGGAGTGATCTTTTGTGTGAGCATTGCCATGTTTTGTTTTTGCATTTTGTTTCTATCATTGGATTCTGATTTCTGGATTTGTGTATTGTGACTTGTTCGCCTAAGGATTTTTCTCTCTTGAGCTTTGTTTGTCATTTCTTTCTTTATAATTTTTTTCAATCTATAAAGAAATCAGTGTTGCCTTTTGGTCACAAAATGGTGTTTTTCTTGGCTTCTTCCTCTCGTCAGACATTTTTGGGACATTAAACACTTTTTTTAACATTGTTAATTTAGCTTTCCTATTTGGGGCCTAGCCAGACTAAAGTCTACTGTGATAGCTGAAAGTGAGCTGGACTGAGGAAGCCTCTTCAGGGCTAGCCAGAGAAGGATCTTGTCCTGCTCTTCTAGAGGCTTCTACTCATTTTCTCAATGTTTGAGATTCCATTTCATGAAAATAGGTAGTGGTGGAGCCACATGTAAGGAGCTGGTTGAAGGGTGACTGATCAAGGAGACAGATTACTGAAAATTCTCATGAAAATGGGAGGGAGAGATACTGTGTTTCAAAATATTTTAGGCTACCATCATTAGTGATGATACAATGTCAGCCAAATAATTCCAAAACAAGTCACATAAAATGTAAGGCCTACGAACAGTACTACCCACAAAAGACAGTAATAAAACATATTTCAACATGCATCAAATACTAACTTTGAAAGTAGAAATGTACAGGAATATTCATTCATTAAAGAATACAGTGTGGCTAATGTATAACTGTGAACACTCAATGCATTCACATTTCAGTTCAAGAACACAAACTGTAATTCTTCCGGCTGATGTGGTCCCAAATGTTTAATTTCCAATTTTTGTTCAGTGGGCTAATTAATAATCAAATAATTAAAAGTGATTCATGATAATGTTGATAATGACTATTCCAATGTAGTGAAATGTTCAAGTTAATGCAGCCTTTAAACTTTGTTACAGGAAATTTAAACAATAGTCGGCTGAAAGGACTGTATCCTTGCACAAAGGTATGCCAGAACGCTGTGGGCTGCTATGGCCTGCCTAAGAAATTTGGACACAGGCTAGTGGCACCAGACACAAAGAACATTTCTCAAAGTCCAAAAAGAAATATTTTAATAGATATGAAATGGCACTGAGCATATCATAGAAACTGGAAAAATATTATGATGACTAAGTTGAGTTTGCTAATAAGCATTTGAACAGTTAAATTACTGAGATGAGTTTACTGGTTATTTAATTTTTGCAAAACAGCACCATCTTCTTGGAATTGAGGGTCAAGAGACATCACAGATCACAGTTAACTCTCTCTGTCTGTCTAGTGTATTCAGGAAGATATCCCGTTATAAAACTAATCTTATGGCCCTCCCTTAATAAACTACTAAAGATAAGAAACAAATTGTGAACCGGGGCTACAGCAGCTTTTAAGATGCTCAGAATTGACACATTTCAAAAATTAATCTGTTACCGTTAGAACAGTAATAACATGTTTGTGAAGGTGGCAAATCAGTAAAGAAGCCCATTAAGACGGCCTATCATGGTCTATGAGGGTGCAGCATTGGATGTGGTAACCACAGTGGATATGGCTGAGCTGGTTTTGTTATGCTATAAATATCACATGCTACTACAAAATTCCAGTTCTCTTGTGCCCATTGTAAAACATCTTGCCTGTACTGCAAACAAACATATCTCTCTATTATAAGGAAAAGCAGCGTGACGAGATGTGATCTTCATGGAAGTTCTCGGAAGACACTTAAAAGACCCACGAGACGCAAACAGTATCAAATAAGAGCACGGCCAGCTTGTGTAAAGGCACGTAGCACACACAGATCCTGTGCTCTCAGCACATATAAAGTGTATAAGGACAATACGTTCTAGATGAAACGTCAATGACTAAGCAAAGAAGAAAGAGCAGCGCGGAGAAAAGAGACCCAAAAGCGTTGGAGAAAAAAAAAGAGATTATGAAAGCAGTGGGATTCGAAAGGCTCAAACAAACGATGGTGCAATACACATGCAGAGAAAGGTAAAGAATATGAAAGTAGTACAATTCGAAAGTATTGTAGCATTCCAGACAGGTTGAAGCCTTTTTTGTTTTAAGTGACTGTTAGGTCTGATTGAGGCAGGGCGGAGTAGAGCATGGAAGGCTGATAGCAGGGTACTGATTGATGCGGGTGGTCAAGACCCAGGGGATGAGGGGTTGGAGAGGGTGCTAGAAAGTTGTTTTTGGGGTTGCGAAGTCAGCGATTGTTCAAGTAAAACTTTTGTGACACTTTATTACGTCAGTTGCTACAGTATCAAAGAAAAGATAGTAAAGATCGCATTAGCACAAACAACAGGAAATTAATCATCAGGACTAGGTATAATTGAAAAAATAGAAGGACAAAGCGAGGTCAGAAATAAAAGGCAAAGAGCAGAAAACAAAGTCTTTTTGCCTTCGCATCATTCAATGCACAAAATGTAGATTTACACAGTAATGGACCATATGCTATGAGAATCTGTGGTCCTGCAACAGTTAAAGCAACGACAAGTTTAATTAAAAAAAAAACACAGTTTGGTCAGGTGTTTATTTATGATCACGGAGAAGCGATCACAATGCGAGCAGCAGAGACACGAAGTGGTAAAAAGGACAGCGGCTTTAAAATGATCGACGGGCAGCATGACAGCAGCTGCCCCCCTTTCATAACGCGAGCAGAGTTATACATCCTGCGAGAAAGAGATTTAACAACGCCCGGAGCTGGAAATAAAGGACAAGTATTGTTTTTACAACGTCACGCGAGACAAGGCAGTGAGCCATCATTTAAAACAAGTCTACGGACATCTAACCTAACAGTTGTTGGATTGCTTTTGGCAGACAAGCATCATGTGCTCCCAGCTCTTAAAACAACGACATGCGACAAGCAAAACAGGCAGCTCCCCAGCAGCAGAAAGACAGCAGATGATTCAACGGCATCTCCTTAGCGTGCGTTCAGTTGCCCCCACTTCACAACGTTAGCAGTGTTATACGTCCTGCGAGAAAGAGATGCAACCATGCCCGGGGTTGGAAATAAAGGACAAGTATAGTTTTTACAAAAGTTTTTAAAGTAAAAGTGAAAATAATGCATATGTAACAATTCCCATGGAAATAACAATCTCTTTAAATTGTATATCCGGTAAACCAAACACGAGGGTGGGCGAGCAAAGCGAGCAGGTTGCAGAGCCCCCTAGTAACTAACATAAAATCAGGGGCCATGACTATAGTAGCAGCAGTAAAACTTTTCTGTAGAAAGGATACAATCAGGTTTCATCATTAACTCATTAGGTTCAAACTGATGGATAAATCATCTGTTCTTTTCACTTGTTCTATACAAGATAAGAGCAGGGCCCATTGCATTGGTCTTCAATTTAATTGTTTAGCTGATTTCAAATATGGTAGGTTTTTATGATTCATATAAATTACACATTGGAACATGCCACCCTCTCACCTATGACAGCATTCCTCTTAAACTAATTTAATAGTTAAAAGTTCTCGATTTCCTACATGACTTTTGTTCTGTAGCATCCTGGAAAACAAAGTACAAGAGTGAACATTGTCTGAATTTGGAAATTCCCACCTCAACCTCAACTGTACTGAACGATCATAATATTGTAAAATAGAGGCTGAGGTTAATAAATTCTTTAATTGGTGAAAAGATTGTTAAGCATCATTTGTTCAAATAAATTTAAGTTTGTCTTATTTACTGATATAATAGAAAGAATAACAGTACTTCAGTGTATTAATATTTGAAGTAACTGGAAAAACAAAGCATTGCACTTGTTTTAGGGCCTAAGGTAGCTTCCATTTGAGAATAGCTTCAACTTTGGTTTTGTCCTTACTTATATCAGTATTGAAAATTTGGCATATCCAAAAGATAACCAACAATTGATTGCTCAGAGGTTGATGCGCTTGCTGTTTCCTGAGCAGCTCTTCTTTTTTCCACCCTAGAGGCCCATTTCTTCTCTTCTATTGTTGGCATCTTTTCGTGTTAAAACTGATTAAGTCATTGTTTGTGTTGCAATTACTTAGTATGTTTTCCTTTAATTTTTCACTTAAGCTGGAACTTAAGTCTTTAATCTGCTTCAAGAATGATTTAAGATATGAAAAGTTAGGGGAAGTGATGGCGAAGGTGGTAGGGAATGAGAAAGGCACCCATACGCATGCGCCGCATGGCAACCCTGCTGGCCACTGCCGAGAGTCGATTCTACAATAAAATTAAATAAAAATAAAAAGAGGAATAACCTAGGAAGTCAATCATTACCCCAAAAGTGGATAGTAGACATCACGTAGTATATGTGTACCAAATTTCAGGTCAGTAGGTCTAATGGTTTGCAAGCTACAGGTGATTTAAAATCCTGGACAGACACAGTAGCGTATTATATAAGGAGATTCTTTGCAACATTTCTCAGATATGTTTCACATAATGCTACAGATTGTTACAAAAAATTCAAATACTGTCATGCATATCATTGCAATGTCAAGTAGTTTTATTGTACAAAATATTGCAGCATACGGCTGCATGAAACAACATTCTCAAGGACAGCAGTACAATATACGTATACATAAACAGCACAAATACCAAACAGGTAAAGAACTATACTATAAATAGATATGTACATAATTAAATAATAGGTAAATGAATAGATAGTAATAATTTGAAATAAATGGTAATAAATAAATAAACAATAACATCAACTAATAATAAAAATCAACAGTGGTAACAAAGGTAACAAATGTACTGAATATAAATAAGCTACTAGGAGCAGATCTGTGGGTGGGGGCCAGCACAGAGTTCAGATAGTCAAGGGGCAGACGCTTTGCAGTGGTTTCTGAGATACCTACAAATGGTATTTATGAAGGTTAAAAAATACTTTCATCATGCACATTAATAGTTCTGTAGTTCAAATTATGTTATAGGCATTATGTAAAAACAGTTGAACATTTAACTAGATTGAAAATAAATAAAGTGAGCAGAAGAGAGAAACTATTCTTAAGTTATTTTATTTAGTGGTCAGTAATCATTTCAGGGACACAAGGTGCAGTGTTTTTTCTGTATTCCTCCATTTCTTGTGACATAAGATAAGGCATATACTTTACCCTTTGGGCGGGGTGGTGTTGTACCAGGTAATAATCCAATTGGACAATCATATCTTCTAGGAGGTGATAATTCTTGAGACTTTTGCTTGCTGAATACATAACTCAGATTTTCATAATAATTCATTTACTGACCAGCACAGAATAACTGGAGGATGGATAGAAAATATTTGGCATAAGCAGATGTAATGTCTTTCTTAACTCAATTGTTAATCCTGAGATTGTGTTTCTGTAACCATGAATATCCCAAATTAAATGGGCCACCGAATTGTCATTTAAGTGTTTGGGTTATGTATTCAAGGAACCCAGAAATTATAATATGATCATCAATTTCCCATGTTTTTAGATTGAATTTTTAAGGCTAATGAATTTATCTCTAAAGTGCTAACATTTATTTCTGCAGCGCTGCTATCAATTAAAAAATTTTTTTTGTTCTTTTTTTCATTTGGGACATCTGGTACTATTAAGAGTATTTTTTGCTATTAATTGTTCTGTGTGTTTAGCCATCCCCACCCTAAGCAAATTGGCTGTCCAAACCATCTCAAAGGCTCTCTTGAAGAAACTTGACCTTTCACAAAACACTACTGTCTGTTATTTCCCGGCATAAATTTTCTAAACTTTGAACAAGTGAAACTACAGTGCATTTTCAAAATTCACCCATGCAGCTGTGTGTATATTCTGAACCTGTTTCTTCAGAGCTTTCTGTTCTGAATGCATGATAATTTATTTTCTTAATGAACTGTTGCATCTCGGGATCCATCTCATCTTATTAATAGGCCAAGTTTTCTGTTCTGCCACAGATGAAAATGGACAGACTGAAAGAGCACTTTATGAAAAGGCCAGGGGTCCTTGATAAAACATGCATATGCACAGAAAGAGGCCCAAAATATCCATAACACAACTTTCCACACAAAAGTCTGGATTGATAAAAGTAAACTTCATTGGAAAACCTGCGTATATTTATTTTACAGCAACACTGACCCAACCGTACTCAACATTTTGGAGAAAAGTGGGAAATGAAGTACCCCTTGAACAAGTAGTGAAATGCTACAAAAACAAGCTAAATGACAACTCACATGCATAAAAATTCATATCACCAAGCCATTATTATAATGTCCATTGACATGAAAAACATATTAAAACTCTAAAGTGATGAATATGATGTGCAAACTCTATTTCAGTTGCTTTTAAGAGGATCAATACCATGCATTTGTGCTGAAGATTTTAACTTTGGCTTTCCTCAGTTTATGAATATTGGCAACCACTTCTCAGGATTAGAAACCAATCCAATCACTTGTTGTTAATAAATACACTAGGAAAAACACAGTTGTGATTCACTACCTGTGTACAGAGAGCTATAAATCTCATGCCTGATATCCTGTTCATAATCTAATGGTTTGAAACAATATGGCCTGTGTGGTGTATGGCTGGCCGTTCATCCCGGCCAATACCCCCAAGCCGCCAGGTGGAGCCCTCCCTGCAGTATGGAGGTCCCCCGAAGACCAGCAGGGCATCATGGACATTGGAGTTTTTATACACAGCCCTGCTGGATACCATGGGGGCCACTAGGAGACGCTGCAGGGAGGAACGATGGTTATTTGCCTTATGCCCCGGAAGTACGTCCGAGTCAACTGGACAAGGGGAATGACGTGCTTCCGGGGTGAAGAAAAGGACTTTGTATCTGAGCCGGAAGTGATAAGGAATCACATGGACTGGAGATTGGGAAGACTTCCGGGTCAGGGAATATAAAAGGATTGTGGGAGCTCCCAGACGGCGAGCTGAGCTGGGTGTTAGGAGGGCAACGCGTCTGGGAGTGGAGGATTGATTATTGTAGTTATTGTGGTTTGTTTAATGAGTATAGTGGTGGAGAGGGTGCTTTGTGCACTGTTGCATATAAATAAAGTCAACTTTTGGACTTTTATCTGGTGTCCGGAGTCTTGGACAGGGGTTCAAGGGAGCGATAGCGCCCCCTATCTGTCACACCTGTTTAGTGCCACTTGAAGACTATGCAAATTGTCATATACAAAGGGAACAATCCTTTGGAGACCTGCAGGATATTTTTTTGCCCAGGATGATGATGACAGCCTTACGAGCTGATTTAGGATTCCAAGAGCCATTATCTTGGAACTATGTGCTGAACACCAGTATAGAAAGATAGAATGACCAAAATCACACTGTACCTGTTCATATTTAGGTTTTAACAATGGCTGGCATTCTGGCAACAGGCATCTACCAGAGGTAACTTGAGAACAGGTTAGAAATATCTCAGCCATGCTTCAGCTCTATCACACCCGCTTTGCTTAAAGCCATAAACTGACTGTGGAGGTTCTGCATTCAGTTTCTATATGGTGTGAGTGTACATGCCAACATAAAAAGGCAATATGAAGCAGTGTCCAGTTTGCCTAAAATAATCTGGGGCCTCATGCATAACGCCGTGCGTAGAATTTGTACTATAACATGATGTAAGCACAAAAGCCGAAATGTGCTTAAGCACAAAAAAATCCAGATGCATAAATCTGTGCGTTTGCCAGCTTCCATGTTCTTCCGCTACATAAATCCTGGTCTGCGTGAAAATTAATGCACGTGCACGCGCCTGCTGCCCCACCCCAACTCCTCCCAGAATTACACTTCTTTGAATATGCAAATCAATATAAATAGCCCTTAAGCTCAGTTTTCTGTGAAAAGGCAATGGTAAAAGCACAAGGGAAAATAAAATTTCAGCGAATACCAAGTGGAGGCAAGGAAAACCGTACTATTTGTTGGTTTAAATAGTGGTATAAACAACAAAAGGAAGTTGATCGAGTGACATAGTGTGTAAGAGAAACTCGAAAGCTCAAGTTCACAAAGTCGTACAGTGCCCGAAATAAAAAAGAAGTTGTCAGATATCAAAGTCGCCGCGAAAAGGCGAGTCGTAGCCCACCGTCTGAGTGTCATTTGAAAGCTTATTAGGGTACAGAGAAAAAAAAAAGGCACACAGTGGGGAAAAAAGCACGAAATGTCAACTTTAATCTTGAAATTTCCACTTTAATCACGTAGTTTATTTTGTCATTAAATAGAACATCATAAACTTCATCTTAACATTTTTTCATTTATTAGTTTCTCAAATCCCATCGTAACTAAAGTAGCACATTAAATGTTTTGTTTTATATTTGATCTTCTATGTGCTCTGTGTGTGTGAATCACTACGTGCTTCTGGGCTTTCTCTTCTTCCGACAGGACACAGAATCCATTACATTTGTGATATTACAGCTCTCTGAATAATTAAAATACTGAGATGTATATATGATATCATTTTCATGATGATAGGAGTTAAAACATGTTATTAAACATGGGAACACGGTGGCGTAGTGAGTGTTCATGTCTCACGCAAGATGCTTGCTGCACCAAGTGCGACCTTCGATGAAATACTTTATTGTAGCAGTACTCTCTCTTTCAAACGTACTAACCTCCTATTCCTGTCCTTACTTTTCTTTCTCCAAATACCCAATCGCCATACAATCTGCTCTGTAATAGACGTTAAGCCATCTGTAAGCTCAGAACACGATTCTTCAAAACTTTTAAGGAACATTGAAATATCTTCATAGTACATGTTTAATTATTCTATCCATCTATCTATGCAGTGTTGTGCCAGCCCCAGCAAATATACAGCGCGAGACAGGAACAATCCGTGAACGGATGCTATGGCACCGTGTCCTCACATGTTTAATTATTAACAATATAGATTATTTAAATGAAGTTAAAGTTTTATCTGTATAATATAATAAACATATTTTGCTGCATTTCTTCTTAAAAATGATATGTAAATATGTAATATGTACATATGTACATATGATTTACATCATATGTAAATACGTGCTTTATAAAGTGGCTCAAGTTGTGCAATATTATAACTGTACCACAAGTTTACAGTGAGGTAATTGTACTTATAAGTATAAACAGTTCTACAAGGAGCACTAAATGGACTGATTGAGTGCGTTTAGAGTCCTTGGGATGAAATTGTTTCTGAACCGCGTATGTGATGGGTGACTTGTTGGTAAGGCAACAGCCTAAATCCTCAGTTTTTTACCTGGCTTATACAATACATTGTAACAGTAATTATGTCATTACATGTGGCAGATGGTAGCGGCTACAGGCTCAGCACAGAGGAGAGGCGCTACAGTTCCAGGAGGAGCATTCCATGGGAATTCTTGAATGCTGCAGACAGTGTCTGGATGTATCAGTTGGGAGGCTGCTCTACTAGCCAGTGAAGGTGTGCAACATTGTAACTGCTGTGACAGTTTGGGTCTGCTATCGCACCTTGAACCCTTGTCCAAGACGCCAGACACATGGTAAAAGTCCAATAACTTATTTTATTTGGACAATAATGTGCACCAAGCACCCTCCTCTTCATAATACTCATATAATTACACCAATACACTACAATAAACAATCCTCCTCTCCCAGATGTGTTGCCACACTTCCACCCAGCTCAGCTTGCCGTCTGGGAGCTCCCACAATCCTTTTACAATCTCTGACCCGGAAGTGTTCCAATCCCCAGTCCATGTGACTCGGGTCATATCAAAAGTCCTTTTCTTCACCCCGGAAGTACGTCATTCCCCTTGTCCATGTGACTCGGACGTACTTCCGGGGCGTAAGGCAAATAATCGTCGTTCCTCTCTGCAGCATCTCCTAGCGGCCCCCATGGTATCCAGCAGGGCTGTGCATAAAGGCTCCAATGTCCATGATGCCCTGCTGGTTTTCGGGGCACCTCCATACTGTAGGGAGGGCTCCACCTGGTGGTGTGGGTGTATTGGCTGGGATAAACGACTGGCCATACATCACACTGCACATGTACAAGGTTGACTAACACAGTCCATGTAAGGTTGTTTCTGGGTGGCAGCTGGGCAGGGTTCGAGAGTTTACATATGAAACTTTACAAAATGATTGCGATTTGTAAAGATTAAACTGTATAAATGTGACAAATCAGATTTTTTTTCTTAGTGTATGCAGTTTCCATAGTTTTCATGCTTGAATCCCTGCAATGCTTTATAAATGAGACCTCAGAAAAGGAATGACTAAAAAAAACCCAGAAGACTAGCTTATGACAAAACCATAAAAACTTTAAAGAATCGAAATGCCAATTCCCAAAACATAAATGAAACTTTGTCGTTCAAGATACAAAGCAAGTGCCCTGACTACCTGAAATTCAAACTAATAGGAAAGCAAGAAATATGTTTATCTGTAAACGTGACTTCCAGGACACATTCCTAGCAACAGGTACCTGTGTCATAGTAACTGAAGCTCAAAATAGACTTTTCAAAAAAAGTCTGAGTGAAGAAAAAATAAACTACAGGGAAAAAAATTACAAACATACAAAATCATAACAATACACGTTTTTTCTTCTTTTATCCCCATGTTGTTATTGATATCCTTGGCAGTCCAGTGGTCTGTGGCTGGGATGGTAAAGTAAAAACACCTCACAAGGGCTTTCAAACATTTACTGACTTAACCAGCCTGTCTACTCCTATGTGACTTACACTGATCAGCCACACAGAAATAGACCTCAGCCCAGAGAGCTTAACCTCAAATCCCACAGGTATTTTACGGCTTTTACTGGCTCAAAAATACCATTTGGCTTGAAAACTAAAAAAAAAGGTTCCAAAATATATAACGAAAAAGGAAACCATAAACAAAGAACAAAAATCTTAGAAAAGGCAAAAAAGTATGCCTAAAGAGGCAGCTCACAGCAAACATGACCAAGATTGCAATTCAGGAAACAGAAACCAAAAAGGAGAAGCAATTAAATCCAGAACCAGAAAACTACTTACAATAAAAAGCACTCTCTGAATGTCAAAGAAACACTGAAGGATCTGCTCCTTAACCTCACAATATAAAGACTAACGGAGGTCCTTCAGCCGTGCCATCAGGGTGGCCCTGTCTCTTAGGACTCTACCCACAAAACAGAAGGAACACAAGGGCATCTAAAAGCACAAAACTTGCAAATAAATAATTAAACAAAACAACACATGAAAAACACAATAAATCAAAACCATGAACATAATCAACAATATGAAAAGTTAATTTATATTTGTAAAACAACAATAACATTAAATAAACAAACAAAAAACAGGGCTATGATTCAAGTTAAATCATAACAGTATCATAAGAAAAAAATACTTTTGTGATGATGTTTTTGTACTTTGACAGATATGGGAACTTTAGACGCTCTCTCCTCCAATTCAGTTGTTTAATTAAATTATTTTTTAAATATTTGAGATATCCTACATTTGATACTTTTAGTAAGACCCCTTAAAGCACAGAACATGCTTCTGAAACTTCAACAAAATACCTTAGAGATCCCCAAAAGAAACCAAAAGTGGTGTATACAGAATTCTACGTTCTCATAATTTATATTGAAATCATTGTCTTTTGATCATTAACGTTTTGGCTCTGTTGCTTGGGATTCTTTGGCTTCATTATACGGTTACTGATTATTTTCTAGTATTTAATTTTCTGAATGTATTATTTTGTTTTCTATTTGGATTTAGATTTGCTTTTCTCTTCCTATGTTTTGTATTTTGAGTTTCAAATTAGAGATTTGGGATTTATTTTGTTTTGTTCTCTTAATCAAATTATTAAATTCACCTACATCTTGCCTGAAGAAGGGGCCTGAGTTGCCTCGAAAGCTTGCATATTGTAATCTTTTTAGTTACCCAATAAAGGATGTCATTTCGCTTGGCTTTTCTCTGCATTCATAATGGCTAACATTGTACAACTTTGTTGCATGGCCGGGATTTTTTGACAGTTTTCCTACACTTACAACATTTGTTTTATGGTACCTCATAACACCTGCTGCTGCCAATTGCAAAATTCCCATTCAACACAATTTGTACCTAACACTGGCCAAAGTACTTTTCTAGTCAGCATCGAGACTGAGACTTAAAAAAGTGAGACTGGTGACACCAACAATGACAATTCTCATACAGTTCCATTGAATAAAAACAAGGGGTGATTCGGAGTACTGCACAAAAATTATCTACAGAAAATTCTCCTGATTTAAGGAAGCTGATAATTAAGTGAGGGATGGATATGGGATACAAGAATAAAAGAATGACAAACAGTTTCAAAGTTACTACAGTATAAGCTGCAATTTAGCAAAGTAGCAACTGTTACATTTTAGCAAAAGAACTTGCTTGGTTAAACAATATAAGCAATGTACAGCGAAAACAGCGCCACAAAATGCAAACCAAAAACACGACGATAAAATATTTAAACAATGCTAAAAATATTAATTAAAAAATAACAACAAACAAAATAACTTCTATTCATCCATTATCCAACCCGCTATATCCCAACTACAGGGTCACAGGGGTCTGCTGGAGCCAATCCCAGCCAACACAGGGCACAAGGCAGGAAACAAACCCCAGGCAGGGCACCAGCCCATCACAGGGCACACACACACACACCCACCAAGCACAATTTAGGATCGCCAATGCACCTAGCCTGCATGTCTTTGGACTGTGGGAGGAAACCTGAGCACCCGGAGGAAACCCACACAGACACGGGGAGAACATGCAAACTCCATGCAGGGAGGACCCGGGAAGCGAACCCGGGTCTCCTAACTTTGAGGCACCACCATGCCACCCACAAAATAACTTAAGAAATATAACATTAACATCTAAAATTGAACTGCTGAAACAAATTAAAAATATTACTGACAAAAAAGGAACCACCTTAGAAAAAAAATGTAAAACAGTTTAGAATGAATTCAGCCAGAAAAAAAAGAATGTTACCAGTTTCAGGAGTTCCAGATGAGTTGGAATGTGAAAATTTAAGTTTGAATTCTTTACTAGAATCATCAGTGACCTTGTCACGAAATGATCTGGTAGTTAAGAGGGTATCACCAACATGGTACACATTCTCAGAGTTTCCATTACTTGATAAGCTTCAGAAAAAAAAATGTGTCACTCCACGCCAGAGTAAAAGCAGAAATTCTCTTTCAAAACAATGAATTCTCGGTTTTTTGGATTTGTCTGTGACATGAACAAAAAAGGAGGCTTGTGTAGTGTTATTAAGCAGTGACTGCATGGTTAAACATAAGATTCTACTGTAAGCTGAGGGAATGGTCAAAGGTTGCATCAATACATAAAATCTCTTGAGAAGACAAAGGAAAACTTGACTCCCCGCTGCGGTGTGAATAGTGGCTGTCCATGGGCAGGAATACACAAAGCTAATGAAAAGTTTTCCTCACTAATCTCTCAGAAGGGAATAGAGTTGTAAAAGTTATGCAAGCTTTTAAGGGCTATTAGAATTTATATAAATGCAAAATGCATTGCATTGCATTATGTCTTAAACAGTCCTGAATTGTATATATGTTTTAATTATTTACCTGTTTTATAATTACCCTAATTTCCCTCCTGCTTGTATTTTGTCAGATTTTATACTGTTCTACAGACCACTTGTTTATTATCATTACTCTTAGCAACGATACATATAAAATCTTTATAATTTTCTTTTTTTTCCTTTAGCGCCTCTCTCTACTCCTTCTTTTAAAAGCAAAGATATGATCTGAATGTCAATAAATGAAGTGCACTTTAGTGTAAACCTAAATAATAAGCCAGTATGATTGTTTAGTATTGTGTATCTCAGTTCACCTCCATCTATAATCCACTATTTAGTTTTTTTATTTATATTTGATTGTTTTCTCTATAATTCATTTCACTTTTGTTTTTATCCTTTGTTTTTCTTACTAGTACTCTCTATGATAATTAATATTGGTACGTTCAGGAACTTAATTATCATTGCCATTGGGAGGAAAATTTCTAACACACCATAGTTTGTGGCTTCATTGCTGCAGTGTGGGGAGAGATAAGCAAGTCATGTGCATCCTCTTCTCTATCCACATTGTCATCTTGAGACTTTGCTGAATGCATTATATTGGTGGCAAAGCTCAGCTGTGGGAATGTAGGATTCTGTTAAAAGCAAAGAAAATTAAGGGGATGTTATTTTACTTATGCTACTTCAAAAGACCCAAAAAAAGTTTGTTCATTAAAGTTTTTAAGGTAGAATTGTGTAGTGTTCATCAAAACATGAAAACAATTTCTCACAATTCAATTCTTCTGTTTTTTAAAAACTGTCTCTCCCCCTCATGCATTGGTCAAAAATGCTGTCTTCAATTCAAAAGCACAGAATTACAGTAATGCATTTTTCCTAGTCAAGATGTATGTTGCTTTGTCTGGAAGTAATTTTTAAAAATAATTTAACAAAAAATGCATGCTCTTTGCATTCTTTGAGCATATGACTGGATAACGGACATGTGACTTAATCATGACAATCCCCCTTAGCCCCAGAAATGTTTTTCACATTGTTTGCTCTTGTAGACTGTGAGTCGTCATTTCATTCTATTATATTTCCTCTTACTGTGCAAGAAAACATGAGATTAAAATTTTTCTTGGTCATCACTACAAATAGCGTATTAAAAAAAATGTATTATTTTAAGAAGTGTGAATTCTGATTTAACTGACAATCCTTTCCTACTCTTACACCAGTATCAATGCTTGGATATGTTTTAGCTTCTACTGATGAAGATATTGGTAATACTCCTAACTTTATTATCTAATTTAGTGGTACACAGGCCTAGATAATGCTCTGTAACAATCAGAAAGGGACCTAACGATAAATAATTCAAAACAATTCTGTTGAATTCAATGAAATTCTGTTATATGCAACATGTACTCTTTAATTTATGTAAACCATTCTGCAATTCAAGTTTAAAACTGTATAACATATACATTTTTTTATGATTAATATTATTTAAAATCTCTCAGGGACAGAATTCTAACTTCAAATACTATAAAGCTATCATACACTGGTTTTGCTAGGTCATCTTTTTAACTCCTCACTAAGCACATTCTGTGAAAACAGTTTTTTTGTTTTTCAGATACTGAGGCTTGCAAAGGTTTTTGAACTCTTGACTTGTTCTTTAACTTTACTGAATAATAAAGCCTACATTGATTTTTTTTCTCTGTGATATGTTTATTTCAAAGCACTGAAAAGCAAAATACATTTTTAATGTGACCACGATTTATATTAGAATAAAATCTTACAAAATAATTATTTAATCTTTATGTTGTGGAAGTTCCGAGTTTACACAGTTATAATTGCCTCAGGAGGACAATATTGAAAAAAATAATCATTTAATTAAAATTTAGAATCTGAAAGACAGGTTTAAAAATGAAGACTAAACAGCACTCCACAGAAATCAGATAAAACTAGTAGCACTTGGACCTCAGGTCCTCAAAGAAAGGTGGTGCATGTGTCTCTCATGAAACACAATTTTCGATGCCACCTTGACTCTTTTTCTGACGGACATATTCCGCCTGCTGGACTGATGGACCCAAAGCCAAATAACATGACGGAGTTGGCCTTCACGACTGTTGTGCTGCTTTTCCCGTCAACCAAGGCACACTTGAGTCATTGTTTCTCATGAGGCACTCTACAATATCAATGGCTTGTCAGAAAGCGGACGCAAAGTGGAATTTTGTTGCCAAGGTAGCCCACATGTCTAATTCAAGGGTTTTGCTTTTTGTACCATGGCATGAGCTGTCAACTGAGACCAAGTTCAAGATTCAAAGCCCAGGGGTTCGCAAGTTTTTCCATGACAGACAGATATATATACAGTACAGGCCAAAAGTTTGGACACACCTCCTCATTCAATGTGTTTTCTTTATTTTCATGACTGAAGGCATCAAAACTATGAATGAACACATGTGGAGTTATGTACTTAACAAAAAAAGGTGAAATAACTGAAAACATGTTTTATATTCTAGTTTCTTCAAAATAGCCACCCTTTGCTCTGATTACTGCTTTGCACACTCTTGGCATTCTCTCGATGAGCTTCAACAGGTAGTCACCTGAAATGGTTTTCACTTCACAGGTGTGCCTTATCAGGGTTATTTAGTGGAATTTCTTGCTTTATCAATGGGGTTGGGACCAGCAGTTGTGTTGTGCAGAAGTCAGGTTAGTTGGACGATCATTTATTTTTCAACAGGACAATGACCCCAAACACACCTCCAGGCTGTGTAAGGGCTATTTGACCAAGAAGGAGAGTGATGGAGTGCTGTAAATGGTCATGAAAATAAAGAAACACATTGAATGAGGAGGTGTGTCCAAACTTTTGGCCTGTACTGTATAACAGATATATATATGACAGATAGATATACTGTATATATATATATGTGAGTATATACACACACACACATACATACATAATACAAAAGCATAATTTAGGAAGGGTGAACAAAAGGTATTCAAATGTTTTGATATCAAAGTGGGCATTGTTTGTTCAATTATCAGGAAGCAGAAACAATGTAAAACTATCTAGATCCTGCCTAGAAAAGGTCATTCTTCATAACTCTCTGCATATACAAGATGAAGACGTTTGACAGAAGCCACCGTGAGGCCAACAATCACCTTGATGGATGTTACTGTTATAATAATAATAGCAGTACCACCAGATGGAGCAATATTATGGAATGATGAATCTGTTTTAGCTCTTATACTACACTAGTTATGCATCAAATTATCTTGTTCAGTTAGAAGAATCTTAATCTATTCTCTATAATGCAAAGGTATAGCAATGTCTCATATTATTTAAAGCTAGAAAAAAATCCCTATTTCCTTAATTCTGGCAAAAAAATATGTTAGTGTTGTTTGAAATGAACCTTCTGTGGCTCTGGCTGTTTGTTTTCTTTTGATGTTTTAATATATTTAAGGAATTCATAACAAGTTGTCCACACAGCTAACTAACTATCTTAACTGGTTTGGTTTAGGGTGTTAAGTGTAGATTATGATTTGATGCATCTTTCTAACTTAATCAACTAACTTCATGGTGAGCATACCTAGATTATCTTCAGCAACAATGGGAAATGGGACAACACTCATTCTTAATTTAGTCTGTACAAAACATTCTGGATCTCAGCTTTCACAAGTCTTTCATTGTTAAAATCTCTCAGAAACAGGAGAACGTTGTGCTGAATGTATTACTGAGTACACCAGGATAAGCCACGCACAAGGCATGAATCCAATGTCTAAGACAAGTGTAAAGTGCAAAACCATAGAAGCACTACAGCCTGTGAGCACATAGTCATCTAAGCATGTTGTATTTATATGGCTGTGTATCACCTATGCCAAGGAGTAATGCTTAGTCCTATTTAATACTCTCGAAATCTGAAAGTGATCTAGATAGTGAAACAGATAGAGGTAATTACTAAGGGTGCACTGCTATTTTTAGGACATACAGTAGAGAAAATTCAAGAGAAAATATTTGCATTATATAAAAAATTGCCTGAAATAAAAACAAATTGAACACAGTCTACCCATTCTAATAAACAAACTGATGTTTTGGGAAAGACATTTTCTGAATGAGCCAAAGAGGAAAACAAAATGATCCAATTGATAAATAATGAGGTATGAAAAAATAATCTGGTGTGCCCAAGCCAACATATGTAGCTCTCCCTCTGTATATCCTGTCCCAGTCCCTAAGACTTGCAGTCTTGACTTTGGTCATAATCCGGCTCTTGGTAACAATTCACATCCTACTTCCTGTTTATTGTCCTCTCTGATCTGTACCATTTTGGATATTAAGCTTTAAAACACTGGGGTAGTTTTGACAAGAAAAAAGCACTCAGCCCAACAGAACTAGACTAACGTGTTTAGCTAATTTATGCAAAAAATCATCACACTGAGTTTTGAAAGTCCCTACAGTAGCACTTTCTACTAGACTACATGGTAAATTGTTCCAGATGTCCACGGTTGCCTTTGTGAAAATATACCTTTCTAACATTTGGGTAAAATTTATCTGTCTGTGTCCCTGATGTTATTGTTTCTAATTTAGAGTA
Organism: Polypterus bichir lapradei; assembly: GCA_026402145.1. Classification (NCBI taxonomy): domain Eukaryota; kingdom Metazoa; phylum Chordata; class Cladistia; order Polypteriformes; family Polypteridae; genus Polypterus; species Polypterus bichir. The sequence goes on from JANRMT010062822.1 coordinate 16,642,646, forward strand.
AAAACCAGGCTACACCATAATAAGTCCCTTCATAATTTTAAAAATTCAATCATGTCACTTCTTAATTTCCATTTGCTTTAACTGAAGAAGTTCAGCTCCTTCAATTTTTGTTATACCTGGCAGTTCTGGAATCAGCTTAGTTCATCTTCTCTAGTCCTGCTATGTCTTGTTTTTTAACATGGAGACAGAAACAGTATTCCAGATTAGGTCTCACTAAAGCTTTACACAGTTAAAGCATTAACCTCCTCCGAGTTGTTCTCATCACATTGTGTTATATAACCTAACATCCTAATAGCCCTCTAAACAGTATCTGTACACTGTCTATATAAATAGTGACATTCCACTGTGACTATTAGGTTCTTCTCATATGTTGTACATTTAAATATCAAGCATCCCATTTTCTTTTCAGATGTAACATTTTTACTACCTACAGGCAATTCCCCACATTTACTTAAATTAAACTACTCCTACTACAAATTTGCCCACACCTTTATTCTGTCCAGGTCCCTCTGTAATGATTCAGTGGATTCTAGATGATCTTCCATTCTGTTTAGTTTGGTCATCATCTGAAAACTATTTTTCCTTATTTCTATACACATCATTTATATATATATTAAAAAAAAACACTGGTCCCAACATTAATTTCTGAATGACACCACTTTTAACATCACCTAATTCTGAAAAAGCTCCTCTCAATATAACCCTTTGTTCTGAGTTTTTTAGCAAAATTTTCTTCTTATACACACTGCACCTTAAATTTCCTGTTCTTTTAACGTAATGATTAACTTCTTGTATGATACTTTATTAAAGGTCTACTGAAAATAATGTCACATGCACCTCTCTTGTTGTATACTTTTGGATTTTCCTCATAAAATTCCAGCATATTAGTGAAGAATAATCTCCTCTGCCTGAACCATGCTGACTGATTACCAAAACCTGTTTTTTTGCCAAGTGATGCTCAATATTTTCTTTTATTATCTCTTCCATAAATTTACTTGTGATGTATGGTAAGCTGACTGGCCTATAGTTATTTCACCCATTTTATATAATGGGATATTTGCTAGCATCACATTCTTATGAATTTGTCCATAAAAATAAGCATCAATGATTTATATATGTACTCATGTAGTGAAAATCTTCCACAAACATGGAAAAATACAGCGCTCTCTGTTACCTTGTAATGGGCCACTGTTACTCACTCATCCATTCTGGTCCATCTTCAGGACAGTCCTATGGCCGCCACACTGTTGTTAGGCAACTACAGGCACAATTAAACAGTGTTTCTTCAGGTGTTGAAAGTGCATTTTCCTTTAGATTAAATAGTTTTTTTTATTAAAGTTTTGCCTGGATCACATCCTTTGTCCTTAGCTGTTGTTTTCCTCAGCCATCCCTTGGAACTAGAGTCACCTCTGTCAAAACCTTCTGGCATCACCCCTGCATAACGGATGTGTTCAGTCTCAGTGTTAGAGTGATGGCAATTAAGTGCCCAGAAATCTAAACTTACTCTCCATCCATATAACCTGACCACTGACACGTAAAGAGATAGTGTCCTTCAGTTTCACCCTCTGCTTCCTGTTAGAAAGAAAATCCATTACACACCAGCCCAAGAACTAATTGATACCTAAGGTGGTTAGCTTAACAAAAGTTTTTAGAGAATGAATTGTGGTTAAAACAGCTGTAAAGAGTAATCCAGGCATACGTGAAGTGACAGAAGATATATAAATACACCATGGAGCCTAAAGAACAGTGCCATGAGATGGGATAGGGGTCTTGATTTTAGCACCAAGAATGAATGCCACTTGGCCAGACCAGTCATGAAAATAACTACAAGCCCTTAGATGATTAGCGGAATCGGTGGAGAAGTTATCACAGGACTCAGTCTAAGTGCTTCTGTGGTACACCTCTATGTCAGAAGTACTTCTGGGTCTGTCTTTAAAGGGAGTCTCTCTCTGCCTCAGCCAGGTGAGTCAGAGTTGGAAAGGGAGTAAGAAAAAGCTATGGTGTAAAGGTCCAAAGCCATCTTCTATGGTGGATCTACTAGCTTGATTAGTGAATCAATCCTGATGAATTAGTCCCCTCCCAATCCAAAGCTGAAACAGAAAGTAAGGTCCCAGCAGTATGAAAAACTGCAAATGCCAGATTCCCCCTCTGTTTGAAGAAGACAGAAAGAGAGGTCCTTTGAAATTGAATGCCACAAGGTCAGACATAAAAGGTGATACTGTCCCTTTCAAAGGATTATCCAAGACCACAACACATGTCGGCAGTGCCATACGGCATCTGACTTAAAAGTTTTTCTATGTGAATTAAGATACAGCAGGATGGAAGAACTTTGACCATTTGTGAACCGTGCAAATGACTGCCAAACATGGTGTGGACTAAATGCCTTGCAAAACTGGCATTGGGAAGAGTTAATATAATGGAGGGGCAGATAAACTGGAATTCTGTCCTGGATTGATGGGGTTATCTTACTGGTCTGGATAATTGATGGATAGTTTGGCTGGATGAGCATTCTGGCTGGAAGGTTTGGTGTTTACGAAACCAAAATAACATAAGTTTCTGCAATACAGTAAGGTGGCAGCATTCCTCCACTGTTACTGTTTGGACATTCAGATGTAGTCTTGACAAGCAGCTTTGTTGGGATTGTGTGGCAATTTACAGGTATTTGTAGAAAATAAAAGTCTTTGTTGAACCTGAGACCTGTCATTTAGTTGTGGCCTGGGGTTATAGTGTGAGATGTCTCACTAGTATCGACAATTATATATATATATATATATATATATATATATATATGTGTGTGTGTGTGTGTGTGTGTATACAGTATCCGTCAAAAGTATTTGTTTATTTTTACAACATTTTACATTGTAAAGACAGCAGAAATGATCACATAGAATTTGGAAGGAACCAAAATGTCATTAGCAAATCAAATTTGTTATATTTAAGATTCTTCAAAATAGCCAATGGAGCACGGTGCACATGACATAAAATATTTAACAATGTTTTGTTAATATCGGCAGGTGGTTTCTGTATTTTTCGGATGTTCTGCCATTCATTTCTGCTGCGGGCCTTGCGCATAGTATTCAAGGTTTACTGGGAAGTGTTTTAAAGCTGACGCTGAAGCTAAGCACAGTCGCAGATGTCTGGGAAAGCAGAAAAACAGTCACAGGGGTGTTCATGTTGTTTAGCAGTGGATGTACACTGCAGCATTTTTTTTTGAGTAGAATAATGTTTTGTTATGTTAGTGATTGATTACAATTATTTTGTTTGTATTATATTTATTATTATTTTATTTATATTATATTATTGTTTTGTTTGCTGACATTTTGATGTTCGTTTGTATTGTGCAATTCCTGCTGCAGGACCGAAATGGTGTCTCCCTGTGTGTATGTATGCTGTACAGGAGAACTGAGTTTTCTTTATAAGTATGGTTCACGGGGAGTTTTTTCTGAAGGATGGTGTGGAGACTTGAGAGACAGGGTTAGTGTTTGTGAATTGCACCATATGTTGTTCTTTAGTGTATTATACACTTTTTCTGTGTAAATATTTACACCATGAACATTGATTTCTTTTTTTGGTTTAAAAAAAAACAAGCTATAGTGGAATAAAAATCTACATCTATCCTTTTTTGGTACATCTGCCTCTCTTGCGCGTCTCTTATTATACCCTCAGTCCAGGTCGGTCCCAAACTACTAGCAGGACATCTGCTTTAGTAGATGTCTTGTGAATGTCTGAAATCATTCCTTATATTTACAACTAGCAAAATACCCGTGCTTCGCAGCGGAGAAGTAGTGTGTTAAAGAAGTTATGAAAAAGAAAAGGAAACATTTTAAAAATAACGTAACATGATTGTCAATGTAATTGTTTTGTCACTGTTATGAGTGTTGCTGTCATCAAGGATTTGATTATCATTATTTCTTTCAATCAGGTTCGTATTTGGAGGATGTGTTGTGTTCAAGTTATATTCCCTGTTTGTCAACTGTTGTAAAGATAACAGGTTTCATTCATCGAAGTGTTCACTACCCAAATCGGTACTCGTGAATCTAAGATGTTTAACAGGCATTCCTGGCATTAAGTTGTGGATTTGCTTGCGAATATTTAGCGGTAGCGTGTCTATGAACTTAATTTAACCTTTCCCAGTCCTACAAAGTCAGTTCACGTGAGGCCCTCGGAGTACATGCATCGAAGCTTCTCAGCTGTGCTTGTGCTATCTCGTGCGATCTCGTGATGTCAATGGCTTTATTTAATGTTAGCTCAGACCCGGCACTTAAAAGTTTCTCTCGCACTTTTGCTGAGTTTGCGCCAAACACTATTCTATCCCTGACCATCTCATCTTTGTTTGCATAAGTACAGTCCTTCACCAGCAATTTTAACTTCGTTACAAAGTGCTGAAAAGTGTCGTTTATACCCTGCGTCCTCTCATTAAACTTGTATCTCGCAAATATCATATTCGTCTTAGGCATGGCAAACGCCAGCGGCAGCGTGTCTATGAACCTAATTTAAAGTTAAGGTTTACACCCTGCTTTCCTATTCGTTTGCATAAGCACAGTCCTTCACCAGCAATTTTAACTCCGTTACAGCAATTGTAACTCAGTTACAAAGTGATCAAAAGTCTCGTTTATACCCTGCGTCTTCTCATTAAACTTGTATCTCGCAAATATCGTATTCGTCGTAGGCATGACAAACGCCAGCGGCAGCCTGTCTATGAACTTAATTTAAACTTTAGGTTCACACCATGCTTTGTTTCCGCAGTAGCTGCACTTATGAATATGCTTGTATGTGTCACTCGCTTCATATTCTTTTGCTGCCTTCTCAATTGTGTAATGCGTTTTTTGAACAGGTTTCATTCATCGAAGTGAAAGCACAGTCCTTCACCCGTGAATATTTACCTTATATGGGCAGGCACGCAATTACGTGGGAGGCGTGATGATGCGGGACGCAACTCCGCCTCACACGGCGACCGAGCAGCTGGTTATGGCCATATATATGGACGAAAGTAGGTTCCAGTTATGACCGTTACGCATAGAATATCGAAATGAAACCTGCCTAACTTTTGTAAGTAAGCTGTAAGGAATGAGCCTGCCAAATTTCAGCCTTCCACCTACACGGGAAGTTGGAGAATTAGTTTTGAGTCAGTCAGTGAGTGAGTGAGTGAGTGAGTCAGTCAGTCAGTCAGTCAGTCAGTCAGTCAGTCAGTCAGTCAGTGAGGGCTTTGCCTTTTATTAGTATAGATAATACATTTAATCTTCTATAGTCTAGATATTGAACTGTCTTAAAACTAGAATTACCAGAGCCTACGAAAAAATGTGCTGATAAAAATCAGGCTGCAAGTAGCCGGCTATTCCATCCCCCCACCGACTTAGAACATGCACAAACTTCTCCCAGCTCATGCCTTGATTGATTTTCTGGGAGTGAAGTGGAGTTTTAGAGTGGAAATAATAGATCGTTGTTTGGAACACACGCATTTCATGTCTGTTCCGTTTCTACAGTAATCTGTGTAAACACATTGTTAAAACAGAAACTTTTTTTATATTCTACTAGTAGATGACAAAATGTAGGCATAAACTATATAATGTATGAAGCCTGAAGTATCGCACAAATACTTTCACAAAAGCTACAAATTTAACACAACAATTGCGCATTTATTCAAAAATATAACTGCAGAAACAAAAAGCCGCCTTAACATGCGACATTGACAGCCATTGACTATGACTGCCTCTGTGGTGCAATAGAATCAGCTCCTGACTAGGAATCAAAAGGTTGCGAGTTCGATCCTGCACCACTATGTTTTGAGAAGTAAACTGCTCTTAGTCTTACTATTTTAGAATAAAAACATACATTTGATTTCAGTCTGTAACAGCCGGTGTAATTTATGATACTTATAAAGGTTAGCTTTGTTTTTTGTTTTTTTTTTAGTCAGTTTTATTATCTCAGCCATGTTCACGAGCCCAAACACACCCCACCCCCGCATCTGACACTGCTGTTTTCACATAGACGCGCTGTAACAGAGGTAAACTCAGCTCCCTTCTACATCGGAGCAAGAATGCACATACCATTGCTTGCATACTAAAGTGTCAGCAGGCACTTTTCGTGGCATTACACACAGTTTTGAGCATGCCCTCTGCACACTACTTGTGACTTTAGGCTTTAGGAAGTAAGTAAATAAATAAAGGTAAATCGTGTCATAAAATGATTTCTTCAAAACGTCGAATGTTATTTATTTGGCACAGACATGTCTGCATGCACTTTTTGTGGCATTACACATGTATTTTTTGAGCAATTGCAGTGTTAGATTTGTAGCTTTTGTGAAAGTATTTGTGTGATACTTCAGGCTTCATACATTATATAGTTTATGCCTACATTTTGTCATCTACTAGTAGAATATAAAAAAAGTTTCTGTTTTAACAATGTGTTTACACAGATTACTGTAGAAACGGAACAGACATGAAATGCGTGTGTTCCAAACAACAATCTATTATTTCCACTCTAAAACTCCACTTCACTCACAGAAAATCAATCAAGGCATGAGCTGGGAGAAGTTTGTGCATGTTCTAAGTCGGTGGGGGGATGGAATAGCCGGCTGCTTGCAGCCTGATTTTTATCAGCACATTTAGATGACAAAAGACGTTGGTGGAGAGCTGTGAACGATTTTAAGAAGCGATTTAAGGTGGGATGGATTTACGAGTTTTTTCGTAGGCTCTGGTAATTCAAGTGTTAATAATAAAATCTTACAATGTTGTAAAAAAAATACATTTCATTTGAAATTTTAGTTGCTTTTAAATCACAGCATATCAATAAAGAATAGTTTATAACAAAACAGTGATTGCAAAGCACTAATACCGCTCCCAATTTTAATTTTAAAAAGTGGCTATTTGAGGTAATGAGATGGAAAAATGTAATTATGTCAATAATCTTTAAAAAGAACACATGACTGCTGATGTGCAATTAATGTGGCTCTTCTAATCTATTTATATGTATAAAAGAAGAAATATAGAAATTAATTTGAAGTTCAAAATGACTTTAAGGATAGGCTAACTCATACTGCTGCATTGCTAATAGCTGAAATAATTAGATTTTTTACTGTATTCAAACCAGTAAAATGTTCACTATAATTTTAATAGCATAAATATGTATTTATGCTCGTATTCCCAAAGATTGTTTGCAAACATGCCCACATTCTTAATTACTTCTAATCATAGAAATATGTTCAGTCTGCTGTAACTGAGCACATAGAAATCTTGATGCAAATTTGTTTAGAATCTCGACACACTGAAGAAAGTCCTCAGATCTACTAGGTAACAAATATCCCATAATATAAAAAGGGTGATTGGGCAGATTCCAGTAGTTACTGTATAGGCCATTAATCTTGACATGCAACTCAGGTAAATTAATAGAAGCAATTATTAATGGAATGACTGAGCATCACATGTTAAAAATTGGTGTATGAGCAAATAGTCAGCAGGGGTTTAGATGGTGGAGATTGTGTTTCGCTAAGATGCTAAAATCCTCTGAGAAAGGACCAAATGCATATGACCAGAGATGAACTTTTGATATTATTTTGTCTCGATTTTCTGTAGATCTTTGATAAAGTACCATGTGGGGAGTTAATCATTAAATTAAAAGAACTGAGAATTCAAGGTGCAGTGTGTAAATAGGTGGAAACGTTCCTCAAACACCAAACACAAATGGTTATGGTGAGAAGAGCTTTTTTAAGAACTAGGTGATGTTAAAAGGTGGCCTACGAGGACAAGTGCAGGGACTGCTGTGCTTTTTAATACATACAACAATCTAAACAAGTATTTAAATCAGCTGCTCAGGTTTGCAGATGATACAAAACTACGTGGATGGGCAGATAAAACATAAACCACTGAATCATTACAGAGGGACCTGGACAGCACACAGGTCTGGGCAGACTTGGGGCAGATGAAATTTAATGTACACCTGAAGTCAGAAGTGTGCATACACTTAGGGAATTGAGGTATCTCTCTATTATATAAAAAATCTTGGGACGAGAAAAGACTTTTTCAGAGAGATAATTTCATGTCCCACAAGACAAGACTTTGTGCCAAGAGATGAATTGAAAACCTAACAGGTCCAAGCGGGGGCGAAAATAAAAGACAAACAGTAAAAGAAGAAGAGACAAAGAGTAGAAGACAAAGTAGAACGTCGTAAAGAGGTTCAAAAACATAGACACGATACACATGCAGAGCAGGTTAGAGATTATGAAAGTACTAAAATTCAAAATTCTCAAAAAAACTAATAGTAAAGATTGCATTAGTACTAACAAATGGAAATTATTACTCTGTGAAATAATGGAACAGCAAAAAGAAATCAAATATATGGACATACAGTCGGTGATATGACAGAAGTATGTAGTTATTGTTTGGCTTTAAACTTTAAGTTGGAGACTTGTATATTGTCTAAATCATGTTGCAATCAGGGAAAAGTAGTGTTTCTTCCCAATGAAGAGGCTATTGTTATTTGGTGAAAGTGAAATCCACAAACACTACATCCAAAATATCCACATCTACAATAATCTGTAGGTTTGCATCATTCAATGCTCAGAATGTAGATTTACACGATTCAGGACTATACGCTATGAGAATCTGTGGTCCTGCAACAATTAAAGCTGCTACAAGTTTAATTTCAAAGAAAACACAATTCGGTCAGGTTTATATTTATGATCTTGGAGAAGTGATGCAAAATAGATTTGAAAGAGTTAAACAATCTGACTTATTAGAAAGTCTACAGCCAATAATGGATATAAATCCGTACGTCCAATAGTGTTGCACTTTACACGAAATTTATCTGAAAAACACAGACAAAGAAGTTTTCTTGGATTTCTATATGAATTCGAAAGAGCACACTCGCATATATAATAAACCAACATTTGACAAATTGTCAGCGATAATAGTTTCTAAAGACAGACATATCAAAGACAGAGTTGATATTCGTGTTTATCCAAAAGAACAGCACGATTCTTCGCAATCGGTAGATCCTGGAAATGACCACATGCGTAGGGCCCGCATGTGGGTTGGCGACCAAAGTGAGCAATAAAAAGTGAAATACACTGAGGTCTGTGAATATTGTTAGAAAAAAATCCTTTTGCCCTGAACAAAGCAGATGTCTTAAATAATGTGCTAAATTTATAGGTTGTTAGTATACAATCCTGCGGTGGGCTGGCACCCTGCCCGGGGGTTATTTCCTGCCTTGCGCCCTGTGTTGGCTGGGATTGGCTCCAGCAGACCCCCGTGACCCTGTAGTTAGGATATAGCGGGTTGAATGATGGATGGATGGATAGATAATATACAATCTCTGACGGGTCAAAAAGTGAGTTTTCAAGAATTCACCCTAAATGTATGTAAACATCTGACTTCACCTGAAAGTAAATAGTATATATTACAGAATGGAAATAAATGCAATCAATAATGCTAGTAAGATTTTAGGTTATGTTAACATTACGTGTTGAGTATGAGTCAAAGAAAAGTTATACTTTAGCTTTAAAACTCAGTAGTGAGGCCTCATCTGGAGTATTGTGTGCAGTTTTAGCTGCACTAGTGAAAATATCAGAGAGGAGTGATAAGGTTGATTCTGGGACTGAGGATGTATGAGTTAATGACTTATACATATAAGAAATATTAGAGGAGACAAACCTTTTCAATTTAAGGAAATGGGAATTTAAAAGTGACATGTCTAAAGTGTTTGAAACTATGAAGGGAATTAATATAATTGATATCTACTATTGCTTTAAAATAAATTCTTCAACTAGAACACAGGGACACAATTCATTCACTCGAAGAGTCACGGACACATGGAATAAATTACCAAGTAGTGTGGCCTTGTAATCTAGACTCAGTGTTGTCTTGAAGAATGTAAGTGAATAACATTAGCAAGCATGTTGGGCTGAATGGCCAATACTTGTTAAAATGGTTCTAAAGTTCTAGAAAATATAATATTAAATAATGAGCCTCTCAACAGTCTAAAACTCTTGTTTACTGCATTTCTTGTTGGAAGTGTCCAGCCATATACATACAGTATGTGAAATACGTAGATGGCTAGCAGACTGTTTCAGGGAGCATGACCAAGACGTTACGATTAAAGACTTTGCAAAGCATATTGTTGAACACTTCACATACCTTGATCATATCCACTCTGAGCTCTCTGTTTGTGTTTTTTCACAGGACTTCAAAGACACTTTTCAAAGAAAAACAGGCAAAGCTAATTCAGGGGTTTCCATCTCCAGTACTGGAGTTCTACTATAGCTGCATGTTTTCATTCTAACACTTTTCTTAATTAGCGACCAGTTTTTGCTAATAATAAACTTTTTTTCCCTTCATTTTAATTGACTTGTTTTTTAAGATTCAGTTCTCTGCAGGGCTTCATTTTTTCCTTAAATGGCACCTAAACAAAAATGAGATGTGACGGGAACCCCAGATGACCAATAAATGAAGTTGGGACCTCAAACTACAAACAATTCCACTCTAATCTTTTTCTTAATTAGAAGTGAATGTTGTTAATTAAATCCATTATTTAATTCCATGGCTTGTTGGTGTTCTCATTATGCCGTAGCAGACATTTCCAAAACTGCTAATTCTTTCTAAGAACATCTTTAAAATATTTTGTGGACCTGAGCAGATCGGCATTATTTTTAGATACACTATGATGGACACAGGTTGGTGGTCATGTGTTGGTTCATTTTTTTTATCTCATTAATGTTTGGCTGCTAATTAAGGAAAAAAGAAATACTATAGTTAAAGGGTCAGGGTCTTAAAAATGTAATTACAATTAAGGTAAAATAGTTAATTAGCAGAAAAAATTATTAAGAAAAGGATTAGAATGAAAATCTGTGGGCACTGCAGCCTTCCCAAGACTGGAACTGGTGACCCCTGAGCTACGTTCATTCTCACACAGGATAACTTGCTTTCACAAATATGCTATAAAGGTCACCAGTGGCATAGAGGAGAACCTATTTTTCCTATGCAGTTTGTTCTTATACTCTGTCATAATTACTGTATACCAAAGAAAATGTATTCAAATAGAATTTAATTATTGACAAGAAAACCTTCATACATACATTCAATTACTGAATTTGTGTAATACAATTTTAGGATTGTACATATCCCAGCAGCCTTAAGTACAAAGAAGGGACTAACCATGGACTAGACACCAGCCCACTGAAAGGCACACTCACATCTACACCCAATGTAGGAGCTGAACCTTAATCCAACATCTAATTCTTTGAGATGTGGGAGGAAAACTGGAGGGCCCAAAGAAAACACCTCACACAAATGCAAGTAAAATGTGTAAACTGCTCACACAATGTGATTCAAGCCTAGTCTCCTGGAGCTGTGAGATAGGAACACAAACACACTAATTATTAAAATGTATCCATACCTTATGCTTTTTTCTTCTGTTACTCAAGTATGCAGCTCTTAACTGTGAAAAAAAGAGTTAGCTTTCATTAAAAAAACATTATTGATCTGTCAGTAATAGAAGAATTGTTAAAAATTTTAACCTTTCCACATTATTGATAATTTGGGTTTTCAATGATACTAGTTTGGCATGGTGGCACAGTGGTAGCGCTGTTGCCTTGCAGTAAGAAGACCTGGGTTCGCTTCCCGGGTCCTCCCTGTGTGGAGTTTGCATGTTCTCCCCGTGTCTGCGTGGGTTTCCTCCCACAGTCCAAAGACATGCAGGTTAGATGCATTGGCGATTCTAAAGTGTGGTTGTGTGGGCTGGCGCCCTGCCTGGGATTTGTTGGCTGGGATTGGCTCCAGCAGACCCCTGTGACCCTGTAGTTAAGATATAGCGGGTTGGATAATGGCTGGATGAATTATACTAGTTAGTATTTAGAATGGTTCACTAAAACAACCAAAAATTAGAATGTATTGTGATCATAACTGTACAATAGGTGCATCACAATTTACACAAGATAAGGCTCCTTGATTAATTCTGACATTTAATAATGACACATCCAATATTGTACCAGCTAATGAGAACACAAGTCAATATTCTATGAGATATTTTTGCTGTTTGGTCCATTTTTGATTTTAAGACAATCGGGAAAAGAGGATGTGGGTTTAAGGAAGCACTACAAGTGCGAGGCATGGTTTTAGACATTGTAGAAAGACTTATATATTCGTTAATAAACCCCCCAGTTTGTTGGATGGCAGCAAAAGGATCTTGAATGAGCACAATGGGATTGTGTCACCCTTTTAAGGTAGTGAGCCTTACAGCAGCCTGGGAGACCTGGCTTTTTAAGCAGTACTTGTGGTTCAGAGGTGAAGGGACACCAGGAGCCACTTTGGGGCAGAGGGGTGGGGTCTATCCTGTGTTCTTGTAGTAAATAAAGAGCCACCATGTGCTCCAGAAAAAATTGCAGAGCTAGGCTCGAGATGACCCACACAAAGAATTTATAGCCAGAGACCTCTCTGAGCTCAAAGTCAAGAGAAAAGGTGGGGAAAGGGCTCACTGACAAGAAGAAGAGGGCTGGGTCTTCAAAAGCAGGGATGAATAATGAGAACCCCTTTGGGGAAGATTCAGGAGCTAAGTCAAGAGACTGTGGTTTAGTAAAAAATACATTGTGTGTCCTCCCTAGAAAGCCAAAAGATAGGGGTATGTTAATCAATAAGTATGTGTATAGAATGATGACATATTAGCAGTGTCAAAGATGCAGGACATCAGGGTCAAACACAATAAAATGAGAAATATACAGTCAAGATAAACTCATAAAAACTGCATTAACAAACACAAAGGATCTGTAATACATGAGATAAAGAAATATTACAGGGCAGAGATACATGACACAGGAAATATTTCATACCACAAGAGAAAGTAACCAAAGGCCCCATTTTTGTACTCCTCTCTGCAATGTTATTCATAGTAACTTTCATAGTGCAATGTGATAAGAAGCTTATGATAACAAACTAATATCTAATGTATAATGCTGATGTCTGATATGCAAATCCACACTGTTGAGCCTGTCTTTGCCAGACTTTGCACAGAGTCCCTTTTTGTACATGGTAAGGCCATAGCCTACATTTTGTTCTGAAATGTGGCCACTATTGCTCTTTATTAGGGATGTGCCCTAGGAAGCATTTTTCAGTGGGTTTAGTTAATATAATTTTAGTTAAGTAGAAAATTAACTTTCATTTGTGGCTTTATCTGGACTTCATTCCACCCTGGGAAGCACTGGGCACCCTTGCTATGGGGGAAAGTAAATACAAAGGAGTAACATTAAGAATTCCCAAAAAATATACCTCAGTCCTTTAACTTTTAGTAAAGACTCCTCTTGTATAGGCTGGATCTTCTTATGCTGTCTCTTGAGAACCTAAGTTTAAAAATAAGGTAATTAATAATTGGGTACATAAAGTTTTGAGTTATAAATTTAATGTGTGTTTTGAAAAATGTCAACGCAAAAAAATGTCAAGGCTAAAATACAGTGCAATAAGATTATTTTTATTTGTGTCAAATGTGAAATCCTGTGTCTCTATTTCTCCCTTACTTAGTTCTTAATATTTTTAGAAACTAGGGGGCCCCGTGTTTGGTTTTCCAGATACACACTTTTAAGATTTTTTTTTCTTTAAATTGTTGCTATTTCATTAGTTTCACTTTTATTTCAGAACTTCTTTAAAAACAATATTTGGAATCTTTCCAGTCCCAACATGGTGAGTCTTTTAAATGAGGTCAGTGAGACATGTGTTTAATGACTTTGTACCATAATTCAGGATAGGTTTCTCTGTTTGGAATTTCAGAACAAACAAAACGATCCACATCATCAGCAGTTAATCATTTTTTTTGCAAAGTAACCAATAAATTGCATGTGAGGTAAGCCCCATTTTTGAAATTCTCTGACTTAAACTTCAAAGCCTTACAATATTTACATACTTCAGACATATCACCTTTGTCCATATATTCGATCTCTATTCGCCTTTTCATTATTTCTCAGAGTAATAATTTCTCTTTGTTTGCGCTAATGCGATGTTTACTTTCTTTGTTTTGACACTGTCATTTTTTTCTGCTTTCATATTCTGTATCTTGCTCTGCATGTGTTTTGTGCCTACGTTTTTTTGAGTATTTTGAATTACAGTTTTCATTATCTCTAACCTGCTCTGCATGTGTTTGGCCCATTTGTTTTTTAACCTCTTTATGACATTTTACTTTGTTTTCTACTCTTTTTCTTTTATTTCTGACCTCGCTTTGTGCTGCTATTTTTTAAATTTCAACCGGATCCGTGATGATTATTTTCCCTTTTGTTGAGTAATAATTTCCTTTTGTTTGTGCTAATGCGATCTTTACTATCATTTTTTGATACTGTAGCAACCTCTGTGTCCGGCTCAAAAAGAGAAGAAGTACAAAAAAAAACTGACAGTAAAGTCTCACAAAAGTCTTACTTAAACAATCAAGAAAAAGAACGCCGACTTCATAACCCCAAACACAACCTTCTAGCACCCTCTCCAACCCCTCCTCCCGTCCTGGGACAACCCCCCCTTACCTCATCAATCAATACCCCGCTCTTAGTCTTCCATGCTGTACTCCGACCTCCCTCAATCGAACCTAACAGTCACTCAAAAAAAAAAGGCTTAAACCTGGCTGGGACGCTACCATACTTTCGAATTTTAATGCTTTCATATTCTTTACCTTTCTCTGCATGTATATCGCGTTTTTTTTGAGCCTTTCGAATTTCACTGTTTTCATAATCTCTAACCTGCTCTGCATGTGTATAGCGCCAATGTTTTTGAACGTCTTTATGAAGTTCTACTTTGTCTTTTACTCTTTGTCTTTTAATTCTGAGCCCGATTGGATGAGCTTTTTTTCAATTCCACTTGTTCCAGGCTGATTATTACTTTTCTTGTTTTCTGAATTTGCACCTAGGTTATTCTTTTTTGCATTTTTATCTCTCCAACGTTTTTGAGTCTCTCGAGTCCGCGCTGCTCTTTCTTCTTTGCTTAGTCGTTGACATTTTCTCTATAACGTATTGTCCTTATACGCTTTATATTCGCTGAGAGCCCTGTGAGAGACCTGTGTGTGCTCAAAGCCTTTGCACGACTGAGTGTTTTGCTGCCCGTGGTCTTATTTGATATTGGTTGTAAGTAGGGTATGTCTTGCAAGAATCTCATGTTCTACGTCCCACGAGATGGTCCTGGGTCAATCTCTTGGCACAAAGTCTCATGTCTAAGGTCTCCGCAAGATGTTCCATGGCCAATCTCTTTCACGTCTCATCTACCTAGTCTTTCTCTCCCAGGATTTTTTTTTTATAATAGAGATATAAGAAAATTAATTTAAATGAACATTTAAATTCTCTTAATTTACTAGTATAATTGATAAACGATTTGTGATTATAAAACTACATTTGATTCAGTACTGTGTTAGTGATAGCTTAAAGACAAACATGTTAGAAACTGACTTGGAGAGTGGACTTTTATTTCCCAATGAATTTGTAGCCAGAGAATGCAAAGACAATTATCCGTAGTAAAAGAATTTATTTATGTAATGGGTTTGGTCCAATATTAGTTGAAAAATGACACATTTTGGGATAGTGTATAGATCCAGCGATAGGATTGGAGATGAGGTTCCAGAAAGTGCAGGTCAACATGGAGAGGCATCAGACAAGCTAAAAAGAGGCTGTCACACACATGCAAATAGGAGGCAGCTAAAGGCCCTGACTAACTGTAATACCACCACCGACCAGGGGGTGGTGGAGTGTGCTGACTGTCTTTCTCAGTTAGTTTCAGACCATTCCCGGGAAGTCCTGCCAGGTTCCGGCACCCTCGATGACATCACTACCGAGTCCGCCCCCAGAGATGATGCCACTTCCAGTCCCAATGACATCACTTCCAGTTCCGGGCCCAGATATGATGCCTCTTCCGGTCCCAATGACACCACTTCCGGTTCTGGGCCCAGAGATGAATCCACTTCCGGTCCAGATGACGTCACTTCCTGAGCAGGCCTTTAAAGCTGCCATCTTTCTTGCCTTAAGTCAGTTCAGTTTTGGACTCAGTTGTGTGAACATCTCTGTTCAACAATTTCAACTTTTGCAGCCAGGATATATTATACATGTGGCAGCCCCAAACCTCTATCATGTCTCATGGTATTCTTTATCACAAGGTGTTAACTGGTTGTGCAGTTATTTCAGCTTGTAGAAGCTGAAACTACATTCTCCGACTCCAACTTGTTCAAAAAGAATAAGCTTAATTCCTTTCCTTTTATTTTCATGGAATGCCTCATGGTTCCTAATCCATGGAGCAGCCATATAGTCTAAACTGTACTACCTATCATGTCACTTCATATCCACTTCAAAGAAATTTCCTGCAGTTATTTCATGTATACTTTCAGTTTTATAGTATAGCAATGCCCTTCTTGTACTGAAATTTCCCTGTATGAATCTGTATCTGGAACTGTGTCACTTGGCCATAATGAATTTGACTACCATAAGCCAGCCATTTACTGTATATTCTCTGTTCAAAATACTCTAATGTTTAGAGATCATAAACAACTTATTCAGATCCATGTTGCATGAAGAGCAGCTTGAATAATGTTAAACAGTATGGCATTTACACAGAAACTAAAGACTTGAATTCAATGTGCATCAGTACTGAACCCTCGAATGAATTCACTTTTTGAGGCTTACGTGGTAAGACAAAAAAAGAACCCTTTCTCCTCAGTTTTAAAGAGTCGGTAGACTCTGTCCTCATGGTAGCCGCTGCTTGACTTATTTACTAAAAGGTGGGTCTAACATCTACTGTACATATATCAAGAGTGTTTTTTTCTGATGGTGAGCCATGATGAAAAAATTCAAAAATATAAATACGTTTATTAATGAAAGAAATTCTGACATGACAGTCAAGAACTTTCCATAAAAAACTTCTAATTAAAGAATGGCAAAGATCTTGTTTTGATTTTCTTTTATGGTTATTTTCCAAGAGAGCAGAGTTCATGAGGCAACATTAAACTCAAAGAAAGAAACAATTCCTAAGCTGAAATGTTTGTTCAACCTAAACCTTCCTTGGAGTTTCCCCTTTAATTTAAAAAAAGCATCCTTAAATTCATATTGCGACTGCCATGATGTCACATATAGTGCAGCATGTGAACCATATTGCCAGCATCAAAAGGACCAAAACTCCCAGAATAATGGCCTTCATAAAAATAAAAAAAAATTCACTATCAAAAATTTTAAAACAACTAAACGTAAAAAAACAAAACGTATGAAACCCTGACCTAATTCAATGCAGTTTTACCTTTATCTTTGTCAACATTCTAGTTATGAATATCTGCCTTAATGACAAGCAAACATCACTTTATGTCAGTGGAAGCTTCACAGGCTCACAGATGTGATTTGAGAAATATATAATATCACCATAAGGCATTGCATGTAACATGATGTTTCTAACTGGCATTGCTCTCCTGTATCATTGTTCTTTCCATGGCACAATCAGTTGTGTGCCAAAATTCATCACTGAATGCACATGAAGTATTAGTGCAAAAGCCTACAATCAGCCATAGTGTCTGGAAGGAAGAGCCGTATAAGGTGATGGGATAGCGTGAGACAGTGTACACAGAAGACAGTTGTAAGACATACATTCTAAGCACATGCAACAACTGCATGGCTACTGAAATAATCTGCAAATAATAGGGTGGGGGCTAAAGAAGGTGGTCACAGTTTGTAGTAGTAGATCTACAGATGCCATTGCATTTGCTGGATTATGGACATGTGAAGTAAGCATTAATGGACATTAGTTGCTTGTCTTAGCTCAAGTGTTCTGTATGTTTTCATATGACCTTTTAAAATTCTGAATTGAGAAAAAAGTTGTTTATATTGTGTTGGTCAAAATTTGTAAGTAGTTTTCCAAATTCTTCAGTCATGAAATATGAAAATTTGCTACCTTTTTTCATTTGGTTGAGAGGGAATGAGTCCTTCAACTGCTAAAATAAACAATGAACCAGGTGCTCTTTTTAATGCTGAAAGCACTTGTCTTGTGTGAATTCAAGTGTGTGGATAAATTGGTTAACTCTCTTTGAATGTTTGGATGTAGGTCAGCTTGCCATGAGCATGAGTCATAACAAGATGCTGAAAGCAGAAGGTGTTAGTGCCCACTGTACTGTACGGTATATATAGTTTTGGGTGACATTAAGGTAGTGATTGCAGTTGGTCTCCAAGGTTCATATTTAGAGATCCAGGTCTCTTTAGACCTTTAATTATTAGGATCACACTGGAGCTTCACCTCTGACTTTTGCTTTGTTTTATTCTTAAAAAGTTTAAGTTTTATTAACTTAAAAGAAGTGGTGAGGCGGCCTTCTGCTGCTATGCACCTAAAATCTGGAATAGCCTGCCAATAGGAATTCGCCAGGCTAATACAGTGGAGCACTTTAAAACTCTGCTGAAAACACATTACTTTAACATGGCCTTTTCATAACTTCACTTTATCTTAATCCTGATACTCTGTATGTTCAATTCATTATAATAACTATTCATGGTGGCACTAAAATCCGTACTGACCCCTACTCTCTCTTCTGTTTCTTTTTCCGGTTTTTCTGTGGTGGCGGCCTGCGCCACCACCAACTTACTCAAAGCACCATGATGTCCCAGCATTGATGGACTAAAAGCCAGAAGTCCACGTGATCATCATCAAGTCCTTCCGTGAAAACCATAAATACAAAGAGGACTGTTTCATTTATGTTAGGTAGATTGCCCAGAGGGGACTGGGCGGTCTCATGGCCTGGAATCCCTGCAGATTTTATTTTTTTTCTCCGGCCGTCTGGAGTTTTTTTTTTTGTTTTTTCTGTCCCCCCTGGCCATTGGACCTTACACTTATTCTATGTTAATTAATGTTGACTTATTTTATTTTCTTAATGTGTCTCTTATTTTTCTATTCTTCATTATGTAAAGCACTTTGAGCTACATTTTTTTGTATGAAAATGTGCTATATAAATAAATGTTGTTGTTGTTGTTGTTGTTCTCATGTATTGTTCTCTTTTTCTACGTTAAATGTATTTACCAGTTTGAACCAATTGTTACTTTCTTTTAGAATGTATTTACCAGTAACTGTTTTCTTTGCCTTTGATTGTAATACAATATGTATATTAATTTTCCCCATGTTTTGTAATTGATTTACATTACCAAACTATTTCTTATTTGTACCTGTCAATATGAAGTCCAGGGGTCTCATTTATAATGTTTGTGTATGTTTAAAAAGAGGCTTGAAATGTATGTACGGAACTTCCCATGCAAACAGTGGGATTTATAAAAGAAAAGGTGGAGTGGTGGCTCTGAGGCTAAGGATCTGCGCTGGTATCCCGAAGGTTGCTGGTTCAAATCCCTGTCACAGCCAAAAGAGATCCTACTCTGCTGGGCCCTTGAGCAAGACCCTTAACCTGTAATTGTTCCAGGGGCGCTGTACAATGGCTGACCCTGCACTCTGATTCCAAGAGGTATGCGAAAACTAACAAATTCCTAATACAAGAAATTGTATAAGGTGAAATAAAGAACAGAAAAATGACTACTTTCTTTAGTTTTCTTGATGTTTTGTATCACTGTGATCATGATTCTGCAAAAACGAATCATGCCTGTTAGTCTGTCTGGATCTTCAATAACTCTCAAACCGTAGAACCAAGTTCATTATCTGTTTTGGCCAGACTGTACCTCATGTTCATGCACAGAATGTGTTAAATTTTGCTCCAGGGGCTCTGTATAATGGCTGACCCTGCGCTCTGACCCCAAGGTGTATGCGAAAACTAACAAATTCCTAATACAAGAAATTGTATAAAGCGAAATAAACAAAAACAAAAAAAAAAAGGCAACAGGGGATAGCAACTCTGATTCCTGTGTATGCAACATTTTGGAGAAACTTTAAAATGACAACATCCATAATCAAGAATGGAAATGCGGCCAAACTAGCTAAAATTACAACTCCCATGCTTAATAATTCAGATCACCGAGCTGCTGTTATAATATGTATTGATGTGACAAACATATTATACTTTAAAAATGCTGAATATGATGCACAGACTGTATTTTAGTTACTCTTTAACAGGAACAAACCTACACGTTTGCTCTGAAGAAATGTTTTAGTTTATATTGGCTATCTGTTGTCACTTATCAGGGAACTGACCAACAGGCCAGGTGTATCTTAGCCTAGCTTCACTCCATCATTACTGCTGTGCTGGAAGCCATTAACTGACCAGCGAGGCACTACATCTAGTTTCTGTATGCTGTGGGTTGTAAGAAGGGAATGGGCATCTTGGCCAGAACAAAGGATATTTCATTACCCAGAGGGAAGGCCACTAAGGTGATGCAAGTCAACTGGCACGTATAAGGCACTTCTCACAATCCTTTCCAGAAATTAGCCACAAGTATCTAAAGTAAATCTGACAATTCTTTCTCCTTCCACCCTCCACTGTGTGTTGCCTGCTGCCTTCTGACGCTGACTCAGTGGTGTGAGGCAGCAGGGTCCTTTTAAACCAGACCCAGGAATGCTTCTGGTGTCACGCTGTGTCCTTCCGGGTCCTCCCCCAACAGCAACCAATATCAATCCCCAAGCACTCCGACAGGGCTGGACTCCAACTCCCAAGCACCCATGTGGGTGTCTTGATTGGGTTACCATATGAGGACCACTGCCAACTACTGTATGGGAGGTGGAACCACTCCCGATCCTCTGCTTTTCTCAATCCGTCTATTAAAGCATACCAGTCAGGTACAAATTTATTTCTTTGTCCCACAGGGCCAGCTCGCTTGTGTCATCTCACTGGCCTCCCTCCTGTCTGGGTAATGAAATATCCTCCGTTGCGGCTAGGATGCCCGTTTTCCTCCTACAGGGTGTATATGCAAAAAAAAAATGTTTTGGCCAACATACATTTGCAGTATTCACAGTTCTCTTAATGTAATTGGGGCACATTGAGCATAGAGGCTCTTTGGTGTGCAGAAAGCCAGTAACCGGTTTCTCATTTTTGCTGATGTTAAGTTACACATAAGTATTTCTGTACTAATAAAGAAAGTTTTCCACCTCTGTTTCATTCCCTCTGTCAGTACACTCCATTAGTGCAGAATTACCAGAGAATTTCTGCAAGTGACATGTCCAGGTGTTATATTTATACTCTGAAGTGCACAGAGGTGATAAAACTGTCCCTTGTTGTACTCCAGCCCTGCTCACATCCATATCAGAGACACAGTCATGGAGCCTCACAAACTGTGGTCTGGCCAGCAGATAGTTTGTTGTCTAGGACACCTTTGGCTCATCCACCTGCATATGTCTGTGCTCACCCCTAAACAGGGATGGATGGCACTGAAGGCACTGGAGAAATCAAAAAACATACTCCTCACAGTGTGGCAAGCTTTGTTTAAATGGGAGTAAGCCTTGCAGGGCAGATTGATAATTGCATTTTCCACTTCAATCTTTGTCTGATAGGCAAACTTTATTGGGTCCAGGTGGTCTACCACAAGAGAACTCTTATAGCCTTCACGCTATGTGATCATTAAAGGGACAAATGAAACTGAAACTGACATAGCCATTTACATTTTCTTCTGCTTAGCAAAAAAGTGTTTTTTGCATGAAGCGTTTTCTATAACCCCATATGTAGCACTGCTAATTTCATCTAAATAACACCTGTCTATCAGGAAGTTTGGTGTAAAGCTTTATTTTATTTTCATTTCAGCACATTTTACTTTTGACTTATTTTAAAACAGACCATACATATGCTGCAATACATGCAGCAAGTATTATTAGGATACAAATTACCTAAATACATAAATAATTAAAGAGATAATTGGGCATTAAAAATACCTGTAAATATATGAGTATTGACTTTACATAAGTTACACATATCTTTAAGATTATCTTTTGTATATTTAAAGATAATCTCTATCTATATAAAATATGTCTGCTCGCTTTTCACAAGAGAACTACTTAACGGATTTAATTATTTTTTTTAATTAATTTAATTGATTTTATTGAAATTACACAACATTTCATACAAATAGATCAATTTTACAAGAATAGGATTGAAAACAAATCAACCCCCACCCCTGAGAAAGAGAGCATGGGCAGCAGAATAAAACTTAAAACTAGCAGAAATAAGCAAATAGATAAATTAATAAGTGAATACAGATGAATGGAGAAGAAAAAAAGGAATAGGGAGAGAATCTGCTTCCTCAGTGCTTTAAAAGCTTATTCTAAAATGTTATTGATTAGATCCTGCCAGGTTATGAAAAATTTCTGCAAAAATCCTCTAAATGAGAATTAGATTTTTTCCAATTTCAAATAATATACGAGTATAACATCAGTTACCCACTGACTTGAAAGAGGAGAGTTAGGATTCTTCCAGTTGAGCAAGATAAGTCTGCGTGCCAATAGTATAGTAAAGGCAATCACAGTTTGTTTGTCCTTCTCCGCTTTAAGCCCATCTGGGAGTACACCAAACACAGCTGTTAATGGATTAGGAGGGATTGTGACACCAAGGCTCTCTGAAAGGCATTTAAAGATTTTAGTCCAGAATGATGTTAATTTGGTGCACACCCAAAACATGTGGCCCAGTGAGGCTGGAACTTGATTGCAGCGTTCGCAGGTTGGATCTTGCCCTGGAAACATTTTGAACAATTTTAAACAAGACAGATGTGCTTGATATATAATTTTGAGTTGAATAATTGTATGCTTTGTGCATATGGAGCGCGAGTGAATTCTCTGCATTGCTACCTTCCACTCCTTTTCTGATACATTAAGGGAGAGATCCTTTTCCCACTGTCGTCTTGGATCT
Organism: Polypterus bichir lapradei; assembly: GCA_026402145.1. Taxonomy (NCBI): domain Eukaryota; kingdom Metazoa; phylum Chordata; class Cladistia; order Polypteriformes; family Polypteridae; genus Polypterus; species Polypterus bichir. The sequence goes on from JANRMT010062822.1 coordinate 16,665,386, forward strand.
TTGAAAGGGAGGGACTGTAAAATGGTTTTATAGTTTGCAGAGATGTTGTCTAAGTCCTTGAAACTGATCAATATATTTTCCAGCATAGAGGGAGGTGGGAGGTGAGGAAAATTGGGCAGGTTCTGTTTAACAAAGTTTGTAATTTGAAGGTAAGGAAAAAAATGTGTTGCTGGAAAGTTAAATTTAGAATGTAATTGTTCGTAGGATGCAAAGACGTTGCCTATGTACAGCTCTCTAAGTGATTTAATCCCAAATGTTTTCCAGACATTAAAAACTGCATATATTTGCGAGGGTTGAAAAAGGTGGTTCTCGTGCAGAGGTGCCACCGATAAAAGATTCTCTGTCTTAAAATGATTCCTACATTGGTTCCATATTCTGAGTGAGTGAAGTACTATTGGGTTATTAGTATATTGGCGATAATTTGCATTTATTCTGGTGCAAAGTAAGGAATATAAACAGGAACTGCAGGATTTTATTTCTATTGAAGACCAAGCCTGTATATATTCATCTATTTGTGTCAATGTCCAGGTTTTTATATGTTGTATGTTTGCTGGCCAGTAGTAAAATTGAAAGTTAGGTAGAGCCATGCCAACTTCTGCCTTTGGCCTTTGTAGGGTCGCTCTTTGGATATGTGGATGTTTTGAATTCCAAATAAATGTGGTTATGGTTGAATCTAATTTCTTAAAGTACGATTTATTGATGTATATTGGAATATTTTGAAATAAAAAGAGAAGCTTAGGGAGGATATTCATCTTAACAATGTTAATTCTTCCAGCTAAAGTGAGATGAAGGGTTGACCATCTATGCAAGTCTTGCTTGATTTTTTCCATACAGACAGCGAAATTTTGTTGATAAAGAGCTTTATGTTTACTTCTGATGTTTACCCCTAGATATTTAAACTGATTTGCGATGATAAAAGGAAGGTACCCAATCTAATATTGTGTGCTTGAGAATTTACTGGAAAGAGCACACTTTTAGTCAAATTAATTCTGAGACCAGAGATCTTCTGAAATTCTGTTAGTGCTGTTAGGACTGCAGGCACAGTATTTTGTGGGTCTGATATATACAGTACCATATCATCTGCATATAGAGAAATTTTCTGTTCAAGTCCTTCTCTGATAATCCCCTTTATCTCATAAGCATTTTGACAGTGAACTGCCAGTGGCTCAATGGCGATTGCAAAAAGTAGTGGTGACAAGGGTCATCCTTGTCTAGTACCACGTTCTAGTTTAAAGTAGTCTGAATTAATGTTGCTAATACAAACTGAAGCTTCTGGGTCAGTATATAGTAGTTTGATCCATGCATAAATCTGTTTTTTTTTATATAATTAGCTTTAATATCATTTGTGACTTCTCTCATTGCGCTATGCATCATAGTTCGCTTGCGGTACCAATTTACTTGTGTGAATCTGTGAGAGATGCAGTGAGCCAAGGTGAAGGGGGCGGGGCCCTCCTCACCAATGCACCAACCTCGGGGTGTTCCTTACCTCCGCTTAGCTAGCGAACGAAAGAACTACTCAATGGATTTAGATTGGGTTTTTTTCTATAATTTGCTTGAACATTCCAGTTGATTTTGTGACTTCTCTCATCACTCTAAGAATCATAGTTTGCTTGCAGGAGCGATATATTCTCTCTAATCCGAGACACAAGCTGCGGGCTGAGGGGAGGGGAAAGCATGACATCAGGGGTGGGGAGCCAGGCAGGGCCCTCCTCACTGTCCTGTTTCACTACTATGCAGGCGGAGCTGCGAGGGATGTCTAGTTGTAAAAAATTTAGCAATATTTTTAAATATGTCCAGATATCTAAACAGCGATTTGACTTGCCATCCTAATCCAATTCTAAGTTGCAGGCCATTAGACTCTCCCAGCAGCTTGATACTCAAGGCAGACAGGGTGTTATCCTCTCTGGCCTTTTGACAAGAGATTGCAAAGTAATATGCAATTAAGCGTGTTATCGTACAATATTTTGCATTTTAGTAATACCATTTTTTTTCCAAACATTTGCTCACATGTATTGAATGTTGGTATTAGATTTCAAAAGAATGTTTTTCATTAAGTACAAGAAGATTAAAAAATATGAAGACCTACTTCTTATTAGTCCAACTGAATCATAGCAAACTTAAAGATTCCATTCTCATACTCTTCACGAAAGCAAATTACAGGAGTTTGCAGGCTTGTCTCTTAATGATTAACATGACTACACTTGGGTCGCATATTGATGTATAATGCCATCCTGTGGTGTGTTGCATAATTTCTGTATAGGTCGTTATAAGCCTGCCAAAGACCTGCACAGAGCTGTCCAATGCCTGAACTGCAATCAGTTTCAGGGATATCAATCTGTTCAGTTAGGAGGCATAAGCGAATGCTTCACCTGCTTTGGTGCGAATGAAAATGAAACAGGTGCACTAGAGAGGCAACAGCAAGACAACCCCCAAAAAGGGAATGGGTTTGCAGGTGGTGGCCACAAACAATTGCTCTCTCCTTATCCTTCCTTACTGATTCTTCTCTAGTTTTGTATTTTACTAGTATCTGTGTCACAACTAGTAGCATGAGGTGGAACCTACAGCCGATTCAGGAGGCAGAGGTATTACCAGCTCCTCCAGGATGGCAGATCCATAAGTGCCAAAGCAAGAAGGGTTGCTGTGTCTCCCACCACAATCTCAAGAGCATGGAGGAGATACCAGGAGATGGGCTGTTACACAAGGAGAGCTGGACAGGGCTGTAAAAGGGTATCACCACAGCAGCAGGACCAATATCTGCTCCTTTGTGTGAGGAGCAACAGGAGGAGCACTGTCAGAACCTTCAAAATGGCCTCCTGCTGGCTCCTAGTGTGCATGTTTCTGACCAAACGGTCAGAAAAAGACTCCATGAGGGTGGCATGAGGGCCCGACATCCCCTAGTGGGACCTGTGCTCACAGCCCATCACTGTGCAGCTCGAGAATTCACCAGAGAGTACCACAATTGGCAGATCGGCCATTGATGCTTTGTCTTCACAGGTGACATCAGGTTCAAGCACATGTGACAGATATGAAAAGTCTGGAGACACAGTGATGAAGGTTATGCAGCCTACAACAGCATCCAGAATGACCGGTGGGTCTATGATAGTCTGGAAAAGCATATCCTTGGAGGGTCACAGAGACCTCCATGTGCTAGGCAACAGTACCCTGACTGCTGTTAGGTACCGGGATGAAATACTCAAAGCCATTGTCAGACCTTATTGCCAGTGTATTGAGCGCTAAGTTCCTCCTGGTACTGGACAATGCCCAGTCTCATATGGCCAGAGTGAATAGGTAGTTCCTGCATGATGAAGACACTGATGCTAATGACTGACCCACATGTTCACCACACCTAAATCCAACCTCTGGGACGTTATATAGTAGTGCATCCAACGCCACCAAGTAGCACCACAGACTGTCCAAGAGCTCACTGATGCCCTAATTCAGGTCTAGGAGGAGATCCCCCAGGACACCATCTGCCATCTCATCCGGAGCATGCCCAAACATTGTCGGGAGTGCATAAAAGCACGTGGAGGCCATATACACTACTGAATCACATTATGAATTGCCGTGATGAAATTTACGCAAGCTGGATCAGCCTATGATTGCAGTTTTTGATTTTGATTTTTGGTGTGATGTCGAAACCAGTCCTCAATTTGTTTTGATTTTGGTTTCCATTGACTGTTACATCATTTTGTTCTCAAAGAATTACACAGTATTACTCAGTAAAGGTTTTCCACTTAAACATTTAATCAATTGAGATTCAATGTGTGATTTAAGTATTCCCTTAATTTTTTTGAGCAGTGAAAAATAGCAGCACCCAAATGAACATTTTTTTATAGTGTGATTTGTGGCTTTGGTAAAATGCAGCACTGCCTTTATATTTCTCAGTGCATTGTTTTTAGAGTAGGCACATTTATTTTTGTGTTCATAAGAATTAATTATAAACAGTTAGAAATCACTTCAGATGTTTTTATTTTGTGAACCTAACTCCCACATATGATATACCACATGTCTTTTTATCTAATTGGGAAAGGTGTTATTGCCAAGGTTAAAAAGGATAGATTTCAAAAATAAGCATGTGGGTTATCATTTTAGACTATTTAAAGGTCAGTGATTATGAATATGATGTTATTTTTGATGCTTTACTGGAGATCTAGCCTCTATGCACCTCTGTCAAAGGTGGTAAAATGACAAATTTCCAATTCTATCGAGAATATTTAGATTTTAAATATTCAAATTGAAGAACACATTAATATTTCAAGTAATTAATGCAGCTTAAGCTAATTCAGACTTTTTAAATATTTACATTATTTGTATTATTGTATTGCTGCGGTGGGCTGGCACCCTGCCCAGGGATTGTCTTCTGCCTTGCGCCCTGTGTTGGCTGGGATTGGGTCCAGCAGACCCCCGTGACCCTGTAGTTAGGATATAGCGGGTTGGATAATGGATGGATGGATGGATGGATTATTGTATTGTATTATTAATATTTAGAGATGCAGACTTACAGTAAGTAGGATAGTGAATAAAACATCCTTACAGGACAATAATGCGCTAAAAGAATATTCCACCCACAAATGCTGTTTTTTAAAAGTTACTTACCCCATTTAGTATGCAGTGATGGCATAAAAAAATCTGTAATATAACATTTTTATTCAGAATGGAGACAAAAAAGATTATGATATAATAGAAGCACACAGTGATGAATGTTGTACTGTGCAATGGAAAATGATGTAAAAATGTTGATGGAAAAAAGAAAAATAAATTTCATGTTACTCATGTCATATAATAAACATGTCAGTTATCTAGTTGTAGGCAGAAAATGTGCAAAACACGTCTGTTTGCTAAAATATTGTTGAACAGATATTTCCGGAATTATCATCGCACATCATAAAAAGAAAACTAATGTCTTATGGGAGTCAAGTTTGAACTGAAGATCTGCCTCTTCCCCTCATTCACTGGTCAAGAGTCCTGTCTTTAGTTCAGAAAGATATTCCCATGAATGATTAATATCCTGAAAGATTCCTGTTCACACAAGAAAGTGTAAAATGTCATGAGCATGCAAAAGTTTTCCATGAGCATGTGAAACTATCTCATGAGCACAGGGTATTTTCTCGTGTGCGCAAGAAATATTTTTTTTTCTTTTTACTCCCGTTATTTGATGGGCTCCATGGGGAGCCTTATCTCTTCATCATAAAGCAATATTTTTCTTCATTTTGCGTGTCTAACTGCTGCTAGTGGTCCAGAAGGTTCAATTGTTCATTCCTCATCTAACAAAGGAATACATTTGTGAAGTCCTCTACTGATGGTAAACTGGGTTGAAATAAAGGTTTGAAAGTTGAAAGCAATAATCACCTCAGTTGGGGAGTAGTCTACCAAAGAAGTTCCTGAAAGGAAAACACGCAGGATGGAGCATGGACAGTGAGAGAGGTAAGAGGCTACTGTGACGTGTGGGTTGGCTCCACACTCCTAGTTGCACTAGGGAGCCTCTTAAACCCGCTACTCCCGATAACGTACTTGAGGAATGAGGGATGAGGACACAATACACATACATAGCAAGGGGTAGGTGCTTTTTATAAAACAATCTATCAAACTCACAGTGTTCAAAACAGTGTGCAGTACAAACATTCCATTATAAATAAATAATCCAAGGTTAAAATCCTAATAAATAATCCATTAAAATTAGGTTAAAATCTCACAGGCAGGAGAATGTCCTTTACTATCATGAGTCCTGGTGCCTTCCTTTTAAAACTTATCTCTCCACCTCACTATGATTGGGCCCCGAAGCACAGAGAGAGACGTCCATCCAACATGTACAGACAACCTTTTATTCCAGTTTGTGCACCTGCTGACTATCCCATGGTGTTCCACGCGGAGCCACTGAACTCTGCTTCACTTGCTCCACAGCCAATCTCTGGATCCTCCCAGTAAGAGCACACCCTGAGCACAATGGTTGCTCCTGCTCCATAGTCCCTCAACAGGAGTTATCTCTCAGCTCCCTTCTAAGCACCAACTACACACTTCTTCCTGGGGCTCCATTCCCATCTGCCTGCTTCATCCCGTATTGCACCAACTCTTGCTCACTCCTGCTTTTCTCTCTCCTTCCTTTAACCTCTGTTGTTTTTTCTTCCGTTTTTCCTTTCCGCTCCTTTTTCTCGTGCAGGCTGTTGTTTATGTGCCTCCATGGCTGCAGTGCTTCAATCGCACACCCTTGGAGATCGAGCCAGCTATTCAATTATTTAATTATTTAAAAATGGGCCACAAAAATGTTAAGCTGCAGACCTACTACACGACAGTTACCAGTCTAATATATAAAGCAGAGTCGATGTATGTATGTTTGTTGGTCCGCCATACAACTCTGCACCGGCCGTCCGATCGCCACCAAACTGGGCATGAGGCTCCTTTGTGACCAGGAGAAGGTCATGAGGTATGTTTGGTTCGGAAAAATGTTCGTGGTGAACCGCAGGGCACCTTTTCACCAACACAATCTTCAGCACACGTCCCCGTACTTAAGATGGCCGCACGTTGCAACAGAACTTCACCTGATTCCTTATGGCCGCACGTTGCAACAGAACTTCACCTGATTCCTTATGATTTACCCTTTGATTTCAAACTGCTCCAATTTCCTGTTCATTTGGCTTTTGCTATGTCAATTAATAAGGCTCAAGGACAATCACTACAAGTTGCAGGCATCAATTTCAAAAATCCATGCTTTTCACACGGACAACTCTATGTAGCATTTTCTAGAGTGGGCAATCCTCAGAATTTGTTCATTTTCTCACCACAAGGGAAAATAAAAAATATAGTGTATCCAAAGGCTCTGGAATGAGCACTTATATTACCTCTTACAATAAAATGTGAATCAGAAAACTGTTTGTTCTATTTCTATATTCTATTTCATTCATTTCAGAAATTCACCGGTTACAAAACGTGAACGACCCACATAGCGTGACCGGCTGACACACCCGCGTTTCTGCGAGTCACACTCCCACATGCTCTGATAAGTGCTGTATTTCATTCGCCAATGTCCGTTACATGGCAACACGTTTAAACAGAGACTCGCCTTAAAAAGACAGCATCCTTCCCCTGTCATTTTCAACACACGCAACAGCGGTTGTATGTCACTTCCCTCTGTAGTTACCATCGCCAACGTCCGTTAGATAGCACCATGGTTCAACACAGACGCTTCTTACTTGTGATACCACTCCCCTTTGTGTCAAGACTCTTTATCCAAATATCATTGAAGCAACTATCATGACACGTTGCGCAAGACGTAAAGATGTTTTCATACCAAGAATTCCACTGATTCCGAATGATTTACCCTTTGATTTCAAACTGCTCCAATTTGCTGTTCGTTTGGCTTTTGCTATGTCAATTAATAAGGCTCAAGGGGAGTCACTACAAGTTGCAGGCATCAATTTCGAAAATCCATGCTTTTCACATGGACAACTCTACGTAGCATGTTCTAGAGTGGGCAATCCTCAGAATTTGTTCGTTTTCTCACCACAAGGGAAAACAAAAAATAGTGTATCCAAAGGCTCTGTAATGAGCACTTATATTATCTATTACAATAAAATGTGAATCAGAAAACTGTTAGTTCTGTCTCCTGCTAGTAATAGATAAATACATAAATTCTTTTCAGATTTCTTCCTTTGTTCCAGCTACAACTACTTAAGTGGTTAGTTAGTAGTTTTTGTGTTAGGTACAAGCCATATGTGATCTGATAATATGACAAAACTTCAACATATTTGCAATACCTGTAGTATATGCACTTAAAATATCCTTGAAAAATGTAGAGGAGCAATACTGTTCTAAAATCCACCGGCTCCAAACACATACTAAAATGGTCATCACTGTTCCAACTTTATTTAGATTGAGTAATGATTTTCTCAGAGTAGTGTTTGGTCATATGACAAGTTGTTTACTTTACATTTATAGCTCTTTTTAAATTCTTTAAGATGATTAACTGCTTTCTATCAGCCTTTATTTGGTCTATAAAACTCCGCATCACTTTATGCATATCAGAATTCACCTACTACTATAATTATTTATTGAATAAATATATATACACCGAACCGTAAAAAATCCATGACCTATGAGAAAACATTCATTGTATATATCTCCTTACAGATACAGTAGATATTATAAATATATGTTTGCAAAAATATGTGCAGAGACTAAAATGACAGGAACACAGGAGCGCATTATAAGAAGGACCAGAGAAGTCTGTTTTCACCATATTCAAGAAACTTACGACCTGGAGGAAGATCCGTGACTTGACCGGACTCTGCCTTCCACTTTGTCTTCTGTTCTACTCACAAGACAAAATATAATAAGAGGTTCCCTCTTCTGTCATTCGATTAGTGACTGGATATTAGCAAAACTGTTCTTTCCTACAGCTGTGCAACCCTTTCCAGCAATTAACAGGGATTTTCTCATCTAGTGTTATGCTACAGTCAGGATGTGTTTCATGGCTTATGTTTGTTTTCATTTCTTTGGCATTTTCATTTATTCTGAAGTATATTTTCATGTATTTATTGTGAACATTCAATTTTTGCTAACAGTGTTGTGTTTATTTATAATATAGTATTTATGTGATGTGTTTTCTCCTATGGTTCTTTGTTTTCTGTAGGTGGAACTCCAATCCACTATGATTCCTGCTTATTGTGAGCTTTCACCTCACCACTATTGGTTCTTATGCACTTAATTATATAGCTTGTACCATAGCTCAATTTTAACAATGTTTTCACTAAAAAATACACTATGATTGCTATTTTTACTGTCAAAAGTGTTGAAATAAGCTTCCAACTAAAAACATGTTATGAAATGTGAACAATTCATACATAGTTTTTTAATGTATTGCATCAGTAGAAAAACAGGATTCTTTTTCTTCTTTTCAAATAAGTAAGCATTGCCTCATGAATGTTTGCTCAATATTCTTTTTTTGTGTGTCCAAATGAAGGCCAGGTATTTAACTTTCAAAATGTATTTGTGTAGTGAATTTCACAGCATAAAAACATTATAAATATGATAAAAGAAGCTAGAACATCTATTAAAAAATTTCAGTTTTCACAATAAAAACGGACAAAAGCATGACTTATAGATTTGATTATAATGGAAAGAACTTGAAAAACAGTAGAAATGGAAAATGTGTCTAATGGAAAAGGAAAAATTCACATCAACCTTAAACAAAAGGGCAGTTTATGTACAGATGAATGGTAAACCTACATTTTAAAAAGTATAAAAGCAGTTTTGAAAAGAATTAATTTACTAACAATTCAGACTAAAAGGGAGATGAATAAAACATTATGCTATTATGAAACATTACTTATCTGCTTAAACTTTTTATAAACCTTATCACATACAGTCAGATGAGTCACACAGCCAGTTTGAGAGCTCTGTTCAGAGGGTTGTAAAGGTCGGCTAACACACTCATAGCACGTAGCGCCATTGCCTGTATAATATGATTTAAGCAGATAAAACTATTAAGTTATTTTTTTAATTACAACTGTATGTAAAAGTAAATTATCTCTACTTTTTAAAGATGTGTGCTTTATGAAATGTAATTTGATGTGTGTAAAGAAACTCCCCATTTCTTTTGACAGCAACTTAACATTCAATGGCACAACACAGGCTTGGAAACTCAAGAATCTGCACAGCTTGCGGTCTTCTTTGGAAAGCTGTTAATCCAAGGATTTTAGTTATCTTTTTTGTGGAGGACCTGCCCATCACTTTGATATGGAAACATAATGCGAAACTGATGGCACGCTGAGGCTGACATACAGCTATCGGCAAAGACATAAGCCTAACTGAAAATCGCAATGTGTTACCACTTTGATCCTATATGCATTAGACAGCCAAAAATTCAGGTTTTTATATTGAATAAAATCTTTCCTTTGAAAGAAAAGCAATCAGACATTTATGGGCAAAAACAACACGACCTCCCCGACCACTAGCTATCCAATATTTTAACTTAGCCAGAATATGTTTTAGGTCTCTTTGGAAAGCAGATGGATTCCAGAAATGTGACTCGTTAACTTCCTGCATGTGACTTTGATATGAAAACAGGTGCTCAACTAGTGGGCAAAAAAACTTACTGTCACTGCACTCCAGAGCTCCAAAATAAATGGGGAAGAGTTAAAAAGGTAAAGCCATAATCTGAACCCGAGAAATGATGGCATCAGTTACTACCAACCATAGTAACCCAATCAGGAGAACTATGCCAAGACATTTTGGTAAATTTTTAGGGATGATTTTCCGCATGGGACACTACAATGGTATAGTGGTTAGCACTGCTACCTCACAGATCTGGCGTTCTAAGCTTCAATTATGCACCTGGTCATTGTCTACAGTAGTGGCCAAAGGTTCTGCCGTTGACACAAATGTTGTGTTTTGCAAACTTTGCTGCTTCAGCATTTTCAGATTATTTGTTTTACATGTTTCTATGGTATACTGAAGAACAGTTTCAAAGGCTTTATTGGGCAATACATCAAATTTATGTAAAGAGTCAACATTTACAGTGTTGACCCTTCTTCTTCAGAAGTACTGCAATTCACTCTGGCATGCTGGATATCAGTTTCTGGGTCAAATCCTGACTGATGGTGAGGCTTCTGCTTGTCCACCTGCTTTTTGAAAACTGACAACAGGTTCTCAATGAGAGTAAGATCTGGGGAATTTCCATGGGTCCAATCTTTCAATGCTATGATTACACAGATCATCACCAAATTGCACATGGATTGTTGGGAGAAGTTGCTCTTAGAGGACATTTTGATACCTTTCTTTATTTATGGCAGTGTTCTTGGGCAGAATTGTGAATAGGCCCACTCTCTTGGATGAGAAGCAACCCCACACATGGACTGTCTCAGGATGCTTCACTGTTGGCACGACACAGGACTAATGGTAACGTTCACCTTTTCCGGACAATCGATTTTCCAGATGTCCCAAGCAATCGGAAGGAGGATTCATCTGAAAAAATAACTTTGAATCAGTCTTCTGCTGTCTAATCCTTGTACTTCCTGCAGAACTTCAGACTGTCCTTGATGTTTTTGTTGAACAGAAGTGGCTTTTTGCTGTCCTTCTTGACGCAAGGCTGTTGTCCAAAACTTTTTGTCCCTCTGTGCGTGCAGATGCACTCACACCCACCTGCTGCCAATACAGAGCCAGCTCTGCACTGGTGGCAACACAATTCTGTAGCTGACTTACAACGGACTTGGGCTTTACTCAGGGTTGTTTTCTGCCTGGCTATACTTTAGATACTGCGACCATGAAGTGCATCAAGTAGCTTTCAGAACGCACAATTTAGGAATTTTCATGGTTGCACTAGTTACTGTAAACCTTAATAGAGCAACACTGAATTTTTTGTTCATAGTAAAAAAAGTGATTTTTTTTTCAATTAGTTTTATGTTTTGAGACTAGCATTCTTTAAAATTATATATTTTTGTCTGTCCATTTTTCTTAATCTTTATCTCTTTGTACTTACTGTTGAATTCCTTGTTGTTTTCTGTTGTGTTTATCCAATATCCTGTTTGTTTTTCTTGCTGCCAGGCTGATGCTTTGTGTACAAGAGCTCTGCCCAGGTAATGAAAAGATGGTATTTATCGTGACTTGAGTGTGTGCTGATTGGGGTACTTGAACATTTAAACAGAATTATAGAGAGCATATGCTGTATTTAAAGAGACTTTGGAGGAGTGCTTCAAGAAAAGGGTTAAGCTGTGCCTGGCTTAACATTTGGAAGGCGACAAGATACCAACAACTAACTCTGATAAGTGCAGGAAATTTGTGGAATCTCTTATATATATTTCTCTTCTGGTTCGTCCTGCTTTCTCTTCAAACCTGGTCCCGCCCACAAGCAGCCCACACGACATTTCTCGATTCCTATTCGTCCTCTTCCAAACACTTCCCCACGCTGCCTGCAGCCTCCCATACACCCCCACGCCGCTTTTCTCGAGTCCTATTCCTCCTTCGGACTAGCGCATTCCCTGCTCCTCTCTCATGACCCCATTGGTGTCACGTCACTGCCCGATATCTAGCCTGACCGCGTGACCTTTCACTTCGGCCATGTCTGCGCCTAAGAGTCTTTTCCGTAGCCTGCTACAGGAAGGTACTCTCTTGACCATTGCCATTGGTTTCGTTCCTTGCTATTTTCGTTATACAGTGACAGTTGTTTCCTAAGCCTTTGTTATAAAATGAACCATAGTATCTTCTCTGTTGGGTTTTTGTACAACGTCATCTGTATTCCGGGATCCGGCAACTGCCTGTTCCTATCAGTGGGTTATTTCTTGACACAAACGGTTGACGAAGGCAATGCACTCTCACTACGACATAGGACAGTAGATTTCGTTGCATCACATTGGGACAGATTTGGAGACATTCTTCCTGTTATTCTTTCCAACGCAAGTCGAGTTATCACAACAAGTCACGAGTACTATCAATACATGGCAACATCTATAGTTTATGGTGGTGAAGCTGAAATTCAAGCTCTTTCCGAGATTAGATCTTTAGACTCATTATCTGTCGTCTCCAGCAAAGCACCTATTCACAACTACGTCTTTCAAGAAGTATTTCTTTCTTCTTGACTTCTGAATTATGCTACTTCGGGCGTCCACTAGTATTACATAGACCAACAGATGTGACGCTTAAACAGACCACAAAGAGCTCATCTTCAGCCACATTATTCAGTTTTGAAGTTTAATGTTTCAGTATGCAGTGAAAGTTTGATGGTATGAAGATGTACTATAGGTGTTCACACTTTAATGGACTGATTTTATTTATTTATAAGCAAATGTAAAATATTTTATATGTGTGTATAAGTACAGACTGGGGTGATTTCATAGTAATACTGATCTTATGTTGGAAAATGTAATCTAATTTGGAAAATGTTTGATTATATAATCGTATGATGGGTTTAGTATTGTTTGTTGTATTGTTTACTTGAAAGTATCTACAGCAAATGCTTTAGTTTATTTTAAAGCTTAATGCAGCTGTCAATTTAGCTTATGTTTATTTAATAAATCCTTAGGTTGTAGGCTTTCTCTCCATCTCATTAGACAGTTTCTGAATAAACACTACTTCCATGTTTTACCAATAGAATGAAAATGTATATAATAAAACTGTTCTTCTTATATATGGTTTTAAAATAGCCTGTAATTTTGGATTGTGTTGTAATTGTGCTTTAAAGTTAATTAGGCGGTTGTAAGTAAAAAATCATTAATCCTTCTATTACTTATCAGTTTTACGTAAAACATAATTGACCCTCCATTACTAATCAGGATCCAGAAAGCACTGCAAAGTGTCCTTTTACACAAAAGTACTGTTTTAACAGGTTATTAACAGTATATTTGCTCTATTAAAGAAGATATTGTAGGTAATTAATGCCACTTTGCTATGTGATTTATCTTAAAAACAAAATGATCACCTCATTAAACTATCATATTGAAAGAGTGTATTGAATATTTCAGGACAGTAAAGTCTGCATTTTTATTTTGCGGTATATGTAATTTGGAACTGAGATGAAAAGATGGATGAGGCAAAAATATTGAATATCTCCCTTTATTTCTGGGTCTTTTTCTGCATAGAATGATTACATTTGTTGTGTTCAGACTAACGACATTTAAGCCATTTACAGAAAAATCATATGTCGGCCTTAGTAAACATAAACATTTGAAGAGGTTCTATATTTTTAAATGATTTTCTAAGAAAACAAATGTACATAAATAATTTAAATTTCATTAAATTCATCTGTTGAGTGCACACGTTTCTTCATTTTTATGGGTGAATATTAAATCAATGCACACTATTATTAGCACAAACTATTCCAAAACATCAGCATCCACCAGAGTTTCATTAAACTGTCTTCAGCCCTAACTTATTGTAACCATTGAAGTTTAACACTTACCTAAGAAAGCTGCTTGTTTGAAAATCAAACATTCAAATGTGCTGATTGAAAATTACTGTGAACAAAGCTAGACAATATTAACCAAAATGTTTTGAAAAAGAGAATGCAAAATAACCAATAACATCTGATGACAGTAATTACTACAGTTACTAGAAACTAATGTAAAAGCCCCACCAATAGCTTTAATAAGAGCATAACATAATATTCTTAAACCTGCCTAATTTAAAGTAATTCAGGGTCGTGCATAACCAAAGCCGTGTTGGTAGTATCTGGTAGCATTAGCCTAGTCTTGGGCAGGGTACCAGTCCTTGACAGGACCCACACACACATACACCCCCTACTCTCACCAATTAATCTTATTTATATTTCTTTGAGGAAATCCAAGCAGACAGAGAGAAAGCATGCAAACTCTACATGGCACAATAAAAGAGCTGTTTCTCTGAGGTAGCTGTGTGAACCACTGCCAAATCACAGTACCCTTTAAGAAGAGCAACATATTCTAAATGAGCTATTATTTAAATTCTAAAATTAGTGGGGTATTTCATATTCACAACAAATGTATTTATTGTATGAATTTTAAGGATGTTCCCCATTTTGTAATCACACAGTCCACTCTAGACAGCATGTACTAGTTACTTTAATACATATAATAATTCTAAGATTAACTAGAACTGTTGAAGTAAAAGCTCTTTTTACTTCAGTAAAGCTTTGTTATATATACACAACTGTTTATAATTTGTAAAACATTTCCATGCAATAATTGCATTACACATAATTGGTTTAATATGGCCCTGCGGTGGGCTGGCGCCTTGCCCGGGGTTTTTTTCCTGCTTTGCACCCTGTGTTGGCTGGGACTGGCTCCAGCAGACCCCCATGACCCTGTAGTTAAGATATAGCGGGTTGGGTAATGGATGGATGGTTTAATATGCAATTTTCTAATATCAGGAAGAAATTATTTTTCAAGCTTCAGAGATCACCTGCATTGTTTTAGCTAATAAAGGCAGTTTCAGCTTTTGTAATTATTTTGTTGTTTCTTCAATATTATTATTGTTATTATATATTATATATATATTAAATATACACACACATCTTTATATATTATTATTTTGTACATATGTATTATTGTCATTTATGTATTAACGTTATGTGCCCTGCCCCCTTTATTTAGTGTCTCAGAGTGCTGCCTGTGAAAATAGCCAAGAAAATGTTTTAAATTCATGTTTTACGGAGAACAGAGAACAAATTTCCTGACACAATAGGTTTTAATGGAGACCGATGCCAGACACACAACAGACAGGCAATATCAAAACATTTAATTCAAAAGCTCAATCCCATTTAAACATGCTCCCCAGCTGTTAATGAGAATATTTTCTGGAAGTAGTTTATTAAAAAACATTTTACCAAAACGCGTGTCTCGATCTTGTGAGCATACAAGTGAATATTTGACACATGAGTAAACTGAGATTTTTTCATGGTCATATTGATATTATTTGCTGCTTGTTCAGTGTTGGTCCCCAGTGTAGCCTATTCTGTCAGGAATTTTGTTATTCATGGTCTCCATAAAAACAGATTAAAAAATGTTCTCAAATATTACTATAATAGTAACAGATAAAAAATACAAGTGTATTTGGACAGTGATACAATTTCATAATTTTGGCTCCATGCACCACAGTAATGGATTTCAAATGAAGCAATCAAGATGTGACTGAAGTGTAGATGTGCAGTTTTAATTAAAGGTGTTTAACAAAAACATTGTATGAGCAATTTAGAAAAGACAACCATTTTCAGGGGCTCAAAAGTATTTGGGCAAACTAACTAACATAATCATAACCTGCCTGCCATGAATATAATCTGCCTGAAGTCTGCAACCCGTGGCCAAGTGCTGGGTTTCTACCCTACTGATGCTTTAGCAGGCCTTTACAGCAGCTATCTTCAGGTGCTGCTTGTTCATTGGACATTGTGCCATCAGTTTTGTCTTCAGCAAGTAAAATGCAAGTCCAGTTGGGTTGAGGTCAATTGAATGACTTGGAGAAATGAAAAATATTACACTTCTTTGCCTTCTTTGAACTATTTGGTTTGCTGTCACAGTATGTTTTGGCTCATTGTCCATCTGTAATTTGAATCGTCATCCTATCAATTTTGCAGCATTTGTCTGAATCTGAGCAAACAGTATAGCCCTGTACACTTCAGAAATCATCCTGCCACTTTTGGCAGTAGTCATATCATCAATAAATAGCATTGATCCACTTCCATTGGCAGTCACGCATGGTCATGCCATAACACTGCCTCCACCATGTTTCACAGATGATGTGGTATGCTACAGATCATGAGCCATTACTCCTCCTCTACAATATTCTTCTCTATCCATCTTTCTAATACATTTTGATCTTAATTTAATTTTTCCAAAGAATACTGTTCCAGAATTGGATTGGTTTTTTAAAAATATTTTCTGGCAAAGGTTAATCTGGCCTTCCTATACCTGAGGATTACCAATGGTTTGCACATTGTGGTAAACCCTCTGTATTTACTTTCATGAAGTCTTCCCTTGATTATATACTTTGACAATGAAAGGCATACCTCCCAGAGATGTCCTTGGTTTGAAAAAATGTTGTGAATTGGTTTTTCTTCACCAAGGAAAGAATTCTGTGATCATCTACAGTAGCACAGCTGTCTTCTATGGTTGTCCAGGCCTTCTACTCTTGCTGAGCTCACCAGTTCGTTTCTTCTTTTTAAGAATGTACCAGATGGTTGATTTGACCACTCCTGGGGCCTCATGTATAAACTGTACGTACGCACAAAAATTTCCGTAAGAACGTTTCCACGTTCAAATGTATAAAACCTACAACTGTAAACTTGGCGTAAAGCCACGCAATTTTCCACGGTAGCTCATACCCTGGCGTACACAAGTTCTGCATTCGGTTTTGCAGACTGGCGGCACCCAGTGTCAAAGCAGTTCTACTGTTCCTGTGTGGTTACCCTTTCTTTTTTAGATCCACTGACGCGGCTTTATAAATACACTGAAATTAACTGCATATTGTTTATTTATTATGAATGTAATTAACCTGTAACAATTTAATGGTTCACAAAATGGTCAAATTATTCTAAATACAATAATTGCTTTAGCGTTGTTACTCTCACTGCACCTTCTTCTTCTTCTTCTTTCAGCTGCTCCACAGCAGATCATCTTTTTCCATATTATTCTCACTGCACCACTCGGAGTATTTATATCACTGTATCTGATTGTGAATCACAGCTCTACAGTAGCTGATCAGAAAAAGAATTATCGGTATACAGCATCTAGCAGACGCTGCCTCAGCCATGCTGTCTATTGAACTGCTCTCATACAGCAAATGCTTCAGAGCCTTTCCTGTACTGACCTCGCGGTTCAGAAACAGTTTCATCCCAAGAACTATAAACGCACTCAATCAGACCATCAAGTGCTCCTTGTAGAACACTTTGTACTTATAAGTACAATTACCTCACTGTAAACTTGCGATACAGTTATAATATTGCACAACCTGAGCCACTTTATAAAGCGCGTATTTACATATGATGACGATATCATTTTTAAGATGAAATGCAGCAAAATGTTTATTATATTATACATATAAAACTTTAACTTCATTTAAATAATCTATATTGTTAGTAATTAAACATGTGAGGACATGGTGCCGCAGCGCTAGCAAAGCGCTGGCACTCCGTTCATGGATTGTTCCTGCCTCACGCTGTATTCTTGCTGGTGCTGGTGTGACACTGGAAGGATAGATGGATAGAATAATTAAACACGTACTATGAAGGCATTTCCATGTTCTTTAAAAGTTTTGAAGAATTGGCGTTCAAAGCTTACAGATGGCTTAACATCTATTACAGAGCTGATTATGTGGCGACTGGGTATTTGGAGAAAGAAAAGTAAGGACAGGAATTGGGGGTTTACGTTTGAAAGAGACAGTACTGCTGCAATAAAGTATTTCATCGAAGGCCGCGCATGGCGCAGCAAGCATCTTGTGTGAGACATGAACAATCATTGCTCCACCGTATTCCTATGTTTAATAACACGCTTTAACTCCTATAATCATGAAAATGATATCACGTATACATCTCAGTATTTTAATTATTCAGAGAGCTAAAATATTACAAACTAGCAGAATACCCGCGCTTCGCAGCGGAGAAGTAGTGTGTTAAAGAAGGTATGAAAAAGAAAAGGAAACATTTTGAAAATAACGTAACATGATTGTCAATGTAATTGTTTTGTCACTGTGATGAGTGTCGCTGTGATATATATATATATATATAGCAAAATAACTGCACTTCGCAGCGATGTCGTGTGTTAAAGAAGTTATGAAAAAGAAAAGGAAACATTTGAAAAATAATGTAACATGATTGTGAAAGTAATTGTTTAGTGTATTAGGCGGCAGCGTCACGAAGTTGTTTTCGTCTAGCTGCATTAGAAAATGTACCACGACATCTGACACGCCTCCTTTTTACTGTTTTCTCACAGCTTGGATTGCTGCTGTCATAATGGGTTTGAGTCTACATATATATATATATATATATATATATATATATATACATACACATAC